>JARWLC010000012.1:92632757-93832757 GCA_033318265.1 Phyllotis vaccarum
TCCAGGCTGCTGCTGGCTCTTACCAGCAAGGAAGCTTCCCTGGCAATGGTATGGGTGACTTTGGACTTATAATTAAGAATGAGAGATATTGAAGGCTTCCAAGGCTTCCTTCATTAAAATAATCAGTACAGACAGGAAACCATTAAAGAGAATCTTTACAAATTGTTATAAAGATGATGAAATGAAGCTTTCTACAGTTGATGATTTCTGGGGTAGAGGAGTGGGTTCAGTTACCTTTAAGGGGCTGGCACTGAAAGTTTGTCCATGCTCCACTGAGTTTATGGCAATACAAATTAAAGTTGGAGTATTTTTTTCTGGGGGAGGGCACAAGGATGGAAGGATGGACATGGTAGAAATGGAAATCAAGTATGATCAAGGTGCATTGTATGAAATTCCCAAATAATAAAAAAATGGGAAAAATTAATTTGTAAAAATTGCATCTCTGAGATCATCAAAATAACAAAATAAATTTAAAGGTGCTAGCTTGAAGAGTCTAGCCCATATGGAACTCTTGCCTGACAGAAAGCTTTGCTATAGTACATCTCTTAGGGCATTACAAATTTGGGGAATTTTTGCATCAAATCTGAGTCTTCCTGTAAGAAACAAACAGTGCCCTTGCATAGATCAGGGTTTATGAATGATATGTATGGTGTCCTATAGTTCTTCTGCCTAGAAAAATTATCTAAATTAGCAAAAATAAGTTTTAATACCATGACAAAATAAAGATCTTTGGAAATACTGAAATTTTAATTTCCTTTTTTATTACAGGAATGAACTACACACACCACACACACACACACAAACATTTTAAACCAAAGAAATAAAAATCTGTTCCTAATCCAGTTTGATAAAAGATCACCTACCTACGAAGAGTTCCTGAAACTCTGAACTAAAAACTCTGAACTAAAAACCTCCTAAGCTAATTTGGATTCTGCTACTGTAACTGCTATATCTTCTCAGTGTTCTACATGTGATCTCAGCCAGAAATCCAAGACTCATCACCTAATGTTCAGGGTTAGGAGTGACTCCTTTGCCATATTTGAAAAGCATTATCATCCACTGTAGAGTCACCCTGATTGTGCATATAGTAGGAAGCTGAATTTCCGTCTTTACAATAACCTACAAAAACAACAAAAACAAAATCTTTCTAATCAATTAGGTGGCTAATCTCAGGGAGAACTATTCAGCCTCTTCCCAGCATTCCCTAGTTGCCTTTGCCTCTCTGTCTATGGGTGGAGTCCTATAAAGTTCTCCCTACATATTGGCAGGTCTACTTGTACTATGTTCCTCCAGATATTCTTTAGAGAGCCAGGCTGTTACTGTATTATCATTTACGTTCCCTGCAATTCTTTTATGAGACACAATCTTGAAACAGCTTTCCAGGTCATCAGGCCCTTAGGGTCACCCCTCACCCCCTCCTTTACACACATAACTCTTCCAAACTTTTTAAGCATTAGATGCTGACTTTGGGCTGCAGATGTAGGTATAGGGGCTGCTCACCCCAAAATCATTTGTTCTCTGTAACTTGAGTTTCTGAAATCAGATACATATGAATAACAACAGTAGAGCTGAGCTAGTGAGGGGAATATTTGAAGGTTTGGATGGAGAAAAAACAAGGGGAAACTATGTAATTGGATTTTACTTTTCAATATATTAAATTTTCTTCACAGTAGCAACCCTATATCTATGTGTAGTAGCACACTCAGATTTTACAAGAACAGTTTTCCTTTTTGTTTACTAAATTCCTATTAATTAATGCACAAAATTGGATGCTTAATGGCCTTGGGGCCAAAAGCAAAGTAACTCGCTCCATGGAAAGGATTTAACACAACTTGGCATATTTTATGTCTGTTCCTTGGATTTTGCTTCATCTCTTCTATGAAACAGTAGCAGTGCTATGGAAATATAAGAATATTTTCCAGTTCTGAAGATACTATAAGTAATTAAATCTTAATTTACTAATTTATGTTTCTTAATTTCTTCTTAAATACAAGAAAATGCAAGAGGAATGTGTAGATGTAAATGTCTGATAGTAGTGTTGGCCTAGTTAACCGAATGGAAAACTCAATCAAATTTAACAGTTGGAAGATAGAACAGTTGTTAGCTGCTGGAAGTGACCAGTGTAGGTTGCCTATAAATGCCTACTGATGAATTAGTTTTTAACTTGATTTATGCTTGTATATTGGTGTTCTATTCATCCTTCATCCAAGAGGCTGTCCCTCCTGCAGCATATGAAAAAAAATACCTAGGTCAACAGTAATGCATTATGCAGAAAGAGAGACCTATGAACACACAGCTCTAAAGGACATGTTCTCATCAAATCTCCCCCTGCAGAGCTCAAGGAACACCATGGAAGAGGAGGCAGAAAGGGCATAGAAGACAGAGGCCACACAGAACACTAGGAGAACAAGGCCTTCTAAATCACCTGAGTAAAGCTCATATGAACTCACAGAGTCTAAAGCAGAAAGCACGGACCTAAAAAGAACTGCACTTGTTCCTCTCTCATATACTCCAGCTTTCAGTTTAGTATTTTATGAGATCTACAAAGGTGTAAATGAGTGGGTCTCTGATTGCTTTGCCTTCTTTGGGGACTCTTTTATTATGTTGGCTTTCCTCGTCCAACTTCAATATGGTGTTTTATTGTAAATCATGTTTTCTTTTGTTATGTCTAATGAAAGACAGAAAGGGAGAGGATTTTGATAGAAGGGAAGGTAAACAAGAACTGGAGTAGAGGGAAGGGAAACCATGGTGATAATATATTGTGTGAGAAAATGATATGTGTTAAAGAAAAGCAGGAGAAGAAAATCCATTAAAAGGATTTTTCCTCAGCAAAATATGCTGAGATATTCACCAGTGCAACTGAAACTCAAAAAAATGAAAGAATTAAAAACATATAAGCAATACTTTTTACTAAGAATGATTTAAAAAATACTTCAGATAAGGTTGATAATAGAAATTAAAATATTTACCTCTAGTCACTGATGAAGTGACTAGTCATTGATTGGAAAGAATGTGAGAAAAGAACAGAAAGAACTTTCTGGAGAATGGGAAATTTAATACCCCCTAGTTGAAGATGATCATATGCACATATACTTGTAAAAAGGTCAAGAAGTTAAATAATTTTAATGTTTTAAATCTTCATAAAGTAAAATTGCAAATATATTAAAAACATATTTTTTAATAATTGTCTACAAAAATTAACAAAGTTTGACATTTTAAGAAATGTTCTACTCAATTAAGTTATAAAACTTTTTATGAACAACTAGACTTCATTTTATTAGCATAAATTTGATCTCTGATATTGAGTTTAAAATACCCATTCATCCACATTATGCCAATTCAGTGACATAAGGCTGGAATATAACACATATGCCTAGAAATAATAGACTTTCAGTGAGTCCCCTTCTAACCTTGGAGAAAATCATCTGCCATCAATGAAAACAACTAAAAATAAGTCAGGTGCAAACCCTGTTGCTGATATTGTCCCATCTCACCTTTGTGCTGTTTGAGTTCTGAAGACATTCCATGATATTCACATTTCTATCATTGAACATGAGGCCAACCCTCAACTTTTGTTTCTTAAAATACTAAGTGTGGAATGAAAACAAATCAGTTTAAAAATAAGTCAAAGCTTATTTCAAATTAACTGAAAACTAATTCATAATTTGATTAAACTAATATACAAAGAAGTAAGAAAGTTTAATTAATAACTAGGAAAAGCCATTAGGTGATAGCTACATTTAAAAAAGATAATAACAAAGAGAGCTATCATCAATACATTTTATGTTTGAGAAGAAAGGGGATTTTAAAATCAACAACAGATAATAGACATAGAATATTTCATTTTAATATTTCACATTAATCATATAGACATAATAAATATAGTGCCTGAAATAAAAACACATACACCATTCTAATCATGAGATAGGTAAAACAAATTCCAAGTGAGAAAGAAATGTTCTACAGAACTTATGAATGCTATTGCTGCTTGCTGCTACCAGAGTCCTCCAGCATATCTGAAAATGAAGATGGCAATAATCAGTAAGAACAGAAGCCAGTGTTCCTGAGACATCCAAAGTGATATCTGAATGACACCCAACAACACAAACAGGACTTCAGGGAAAACTAGAGAAATATAAATAACAAATGCACAGTGAGAAATATGAGTCAGTAATTGGTAGGCAAGTATGTTATTCAAAAAAAATTTTTTTTTGCTTCTATATTTGTCAGAGATATTGTCATGTAGTTTCCTTTGTTGTGTCTTCTTGTATTGTTTCTGGCCCAGATTTTCAGGCCTAGCCTCCTGGCCCAGACCTGTATACCCACAGTCCCATAGTCCCATTGAAGCACAAAGACGCTTGCATTCATTGTATGCTGATTGACCTGGAGCCCAGACATATAACTTGCTAGCCCTTTACCCTCAGATTAACCCATGATTCTTATCTTGTTCAGCCATGTAGATTGGTGCCTTTTCTCAAAGCAGCATAGTAGCCCTCTGCATCTTCTTCTCTGGCGTTTCTGTGACATCTCTGCTCTGTTCTTCCTGTTCCCAGAGTTTTCCCAGTCTGGTAGCCCCACCCACACTTCCTGTTTGCCTTCAGACAATCAACGTTTTTATTAAACCAGTAGACAGAGCATTTATTTACAATGCAACAACATAATCCCACTACAGCATCTTTACCTGATTTTAGTATAAGAGTGATACTGGCTTCATGAAGTTTTGAAGTGTTCCTTCAATATTTATTTGCTTTAATAATTTGACTTATCAGTTCTTTCAAATGGAGTCTCACTGGTTAAGTAAGCCACATTTATGTGACAGTTCCCATGCCCAGAAGTCGAAGAACAAAACAAAACAAACTTAATGATATTTTTGTAAATTTTTTGTCTCATTGTTCTCTTAGTATTTTTTAACTCAATAGTATTTTACTTTTATTTTATGCTTTTCTATTTTTTGTTTTCTTGTGGTTGATTTTCTTTCTCTATGTTCTTTGTATGTATGTGTGTATTTCTTGTCCTTTTTGTATATTTGTTTGTGGTGTTACTATTGGTTTTTATTTACTCACTCCATTTTCTAAAATAAAGAGAAAGAAGAGTTAAATGGGAAGAACTGGAAAGAATCTGGAGAGGGATGAGGAATGGGTGATGGAAATATATTGCATAAATTTTCAGTAAGAAAGGGTTGGTTGTGGATATTCTTTGAGGGTTTGAGAGAGTTCAGTTATGAACCCATCAGGACCTTGCCTTTTCCAACTGAAAAGACTTTTTACTACTGATCTGATCTTCGTCTTTATGCTAAATCTATTCTTCTTAATGTTTTACTCTCATCCTGGTTTAATCTTGGTTATTTGAATGAAAAAAGAAATGTGTCCATTTTAATTACGGTCTGTACATTAATGATATATAGGTTTTAAAACTGTTCCTTTATTAGGTTATACTTTTTTTGGTGTCTTTTGTAATGTTTCCCTATTCAATTATAATTATTTTAATTTGCATTTATTTCTTTTTTATTAATTATGCAAAGAACTTGTCAATCTAGTTTACCTTTTCAAAGATCCAGATCTCAGATTTGTTGAATCTGTCTATTGTTTTTATTTGTTCCTATTTCATTAATATCTGATCTGGATTTTATCATTTCTTCTCATTTACTGGATTTGTTCTAGCTTTTCCAAATTCTTGGCATGCATCATTGAGTCATTTATTTGTGGATCGTCATATTTTTTTTTACTAAAGGCACATAAAACTAAATTTTCCTCTTAGGCTGCTTTTGGTGTGTTCCACAGGAAGTAGCTCTCATAGTACCAGTAGGTACTATGTAAGCTATAGAAGAAATACTAATAGTTCTACTAGTCATAAAATCTATGAATGAAAGCAATATGTAGCTTGGGAAGACATTTGCAATGGTGTACTTGTGGTAGCTTTATCTTGGTAATAACCAACAGCTATATAATTGAGCTGAAAATTCATTCAGTGGGAGGGGATTCACACTCAGTACTATAAACCTAACAAAATATCTATAGCTTGAAGCAATCATAAACCCCAAGGGGGGAAAAAAAAAACTATAACTGCCATTTTTTAAACCAACATAATTTCTAATTATATTACAAATATTCATTATTTAGCTCTCATCCATTATCAAAGAAGTTTCTCTTATAGAAGATGGTGCCTACTACAATGATTCATATCTTTTAAAAATGCAGAGTAATTTATATCAACCCCAACTGGTAACATCTACAATGCAACTTCTATACCTAAGACTAATACAGTAGATGGGCTATCAAGATGGTTATAGCCAGAAGATCAGAATATCTGTTGGTAGATGCTGTCTTCTAGATATTACATGAAAGTTGCACCCATGAAATTTCAACATTACAATTTCCTAAAATGACCTACATAATGACATTTGTTCAATATGCCAACATGGATGGGGAAAATTTCACAAGGCTCCACCGATAGATAAAGAACTATATGTAATAGATGGCTGTTGAGAGAAGGAGAATCATGAGAATTTAAGTATCATATTTGTTTTTGACTGCTAAACCTGAATATTTTGATATTTATGTTAATAATACCAAATATACCTAAATGAGTGTCATTAGGTTTTTATATAAAAATGGATTTAATATGCACTTAACATTAAGTAATAGAAGATTATTAAATGTACTTTCCCATCCAAAGTATGCAAATGGAGAGATAATGATGCACAAATCAGATAATACATGTCTACTATGTCTACATTTTTAACAAACACATATACAGTGCCTCTAAATACTGAATAAATGTCAAATTAGTTTACCTTTAAAAATTATCTTCCATTGGTAATGCTAGTTTGTAAATTATAGTAATTTTAATAGTTTATTTATACTGCTATCATATGTTGGTTAAGTAAAATGTTAAGCCAATTTATTTTCGCTGGATGATATAATTATACCTGCAAAATCAACCTATTTGACTTGACAACACTCAGCCCTATCTGTTCATAGTTTCTCCATCTGGCAGTACTCTATAATAATGTACTCAAAGCAAATAATACCTCCTATTCTTGTGATTCATATTGTATATTTGCTAAGTTCCAAGGGACCTGGAAATAGAATTTAATACATCTTATTCTGTGTCTTTAATCATCATTCTATGCTTTTACTAAATTGTTTCTTCTGATCAAAATTTCAACCATTTTAATAACTTGGCTTAATCAGGTCTTATAACAAATGAAAACAAGTATATCTGAGGCATTCATATTTTGCTTAGAAAATGATACTGTATTTAAATATAAAAACATAATGAACATGACTGTTTCAATATCTAACAATAATAATTTTAATTCGGTTGATTAAATTTTTTAACTTGCTTTTTTTCCCAAACCTATGTTACTAATTTATCATTTCAGAATTTTTCAAATGCCATGAATTTCAAGTGGATATAAGAACTACAGTTTGAATAATTATTTTCTGTGACTACTGTATCTCCACTGATGGATATGTGCCTTGAATTCATGCAAAGTTGAGATTAAAAAAAACAACAATGCACCTTTCATACTAAATACACATAAAATTTTTATAGAGCATAATTTCAATTATGAACAAATAATTTTGCTTTCCAGAAAATATAGAACATCTAAAAATATGGATTTTATTAGAGAAATATTGACATCCTTTACAAAAAGTCTTGATTCAAACACTATGCTATCCTCAAAAAGATGATTACTAATCTAAAGAAACAAGATGAAATATCAGTTTGTAGCTTGCTCAGTTCTCTTTGACTAGAAGTCATGCTTTTGTGTGGCCATTTGCTTTTCTTTCCTATTTGGGTGTTAAAACCTTGTGGATAACCTCTCTATCATAGGCAACTTGGCTGAACCACCATGTTAATACTCCCTCTTTGGGACTCATAGAGAAACAACTGCTCAAAAGTCCATTATCTCTATACCACACTATTCCTATTCATTTTTCTTTGCATAAATAAATATTATTCTGTTAAAAAATAATTAGCTAGTTGCCTTTCCTTAAAAGTTATACATATCTGCACGTAAGAGCTGATGCCGAAGGCTCAGCTTTCAAAGTTTGATTCTAAGCACAGTCCTGTGGATTTATTCTAATAGTAAAGATATAAAATACAGAATAAAAATGCTACTATCTTTATGTATAGAACCATGTCAGATCAAAATCTTCATCTGTGACAGGTAGTAAAAATCAGTTAGATGATATTGGGTCTGTGGATAGGTCTCAAATCCAAGAATAAGGCCACAAAGCTGTATAGAGGCAGCAACAGCAGTTGACAATAATGGTGAAAAGGATGAGGTTGACAGAGTGAGTGTGTGTGGTAGAGTAAAACACTGAACAGAATGGTGGAAGTGATGAAAAGAAAAGAAAGACTAGAGAAAAGGTGGTAATGGGGAAGGAAAGTAAGTAAGAAGACCTTACTATTAGTCAGAGACTGTGGTGGGATTCAGGTGTCAGCTGATAAGGTCAAAAGACACTTATCCAGGGTCCCGGGCCCCTAAAGGGGGTGTGGAAACCCAATTGATAAGGGGCTTCTGAAACAGGAGGCAGGTCTCTTCCTGGTTCCTGGTTGTTGGAGATACAGGATTGGAATCCATCGTCTGTCCATCACTCCGTCTGTCCATCACTCGTATACTGTTCCAGACTCCAGTCCCTGTTCAGGTGCTACTAAAAACTGTTACCTGTACCGTGAGTATTGATTTATATTTTAATAAATATCTATTCTGTATTTGTGCCTTCTAAGTAAACTCCGCCTACAAGAGACTACTACAAACATACCTGCTCACTGAGCTTGTGATTTTCTTCACGGTTCTCTCTGCAGCAAGCTTGACATCCTTGTTCCTGAGACTATAAATGAGAGGGTTCAGCATGGGCAGCATGACTGTGTAAAGCACTGAGAAATATTTCCCCTGGTCCACAGACTCAGACGATGCTGGTTTGACATAAGTCAGCAGCCCAGATATATAGAATAGACTGACAGTTACAATGTGAGAACCGCAAGTGCCCATGGCTTTGGACCAATCTGTAGCTGATGACATGCGAACAATATTTAAAAGGATGGAAGCATATGAGGTTAAGATAACAAGGCCAGATACAATGACAACTATGCAAGCAATAAGAGAACTCACAAGCTCATTGGCATAGGTGCTGCTGCAGGAGAGCTGGAGAAGGGGGAAGATTTCACACATGTAATGGTTGATGGTGTTGGAATCACAAAAGCTGAGCCTGATCATACAGCCAGTGTGAGCCAGGGCACTTGCCAACCCCATCAAGTAGGACCCAAACATCAGCAGGAAGCATATCCTAGGAGACATAAGGATGGAATACATCAAAGGCTTACATATTGCCACTTAGCGATCATAGGCCATTGCTGTCAGCACATAACATTCAGAATTAACAAAAAAGCAGAAGAAAAACAGCTGACTCATGTATCCTGTATAAGAGATAATGCTCTTCTCTAAAATAAATCCCATCAGCATTTGGGGGTACAGACAAATGAGTAACAGAAATCTACAAAAGACAAATTGAACAGAAAGAAGTACATGGGAGTGTAAAGGCGTGAGCTGAGACAAATGAGAATCATTAAGCTCAAGTTTCCCATCACAGTGACTGTATAGCAAAGCAAACAAACAAAAATAAGAGCAGCTGTAACTCTGATTGGTCTGTCAGTCCCATAAAAACAAACTCGGTCACTGAAGAGTCATTCTCCAACATCATTTGTTTCATGGTGCCTTGTGACATTAACAGAAAAGTGTCTTCTAACAGACAGTCATTTCTGAAGCTTTGAGAAAATGCTGCAAGGTATATAAGCATGACAGCACAGGTTGACTCCTGAGGAATTCCCCAGTTCTTCCTTTCCCCAGCTGTGACCTGGGTCTCTTTCCAGAGAGAATAATGATACATCTTTTATTGACTTTTAAACATCAAGTTTTTTTTTCTTCCTTCTCTTTAGTCTTCAGTAAGGATCAAAGATTTTTTTAAAAAGCAACAGTTTAAAAGTGTTGTCAAAAATCTAGAGTTTATAGCTTTTTGACTGAAGGAAAATTACCAAGGCAAGATGAGTCAGTGGTCAGTTTTGTTCCACAGAGACTTCATTACAACTACAACAAATGGACCCTCTACGGTGTCCTCAAGGCTTCAAAACATTTGATTATGAGCATGATAGCAACAATCAGTGAAGATCTATCTCTAGCTCCCTACAAAGAATACACTGTGGAATGTGACAAAATTTCTTTGTGAGATTTTCTTTCGAAGATCCTCCTAATCTGCAGTAGAAAAACAGGATCCTTGTTTGAGACTGTAAAATGCTGTCTTGCTAGAGTGAGAACCTATTTCCTGTTCCAGAGTTTTATGAAAATTACTTAGATTTCTTATTATTCTTTCCTTTAAGATTTCCTCCCAGGTTTCATGAGTTCCTTGAGTGAAGAAATTACTGGGTCTGTGTTTACATCATGCACCATTAATGTAATGTTGGCTCATTTGAGACTAAAATTTTTCTCACTTTATAATTCTCTATCAGGAGCACTGACTGAGTATTGTGTGGTCCCTTTAGAATCTTTACCATATTGGTCTGCACACTCTTCAAGAATAAATTTGAAGAATATATGACATGCTTTTACTAGTAATTTCCAATAAGCACCAAGAATTATATTAATACATAGTAGATTATAGATTAACATACAAAAAATATTTTATAAAATGATAGATTGAAAGATACAGACACATAACATATATACAAATAGATTGATAGAGAAAAGAAAGAAAATGAATTTAAAACCAGACCCTTCAAATTTCTCTTACTGAAACTCTAAAAATGTATGGAAATTCTTTAATCTTAATTTATATTTATATTTATATTTATGTTGGTGCATTTGTAGGAATATCTATAAACCAAGACTCTTAAGAGAGAATTATGTTAGATCTCATTGCTAGAACTCTTGCCTTACATATACAAAAATGCAAATACAATCTCTGCACCACAACAAGTAAAAAAAAACATCAACAATAATAGTGGTAGACTATAATATAAGTAAATTCACAGTATCATATGTTATTTAAATGAAATGATTTATACTATGTGTTAGAACTAAGGTAGATATATGAAAATCAATTACTAGGTATTATTTCACCTTTCCTTATTTCATATCCTTATTCAGAAAAATGAAGTAGATGTTGTAGCCAACAAATACTTTAAGCACTGTTGAATGTTCCATGAGTACCATAGTGAATTACAAATGACAAATTAAAATGTAATGCTTTGTTATGTTGAGAACATTGAACATAAGGAAAGATACTTACTGATAAGGCTAAGAATTTTCTTTGTATCAAATATATATGTGTTAAGTTAGATGTAATTACAAAATATTCCTCTTCCCTTTACTCCTTCCCACTGTTTCATGCACCTCCGCAGTCCCTCAACTTCATGACCTCTTTTACTTTAATATTTATTATATAAAATCCATAATACACACATATGCTTCCTACTGAGTCCTTTTAGTGTTATTTAAATCTATATGATTTCATGGATAACTACTTGACATCTATATAATCAATCAGGCAATTCATACCAAGCAAGAATAATTTTTGCTCACTTAGCAGTCAATGGATGCCTGTACTTCCTTTCTAAGAACAGGGCCTCCTCATGAGATCTCCTTCTGAGGGTACATGTTTATTATCCTTAAGATTATTGGCAATTGGATTAGACTAGTTATTTGTTGTGGTGCTGTTCTTTGGAGCAGAATTATAGAATCCTGTCAACTGCCCATTCCACACCAATATTACTTTTCCCTTCAATCTCCACATTGTTCAGATCCTTTATAGGCAGTTGTTTTTTTGAGCTATCATGGGTACTGTTTCCATATTATTTCTATAAGATTTTATATCACAGCAAATTCCCTAGTTTTCTTATTTTTACTATGCTTCTAATTCCTCTTGAGGACAAATATTCATGGTACTGAAGAAAGTTGAATGCTACCAAAGAGAAAGGCAGACACTAACCTAGCTAAAATCTATTAAATCTACAAATGGTGACCTACATTCAAAATATGCAGGTATAATAATAGTGAAAAGCTTGTGGAAGTAACCAACCAATATCTGATCTTAAAGGCCAACTCCATAATATGGAACCAATGCCAAACACTTGCTGAGTAGCCAGTGTACACGGGACTAAATCGGCCAAAGATCAAGGTAAAACCCAGTTCTACTGTTCTGCTGAAAGAGCATAACAGTTAAATGATTCTTAATGACATTCAGTACTATTTATAGATTATTTTCTTATTCAACTACCACCAGAGGAGTTTTCTGTAATAGTAGGTAGGTACAAATACAGGCAGACAGTGTCAAGAGAATGAGAGACTTTGGAACACTCAGTCCCAAAAGCAATATCTCCTTCAAATCCCTCCAATAGAGGCTCAGATATTTTAAAAAAGAGCGTAAGAGCCAAACAAAGATAGATGGCCATAGGAACCAAGATCTAAACACAACAAAACCAATACATACATAAATTCACAGAAGCTGTGGCAGCATTCACAGCTAATGCAGATGTCTCTAGCAGATAGAGATGGGGTCTTAGAGCTGAAAGAAAAAGCAGACATGTCTGAGTCCTGAATACACAAGCTATCTCCAATTGATAACCACTTCAAGTGGAAAATTATTATTCTTCAAGGGAGTCTTACTTAAGAATAAACTCCATGTCCAGCAGTAGATGGTCAACACAAAACTAAAGAGAATCTTTGGGTGATCTTTGTCTTATAATATTATATCAGGATCCTTCTTTTCTTTAGCCTCAAAGGTCTATTGGATATATATTTTGGTTTCTGGTTTTGTTTTTATAGATTCCTGTGTGTGTGTTTCCTGTGCTTTTTTTTGGGGGGGTGCCTTTTCTTCTGTGTGTTTTTTATCCTGTTATGACTCATTTGATTTTGTTTTATCCTACTTGATTTCATTATTATTCCTTAGATAACATTGTTTTTTAAGAAAATGCAGAAATAGTATGGACGTATATCCAGATGAAGTAGAAGTAAGGAATATCTTGGAAGAGTTAAGAGAGAGAAAACTGTTGCTAAAATATACTATATGAAAAAATATATTTTCAAAATAAAATCATGTGAAATCAAGTGAATGGAGAATAGCTGCGAAGTACTGGCTTCTGAACATGACATTGTGTTTTGTACATATTAACATATCAGCAACGATTACTTGCACACACCCTTCACAACATCAAGTCAATAAAACTATCAACATGTATGAAGAAGTCCAAAAGCCAGCCCTTTGATGGAAAAATTTTCACATTTGACTCCTGAGAAAGTGTCATTCTCCTGTGGATATACAGCTACCATTAGATTAACACACCCATGTGCTTACAGGTATCACTAATTAAATGCAGTGGATTATTAATAATAACTAAAACATTAAGAAGAGAACATATAACTAGGGGAAGATGAAGTAGGGGCTCAAGCTAAAGTTGGAAAGAACTAGGGATAGATGGATATGATCAATTGATCTATGTACATTTTAAGAACATAAAGAATTTTAAAAGTACTATTTTAAAATGTCAATCCTACTAATAGCAATCTATAGATTTGTTGCAATTTCAACCAAACTTCCAGAGTCATTATTCAAAGACACAGAAAAATCTCAAAATTTATATAGAACCACAAAACACCAAGAATAGAGGAAAGAATCCAGCATAAAAACTACTAATGGAAGGTTCACTGTGACTGATTTCAAGTTGTACTACTGAAGATAGTAATAAAAATAGTTAGGTAGTAGGAAAAGCAATCACATAGATCAACAGAATAGAATTGAAGATCCAAGTATAATCCACAGAACTACAACTAGTCAAGTGTTGTCAAACACAACACAAGTGTCCACTGAAACAAAAGCCACAGTGTTGTGGTGATATGTTTCATATTTAATAAAAACCAGTCTGAAATATCAAAGAGATCTACCCACAGTCAATCCAGGAGGATCACAGAGTGGTAATTTACACCTTTAATCCCAGCACAGGGAATATCTGGGAGTGGTGACCTACACCCTTAATCCCAGCAGATCTGAGTTAAGCCCAGTTTGGTTTACAGAGGGAGTTCCAGGCTCCCAGACAGGCAGTGGTAGTGCCAGGCCTTTAATCCTATCACTCCAGAGATGGAGAAGATCTTTCTGAGTTTCTGTAAGTTGAAGGCTAACTAGCAAATAGTAGTAGTCCATGCCTTTAATCTTAACCCAGATGTGAAACAACTTGGTGAAGAAGGTATTTAAGGCAGGCATAGAAAGACAGAGTAAGGGAGTAGCAGCCATGAGGAGCAAGGCTGAGGAAGCTGGAAGATATCTAGGTGAGATTTGACTGTGGTGTTTCCTCTCTTTGATATTTCAGGCTTTCCCTGATATCTGGCTCTGAGTTTCCTTTATTTATGCAACACGGTGTCTTCAAAATATGATGTTCAGAAAACTTGATAAAAACACATGGAAGAGTGAAGACAGAACTTTAACTCTCACTCTGCCCAAGCCTCAACTCCAAATAGATCAATAACTTCAGCATAATAGTGGATGGCTTGAAAATGCTGGAGAAAAAATTAGGGTTAATGCTGCAACATATATGAAAGGGCAAAACTATCTGAATAGTACTTTTTTTCTTAATTTTATCATTTTTTAATTTCATTTTTTCTAAATTTTTATGTTCCCTATTGTTCCCTTTCCAGCTGCTATAACCAGTCCTCCCCAAGCCTCTTCCCTCCCTCCTCACCTCCCTGCACCTGCCCCAGAGAAAGCAAAGAATCCCAAGGTGATTCAATTCAGTCTGGCATAAGGTAAAGTAGGGTCTTTCTCCCAAATACCAAGTCATGGACTTCAAGGAGCCAGTTCCCGGACCTGAGATAGACTCTGGTCCCATTTCAAAACACTCCAAAACTGCCCATGCTTTTCGACTGTCATCTACATTCAGGGGTTCCAAATCCATTCCATAAAGGTTAGTTAGCTGTTATTTCAGAGCCTGCCAGTTCCCAATAGCACAGGACTGCCTACTCCCTGGATCTTCCCATCGGGATCATTCGCTCATTTAATCTCTCTTCTCTCTCTTCAGCTGGACCAGTAGCTCAATCAGTGTTTTCTTACAGATCTCTGCATCTGCCTCCATCAATACAATAGCAATTAGGGTGGTCATCCATATGATAATCAGCAAAGGCCAGTTTAGGCACCCTCTCCACTATTGCTTGGATTCCTAGCTGGGTTCATCCTGTGGGTTCTTGGGTGTTTCCCTAGTATCAGGTTTCTCTCTATTTCCACAACAATGGGTCCCTCCATCAGGATATCTACTTCTTTGCTCTCCCTCTCTGTTGC
Source organism: Phyllotis vaccarum (assembly GCA_033318265.1). Classification (NCBI taxonomy): domain Eukaryota; kingdom Metazoa; phylum Chordata; class Mammalia; order Rodentia; family Cricetidae; genus Phyllotis; species Phyllotis vaccarum. The sequence continues at coordinate 92,648,087 of JARWLC010000012.1, forward strand.
CCACCACCACTACCACCATCCCATTCTCTCATGTTCTCTACTCATCTCCCCTTAATATCCCCCTCATGATCTCAGTTTCTCAGGACAATCTATAGATGTCTCTCTTAACTTTCCTATTACCTAGCTACTGGAAGGTGGTGTGGATTACAGCCTGGTTATCCTTTGCATTACATCTAAAACCCACTTGTGAATGAGTACATACCATGTGTAGTAGGAAGTTTCTGGCCCGGACTTTTGGGCCTAACCTCAAGGTTTAGGACCCGCAGACCCGCAGACCCGCACACCTGCAGACCCGCAGACCCGCAGACCCGCAGACCCGCAGACCCGCAGTCCCACAGACCCACAGTCCCACAGACCCACAGTCCCGCAGTCCCACAGAGACACACAGATGCTTTCAATAGTTTTTGGCTGATCAGCCTCAGGCCCAAGCATATCACTTGCTAACTCTGTACCCTTCATCTAACCCATGATTCTTTCTGTTCAGCCATGCAGCTTGGTACCTTTCTTTAGAGTAGCATAGTTGTCCTCTGCTTCTTCCGGCTTCTCTCTGGCATTCTGCTCTGTGCTTCCTGTTCTCAGAGTTTTTAGTCTGGTAGCCCTGCCCACACTTCCTGCCTGCCTTTGGCCCATCAGTGCTTTTTATTAAACCAGTGGGTGGGACAATTATTTACCATGAAACAAGACAATACCCCTACAACCATGCCCATCTTTCTGGGTCTGTGCTTCCTCACTCAGGATAATACATTCCAAATTAATCAATTTGCCTGCAAATTTCAAAATCTCTCTCTCTCTCTCTCTCTCTCTCTCTCTCTCTCTCTCTCTCTCTCTCTTACTGCTGAGGAGTACTCCATTGTGTGCATGTACCACAATTTTTTAAGCCATTCTTCAGTTGAGGGGCATCTAGGTTGTTTCCAGGTTATGGCTATTATGAGTAATATTGCTATGAACATAGTAAAGCTAATACCCAAGAATAGCATCCTTTAGCTATATGCCTAATAGTGATACTGATGGATCATTGGGTAGGTTGATTCCCAGTTTTCTGAGGAACTGCCATACCGATTTCCAAAGTGGCTATAGAAATTTACACTCCTAACAGCAATGGAGGAATTTTCCCCTTGTTCTACATCCCCTCCAACACAAGTTGTGATCTGTGTTTTGATCCATTCTGACAGGTGTTAAGATACTATCTCAGAGTTGTTTCGATTTGCATTCTCTCATGGCTAAGGATATTAAACAATTCTTTCAGTGTCCTTTAGCCATTTGGAATTTTTCTGTTGAGAATTCCCTATTTATCTCTGTAACATATTTTCTAATTGAATTCTTTGGGTTTTGACACCTACTTTCTTGAGTTCTCTATATATTTTAGAGATCAGTCATTTCTGTCCTATGTAGGGTTGGTGAAGATCTTTTTTCATTCTGTAGGTTGTCATTTGTCTTATTGACCTGACCTTGTCTTTTGCCTTACAGAAGTTCCTCAACTTCAGAACTCCACATTTATTAATTGCTGCGCTCAGTGTCTGTGCTCTTGGTGATATATTTAGAAAGTGGTCCCCTGTGCCAATGCATTCAAAGGTATTTCCCACTTTTTTTTTTTTTTGATCAAGTTCACTGTAACTGGGCTTATGTTGAGATTTTGACCCACTTAGATTTGAGCTTTGTGCAGAGTGATAGATTTGAATCTATTTGCATTTTTTACATACCATCATCCAGTTGTGGCAGCAGATGTTAAAGATGCTATATTTTTTTCCACTGCATATTTTTGGCTTCAAAAATCAGGTGTTTGTAGGTGTGTGGATTAATGTCATGGTATTCAGTTTGATTTTATTGATCAAGTCCATTTCTCTGCCAGTACCAAGCTGTTTTTATTACTGCAGCTCTATAGTAGACCTTTAAGTTAGTGATGGTGATACCTACTGAAGTTCTATTAATGAACAGGACTTTTTTTTCTTTTGGAAATGCTGGGTTTCTTGTTATCCCATATAAAGTTGGGTATTGTTATTTCAAGGTCTATGAAAAATTGTGTTGGGATTCTGATGGAGATTGCTTTGAATCTATATATTGCTTTTGGTAAGATTGCTATTTTTACTATGTTGATCTTACCTAACCAGGAGCATGGGAGGTCTTTCCATTTTCTGATAGCCTCTTCAATTTCCTTCTTCAGTTACTTGAAGTTCTTGTCAAATAGATCTGTAACTTCTATTGTTAGAGTTACCCCAAGATATTTAATGCTATTTGCAGCTATTGTAAGTGGTGATGTTTCCATGATTCCTTTTTCAGCTCTTTTATTGTTTGTGTATAGTTGGGCTATTGATATGGCCCGTGGCCAGAGGAGATACTCGCCCCTCTGCAAGTTAGGTTTTAAAGGCAAAACTCACAAGGTTATACATCAATTAGGGGTCTTAATATGGATACAGTTCTAATTAGCTTGTTTTGGAGGGACTTTCCAGAGTTCCTCTGTTATCTTAGCACACTGTTTGTCAAACTTTCCTCTATAGACTATCTCCTAGGTTGAGACATTCCATGGCTATCAAATGGCCCTAGGCTCTCTCCCATGCTGGGACATTCCATGGTTAATTAGCTGCTATCAGATAGTCCCTAGGCTATCTCCTGTTTATACTTTGCTCTCTGCAGAACTCAAGCCAGTTTCAAACTGGGGTTCAGGGATTTTTGCTCAAAATGGAGTCGCTTCTCTGGTTCTTCAATTTGACAGTTGTCTATGTTTGGAGGGTTTAGTTCTTTTCCCCTAAATGTTCCTCAGCAATTGTTTCTGAGTCAGTGAGCTGCCGGTAGCTCAGGTCAGTCATCTCTGTGGGTCTCTTCCTCATGATCCTGGTCCCTTTATTCAGATGGTCTCTACTCTCTCTCTCTTCCCCTGGACCAGCTCGATGGTGCTTAGCTATGAATCTCTGCTTCTGCTTCTATCAATTACTAGATGAATGTTCTATAATGACAATTAGGGTGGTCATTCATTTGATTATAGGGGAAGTCCTATTTATGCACCCTCTCTACTATTGCTTGTAGTCCAAGCCAGGAGCATCTTATAGGTTCTTAAAGGTTTCTTTAGCACCAGGTTTCTTTCTAACCCCACAGTGGCTCCCTCTATTAAGGTATACATTTCCATTTTTCTCCCTCTCTGTTGCTCCTCTCACTCAACTATCTCCTTCTCTCATGATTTGTTCCTATCTCCCTTTGCTCACTTCCCCTTATAATCCCAATTTACTCAGATCTTCTCTATTTCCCCTTACCTAAGAGAATCCCTAGATGCCTCTGTTAAGTTCCTTCTGTTACCTAGATGTTCAGGGGCTTAGAGCTTTGTTATTCTTTGCTTCATGTCTAAAATCCACTTATGAGTGAGTACATACCATGACTATATTTCTGGGCCTGTGTTAGCTCACTCACAATGATACTCTCCAAATCTATTCATTTGCCTGCAAATTTTAGGATGTCATTTTTTTTAACTGCTGAGTAGTACTCCATTGTGTAAATGTACCACAAGTTGTTAATCCTTTCTTCATTTGAGAGATGTCTTAGTTGTTTCCAGGTTCTGGCTATTATAAATAATGATGCTATGAATATTTTGTAAAGTTTTATTCTATGGGTTTGTTGAATATATCTTCTGTGCCTTTGAGCTGTATTCTCTTTCTATTCTAATTATTCTTAGGTGTGATTATTTCATAGTGTCCTTTATTTCCTGGATTCTTTGTGTTATGATTTTTTTTTTTTTGGTTTTAATGTCTTATTTGACTGATGTATCTATTTCTACTATCAAATTTTCCACACCAGAGATTCTTTGTTCCGTCTCTTCCATTCTGTTGGTTATACTTGCACCTATAGTTCTAGTTCGTTTCTTCAGATTTCTATTTACAACATTACCTTGGTTTGTGTCTTCTTTATTGCTTCTATTTCAATTTTTAAATCTTGAAATGTTTTGTTAACTTGTTTTATTGGTTTTTCTTGGTTTTCTTTATTTTCTTTAAGGGATCTGTTAATCTTTTCCAATTTTTTTTGTTTTGTTTTTCTTTTCCTCCATTTTTAAGGGATTTTTTTTCTCTTTTAAGACTTCTGTTATCTTTATAAAGTTGTTTTTAAGATCATTTCTTCATGTTGTCGTGATCAGGTCTTGTTATTGTGGAACCACCAGATTCTGGTGGTGGCACATTTTTCTTTATGTTGTTATATGTATTCATGCACTGGTGTCTACACATTGCTTCTTTGGATCAATGCAGGATTTCTTTGTGTTCCAGGGAGTTCATTTTGATGCAATCTGTTCTGGCTGTGTTTGTGTCTCAGGGAGCTTCTTTTGGTCCAATTTGGACTCTTCATTCACTTGGAAGTAGTGTATTCTCTGTCACAGTGAGCTGTTCCTCATATAATAAAAGCTTGCTGATTCTGTGTCTCAGAGACCAATTTTGGTCCAATATGAACTCTTGATCCAGAAGGGGATCTTGATTCCATAGGGACTGGTGAATTGCGGGTCTCAGGTGCCCCTCTTGATCCAATAGGTGCTAACAAACTATGGGTGTTGGGTAGCAGCTTTTGATTCAATAGGTGCTAAGAAACTATGAGTCTGGGGAGCCATTCTCTTGGTCCAAAAACTGCTGAGAATCCTTAGGTCTCATGTAGCTGCTGAGGTCTCCAGGTAATAAGGTGGGTTGGGAGTTGAGAGGGATTTGTAGTTGAGGGTGCCCAGTGAGCTTGATTTTACTGGATTTATGGCCTTCAGGGATTTTCCCTGCTAGTCTAGATTTAGAGGAGAGGTGAGTGGCTGTGGGATCCCAAGGCCAGTCCCAGGGCCTGAATCTCAGAGACCCAGCTCTCTGGTAAGGTTGAGTATAGTGTCACTCACCTCTCACTCACTACTCACCGCTTGGTCCAATAGGTGCTAAGGATATGTGGGTCTCAGGTAGCACCTGTGGACACAATATGATAGGTGGGTTGGGAGTTGGAACAGGATTTATAGTTGGGGGTATCTCGCAAACTGGGTTTTACAGGGGATTCTGGCCTGCAGGGATTTTCCCTGCTGGCCTGGATTTAGGGAGAAATGAGTGGGGGTGAGGTTCCTGAATAGTACTTATTAATCCAGGAGATAATATTAATAATTGACAAAAGAGATTTCATGAAACTTTAAGATTTTGTACAGCATAGGACATGGCCAATCAATGGAAGAGGCATCCCCAGAATGAAAGAATATTTGTCTTTGTCAGTTATATCTGTGTGTGTGTGTGTGTGTGTGTGTGTGTGTCTGTGTGTCTGTGTGTGTGTGTCTGTGTGCATGCTCATATATGAGTACAAGTAAGCCTATGCCATAATGTTTCTGTGAAGGTCACACTTGAGTGTGAGTTCTCATATTCTACCATGCTTGAGGCAGGGTCAGTGTCTCACCTCTGTATACACCAGGATAGCTGGCCAACCTCCTTTCTCCATATTTCTTCTCCATGAGGAAATTCAGGGTTTGTAGAGACAGGTACTACTGTGTCTGACTAAGGATCTAAAAGAGTGTCTGTATACTAGTGCAGTAAGATACATTATCAGCCTTAATAAAAGCTATTGTTGCTGTAGTAAATGTCTATCACCTTGGCAAGTAGCATCTGGCAATTTTCTTAAGGTCAATTTCTGGAGACTTTGGTCCACTGATTCAAGTGCCTAGGAATTCGCTATTAGCATGAGTTAATCTTATACTAAGTCCAAGTTATTATAGTTTCACAAAGTAAACAAATTGAGGGTTATCTGTACAGCATTACTTTCTTTAACTTTTTAAAAATAAATAAGTGATGCTAAAAATTCTTCTAGGGAACTACTACATCTGATAAACTCTTTCAGAAGAGTAGCTGAATGTAAGATTATCTCACAAAAATAAGCAATAATCTTACGTACAAATGGCAGACTGAGAAACAAATCAGGGAAACAACACTTTTACAATAAACTAATTAACATAAAAATTTTCTAATCACAAAGTCTAAGAAGCATACATAATACCAAATATACTGGACCAGAAAAGAAAATCCCCTTGCTGCAAATAATCAAAACACTACACATACATAACAAAAAAGAATATTATAAACTGAAAGAGAAAAAGAGCAAGTAACATATAAAGGGAGACCTATTATATTAACACCTTAATTTTCAATAAAAATTATAAAAATCAGAAGGACCTAGACAATTGTACAGTATACTCTAGAAGACCACAGATACTAATCCAGACTACTGTACCGAGTAAAACTTTCAACCATTTTAGATGGAAAATGCCTTGGTGTTTTCATTGCTGTTAAAGAGTTTCTGAAGAGAATGCTGATTTACACAATGGAGTATTACTCGGCTGTTTTAAAAAATAACATCATAAAATTTGCAATAAATGGAATTACAAAAGATCATCCTCAATGAGGTAACCCAGTTCTAAAAAGATAAATATGGCAATATTCACATATAAGTGGATATTAGACTTTAACTAAATGATAAGCAAGCTACAATTCTTAGACCCATGGAGATCAAATGTAGTTTTTTTGTACCAATGTTATCTTGTTTTTAATTTGATTTTTATGCAAAGTTTAAGTTAACATAGGCTTGTATTTGATAATATTCTATCTATAAAGATGATTCAATAGCCAAGAGCACTGGCACTATTTTAGATGACCCAGGTTCAATTCAGAGCAACCTCATCAGAGCTCATAATGTCTGTAACTCTAAAACCTAATATCCTCTGGCCTCTGAGAGCACTGCATGCTGCACAGTCATACATAAATGTCCATGCACATAAAATAAAAGTATATATATATTTTTTAAATAATAAATATCCATGTGGATTTGTTTGAAATGTTGAATCATTTTATTTTAATAGAACAGCAAAAACAACTATGCATGTCAAATAAGCCTATTCTCTTTCCAAAACTGACCCAGGCTATTTGCTAATTTGTTCTACTCCAGGCTATGTGGTGCAAGCTCATGATGTTGAGAAGCAAGAGTAGAGGAGAATAGGTCTAGTAAATGCTCTGATGACCATAAAAATAAAACCTATGCCATTTAATTACAGATTTCCATCATCAATTTTAAGATAAAATGCTAGAAAAAGAATCATATCAAATAATTTCTGAAAGATTGACAAATATACTATGTCCACAATTGTCTTTCACATCTCTTCGAATAAACATGCAAGTAAAAAAAAAAAACAAAAAAACAAAAAAACACTTCAAATAGGGAAGTAACTCAAAAATTTATAAACCAAGAAAAAAGTGAATTAAAAATAAAGTATAAAGCTCCAGGGATTTTATTGGCTAGAAAAAAAAAAAATGCATACACTTTCGGCCATGAAGAGGGCTCAGCTGTTAAGCACTCTTAATGCTCTTACACAAGACATGGATTATTTTCTCAACATCTACCTGGTGGCTCCTGAGTGCCTATAATTCTATTTCTAGAGAAGTTGACACCCTCTTCTGTCCCCCATAAGCTCTTGCATCTACATGGTAAACTTACACTCAGGGAGGCTCATGCACATGTATATAAATGTTAAAATAAATGTACACATGGTGTTAAAAGAAAGACATGAGAGAAAAATTATGAAGAATTTATCCTCAGATGAGGTTAAAAAAAGAGCTGACCAATGTCTTAATCTTCTATAGGTGATGAACTTGAGATCATCTTAGAAACACATTTAATCTGAGGATGTCTCATGTCCTCACAGACCACACAGAGTTCTATTGCATGGTGGAAAAGAAAAAAGTGGTGTTACACTATAAATTCCATTAATGCTAATGAAGGACAATGAGAAACAAAAGTTCTAAAATATAAGTAATGAAACCAAAAGAAAGAAAAAACCACATTGACCTGGGAAGGATGGGGATAAAGGATGCACCACAAGATAAATTAGCTTGTGAGTCTCTTCCAGGTTTTCCTCACAGCAAGCTTGACATCCTTGTTTCTGAGGCTATAGATGAGAGGATTCAGCATGGGCACCAATAAAGTGTAAAATACAGAGAAGAATTTCCCCTGGCCCACAGTCTCAGGAGATGATGGTTTGACATAAGCAAGCAGCCCAGATCCATAGAACAGACTAACAGTTATGATGTGAGACCCACAAGTGCTCAAGGCTTTGGACCAACCCTTACCTGATGACATATGAACGATATTGAAAAGGATCATAGCATAGGAGGCTAAGATAATGAGGCAGCATAAAATAATACCTGTACCCACCACTACAAAGCTCATAAGTTCATTGACATAGGTGCTGCTGCAGGAGAGCTGGAGGAGAGGGAAGATGTCACACATGTAGTGGTCGATAATGTTAGAATCACAAAAGCTGAGTCTTATCATACACCCTGTGTGAACTATGGCACTAGTGAATCCCATCAAGTAAGAACCAAATACCAATAGACAACAGACCTTGGGGGACATAACAACCTGGTATAGCAGAGGCTGACAGATGGCCACATAGCGATCATAGGCCATGGCTGTCAGCACATAACTCTCTGAGTTCACAAAAACACAGAAGAAAAACAGCTGAGTCATGCATCCTCTGAAGGAGATGGTGTTCTTCTCTAAGACAAAACTCATCAACATTTTAGGGGTAAAGACAAGTGAATAACAGAAGTCTATGAATGACAGATTGAAGATAAAAAAGTACATAGGAGTATGAAGGTTTGAGTTTAGGCAAATGAGACTCATTAAGCTCAGGTTTCCCATCAAGGTGGCTGTGTAGTTCACCAAGAACAGAACAAATAAGGGGAGCTGGAGCTCAGGTTGGTCTGTCAGTCCCATCAGGACAAATTCAGAAACTGAAGACTTATTTTCCATGGTCATTTGAATCATGTGTGGCATCAGCAGAAACAAGTGAAGAAAGCAACGTTAAACTATAAAACTTCACTCCAAAAGCAGAGTTGAATTTTTTGATTTCCAGTTTTGAGTGAAGGAATATAGAACAAGGAGAAATCTCCAATTCCTCTTTCCTCTATCAGTATTGTGGTTATCACTCCAGAAAGATTCTTTGAACATTACGTCCTTTTGTTCACTGTGTTTCCTAAAGATTAAGGCTGAAATGAGCAATGCATGTATTTTCCTCAGAATTTATGATATATGTAACTGTTATTTTGAAGGAAAAATATCAAGATAAAGATTATTCACTGCTCACCTTGGTTTACTTATATTTGTCCCTGACATTGGAATACATAGTGTCTTCCTCCACCCTGTGCTCAGAGAGCCAAAGTTTCTCTTCATGTTGCAGGTAACTGCAGTCACTGTAGACAATGTGTCTGATTTTTTATGAGGTTCGCCAGAAGAAATGACATGGTATCTGTCTGAGAATTTCAAAAAGATTCATGTCCCATAAAACAAAAGATAATAACTTTCTTTTTCAGTTTCCAGTGTCTCAAGGTGCAGATTTCTGAGAAAATTCATTAGAAGGACAGAAATTTATTCTCTTTTCATGATATTCTCCAAGTTGGATAAGTTCCTTGAAGGTAGAAATTATTGAGGGTTTTTTTGTTGTTGTTGTTGTAAAATTAACACCAGTCCTTTAGAAATTCGACTTCTACTTAATTTATGAGTTTCCAGAAGAAAGACCTAATCCCCAGGGCAAAAGTGTGAATGGTCCCTTTGTCATTATCTTCATTAAACTCTGCACAACTCTACAAGAAGAAATGTCCAGGGACATGCTTATTTGCCATTTTTAGTTTTCCTTTGTTTTAAATAATAAACTGTTGAGCAAGGGTTAGAACAGGATACAAAAATAATTGTATAAAGGGGATAAAAGTATCAACAGGCTCTCAAGGTATTAAATATTACATTAGAACTTTCCACTCGCTATCTATGAAACTGTAGAGTCTGCTGTTTCTTGTTTATTTATATCTGCATTTTTTTGGTTTTTTTGTTGTTTGGTTTTATAAACAGGGTTTCTTTGTGTAGCCCTAGATTTCCTTGAACTAGCTCTGTAGACCAGGCTGACCTCAAACATACAAATTTCTACCTGCGTCTGCCCTAAAATGTTAGGATTAAAGATGTATGCCACCACTGCCTCACATGTCTGAATATTCTTATAAGTAATTACAAAATATGTTCATAAAAATTGACTTAAATTGTGGACCAATAGTAAATTTCTCTGTTATCATACAGAAAGTTATGGGTGCAATTTGTTCAAATAATCATAAAGTATATAAAAGATCTATTGTGTTTTGAGAAAATATATACGATAGGCGTTTATAAGATACATAAAAATATACTAGTAAGAGTTTGCTCCTTTATACTGTTCACATGTATAACTTTATACTGTAAAATTGTTATTGTCCTGACACACTTGAAGAATCTAATTTACTGAAGTAAAATTATCCTGTGTGGTGGAAACAAAACAAAATCTTTGGCCCCGCCATCCCATGACGTGCTCTCCTTCACTACCATATACAAATGAAACTTTAGCAGACAATATTCCTCAAAATATTGTAATTGAAGTATATATTGTCATGGAACTATTTTGAACAGAAGGATATTGAACACTTGGATAACGGTGTTTACAAATGATAATAAGAAATACGTTACCCTACATACAAAAGTTACCTCACAACACCCATCTATCTAAATATAAAATCTGAAAACAGGACAATTTTACGAAAAGAATCCTGTAAAATATGAAGAACATTAGGACTTGCTGATCTGCATAAATTTTTAAATTAGGTTTCTCTTTAACTGCGAACAGATCTCACCCGTCCTTTCAGTGGACTGGGGGTTTCAGAGAATCTGAATCATTAGGGAAGGAATTCGGGAGAGACAGATGGGAAGGACTAATGACGAGATTGTCAAAGAAGGCTCTCAAAGCGCAGGTAGCGGGTAAGCCTGGGGAATGGCTTTGCACTCTAAATAAAGGTTACCTTTTATCTTTTATCTTTAGGGAAGCAAATTTATTTTTGGGAATTTGGGAAAATTACCTTGTTCTCTCTCTCTCTCTCTCTCTCTCTCTCTCTCTCTCTCTCTCTCTCTCTCTCTCTCTCTCTCTCTCTCTCCATGCACACTGCCCACTCCTTCATTTCAGGCATGAGCACTTGTTTGTTCTTTCAGAAAAAGCCCTGGAACATTACTAGTGACATCTTTTATATTGGTCCTAATAGCTACACAAGCTTTTCCTTTAATGTCTGTCATGTGATCAATTTTTTATTAATTTCAAGGTCAGTTTCTCGGCCTAAAATTTCATAGCTCTAAACTTAATTCCATAATAACCCGATTCTCTTTTAGGGGCCTCCTTGTTACCTAGTTTTTCTGGAGTTGTGGATTGTAGCCTGATTATTTTTTGCTTTACTCTAATATCCCTTTATAAGTGCATACCATGCTTGTCTTTCCGGAACTTGGTTACCTCACTTAGGAAGGTTTTTTCCTTAGTTCCATAAATTTGCCTGCAAATTTCAAGATGTTATTTTTGTTATTGCTGAGTAATACCCAATTTTATAAATGTACTACATTTTTTTAGCCATTTTTTCAGTTAACATCTAGGTTGTTTCCAGATTCTGGCTATTACAACTAATGCTGCTATGAAGATAGCTGAAGAAATGTCCTTTTGGTATGAGTGTGCATCCAAAGTGCTATTGCTGCACCACGAAGTAGATTAATTCCCAGTTTTCTGAGGAACTGCCATACTGATTTCCAAATTGAATTTACAAGTTTACACTCCCACCAGCAATAGAGGAGTGTTCTCTTTGTTCCACATCCCTTCCAGCATAGGTTGCCATGAGTGTTTTTGATCTATACCACTTTGACAGGTGTAAGATGCTATCTCAGAGTAATTTTGATTTGCATTTCCCTGATGGCTAAGGATGTTGAGCAGTTCTTTAAGTGTCTTTCAGCCATTTGAGATTCTTCTGCTGAGATTTATCTGTTTAGCTCTGTAACCCATTTTTAATTCAATTATTTGGTATTTTGATTTCTAGTTTCTTGAGATTTTTTTAAAATATATTTTAGAGATCATCCCTCTGTCAGATGTAGGGTTGGTAAAGATATTTTCCTATTCTGTAGGCTGTTTTTTTCTTACTGACCTTGTCCTTACAGAAGCTTCTCAGCTTCAGTAGGTACCAGTTATTAATTGTTTCTGTGTGTCTGTATTACCAGAGTTATGTTTAGAAACTGGTCTCCTGTACCAATGTGTTCAAGGCTAATTCCCAATTTCTCTTCTATCAGATTCAGTGTAACTGGATTTATGGTGAGGTCTCTGATCCACTTGGACTTGAGTTTTGTGCAGAGTAACAGATATGAATCTATTCACATTCTTCTAAATGCCACCATCCAGTTATGCTATCACCATTTGCTGAAAATGCCATCTTTTCTCCATTGTATATTTCTGTTTTCTTCATCAAAATCAGGTATTCACTGTAGTGTGGTTTAATATTAGGGTTTTTTATTCAATTCCTTTGATCCATGTGTCTGTTTTGTGTCAATACCAAGCTGTTTTTATTACTATAAGTTTATAGTAAAGCTTGAAGTCAGGGATGGTGATGCCTCCACAACTTTTTTTATTGTACAGGATTATTTTGTTTACCTTGTTTTTTTCCCATATGAAGTTCACTATTGTTCCTTCAAGGTCTGTGGAGAATTGCATTGGGATTTTGACAAGGATTGTACTGAATCTGCAGACTGCTTTTGGTAAGGTTGCTATTTTTATTATGTTGATCCTACCTATCCAAGAGTATGGAAGATCTTTCCATTTTTTTTTAAATTTCTTCTTCAATTTCTTTCATCAATGACTTAATATTCTTGTTTTACAGGCGTTGAGCTTCTTTCATTAAAGTTACCCCAAGATATTTTACGTTTTTATTGACTATTACAAATAATAATGTTTTCCTGATTTAATTTTCAGCCTTTTTTTCTCATTTGTATATAGCAGGACTATTGATTTTTTTTTTTTTTTTACTTAATCTTGTATTCTGTCACATTGCTGGAGGTGTTCATCAGTGGTAGAAGTTTCCCGGTAGAATTTTTGGGGTCACTTGTATAAACTACCATATCATCTGCAAATAATGAAAGTTTGAGTTCTTCCTTTCCAATTTATATCCCCGTGATTCACTGTTGTTGTCTTATTGTTCTTGCTAGAACTTTGAGTACTGTATTGAAGAGATATGGAGAGAGTGGACAACCATGTATTGCTTCTTATTTTAATGAGATTGCTTTGAGTTTCTCTCCATGTGGTTTGATGTTGGTTTTGGATTCCTGTGTATTGCCTTTATTATGTTCAGGTATCTTTCTTGTATCCCTGATCACTCCAAGACCTTTATCACAAAGGGATGTTGCTTTTTGGCAAAAGTTTTTTCAGCATCTAATGAAATAATCACATGGATGTTTTTCTTTTAGTTTGTTTATATGATGGATAACATTGACAGATTCTGATATGTTGAGCTATCCATGCTTCTTTGGAATGAAACCTACTTGATTATGGTAGATTTTTAAAAATGTGTTCTGGGATTCAATTTGCCAGTATCTTATTGAGTATTTTTGCATCAATGTTCGTGAGGGAAATTAGTCTGTAATTCTCTTTCTTTGTGTGGTTTGAGTTTCAAGGTGACTGTAGCCTTATAAAGAGATTTTGGCAGCATCCCTTCAGTTTCTATTGTGTGGAACAATTTGAGGAGTATTGACATTAGTTTTTCTTTGATATTCTGGTAGAATTCTGTGCTGAAACCATCTGGCCCTATGCCTTTTTTGGTTGGATGACTTCAATAACTGTTTTAATTTCCTTAAAGGTTATATGTCCTTTTAAGTTCTTTATTTGCCTTGATTTAATTTTTGTAAGTGGTACCCATCCAGAAAATTTTCCACTTCTTTTAGGCTTTCCAATTTTGTGGAGTACAGTATTTTGAAGTATGACCTAATACATTCTCTGGATTTCTTCAGTGTTTGTTGCTATATCCCCTTTTTCATTTCTGATACTGATAATTTAGATGTTCTCTCTCTCTCTCTCTCTCTCTCTCTCTCTCTCTCTCTCTCTCTCTCTCTCTCTCTCTCTCTCTCTCTCTCTCTCTCCAGTCTATTAGCTTGAATAAGGGTTTGTCTGTCTCGTTGATTTTCCCGAAGAACCAACTCTTTGTTCATTGATTCTTTGCATTGTTCTTTTGGTTTCAATTTACTGATTTCATCTCTGAGTTTGATTATTTCCTGCCTTGTACTTCTTCTGAGTGAGTTTGCTTCCATTTCTTCTAGAGCTTTCAGCTGTGCTGTTAGGTCCCTTGTGTGAGATTTCTCTGACTTCCTTACGTGGACACTTAGTGCTGTGAACTTTCCTCTTAGCACTGCTTTTATTGTGTCCCATTAGTTTGAGAATGTTGAGCATTCATTTTCATTGAATGTTACATCTTAAATTTATTTTATATTTCTTCCCTAACTCATGACGATTCACTTGAGCATTATTTAGTTTCCATGAAATTGTAGGGTTTCTGTAATTTGTAATATTGTTAATTTCTAACTTCAAGCCATAGTCATCTGAAAAACTACAGGGGGCTTATTCCAAATTTTTGTAGCTGTTGAGATTTGCTTTGTGACTGAGTATGTGGTCAATTTTAGAGAAGAATCCATGAGGTTCTGAAAAGAATGTATATTCTTTTGGGTTAGGGTAGAATGTTCTGAAGATATCTATTAAGTCCATTTGAGTCATAACATCTTTTAGATTCCTTGTTTCTCTGTTAAGTTTTTGTCTGGTAGAGCTTTCCATTGGTGACAGTGGGGTGTTGAAGTCCAACTCTTAGGTTATGAGGTTTGATGTGTTATTGAAGCTTTAGTAATGTTTCTTTTACACATTTGGGGGCCCTTGTATTTGAGGCAAAAATGTTCAAACTTGAGACTTCATCTTGATGGATTTTCTCCTGTGATAAATGTGTAACTTCCTGAGCTCTTTTGGCTGATTTCAGACTATATTGTTAAATATTAGAACAACTACACCAGCTTGTTTCTTAAGTCAATTTGATTAGAAAGTCTTTTCCCTACCCTTTATTCTGAAGTAGTTTCTGTGTTTAAAGTTGAGGTGTGTTTCTTGTACACAGCAGAAGGACAGACCCTGTTTTCATATCCATTTTGTTAGTCTGTGTCTTTCCATAGCTGAATTGAGTGCATTGATCATTAATTACTGTTATTTTTATGGTAATGTGTGTATGTGTTTTCTTTGAGGGGATTTTCTTCTGTGAGATTATCTATTATCTGTGTTTTTTTTCTGGTAGATTGGAGTTTTCCTTCTTGTGGTTTCTGTAGGGCTGGATTTGTAGACAGGTAATAAATCTGGCTTGTCATAAAATATCCTGTTCACTCCAGCTATGGTTATTGGAAGGTTTTAGGGGTATAGTAGTCTGGAGTGGCACTCGCAGTATCTTGGTGTCTGTATAATGTCTGTTCAGGATCTTCTGGCTTCCACAGTGTCCACTGAGAAGTCACATGTTATTCTGACGTGTCTGCCTTTATAAATTATTTTACCTTCTCTTTTGAAGCTCTTAATATTTTTTCTTTATACCATTTGTTTAAGGTGGTAAGTGAAGTTTAGGGAGAGTCTAGTCTATTAGATTTCTTCTATCTTTAAATGCATTTCCCTCTTTATGTTGGCAAATTATCTTCTATGTTTTTTGTTGAATATATTATCTGAGCCTTTGAGCTGTTATTATTCTCCTTCTAATCCTACTATGTTAGGTCTGGTCTTTTCTTGGTGCTCCAGATTTTCTGGATGTTTTGTGCTATGACACTTTTGGCTTTATTGTTTTCCATGTATCCCCCTGCTTGCCATCCCTTCCCACCTCCCAATCCTTCTCTGTTTGTCTTCAGCTCTCCGCACCCTCTCTGCCCCCATCCCTTACCCCAAAAGGGCAAAGAAGACCCAAGGTGGGTCAGCTCAGCCTGTCACATTCACTTCAAACAGGTCCCATTCCCTCATCCCAAAGTCAAGGCTGGGTTAAGTGTTCCTTTGCAGGCAATGGGCTCCACGGTGCCAGCCCACACATAGGAATACAGTTGATCCCACCCCTTGAGGGTCCCTGTACTGCCCACACCAATCAACGCCCACACCAATCAACAGTTACCTATCCCTGGAGGGTCAAGCTCTTTTCCCAATGCTTCCACAGTGGCTGTTTTTGATTCAGTGAGCTCTCAGAACTCCAGCCAGCCATCTCTCTGGGATTTCTCCTCATAATCCCTATCCCCTTGCTCATACAGACTCTCCTCCCCTGCTTTCAGATGGACTAGGACCTTTGCCCAGTGCTTAGCCAGGGATCTCTGCCTCCACCTCCAATTATTGTTGGATTTAGGTTCTATAATGACACTTAGGGTGGTTATTCATTTGATTACAGGGGAAGTCCTGTTTAGGCACCCCTCCACTATTGGTTGGTGTGAGTTCTTGGAGTTTCCCTAACACTGACCTCTTTTCTGCCGTACACTGGCTTCCTCTATCAAGTTATCCATCTCTTTTTTTTCTCCCTCTTTGTTGCTTCTTTCACTCAACCATCTCCTTCTCTCATGATGTGTTCCTTTTTTCTTGGTTGCTACCCATTATGATCCCAATTTGCCAGTTGTTACAATGTGCTTTCTCGGTCCCGGTGGCCAGAGGTTCAGACTCACAGACCTGCAGCCCCAGACTCCTTAGCCGCCAACTGCTCCTGCTCAGGCCCCCAGAAATGACTCAGACACTTATATTAACTTCGTGCTGTTTGGTCTATGGCTCAGGCACATTGCTAGCTTGCTCTTACATCTTAAATGAACCCATTTCTATTAATCTTTCCTGCCACGTGGCCTGTGGCTTACCTGTGTTCCTTACATGTTGCTCCTTTGGGCTTCTGGCTCCTTCTCTCTCTGACTCCACCCTGCTCCTCCTAACTATTCTGATTCCTCCTCCTACTTTTTCTATATCTAGACTATACAAATATATTTTCAAAAAATCTTTAAAAAACTAAGCCCCTATAACCAAACCAAACAATCAAAGAGCCAACAAAATGTACATACATCTATCAATTAACAAAGCAAAAATATCCAACCCACATTTTACAATGTTCACATTTACTAATCATTCAATAAATGCACATATTAACTATAATGAGCTGCCTTCATCTCACTTTATTCTAAACGGCAGCCACCAAAAAAGAAAGAAAAAAAGGAAGAAAGGATAAGAGTAATGCTGAAGAGGATATGGATTAGAGGGAATATATTTATCCAGCTAATATAAAAAGCAGAACAGATAATTCTTAACGTACTTAACCTACCAAATTATATAGCACTACAACTTTTTATATTTACCCAAAACTCCAAATCAATATATTACAGAGACACTGTTTCAAAAACCTAAATAATAAAAGCAGCCTAGATGTTCAGCAACCAAATAGTAGATAAAAGTAAAGCTTATATACACAGTAAATTTCTTCAATCATGATGAAAGCTGAAATTTTGTCATTTATAGGAATCTGGATACATTTCATGATAATTTTACTAAGTAAATTAAGTCTAAGTAAGACAAACATTATATATTTTCTCTCCTCTGTGGGTTCTAGACATTATTGGTAAATAAATTTGTTAATTACCAATGATAGTGTTATACAATGCAAGTTGTTATTTTTTATGTTGTAAACAAATCATTTTTCTTTTCAAATAAAGAAATATTATTCAATAGACTTCTTAAAGTACATATTTCACTACAATAGTAATGACTCATTATGAAAGCTTAAGCAAACTCTTATACCTCCTGATACCAGAAAAGCAATACCTAACTAAAATAAGCAAGAACCATCATTTTGTAGCTCACCATGTGTGCACTTTAAAATAAGACTTCAGTAATGTTATATTTCACTATATCAGCCTTGTAGATAAGTTCTCCACTAAAGAATACTAGCTGAGTTCATATTCCCATAGACTTATTTTTAATTAGTGTGAAATAATTCTCCAGAAATTCTCACTGTTACTTTACAGTTCACTTTTATTCCCTCCATTTCTTCATCAGATGTAAATGAGTGTGGAATTAACTTCAGCATTGTTATTTGTGTGGACTTTAAAGTTCACATAGATTTTTAATAATGAACTTTATTTTTTAAATGTTAGAATTACCTGGTTATTTTGCTTTGAATGGCATATAGAAATGAGATATAGGAAGAGATAGAAATATATAGGGAGGGTGGGAAGGATGGGGAAAGACAGAGATTCACATACAAAGAGAAAGAGATTATTTCTAGTCTGAAAATCAAAGTTAAAAAGAAGAGCATGCATGCACTGCATCAGGAAGCGTCAAGACCAGCTGTAGTTTATTGTTCAAAAGTAAACATCATTTATTTTATGTTTTCATTAAAAAAATTGTCATCTCCAACAATGCATACCCCTGCTTCCCCTCCCCTCCCCCTCCCAATCCCTCCCAGTCATCCCTCAGAGGCGCCCCTTCCCATCCACCCATCCTCTCCCCCAAAAGGGCAAGAAGTCCCAAGGTGGGCCAGCCCAGTACAGCATATCTACTCCAGGCACATCCCATTCACTCACCCCAAAGTCAGTGCTGGGCTGGGTGTTCCTCTATAGGGAATGGGCTTCAAGGTGCCAGCCCATGAACAGGAACACACTCTGATCCCACCCTTTGTGGCTCCACACATTTTTTCTTATATGATTTTAAGATAAATTCTAAAACTGTAAGATTAAAAACTAAAAGCTTTTTTAAAAAACTGCTATCAAAGTAAGCTGAAAAATTATTGAAAATTTGACTCCCATATTAACTTTGTATTATGTTATTATTTTGTATTGTATTCACTTCACATACAAAGGCTGTTTTTAATAGTTTTTATTAGTTTATTTGGATTTTTTATCAGCAAAAAGGGGAAAATTTATAACATTCTTTCAAAACTGCCTATATAGTAAGTGATAAATGTATAAAGTCACCTTTCTACAAAACACCATGACTATTAATATTGATTTAAAACAGTCATCCCGGTAACAAAGCTGATAATACTAATTACACAAGCAGATGAGAACAAACAAAAATACACATAAACTATTATGAAAGTAAGGTTACACAAACTCTTCAGAAAATACTATGAAAATTTTCAACCAAACCACACATATGTGTACAATCTAAGGAAACATTGTAAATGCATATATAAGTGGTTCAGAACCATATATATTAGGCTCAAAAGAAATCACTCAAGTCCTTAACAAAATTTTGTACATTAACTGAAATATCATAAATTTAGTATCATAGTAAAAAGGACAGGCAAATAGGAAAAATATGAACAGATATCACTTATAAAGTATCTCTTGTCTGGTATATAATAATATAACAAAGTTTAAATAACAGTAAGTATATTTAATTATACTCTACTAAAGTTTATCTTCATGTCAATAATGAAATTTTTTTCTAATAATTTTTAATATCTTTATTTAATGGCTTATCAAGTAAGAAAAATGTTCAATAGTGATTTCAGGACAAAATAAAAGTAATTTTTTTCTTCAAATTTTTGTTTAAAATATAAATCTGCCTGCTTTTTTACTTAATGTATTTATTATTGGCTATCTTGTCAAGACCACCTAGAAAGGTAGAGAAGACTATGAAAATATTTTAACATCATCTTAATAACCAAATACGCCATTGGATTTACTTTTGTAGGCTTTATGTACTACTATTCAGTGCCATACTGCAAAGTACCTAAAGATGGAAAAAATAAGCTCTGATTGACAAAGTAAAAAGTTTCTTTTCCAGATCTCCATGAACATGTAAGCTTAAGTAATCTAACTGGGACTTTTGTTTGTTTGCTTGCTTGCATATAAAAAACTATCAATGTAAAACATTTAAATTTAGAAAATAAAACATCTTTCAAATTAATTATGTATAGAAAGATCATTAAAATATGGGACTAATTTTTCAAGAACACAGGTCACAACTCTCCAAAAGTATGAATTAATATCAAAATATCAAAAGTAAAAAGCTAGAACATCAATATGTTTATTCCAAAGTACTTTTAAAAATCCACAGGCATTGAGACTCAGTAATATTCACTAACCTCTTTATAGTAGAACAGTGTTTCAAAATAGATGCAAATTATGTTAAACAGTCAAGAGAAATAATAATTTTACCAATACTCCGGTCACAATGTGTGATAATTGTTTAGAAACCAATGTTTTAGATCCAGAAAATCTAATTCTTCAGCATGATTTTGAAGTTAGACAGTACAAATGGAGGTTGTTGGAAGTATCAGATAGCAGCAATCATTTACCGTTCTCTAATTGAGGCTAAAATATTTAAGATCACCAAGGGGGACTAATTTTGTAACAAAAATACGCCTAATATGTACCCGAGGTGCCCAGTTAGAATCTGCAATAGGTATTTGTTATGTAAGATTTTATTATGCAGATATTCTTTTCTATGAGTCTGCAGAATTGCTGTTCAGCAATCCTTTTTGGAAATATTCACATCTCACAAACTGTCTCTTCATTTGTAAATTTTGGTGTTTTCTTTAGTTCCATGAAAAGAAGAGGTGTGTTTTGCACTAAATTATAAAATTTGCTCTCCAGTAAATTATGTATTCTTACAAAAAATAAGTTTTGTTGATTTCATGGTTAGGCATCCTTTCATCAATCATGCTGATAAACAACCCATCATTTCTAAAGATAATCCTCAACATCAGAAACCACTAAGAAGGTAATATTCCAACATTCAAGCTCAGAAATGAAACTGGATAAAATCATGGTTGTTTGTGTGTGTGTGTGTGTGTGTGTGTGTGTGTGTGTGTGTGTGTGTGTGTGTTTCTCTCATTCACAGAAACTTCTCAACTTATTGCCTGTCTAAGTTCGCTGATACCGTCAATCTATAAGAACAATTAAAGTGACTAATTCATGTCTTTTTGTTTTGGTTTTATAGTTCAGCATCAGACTGAATGAACTCTTTGAAAAATCCTCTTTCCTACTGCTTTCCATCAATCTATACTGAGTAACTGTTGGTAACTGCTTACACATCTCAATATATATGTGCAGTTGAACTCAAACCAAAAGTCAAATACAAAAGTCTTAAAATGTAGTCTCTAAGCATCATGTAAGGAAGCAATAATATAAGCAGTTCTTCCACTGGCTGTGGTTGCCAATTGTTGAGATATGTGATCTAAGGGATGAACATAGAATCATAAAAGGTGTAAAGAGTCAATCTTACTTCCCATTTAGCCCAGTGCTCTGCCAATTTCCAGACCCAGATCTTCATGTGTCTGCAGCTATTGTCTTTATAATGGGAGACTTAGCCAGTGTCAGTTTTCAGGTCCTAAAGTATTCCAGTCACAGAATCATGGAACAGCTGGGTTATTATAACACACTGAAAACCCGCAGAGGCATAGGAATCAGGCTATTCATATGGTCATTAGGTCCTCTCCTAGTTTCAGACTCATTCTGAACAATTCTCTAGCTCACTCTATCACTTCAGAATTCTTCTTTTTTCCTTTCTTCTGTTTTTTTTTTTTGACTGCACAATGGGTTAGAACTAGGATTTATATTACTAACTATATAAACGAAATAAGTCAAACCTAGAGAACAGCAAAGGAGAATTATATTAACAATATATTTAAGAATGTTGCACATTATATGTACATACAGATGGACTAGGCTTTGTTTGGTTTGGCATGAGTTAGGAGGAGGGATTCCTAAAATAATCAAAAGATAAATTAGATTTAGACATTAAAAAAATTTCAGTTGCTCAATATTTGTGTTGTAAATACATATATATTAACTTATGTTTAAGATGTATAGGTATATGTATGAGTATATTTATAAGTACATGTGTGATAAGGATGATACAGGAACATATATGAGAAAAATAATAAAGTGGAAATTATGTGAAAATTTAAAAATAAAAATGAATGGAAGAAAAGTGAATATGAAAAAAATGGTAAGAAAATGAAGTGAAGAGAAACCCAACGGGGAATATGGATTATGACAGACTCACTGGTTTACTCACTCGGAGTCTTCTCAGAGTTCTCTTTAGAGCAAGCTTAACATCCTTATTTCTGAGACTGTAAATAAAGGAGTTCACCAAGGGCAAAAAAAAAAAAAAATGTGTAAAATATACTGACAATTTTTCCCTGATCCACAGATCCATCAGATGATGATTTGATATGTGTGAGCACACCAAAGCCATAGAATAGGGCAACAGTTATTATGTGAGAACTACATGTGCTCATGGCTTTGGACAAACCCTTGCCTGATGACAACTGAGTGATATTAAACAGAATCAACAAATAGGACATTAAGATGACAAGGCTCGATGCAATGACTACTGTGCTGATAACAACAGAACTCACAAGCTCATTGGCATAGGTGCTGCTGCAGGAGAGCTGGAGAAGGGGGAAGATGTCACACATGTAGTGATTGATGATGTTAGAATCACAAAAGCTGAGCCTGATCATACATCCTGTGTGGACAACAGCACCAACAAAACCCATCAAATATGAACCAAACATCATCAGGGAACATGTGCCAGGAGACATGATGACCATGTACAACAGCGGTTGACAGATGGCTACATAGCGATCATAGGCCATGGCTGTCAGCACAAAGCACTCAGAATGAGCAAGAAGACATATGAAAAACAACTGAGTCATGCATCCTGTGAAGGAGATGGTGTTCTTCTCTAAGACAAAACTCATTAGTGTTTTGGGAGTAAAGACAAATGAATAACATAAATCAATGAAGGACAGATTAAAGAGCAGAAAGTACATGGGTGTCTGCAGGTTTGAATTCAGGAAAATGAGACTCATTAAACTCAAGTTTCCCCACACTGTGGCTACAAAGTTCACCAGGAACACAACAAACAGGGGTATCTGGAGCTTGGGCTGGTCTGTCAGTCCAGTGAGAATGAACTCAGTCACTGAAGAGACATTCTCCACAGCCATTTGTGTCACCAGTGGATCTGTAGAAAGAGTAGCAAAGGGTCACATTAGCAAGGAACTCGGTGACTGGCTTCAAAGGACAGATAGAGCCAGTTTTACCAGTTCATAATTGTTTGAAGCCACTGAATAAAGTCATTCAAAGAACATGACTTTCCATTCCTAAGAAATTCTTCCTTCTTTTCCTATCTATGAGGAACAACTAGTTTGAGAAAATACTGTCACAACTCCTAGTCTGAGGAAAGACTGGTACAACTTCCAAAGTTTTTAATCAATCACTTTCTCCCTTTAGTCTTCATTAAGGATTATGGATAGGAAGAGAAATAAACCGTCACTGTCTCTTGAAGCCATGATTTATATAGTTTTTATTTTTGGAGAATGTTATGATAATAGAACAGCTGATGAAATGCTAACTTCAAATTACTTGGTTGTTGGACCACATAGACTCTGACTACGATGTCCTAAGGAGTCTAAGTTTCATATAATGAAGAGATATTTTAGTTATCATTACAGAATTGGCTCTGACCACCTAAAATACCTAGGACGGTTATATTACATGATTTCAAGTTAAGAGTGTCTCTTAAAAGTTCTCATTATATGCACAAAGGAAAAATAACAATCTAATATGTACATCCAATTCATAATTTTACTCAAGTGAGAATCTTATAATCTTGCATTCTAAGAAAATATATTACAAATAGTATTAGTCAGGGTTCCCTAGAGTCACAGTACTTATGTTACAAATGTATATATGTATATACACATACACACATATATATACACAGATATATAACATACACATAATATATATTAGGTAATTTATTGAAATTACTTACTGGGTGCAGTCCACCAATGGCTAGCTATGAATCAAAAGTCCAAGAATCTAGAATCTGTGAAGTCAAACAAGGTTGGGTGTCTCAGATAGTCTGCTGAGATTCCAAAGAAGTAATGAGTGTGTCAATGAGCCAAAGGCAAGCAGGTGAAGAATGTACAGTTCCTTCTTCCATTGTCTTTTTATAGAGTCCTAGAAGAAGGTGTAGCCCAGATTAATGCTGTGCTTCCAACATCAATATTTGAATTAAGTGCATATGTCTTCCTGCCTCAAAATGTGGATTATAAATATTTCTTCCATTAATAATATATACTTATTTTAGTTCATTATAGTTATACTCATGTTGACATTGAAGAATAGCCATTAGAGAAGAACAGAAAATTATTCTCTCCTTTCTAACATCTCCCGTGTTAACGAGTCCCTTTTGTTAGATATAACAGAACCTGTGTCTATATTATGTAGCATGGATATAAATTCTCTCTTTTTTGAGACTCAAAGTTCTGTTTAGTTTGTATTTCCCACAAGGACTACCTTGCTCCCTGAACACAGTTTAAAGCTGTTCCCTTCAGAATTCTACTCATTATACCCTGAACAACTCAGCAATAGAAGAATCCAGGGCCATATTCACTTGTCATTTCCAGTAATTTTCTACATATCCTTGCAGTTGTATTAGTAACTATTTGTTCACAGATAAATTCTCTATCAAAAAAAACCATTTTGGAGCAAAACCTTTGAGGGGATAGAAATACAAACTCAAGATAGTCTGAGTTTAAATCTAGAGTTTTCTTTTTCTCAGTAATAAAACTATAGAAAAGTTATAATTTTCTGACTTTGTTAAATTGTATCTACATATCTACATTTATGTTGTTTCTATAAAATATGGCTTATAACAAAGGGTCTGATATATGACTCAGTAGCAAAAACCTTACTGTGCATGCACAGGCCTCAAGATCTAATCTCAGCACTGAAATAATGATAATAATAGTAATATGAATCACTATAAAAGAAATACTCTATCATATTAGTGTTTTAATTAAATTCAATGATTCACATAATGTAGTATATAGAACTATCCTACACATATAAAAACATTCAATCACTCTCCCCAGTTCCATATTGTTGTATAAATAAAGCAGGATTTCACATCCTCATTGCAGTGGACATTCAGAGGAAAATTAAGACTTTGTCAATTTACAGGAGTGGACCCAGCAGAAATTGTTGTACCTTTAACTAATGAAGAAATTGACCAATTATGGGCAGAAAGTGAACCTTGGCAAAAAGCCTGCAGTAATTTTTTGGGAGTTATTAACCACAAATATCCTCAAAGCAAAAGAATTGAATTTCTAAAGAAAACTAATTGAATTCTTCCTTGTATTGTACTAGATAAACCAATTTCTGGAGCCTCTATATTTTATACCAATGAAAACAAATCAAGAAAGGCAGGTTACAAATCAGAACATATAAGTAAAGTGGCTCAAAGCCACTATAATTCTGTTCAAAAGTCAGAATTATATGCTATTGTGATGGCATTAATGTATTTTACAGAACTTCTTAACATAATCACTGACTCTCAGTATGCAGAAAGAGTTGTTCTACACATTGAAACGGCTGATTTTTATTAATGATGAGTCAGAATTAACTTTATTATTTATTCTGTTACAAGAAATGATCAAGACTAGAAATCATCCCTTCTATATAACACACATTCAATCCCATAGGGGTCTTCCAGGTCCTTTAGCACAAGGTAATGATGAAATCTATAAAATATTGATAGGAAATGTACTAGAGGCCTCAGAATTTCATAAAAAGCATCATGTCAATAGCAAAGTATTAAAAAAAGATTTGTCTATCACTTGGCAACAAACCAAAGAAATTGTAAAAAGGTGCCCCACCTGTTCTTCTACAACCAAACTCCATTGCCAGCAGGAAGTAATCCTATACGTATACATAGAAATGAAATCTGGCAGATGGATGTATTTCATTATACAGAATTTGGGAAATTAAGATATGTCCATCATATAATAGATACATTTTCAGGATTTCAATAAGCAACTACTTTGAGTTCAGAAAAGGCTGATTCTGTAATCATACATTTGCTAGAAGCTATGTCCATCATGGAATACCTGTACAAATTAAGACTGACAATGCTCCAGCATATGTCTCTAGTAAAATGAAACAATTTTTTGCTTACTATAATATAAAGCATATTACAGGAATACCACACAATCCTATAGGGCAAGAAGTCATAGAGAGATCAAATCGAACTCTAAAGGATATGCTAAATAAACAGAAAGGAATAACAAAGACCCCCAGAGATAGACTACATAATGCTGTATTAACTTTGAATTTTCTCAATGCTAATGACAAAGGAACAACAGCTGCTGAAAGGCATTGGACTATAGAAAAAAAAACAGCTGAACTGAATCAGCCTGTTTACTTCAAAGATGTACTAACCCCTGAATGGAATCCAGGATATGTGCTATGTTGAGGAAGGGGTTTTGCTTTAGTTTCCACAGGTGAAGAAAAGTTATGGACACCATCAAAATTAGTAAAGACTGGAACCAAACCAGAGAAACCTTAAGAAACTAAGAATTGATAGCTCATCCACTAATATTTCAATTCTTTCAGTTGTAAGAAAAAACAAAGAATTAGGCAGGTTTTTGTTTTTGTCTTTACAGAAAACTGGAAATACCCATCGTCAAGACATGAAAAGACCTTGGACATCTAGACATCTAAAGCAAAAAGGAGGCTATCAAGAAAGATTTACAAGCAAAAGAATATTGAACCTATTGATACCAGCATACTTCATAGGGTAAAAATCTCATTGCGTAACCTCTACAAAATTTTTTTTGTAATTTGAAGTTCCAGTTTAATTATAATTTAGCTGGCTTTAGAGTTGGAGTGTGGCTCTCTCCTTCTCTAAACTCAAGCTTACTTGTTAAAGGAAAATACAGAATCTCTGTGTCATATCAGAGGAGCCACCTGATATAGGACAGAAGAATAACTAAAAATAAGGGACTATTCTATTGTTACTAATCCTATGCTGAAAAAATACTTAAGTATTTAGCATGCTGTACATTGTGTCAGGTTTTAGTATCATCAGTTTTCTGCAGTGATCCACGATAATGCCTAATTGTGAACTTGAAGTATCCAAAAGGAAGATGGGGCCCTACAACAATAATTTCACATGGACTATGACAAAGCCATTAGGCTGACAAACACCAACCAACTATCATATTTGGACTATAAACTACTCAGGAAAATTTCCAGACAACTCTTTGAAATGAATCAGCTTCACAGACTACTATAACCAAGACTTGAGACAAGCCATGCACTTTCCTGTAATACAGAGACTGGACAACAAATGATACAGCTACTTATTTCAGGACTTGACATTTAATAAAACTTTGCTTTTCAGGATCCCCAAAAGATGCCATCACCCCCAGTCAGCAGGAAGTAAATTTAAGAATATGACACCCACATTCCCAAGAGGTGGGGTGGGTTGTTTTTTGTTGTTCAATGGGTTACCGAATGATTGTCATTGTTTAGGTTAATTGGTTTAAAATTGTTAATAGTTATGGTTAGAAAAAAGTTAAACAAGAATGATTAGATTCAAGATTTGTGTCTAAAAAACAAGAGAAAAAAAAGGGGATACAGATATATGATGTGGGAATGCCTTTCTGTATGCTGTGAATCTCAATCTTTAAATAAAGTAGCTGTTTTGGGCCATGACAGGCACCATAGAAGAAGTAGGAGGAGGAATCAGAATAGGAAGGGCAGAGTCAGAGGCAGATCGAGCAAGCCGCCCAAGAAGAAACATGTAAGGAGCACAGGTGAGCCACGGGCCACATAGCAGACAGATTAATAGAAATGGGTTGATTTAAGATGTAAGAGCTAGCTAGCAATGTGCCTGAGCCATAGGCCAAACAGCATAAAGTTAATATAAGCATCTGAGTCATTTCTGGGGGTCTAAGCGGTGGGCGGCTGGGCGACTAAGGGGTCTGGCATGGCAGGTCTGTGGACCAAAGAAACCACTCTACAACAGATATATAAGATATAAAGATAGATTGCTGAATCTTCTTTTAAAAGGATTTACTAGCTTTACATATTTTACATTGGGTTGGATTTTTGCATATTGTATACAAATTGTGTATATTGAGATTAAATGTGTTACTGCACAAATATCTCTATGCTTGTTCAAGGAATTATACTTATTCAGTTCATCTAACAATGTAGTACAAGTTGCTAGTCCATGAAAGTTTTTATTACCAATTAATTAGAATATAAAGCAATGCAAGTTACTAGTTAGACATTACATTCGAACATAGTCATATTAGATATGTTTTCAAGATCAAACAAATATATTTTAAATGAATAGGTCTTCTTTAAACACTTCAGAGATCCATAGAATTTGGCATTTAAAATATGTTAAGAACTTAGACTTTTCTGGACAGTGAGACAGGTCTGCTCCTCGCTGCACCAATCTACTTCAAGAGAAAAATGGGCATCGAAGAAACTCCATATGGAGTCTTTTTCTTTGTGGCAAAGGTTAGCCACTGGACAAAAAAACTGTTTTTGTATTGACTGCTTGACAGTATGCTGTTTAAACTGGACATGCAGGTTCCCTAGGAAAGTGACCTCTGAACTTTGACAGAACAAGATGAGATGGTCTTTCAGGTTCCTGCTTATCAGAGAAAACTGTCAGATATTCTTCAGGACACAAGGAGAAGCGACTGATGAACTATACCAGAATGGGCAGAGCAGATTTCCTGCTTCACTGAAATGAAAAGAGACTCTGGGCCTGTAGGCTGAAGATGGATGCCCCGACTTTATAAAGGAACTTTGGGTGACTGTCCAGGCAGATAGGTGTCATCTCTGTCATTTCTAGACTTTGGAAGTTGCTTACATTTTCTGTTTACTTGGGTAAATATTATTTTCTTCTTGGGTCTCTGAGGTAGTTAAAGACTAAATGGTTATAGTTATAGTTTTCTACTGACAGTTTTAGAAAAGAAACTTTGAAGTTAATGTGTATAAGTTTAAGAGACATCAAAATAATAGTTTTTAGTTAGTAATACAACTTAAAATAAAGCGAATTAGGTATAATCCTTTGGACTCATAAAAATAGGATATTTAATTAAATATTTTCTTTGAATTGTCAGTTGTTAACAGATTGGACATTACTCATTTGTTGTTTATATATATTGTATATAATTATTGTACCTATTGTATATGTTTTTTCTTATGTTAGCTATAACCTTATTTTTTTAAATTTCACATGAAAGGACATATTTTTAAATATAATAGTAGTAGGATTCAGATGTTGTTTGGGGAAGCTTAGAGGCACATCTCTGGAGTACCAGGACCATCAGTGGGGCGTGGAAAGACCCCACTGAGACCCAAGGGCATTGACCTTCCTTCCTGTTTTGTTCCTGCATTCTCGGGAAGTGGATCAGCCATCTGACATAGGGCATCTCAAATCTCCAAGAATTGTCTTAAGCTTCATTTTGTATCATAAGTGCTTGCATACTCTTCAGTTCATATTAATCCTTTATATGATATATTGCTAGTGAGTATTCCACCAATATGTGGCACCCCATGTTGGGTGCCATCTGTAGAATGAGGTTTCTTAGCTATGATTACCTCACAGTTCAGACCTGACTATAAGTGCTTATCTGGACTAACAATCCCCAAGTCGCAAAGTAACACACAGATACATATACTGATTTCATGCTGTTTGGCCTATGGGCTC
This sequence comes from Phyllotis vaccarum, assembly GCA_033318265.1. NCBI lineage: Eukaryota > Metazoa > Chordata > Mammalia > Rodentia > Cricetidae > Phyllotis > Phyllotis vaccarum. Next base: position 92,677,485 of record JARWLC010000012.1, read on the forward strand.
AGGCATATTGCTAGCTAGGTATTTCATCTCAATTTAGCCCATTCCCATTAACTGTCCTGACACATGGCCTGTGTCTTACCTATATCTCTACATGTTGCTTTTTGGGGAGCTGAATCAAGTCTCTCTCTTGACTCTGCCCTCCTTCCTCTATATATGCTCTGATTTCCCACCTACTTCTAAGGAGCCCATCATAGGCCAAAACAATCCCTTTATTCATAGCATAAAGACATCCCACATCATTAAAGTCTTATACAGTAAAGATAACTGGATAAAATTTTGATATTTGGAACATTATTAATAATATTCAAGGCATGTGATTAGTTTATATGCTCATCAATGAATTAATATCTAAAGTAATGACAACAGTAACAAAAGACTGACAGATAAGAAACAAGAGAAAAATAGGATTTTATGGCAAAAATATCTCAAACTACAAGGCGGATCTAAAATATCTTGAACAAATCGATGAGCAACCTATATTAGGCAGAAAGTAGCCAAGCCTGGTACAAAGATACATCATACTTACTTATTATCTGGAACATCTCAGTTAAACCTCCTTTAACTTGACCTCCAGTGCACTCAAAGGCTTTCAAAGCACAGACTATCAGCAACTGTATATACTTCAGGCGTTTCTCAGGACAAGGAGTCAGCAGGATCATCGAAGACCCAAGTTCAAGTGAAAAACTAAGCTCTAAAATTGTTTATAACTAGTACTAGTAGAAATTAGTGCATTTACTTATTTATTAATTGTAAGAGCAAGAATATTATTGGTTTTTTTTACACAAGAAAATTTGTGGCTACATAACTGCATTATGGTCTGAAGGTCAGCATGTCAAATTTAGATATGACCAAAAATTTAAAAAGATAAGAAAATATCGGAGTTATTTACCCAATAAAGTAAATGGGTTTCTTCTCAGAAACAAAAATTCATCAGCATTTTGAGACTGGAGACAGAATAATATCAGAGATCAATGAAGCTAAAGAAGAGACATAAATGATTTCTGCAGATGAGGATTGATGTCTGCAATCCACATAGAGCAAACTCGGTTATGAAGGAGCCAATTCAAGCTAGGATTCTCATTGTTAAAACTCTGGGGAGAAATTTTACCTGATAAATGGGTTTTTTGTTTTTGTTTTTGTTTTTTTTTATTTTGTTTTTTTCTTTGTAATTAAAGGCTGGAAAAAATATTTTTAAAGGTTTTATTTTGTTGTTGTGTTTTTGTTTTTTGCTCTTTCTGTTTTTGTTTTTATTTTGTTTTTGTTTGTTTGTTTATTTGGGTTTTGTTTGCTAATGAAGTCTTAACGTACAGCTACACACACCCTTCAACATTTCAAATAACTGGGTTTTACATGCTTGAAGTGAATGTGACAAATTATTTCTCTCTTCCTTACTGAAGATAGATAATTTTCTGAAGTTTAAACCTGCCTGTTGAGTTTGTTTACAAAGGATTTTTTTCTCAAATCTCTCTAACTCCTTGTCATCATTCATATCTCCATAATTTTACTAGACACCTCTGTGGTGATATTCTATTTGTGCTCTAACAAATAAAGCTTGTCTGAAGATCAGAGGGCAAAGATAGTTAATCATAAAGATCAGGCAGTGGTTCACATGCAACATGGTATTTTTAACAACATGAATCTATATTTCTGAGCTGTAGTCAATCCAGAGTAAGCAATCTCTTTGAAGTGACACATATGTTATTGCATTGAGAACAGTATCATTTAACTTCCAAGAATTTTCCTATAACCTAGATTGTTTTAAAATTTAAAAAAAATAGCTCAGAGTGCTTCTAAACGGACAGATGTGAAGATTTTAAGGACTTTATATTGATCTGATGAATCTAATTTTTATACACTTGAAATCTAAGTAAATCCTGCAGCTCTTTTTAATTTCTGTAGTTTGAAAATCACTGATCTTGGATATTGTGCAGATAAACAGCATGAGATATCTTCCCCACTCTATTTTCTGTAAGTATCATGATGATTTGAGGGTTATAATGATGATTGTCCAACTAATTTTTCATAGCTGAAATTATAGCCTCTTGAATTGGGTCTGCAGATTGTCCTTAGGTGATAAAACAGACCATAAGATTGATCTCCTTGTTTTGTATCTTCTGTTCTCTTACCTTTGGGTCAGCTTGCTTCTGTTAAATTTTGTTTAAAAACATGTTAGACATTCAGAGAATGGCAGTAGGAGATGGTGATATTCCAAAAATTTTCTCATTTCTCTAGTCTCCCTCAAGGCTAAACATAGATTGTATAACTAGCAAAGCTTCAAGGTTTACAAAGGCATTGTGACCTACAGATTGACAGTACCAAGTATTACAACTTTGGAGCACAGTCTACAAGGCTAGAGTAACCAGCACTTTCCTAACATAAACCTACATTTAGTCCTTGCCTAAGTCAAAAGTGGATTTCAAAAGGAGTTTAAAATGGTGCTGAGTTAAGATAGTATTTTCTTGGCATTAGAAACTACCTTGCCTTGCTGACTCTAAGAATGAAGAGGGTTTTTTTTTTTTTATTCCAATAACTTACTTTCATCACTAATATCCTTTCTCAATAGCCTATGTATATGGACTTTGACCTAGTGAACGATAATGAATTGTCAGCAAAAGAAATTAGTCATCAGTAAAGGTAAATTTGATGTGTGTTCTTCGACCATTAGAGTGATAGATATCATATACGTAGCATATTAGTTAAGATGTTTTCTATCATTGATGTTAATTTATTTTTTAATTCTAAATTGAAAGTCTGAATATTTAATGTCTATTTAATAATATGAGTTTTTTCAAACTTAACCATTTATTAATATTTTAAATGTTTTCTTTACATGAACTGTGAAAATAAATCATTAGGGCCTCAAATCTCCCCCAGAATATGTTTGAAGTTCAAAAACTGAGTCAATCCCTTAGACTTTGGTTTTGTAGTCAAGAGCCTGAAAGGCTTTTCTCCTTTTCTTCTCTTCCTCCGTCTTCAGATTCCATTTCAAAAATGATCTCTTCTTGCTCTAAGAGCCTAGAATTTGTGTTCTCTCCCCTGAACAGCTATATTCCTTTTTCTCACAGTCACAGTCCCTCAAATTGTCTTTTGGATGAATAGCACATGTCACCTTCTGATCTCAGCCTTTAAATATGTGCAATAATTGTTCATCTATTAAAACAATGTTTCTTTACATAAAGTGAAATCTTTCTCATATCTTTCAGAAACTTGAGAGGTTTGGCTTTGTTTTTAGCCTTTCTATTTTTGTTTGTTGTTTTTGTTTTTTAGGGGGATCATCTTTTCGCTTTCTTTTGGTTTGTTTTCTGTTTAGTCGTCTGTATGTTTGATTGGCTGGTTGGTTTTTAAAGACACAATCTCATTATATGGCACATGTTGACCTGGAGCTCACTATGTGGTTCAGGAAGGCCTTGAACTGGTCACATTTCTGCCTCTGACTCCCAGATGTGGAGTCATTATATATATAATTGTGATATTCCAAAACTTTTCACATCTCTCTAGTCTTCCTCAAGGCTAAACATAGATTGTATGACTAACATAGCTTCAAGGTTACAGAAGCACTGTGACTTACAGATTGACAACACCAAGTATGTATATATATAGCACACTGTGTACACCACAACTGGCGGATTTGGTTGGTTTGTTTCCGTTGCTTTGTTTTCTCACTATAGACTCTTAAAAACATAAAGGAACTGGGACTAGTGATAAATGCATACAATCTTAACAACTATGGATTCTGAGTTCAAAACCTACCTGGACCCCAGGATTGGCTCAAGAGCATCATGGGTAACTCAAAGAGAACTTGTTGCAAATACAAAAGTAAAAGGAAGAATGGCTTACATAGCACTTTAATAAGGCACTTCCCTGGGTGTATAAAGTCCCGTGTTTAAGACCTAGCACACAAAGATTGAAAATGTATTTTTACAACTGTGCATTTGCTTATGTCTACCATAAAATATTTGTTTAGACCAGATCATTTTCTTTCAGCTCAGGGGGCTCAAAATCCTTAATCAAATGTAGGTTTTCGTGTGGCTTCTCTGTTTGGTTTCCAGATGACTAGGTTTTGCTGCTGTCACTTGTCTTTCCTATGTGTACATCCAGTCCCTATTTCTTTTCTCATAAAGACACTAGTCAGATTGGTTTAGAGCCTGTCTTAACACCGTAAATTAACTTAAATGAGTTTTAAATTAATCACACTACTAAGAACTTAACGTTGATGCAGTTCACTCTCCTGGGGAGTGTGACACCAACAAAATTGCATGTAGTCTGACGTTTCTGGCCTGGCCTAGCTCTCATCTCCCATCAAGTTCATGCAGGAGCACGCCTTCCGAATAGCCACTATCTACAAAGAAAGTGAAGACAGTGTGGAATGTACTAAGACAGCATCATCAAGATTAGTGAGAACTGATGTAATTCCCATCCATAGGAGAGAACAGGAGGCTGTCAGCCCACACTGACTTGAAATCACATGCTGCTCAGCACTTCTACTCTATTGTTATTGTTAGTAGGACCCTGTTATATGTACATATACCCTTCTGTTTTTCAGATGACTAAATAATTTATCCTGTCTTCAGAAATAAGGCTTTTAATATACATGCCATATTGTACATGAGTCTAAGGTATAATGACGTAGTTCCTGTGGCTTGTGGTTATCTTGATGTCTCAGGCATCACAATGAATGAATAAGTATGTTAGTACATAAGAATGTTATAATTTTACCAATAAAATCTTTTTAAACTGAAGGTATATCCATACCAAGTTGTAAAATTGTGTGTGTGTATGTGTGTGTGTGTGTGTGTGTGTGAGAGAGAGAGAGAGAGAGAGAGAGAGAGAGAGAGAGACAGAGTATATTTCCATTCTATGTTATAGTTTAAATTAGTCTTACAATTTAAAATTAAATATAGTTTTTCATATGTGCACATGAATCTTAAATAGTCTTGAATTAACTCCATGTGTGTGTTAGCAGAAATTCTCCTAAATGAATTGTAATAAAAGAAGAATGAAAAGCTATGATCAGTTGCTTGCATATATATTATCAGTGGTAGATGTTAGGATGACCAGCAGCTTATCATTAACACTGAGAATTTGTTAGGGCAGTAATAGTACTACACACTCACAATCTTATTACTGAAAGGATTCATTTTGTAGCCACCCTGTGCTACAAATACAACTCTGTCTCAATGTAAAACAAAACAATAATAAGCAGTGGGGGCTACTGTATGGCAAATACATACCGACTTCAGAAAGTTAAGTGCAACAAATCACATGTTTATATCTCTTGAATATGATATTTAAACACAACAGGTAGTGTTTTTAAAATGCATATAGTTTACTTAAAAGTATTCCACAGTAGTTTTGATGTTAGCTGTGCAGAATCTAGGGCTGAAAGTCAACAACGCAAAACTTGTAGAATCCAGATGCAGAGCCAGACCAGTTCCACTGATCTTTCCATTCAACAGTTTACTGAGGGGGAACGGGTGAGACATGATCAAAGGACAATTGATCTAACGCCTATTGCTGCCTCAGCTGACATCCAGTAAACCTCCGACTATTTTTTTTCAAGTGTGTATCAATAGCAAAGAAATGTCTTCCATTCCAGAGGACATGAAATATCTGTTATTAAAATTTGTTGTTTCATAAATTTCACTACAGATTATTATAAATTAACACTGACTAAGCCTCAGAATACAGAGGAAGGAAGAAAACATGTCCATTGTATGTTTAATATCATGCAGATTTTTAATATACTTCCTAGCATTCAAACTTTTTCTTCTAAACTCCCAACTCAACCTCATTTACCAACTATTTTTCATACTTGTATGCACACTTTCCTGATTCATCTTCTTCCATAGAACTCATCACTCTCCCATAACCATTCCAGATCATCATGAAGGTCATTCCCTCTTCTAAAATGCTGCTTTGACCCTCCTACTTAGAGGTTCAGCAGACAATCTTGCCTTCAGTCAAGTCACCTGCCACCTCCAAAACAACCTTTCCACCAGCCAATCCATGATAAGAAGAAAATTTGTATAAGTTCAGCTGCATTTATTCAAGTCACTGTGCATCATTTTTCTGATACAAACTCACAGAAGCAGTTTTTTACCATCTTACTATTCCATTGCCTTCTGAGATCACAGGAAAGTTTACATTTCAGCACAGCCATATTTTATGTCAATTTTTTATCCCTAGCAGAAAAGATGTACAATTAAGACCAATATGAAGAAAACAGTCCCAAAAGCATGCAAACAGTGTTAAAGATACACCTACAAATAAGAGTTCTTCAAAAACACCACAACCACAAGCTAATAACCACAACATATACACAGAGGACTTGCTGCAAAGTACTATAAGAAGCATGAATGGCCTCTTAGGTCTCTGTGAACCCATAGGTGTCCTGCTTAGTTAACTCAGTTGCCTTTCTATCTATGGGTCCTGACCTCTACTTCTTCTGTCCCCTACACTTCTCATGTCCCCTCTTCCTTGAGATCCCATGAGTAAAAAGAGAAGTTCCAAATTAGACTCTCAGTCCACATAATGTCTGGATTTATTTCTAATGTTAGACCAAAGCCCTATGTATATTGATATCTAAAATATGTTACAAGTCAGCTTATATTTGTTCATTTGGTAAACTGCATCACTATGTATTACCCAGATATACAATAAAAGTAGAAATTCTGAAAGGAAAAGAACTGACTGTTGATAAACTAGAATTATATTATTTATTTGAGTAAAAGACAAATTTCACCTAACAATAGCTAGTAAATTTCCTAAAATTCTTCCCAATAAAGATATAACAGGTTCATATATTAACACACCTGCCCTCATATCCATGAGGGGAAAACCTGACATGGGTGCCCTGTATCCTGAATAATCCTAAGAGTTTCATTTCAATCTTCAAGCACTGAAATTACAACAAACTCACCAGCTGCTCTTTCCTTTACTGATTTAAGGCTAAGAGGAAAAGACCCACAAAAAAACATTTCCCTTCCTTATTTGAACCTTCAGAGAAACAAAGGATCCTTTGTAATGAACTCCCCTACAAACATCCCCAAAGGGTTACTAACAATAAATGAGACACTGTGTCTAAGACTACTGATATTATGATCTCAGTGGCACAGCAACATAAGACTTCTAGATATACCCTAGTCAAAGATCTCACAGGTGTGCTTAAGCTATAGTTCAATAGATCACTTGTGTAACACGCAAGAGGATATTTCATATTATTCCTCAAACAAACTGCAAAGATATTTTAAAATGTACATTTAAAATGTCTCATGACCTTATCTTTAATGAGTATAATATTGTTTAATGATTTTACTTAAATCCTTGTGATTTCTAAGCCTACTGTAATAGTAGATGGCTACACAATTACTTTTCATTTCACAAAAAATGCATATGATTTTAGAAAATTATAGAATAATGTCATAGGCCACTAAAGAATAAAAAGAAGATGACAGTATTGTACAGGTCAACCTACCACTTGAATTACTCTGTGTTGGGGATCTTCATTAAGGAAAAATCCATGGGGGAGTCCCATTTAAACAACATTCATGATATGGCCCCATTAAGCAAAGTCCATTGAATGACTAGCTGTGGATACTGATTATTTTCTGTCTTTAACTTTCTCGTGTGCCACCACCTTACCTCCCTAAGAAAGTAGCTATGGAATTCTTTCCATAGCCTCTAGGTCATGTGTTTTACACTTTTTGGGTACTATTGTAAGAAGAGTGACTTTTTCTTATTCTATGTAATTTTGATAAATAAAATCTACTTCCGAGTAACATTAAGGCTTTTAGATACGATCTTAACAATTCAAAATAAGGCTAGTTGCCCTGGAGATGAAATCCTTAAAGACAAGTTCCCAGGAGTTTAGCAAAGTCAGACATGTAACAACTTCAGTGTCAGTTTTTCCATTGTGAAAAGGGCCTAATAGGTAACATTTATAAACATAACTCACAGTCTTAATAATTCGGCTTTCTGGATGTATTACCAATCTCATATTTATGTTATAAAATTCAAGATCCAGATAACTGTCTATGCAGGGTAAAAGTATACATCTTAAGTATTAGGGCAATTCTTGCCCTGCTCCTGACCTTTCTACCGACTTCATAAACTATACATCTAGGAACATGACTGACACTGAAACCTTGCCCTGCCAGTGGTCAGCGTGGCATTTTCATGTCTGAGAGAAAAATCATTATGATATTTTTTATGTGTTTATAGTATGAAGAGAGGGGAGAAAAGAGGAAAAAAGAGGAGATGCTGTAATAAAGTTACTTTAAGAACACGTGCATTTGCCTTTTTTTTTTTTTACCCAGACCTTTTCTTTTCCTTCCTCTCAAGCATTCTTTCTGATACCCTGAGCAGAGTGGGAACTGGTCTCTCAGTCAGCATGAGAATAAACTATGCACTCTACCCTAAAAGGATGATAAGTTAGCCATCGTTTACTGTCTTGACTTCTGAAATTTTTTAATAGTTAACCTTAGATGATGTGTTAATTAACTTCAGTTCTACATATTCTCACAATTTGTTTTTTGCATTATTTTATTTGTTGTAACTATTGAAATTTTTCAATACTGAAGGGTCAAATCTAGCACCCCAAACATGTAAGCAAATGCTCTAACAAACAGCTGCTTCTCTGGTCCTCTCCCTGTTTGTAAACTGCATATGTCCTAAGATTTACTTGCATAACAAATAAAGATTCTTCTTAAGCAAACATATTTTTCTTCAGAGTTTTTCTCAGTGCAATGTGTACATCTTTATTGCTTATACTGTAGATGACAGGATTCAGCATAGGGCCCATGAAGGTATAAAAAATGGTAGATACTTTATTTTCATCCACAGATGCACTGGAAGGCTTAAGATACATAAAGGCTGCAGCTCCAAAGAAAAGAGAAACAGCTATTCCATGGGAGCCACAGGTACTGCAGGCTTTTGACCTGCTTTCTGCAGAGTGGATGCCCAGGATGTTGGAAAGGATCAAGGTGTAAGAAACGAAGAGAGTCAGGCTGGGCACTGTTACATCGACACCCACAACAATGTAAATAACCAGCTCATTGATGGCAGTACTTGTGCAGGAGAGCTTCAGGAGAGGAAGTACATCACAAACATAGTGGTTGATGATGTTCCCATCACAAAAAGTCAGTCTCAGCATGCAAACTATGTGGGCCATTGAACCCACAAACCCCATCACATGCACACTCACCAACATCAAATGGCAGACCTGATAGGACATGGTGACCTGGTAAAGCAGGGTTTTACAATGGCAGCATATCTGTCATAGACCATGGCTGTCAAAATGTAACATTCATCAATAACAAAGAAACAGAAGAAAAAAAGCTGAGTCATGCACCCAGCATGGGAGATGATGTTCTGCTTCCTAAAACTCACCAGCATTTTGGGGGTTATGACAGAGGAGTAGCAGAGATCTGTGAAGGAGAGATGGAAGAGAAAGTAGTACATGGGGGTATACATGTGAGGGTTCAAAACAGTCAGAACAATTAAACCCAGATTCCCCGCCATGGAGACCACATAGATTCCCAAGAAGAGGAAGAAGAGAGGCAGCTGGAGCTCTGGCTGCTGTGTCAAGCCCAGCAGGATGAACTCCTTCACAGCAGAGTCATTACCTAAGACCATTCTTCTCAGGGTCATTTCTGTGAGAACATTAAAAATTATAACATTAAAATAAAACCCTAGCCCTTTACAAAGCACTACTTTAAAATGAGATTAAGAACCAGAATTAAATGATAAAGTCAAGCTCACACGTCTCAGTTCCCTTGTTTTCTACATTCTATGTTAGTTCATCTACAAAAAAAAACTAACTATAAATTAATGAAAGTCAATTTCTTCTAGATTAATATTCAGGGAACCAGTGACCGTTCTTGGCTATGTAGCATGTTTATTCTTCTGTGCTGACAATCTACCTCCAGTGATCATCTCAAAGAAGAAGGAGGAGGAGACGAAGAGTCAAGGTACATCAAAACCTGAAAGGGTTGCTTAGAAGTGATTGGGGGAACACGCATCCAATTAAATACTTACCCTTGTGCATGAGGAAATCACAATTCACCTCAGTAACACTTCTCTACTCACAGAGTAGACGAATTGCAAGGCATATAGCTTATAAAAGAATGTTGTTTCTGTTGTTCCTAGGTTTGACATTTTGGTGGCGAGGGAAATTCACTTTGGACTATGCAATCCAGGGACCTCATTCCTCAAAGTTCTGAAAAGCCATGAGTTGTATTATATAATTTGCAGTTATGACTTTTCTCAGAATGCCATATTTACCCCATAGATTGGTAAATAATACCTGATATCACAAGAGTCACCTGGTAATGACCCAAGAGGGTTTTATAAGTTTGTAATCTTAGGGATGTTATTAAAGTTAAAAGGCTTATGTTTACCAGGCATTTCCCCCCAGAGATCAGGTTTTGTTGCTATGGGGCTTACAGACTAGTTCAATAGTAATAACATTGACTTATATGCTATTGTTTTCTGTTGTTGTTATTGATTGAAATTTTTATACACATATACAATTTGTTTTGATGAAGTTCATCCCTGATTTCTTGCCCTTCTCCAATTTCTCTCCATCACCCAACCACTATTCCCTCCTAACTTTATCTCTTTTTTTCTATTTAACCCACTGACTGCACTCATCTTCTTAAAAAATAAGAAAATGTATGTAGTGAGAAAATGTACTAGACCTTATTATCAGTATTTATAACCAAGAATGAGTGTGATAAAGAAAAAAACCAAGTTTATAATCCCTGTATCATGAACAAAAATTAACAATTTCAATTCTACTCATGAGAAACATATTTGATGATACATTGTCATATCTGTGAGATCTGAAGTACTGGGGCAGAAAAATAGATCTAACAAATGCTCATATAATCATAAAAATAAACCCTCATTTAAATAAATTACACAATTCCATTACACACTCAAAGCTAAAAGCCTTGTACACAAATTCTGGTAACTTCTTAATTAGTTCCTAATACAAATTCTACCTCCAGGTAATTCAAATAATAGTTGGGTGAATGGGCTTCGCAGAAAAAAAAAAATTCTTTATTATATTCCAGATTGAATCTTATGTCTGCCAGTGAGCAGCTTAACAGGCTCATAACCCCCTCTGTGCATCAGTTTCTTTGTTCAGAATAAAGAAATGACAATAGTGCCATGTATTTAAGAGACTTCCTTACTTTAAAAAATCCTTAAAACAATGTGTAGCATATTATAACTCAATAGGTTCTGCATAACTCTTGGCAATGACAATGCTAACATAAGCTTTATTTCATTTCATTTATTCAGCAAGGCTTCAAGTTTTGCTGCATGTAAATTTTCCTACATTACTTTTGGATGAATGCCAGAAATATAAGGTGAAAAATAAAGGTGACAAAGATATTTAAAAATAAAATGCTGACAAGGTAATCTAAAAGCTTACTGAAATTTTCACTGTTATATAACCTCTTAACTATATTAATGATTATGTAGAAAACAGGCTTGTCAAATAAGGAAATGCATATATAAAACTAAAAATATTAAGAAAGGAATTAGTCTGGGATTAAGAGTAAAAGTCCATAAGTTTGGCAAACTCAGCATGGTGCATCCACTCCAGGCAAGTCCAATTTCTTCATCCCAATATCAAGATTAGATTAGGTGTTCCTCTGCAGGGAATGGGCTCCTATTTTGTTTATGACATGGTGCCAAAGATCTTTGCCAGCCAACAGTGACAGTCATTTTTATTTAATTTTTTAATTTGAATCAAGGCCACTTAATACAGTCAGAAGACAAGACAATTGCATATGAGCAGAGATTGCTGGTAGTCATCTCAATATGTGGAGGAGAGTAACAGTCTCTTTGAACACATCAATTATTAACATGGGACATATAGAGTTTATTAATAAGAAATGTAAAAGGACAAAGAGTGCTTGAAGTTGTGGACACTAAAATCTTGTTATATCAAAGATACCTGTCTGACAGTTAATGTATCTCCATATACTATTTTCTGGATTGAGAGATTTTTAAAATCTAAAGATCTTTAAATTTTAGAATATCAGAAAGAGAGAGATTGTGCTAAAATAGGAAGAAATGGAGATTGCCCTAGCTAAAAATAAAATTTGTGTTCATGCTAATGAAGATATATTTATTTAATATAATTGTCCACTTCTTTTCATATAACATGCAGTTGTATACCATGGCCCTTAAGTAAGTAATAATACATATTCATTTTGAAACCAAGAACTCCTTGAACAACTCAGTAATATGCGAGATTACAGACTTTCAAAGGCTGGTTTAAATTCACTCCACATCACTGCCATAATGACACTCTAACTGGAGTATCTCCAAAAATTTGTAGTGATGATTCAAAACAATTATTAAAACTTTAAATCTTTGGACAATATGTATTCAGAGACTGAATTAAAAGTACACAGCAAAATCATCAAAAGTTTTAAGTGTCCATGGTTACTTAAACCAATGTAAAAATTGGTTTATCATCAAATTATTCTTGAGAAACAACTGTTCAAGATGAAAACTACAGATGTCTTTGAGGTCTTTATCTTGTAATAAGTTCTGTTTCAAGAAATAAGAGTCCATAAGTTTTCTCGGACAGTAAAGATATGTAAAAAAATAAAAAGTAAGTAAGTAGTGCTGTCTTACATAAAATAAGCTAACAGAACAAGGTTATAATGTGATATAGGCAATGAATACAATCTTGGATACAAATGAAACAATGAATACATCAGACAAAGAATAGACATACAAGTGACATTTCACAGCAGAAAACTTTGTGAGGGACTGGAGAGATGGATGGCCCAGAGGTTAAGAGTACTGGCAATACTTCCGGAGGTTCTCAGTTTAATTCCCGGCAATCACATGGTGCCTCACAACCATTTGTGATGAGATCTGGTGTCATTTCTGGCCTTCAGAAATATATGCAGACAGAACACTGTATGCGTAATAAATAAATAAATCTTTAAAAATTACTTTGTGATACAGCAGGAACATGAGAAAAAACAAAATAATTAAATAAACAAAGAAATGCATACATAAATGATAGATAAGCAGAAAGACAAAAAAAAAGAGATAACAGCAGACAGATAGAAATAATCTGAAATACCCCCGTATAATTTGTAATTCTCTTCATAGTTCTCATCACAAAACACTTGACATCTTTGTTTCTGAGGCTGTTAATAAGAGGAAACAGTTATGACATGAGACCCACAGGTTCCCAGAGTTTTTGACCAACCCTTATGTGATGACATATGAATGGCAATTGGAAAGATTCATAGCATATGAGACCAAGATAATGAGGCAGCATAAAATTATAGCTGTACCCACCACAATGAAGCTCACAGGTTCATCGATATAAATGTTACTGTAGAAGAGCTGGAGGAGAGGAAAGATGTCACACATGTTGTAGTTAATAATGTTAGAATCACAAAAGCTGAGCATGGTCATACACCTTGTATGAGCCATGGTCCCAGCAAAACCCACCAAGTACCAACCAAACATCATCATAAACATATTCCAGATGAAATAATATCCTTGTACAGCAGTGGCTGACACACGGCCACATATTGAACATAGGCAAGGCTGTCAATACATAACTCTCTAAGATCACAAAAAAGGGAAAACATCTGAGTCTTGCATCCTCTGAAGGAGATGGTGTTCTCTAAAACAAAACTCATCAGCTTTTGGGGGATAAAGAAAAATGAATAACAGAAGTAAATGAAAGGTACATTGAAGTTAAAAAAAATAAAGTACATAGTAGGGTGAAGGTTTGAATTTAAAAAAAATGAGACTCGTTAAGCTCAAGTTTCCCATCACAGTAGCTGTGTAGTTCACCAAGAACAAATAAGGGAAGCTGGAGCTCATGTTGGTCTGTCAGTCTCATAAGAATGAACTCTGACACTGAAGTATTATTTTCCATAATCACTTGCTTCATGTGTGGTTTCTGTAAGAGAAAGTATAGAAAATCAACTATTATTTAACTAATAGTTCATTTTCCATTCCAAGTAGAAAGCCTGATTTCATGACCTCCAAGCAGGAGTTGAGAGAACTCATAACTGTACCTCCAAAGTGTAGTACTTGTTCATGTTGATTCCTAAGTAATCCCTATTATCTTTTCTTCTACCCAATATATGTGTCTAAAAAATTATGTCATTAACCTCCAGTTACTCAGAAATATTATTTCTTTCCTTTTACTTGCTCTTTACTAATAATTAAAGTTGCAAAGAATAATACATAAGGAGTTTCTTACAAAATCCAAGATTTATAAAACTTGGAATTTCAAGGGAAAATGTCATACAAAACTTAATACCATTTGTTATCTGGAAATTTTCCTGCTTTGTGAGCTCCTGGTATCTTCCATCTCATTATTTTAAGAGAGCAAAAGTTACTGGTAATGAAGTAGATTATTGCAAACAGTGCAGATAACGTATGACTTTCTAGAAGATGTTTGTTGTAGGAAATGACATTACTGTAGAAGGTTGAATCTATATATTCAAAATAAAAATATAACCTTACATGAGTCACCAAAAACACTACCTCACTCAAATGTTAATACAATGGTCACAATTTCTGAGAAAAAAATTAAGTACAGAAAAGTATTTTCTTTTTTGTAATATTCTCCCTGTGGGATGTGCCCCTTAAGTGTAAAAATTACTGTTTATATTTATATGAAATGATATAAATCTAAGGTGCATCTTTTGAGATTCAAAATCCTATTCAGTTTATAATTTTCCAACAGGGAATATCTACTTTGTGATTGGTCCCAATTATTATTCTCATTATGCTCTGCACAACTCTACAAAGAAATATTCAGAGAATGGCCATTTGCCAGTATTAGCTTTCTTATGATTGCAGAAATAAACCATAGGCCAAGGATTAAAACTCAGACAGACAGACAGACAGACAGACAGACAGACAGACAGACAGATAGATAGATAGATAGATAGATAGATAGATAGATAGATAGACAGATAAATCTCTACAGATAAATTGAGAGGGCAAATAGGCATTCAAGTAATATGAGTTTACATGTAGGCCTTTCCATTTCCATTTTTGACAGTGTAGATGTAGACTTCATATACTTATATCTTTTATATACTTAATAAACAGATTCATTGAAAAGTATTTGAATAAAAGAATGTGTTTCAGATTGGTGGTAGAGTTCTTACTTAGACTACAAAAGACTGCGGGATCATTTTATACACTTTATTCATAAAGATATCTTGTTTCCAATCTCATCCTATTTATTACAGCAAAATATATAACAGAGACAATTTAAGTTCTAAGGGATTTATTTAGGATTTATTTAGTCTCATAGTCTCATAGGATTTGGGTCTATGTTTGCAGGGAAAGCACAGCAGTGGAAAAAGCTCCATTTGACTACAGGAACATGCAGAAAATACATCTTACATAGAGTTGACCAGAAAATAGAGAGCTTGGACCAGAATCCCAAGTCCATATAACTTCCAAGGTCTTCCTGAAGTAATGTACTTTTTCTAGTGAAGCCACAGTCACTCAAAATGGCACAATCAACATAGAGCCCAGTGATAATGCACATGAAACCTTAGAGGTCATTTTATATAGACATGGTAATGTGTTCATGCTTCAGTAGACATCTGCCCACAATTACTAGGATGGTACACATCTACTGCCCCACTCTTTCAAACTAGCATCAAAGATATTGTATTTTTAAATTTAAATGTCTATTATTCTTATATACAAAGCAACTACATTTTACATAGTAATTTTATACACTATTATTATTCTGCTCTTTTGGTCATTCATTCTGATAAACAACCCATCATTTCTAAAGATTAACCCTCAGCAGGAAAAAATAGTAAAATGGCATTGTTTCAACTTTTAAGCTCAGAATTAAAATTAGTTGACAATATGGTTCGTTCTCAAGTGGGAAACTTCTCAATCTGTCTAGCTTTGAACTTCTCTGATATTCAGAATCTACTATAAGAACAACAATTAAAGAGATTATCTGAGTCATGCTTTTTTGCTGTGGTTTTAATTTTGGCTTTATATTGCAGTGTATAGCTCAGCATGAGGCTAGCTAAAGGATCTCTTCAGGGTCTTTGTCCTCCTTCCTGAATTTTAGCAATCTACTTAGAGCAATGGTTGGTAGCTGTTTACATATCTTAATAGATTTGTACAGTTAAATTCCATCCCACATCAAAGTCACACTAACGTCTTAAAATGTCTCTAAGAGTCATATGGAACAATGATACTGGCTGTAGTTGTCCATTGCTGAGGTTGTGTGCTCTGACTGACTAATTTTCCTCAACATAGAATCATAAAAGTTACAAAGAGTCAATTTTGCTTCCCACCTAACCAAGTGTTCTGCCAACTTCTGGTCCCAGATCTTCATGTCCCCAACCACTTTCTTTATAATGTGTTAAATTTCAGGTCCCAAGAAATTTCTTGTCACATATTTGAAAACTGTTGGGTCATCATAATACACTGAAAGCCTGCAGAGGCACAAGAATCAGGCTATCCATGAGGTCACCAGGTCCTTTCTGTCTTTCAGACTCATTTTGAACAATCCTCTAGCTTGCTCTGCCACTTCACAATTCTCTTTTTTCCTTTCTTCTGTTTATTTATTGGACTTTCAATGGGTTAAAAGTGAGAATTTGTATTACTAACTGATTGACCTAATATAAGTCAATCCCAGATAACAGAAGAATTATGTTAAGACTATATTTAACAATTTTGTGTAATACAGTTACATTCATGTAGATTAGGTTTTGGTTGGTTTGACTTGAGTTGGGGAGAGGGATTCCTAATAATAAGCAAAAGAAAAATATGTTTGGACATTTAAATACAATTTTCAGTTGCTACACACTGTAACATAAATGCATATATATGAACATGTTTAAGATGTAGAGATATATGCATGTGTACATTCATAAGTACATATGTGCTAAAAATCAAATGGGAACATATATAATAAGCACTCTGTCACTGAGTTATAATGTCAGCTATAGTTTCTTTTTTAGAAGTAAACAAACATTTCTTTGAAAGCAACCTCCTTATATAACAAAGAGAAAATTGACACTAGACATTAAATGTGCGTACTGTATAACTTCTAAAAGTAACTAGTCTTTATCAATAGTGTGAATGCATAGGCAAATTCCATTGCTTTTATGAAAAACTATCTTTTTACAAGAAAAAGTTGCTATTGGAACTGACAGTTAAGAAGGCAAAATACAAAATTAGCCTAATAATTCAACATTGAATAATTATGCAAATTGAGCATTGCTATGAGAAACACATAATGCAATTTTACAATGACGAAGTACAAGAGAAAATATTGGAATACAATAAATAATGCTAGAAACTTTGGCATCATTACTAATAGCACCTATTCTATTTTTTATTGAAATTCAAAAGAGTTTCTAAAGACTTGAAATTATAAAAGTCTCTACAAATTTTTCTCTGGAAAGAACAACAAAAGCAAACTTATTAGAAAGCATTAAATGCCGGGCTTTCATTTGCTGTAGAGGTACATAGATAAATAGTAGGTAGAGTTGTCTTAAGATACAAAATAAGTCCCCTTGAATGTCTACCTTGTATAAAAATAAAGCTGGAACCCCAGATCAAATGCTATGTTGTTAGTTTAGGATTAAAAAAATCAACAATTTTATGGAGGAAAGAGAAGAAAAATAATAAACTGAAAATCTTACAAAAATTTAAAAAGAAAGATGAATGAAAGGATAAAGAATATGAAAAAGAGGTGATAAGAAAATGAAGTAGAGAAACACCAAATTGGAGATATTGACTATGGCAGCCCCATTGGTTTATGTACTCCGAATCTTCCCAGAGTTCTCTTGAGAGCAAATTTGACATCCTTATTCCTGAGACTATAAACAAAGGGGTTCAGCAAGGGTAGCAAAAATGTACAAAATACACTGAGAATTTTACCCTTATCTAGAGATTCATCAGATGATGTTTTGATATGTGTGAGCAAACCAAAGCCATAGAATAGGGCAACAGTTATTATGTGAGAACTACATGTGCTCATGGCTTTGGACAAACCCTTGCCTGATGACAATTGAGTGATATTAAAAAGAATCAACAAATAGGACATTAAGATGATAAGGCTCGATGCAATGACTACTGTGCTGATAACAACAGAACTCACAAGCTCATTGGCATAGGTGCTGCTGCAGGAGAGCTGGAGAAGGGGGAAGATGTCACACATGTAGTGATTGATGATGTTAGAATCACAAAAATTGATGCTGATCATGCACCCTGTGTGGACAACGGCACCAACAAAACCCATCAAATATGAACCAAACATCATCAGGGAACATGTCCTAGGAGACATGATGACCATGTACAACAGCGGTTGACAGATGGCTACATAGCGATCATAGGCCATGGCTGTCAGCACATAGCACTCAGAATGAGCAAAAAGACATATGAAAAACAACTGAGTCATGCATCCTGTGAAGGAGATGGTGTTCTTCTCTAAGATAAAACTCATTAGTGTTTTGGGAGTAAAGACAAATGAATAACATAAATCAATGAAGGACAGATTAAAGAGCAGAAAGTACATGGGTGTCTGCAGGTTTGAATTCAGGAAAATGAGACTCATTAAACTCAAGTTTCCCCCCACTGTGGTGACAAAGTTCACCAGAAACACAACAAACAGGGGTATCTGGAGCTTGGGCTGGTCTGTCAATCCAGTGAGAATGAACTCAGTCACTGAAGAGACATTCTGCACAGCCATTTGTGTCACCAGTAGATCTGTAGAAAGAGTAACAAAGGGTCACATTAGCAAGGAACTCGGTGACTGACTCCCAAAGGACAGATAGAGCTAGTTGTTACCAGTTCATAGTTGTCTGAAGCCACTGAGAAAAGCTCTCAATGAACATTACTTCCCATTCCTGAGAAATTATTATTTCTATGAGTATCTAGTCAAAGAATCACTGGTACAGCCTCTAAAGTTTTTAATCAACCATTTTCTCCCTTTAGTCTTCACTAAGGATTAGGGATAGAAAGAGAAATAACCCATTAATGTTTCTTGAACCAATGATTTATATAGTTTTTATTTTTGAAAACTGTTTTGAAGATAAAATAGCTGATGAGATGCTAACTTCAATTTACCTGAATATGTCAATGCTCCTGGACCACATAGACTCTTTCACTACAATGTCCTAAGGAGTCTAAGTTTCTCATATTGAGGAGATATTTTAGTTATCAATCAAAATTGGCTCTGACCAGGTAAAATACCTATGCCAGTTGTATCATGTGACTTCAATTTAAGAATTTCTCTTAAAAGTTCTCTTTATTTACACAAATAAAAATAACAATCTGATATGTATATTCAATTCATAATTTTACTCAAGTGAGAATCTTATAAGCTTGCATTCTGGGAAAATATATCACAAGTTGTATTAGTCAGAGTTTCCTGGAGTCACAGTACTTATGTTATGAATATATATATATATGATAGATAGATGAGAGGGAGAGAAAAATAGATATATTAGATAGATTAGATTACATACACTTAATATATATTGGGAAATTTATTGAAATTACTTAATTACTTACTGGGAGCAATCCACAAATGACTAACTATGAATCAAAAGTCCAATAATCTAGTAGCTGCTCAGTCCAAAAACACTGGGTGTCTCAGTTAGTGTGCTGAGATCCCAAAGAAATAATGGATGTGCTGAAGAGCCAAGGATGAGCAGATGAAGAATGAACAGTTCCTTCTTCTGTTGCCCTTTTATAAAAAGCTCCTAGTAGAATATGTTGTCCAGATTAATATGTCTTCCAGCTTCAATATCTGAATTAAATGCATGTGTCTTCCTGCTTCAAGATATGTATTACAAGTGTGTCTCCAGTTTCTGAAATGTACTTATGATAGTTCATTCTAGTCATTGTAATCTTGACACTCAAGAATAGCCATCAGAGAAGTATAGAAAATTATTCTCTCCTTGCTAACATCTCCCAGGTTAAATGAGTCCCTTATTGTTAGATATAACAGAAACAGCATCTATATCACATAGCATGGATATAAACACTCTTGCTTTTGAGGCTCAAATTTCTGCTTAGTTTGTGATTTCCCACTAGGGATAACTAGTCCCCTGGGCACAGTATTGGTTGTTCCCTTCAGAATTCTACTCATTCTGCCTTACACAGCTCGGCAAGAGAAGAAACCAGGGACATACTTGTTATTTCCAGTAATTTTCTACAAATCCTTGCAGTTGCATCAGTAACTATTAGCTCACAGATGAACACCTCACCAAAAAAAATAAAAACCATTTTGGAGCAAAAGTATAAGGGGATAGGAATAGAAACTCAAGAACTCTGAGTTTAAATCTATATATTTTTATTTTTAATAAGAAAATTATATATTAAAGGTGTAATTTTCTGGTGTGGGATTTAATAAAGTTTTAGAAGTTTTGGAGATATCAGAGGGAATCTACCCACAGTCTATGTGGGCTGTTAGTAAAAGCTCCAGAAGTCCTAGAGCTCTAACCACAGTCAGTCTAGGAGAATCAGAGAGTGGTGATTCAAACCTTTAATCCCAGCACAGGGAGTATCCTGGGAGTGGTGACCTATGCCCTTAATCCTAACTGAGTCAAGGTCACTTCCGATTATAGAAGGAATTCCAGGCTCCCAAGCAGGTGTGGTGGGGCCATGCCTTAATTACCGAAAGAATACTTAAGTCGGGATTCAAACACAGAGAAATCCATTTCAAAGGAATCAAGGCTGAGGAAGCTAGATGACAGTTGGGTAAGATTTGACTGTGGTGTTTATTCCCTCTAGTATCTCCAACTTCTTCAGAGATCTATCCCTGAGTCTCATTCTTTCCTAGGACATTCTGGCTTTGTTCATTTTTATCTATGCATCTATAGTTGTGTTGTTTACCTTACTGTAAATAGATGGCCTCTAAATCTAATCCCAGCATTGAGTAATGATAATAATCGTTATGTGAAATAAGATGAAAGACCTACTGTATCATATTAGTGTTTTAATTAAATCTATGATTCATATAATGTAGCTTATAAGACTATTCTAAACATACAAAAAATGTGTAATCCCCTTCCCTGTTCCATATTTTTATAGAGATAAACAAGGATTTCTAATCCTCATCACAAGGATATTCATAGAAAGTAAACATGCTGTGTTGCTCTCCTGTGTAACATAGGATGCATGTATTCTCTTGGCCCTGCTCATTATTGTATGTCTGCCAGTATTATAATCTACATCATCACCATATACACACTAGTCCTAACCAATAAAATTTCCCTAGACATTGTAACATATTCCAGGGACTATTCAGGCTTAGAAAATAATGTGAAAGAGGGAAACAAAAATCCCTTTTGCTTCAAAGTTTTTTGCAAAGTAACATGGTGTCATCCCAATAGAACAGATCTTGTAGGTTACTTGACCTTCAACTAATGCAGCAGTTGATACTCTGCTCTGAACCTCTTTTAAGAGAGACAATTAAAACAGAGAAATTCCTTAAGTAAGCTGGAGAATATATAATTACCTCCAACAAAATCAATCAGAAGACAGAAATATTGTTATTCCAAATTCTATGCTTTTATATGTGAGTCAGCTGACCATAAAGAAATTGTTTTACCTTTTCTATTTTATGGTGACTCAATACACCTCCACTTCAGAAGTGGTCTTGTACTATAGCTGGGAAGAATAAATATGACACAAATGAGTAAAAAGAATTATAATTGACCATATAACTGGGTTTCATTTTTCAAGTTAGGAATTAGTTCCTTCCTTTTAGTACAATGACATTCATATATAGTTTTTCAGTCTCTCAATCCTAGCCATAACATTAGACTTTTTCCTCCAATCTCTAAGATTTTGTCCTATTTCTTGAACAAGTTAATCTATTATTTTTCTTCTTTTTATTCATCTGTCCTTTGTTTTAAGAATGTTAGACTTGGTCCAAAGGTACATGTAGGGGAATTGTGTTATTACCTTGTAAATAATTGTCCCTCCTACTAATTTAATAAAAATGCTGATTGGCAGAAGGCAGACATGAAGTGTGGGTGGGGCTTCCAAACTAAGAAAATTCTGGGAACAGGAAGAACAGAGCAGAAATGCCAGAGTTGCCAGACAAGCCAGAAGAAGCAGAGGACAACTATGCTGCTCTGAGAAAAGGTACTAAAGCCACATGGCTGAACAGGATAAGAGTCATGGGTTAGTTTAGGATCAAGAGCTAGCTAGCAAGTTATATGCCTGGGCCCCAGGTCAATCATCGTACGATTAATACCAGTGTCTTTGTGTTTCAGTGGGACTATGGGACTGTGGGTCAGAAAGCTCGGGCCACAAGGCTAGGCCAGAAAGTCTGGGCCAGAAACCTATTACTACAGGTACACTGTCTACATACTAGCATTTAAGAAGCTAAGGTAAAGGATCAAAAATCCAAGGCTACATATTAAAACACTGTTCTATTTTGTTTTGCTTTGTTTTGCTCTTCTCAATTTTTTTTGTTTTGTTATTTAAAAATATAAACAATAAATTGAATTAAGAAAAAAAGAAATACAGAATGGTGATGTGGGAATATGTAGCAGGACAGATTAATGGAAATGGTAAAATTGAGATAAAAAGCTAGCTGGCAATGTGCCTAAGCCTTAGGCCAACCAGCGTGAAATTATAAATGTCTGAGTCATTTTCAGGGACCTGAGCAGTGGCAGGCAGCTAGGCACTCTGGGACTGTAGGTCTATGGGTTTGGACCTCTGGCCAGGTGGGGTCAGAAACCTCATGTTGCAGAATGGAGAAAGGACAAAATGGTTTATCATCCTAATGATGGTAGTGGCGTGGGATAAGGAATCACCTTGGTCCATCTTTATCATGGTAAAATTGTCTAAGTGAGTCATTGATCTAACTGTACTGTTTCAGTCCACAGGGTTGCGTCCTGGAAACATGAATGGGATGGGCAGGTACTAAAGAAAGGAAATGCAGCATACAAACAGAAAATCTGAGATTGAATGGTCTTGGCACTCTAATGGAGATGAACCAGAAATAGTCTGAAAGCTGGAACAGACAGGGTGGACAAGCAATGAAAGAGACATCTTGATAAGTATCTTTATCAGCTTAGACAACTAGCAGTGGAGGAAATGGTGCCTGAGCTGGCTACCCAGGTAATGAATAGCCTAACTAACTGTCATAGAGCATTTATCCAGTAACTGATGAAACCAGAAGCAGAGATACATAGCCAAGCACCAGGCCAAGCTCTGGGAGTCCAGATGAAGAGAGGGAAGAGAGATTATTTAAAGATGGGGGGGGGGCTTAAGATCATGATGGGAAAAGCTACAGAGACAACTGAACCAAACTAGTGGGGACCCAGGAACTCTAGATCACCAACTATAGAGCCAGACTGGGACCAGACTGGGCCCTCTGTATAAGGGAGACCATTGTGTAGCTTGATTTGTTTAAAGAGCCCCTGTCAGTGAAATCAGGATCCACACAGTGTGACACAGGGTAAGGGGCTTCAACATTCCTCAACTGAATGTGCAAAGTTTTGCTGACTTTGCTCCCTTACCTTTTTAGAAGAGGTGGGTAGTGAAGAAGTGTTGGGTAGAGTGGGAGGAGGGATAAGAAAGGATTCCATGGTTGATATGTAAAATAAATTGTAGAAAATAGATACTAAAAACTATTTTTTAAAAGAAAGAAATAGAGAAGTCTATTTTATTGATCTGTGTGAGTCACCAGCTCCTAATTTAGAAGCCAAATACAGAACAGGATACTTTTGTACAAAAATGAAAGTTGCCATATTGAATCATACTAAAGTAGCATATCCATACATACTTGATATTCACTGAGGGTTAGTTCAGCGTCAGTCTTGCTTTTACATTGAAATATTTTTGTAACTATGATCCCTTAAAAATTACTCAGCTGGTGTTTGGAGATGTTGAAGAGTCCTGGAAAGTTTCCTTTGGGAGGGGGTGAGTGACATGGAGTCAATGACATAGATGCTAGGGATAAGGTTAAAGGCAACAAGCTTTATTTAGGAAAGAGTAAGTCTTATGTACTCTCTTCCCTGCCCAGGGTAAGATCTTCTCTGCTGACATTTGCTAGTATGGCATAGTCAACTCTCATTGGTCCAGATTATCTCTCATTAGGACTCTGTCTCTCTTACTGAGGCAGACCCAGGTTGAATCTCAAAAAGTATGCTATGTACATGTTCCTCATACCAGTCTAGACTGGTTTAGACTGGCTGACCCTCAAGCCTGTAGGGGTCTCTTGGGCCTAGCTACCCCACATATCCACCCTTTTTTTACCTTATGGGACATGCTCAGTGAGAGTCAGGATGCCTTGCCCTGACTTGTTGTCCCCACCTCAGGAGGGCTAAACATTTGGACTGTGCCTGTATTAGGTTGGCCTGACAAGCAAGCTCTTACCCATCGCTGACTACAAGCCCTTAAACAGCACCACACCTGGAGAGCAGTGCAAATGGTGGGCATAGTCAGTATCCTTTTGAATGTCAGTGAACCATGTGTGCATTACTGTTGCACAAATAAAGGAAACTCAGGGACAGATCTCTAGGAAAGTTGGAGATATTAGAGAGAGTAAACACCACATCAAATTTTACCCAGCTGTCTTCCAGCTTCCTCAGCCTGCTTCTCCTGGCTCTCTATACCTGCCTTAAATACTCTTCTTTGCTTAATTAAGGCGTGACCCCACCACTGCCTGCCTGGAAGCCTGGAACTCCTTTTGTAAACTAAGATGACCTTGAATTCAGTTTGGCATAGGTCACCCACCACTCCTGGAATACTCTCTGTGCTGAGATTAAAGGTGTGAATCACCACTTTCTGATCCTCCTAGACTAACTGTGGGTAGGTCCCTCTGATATCTCCAAACTTTTGAATCTTTTATTACATCCCTATACATTACCTCTCTACGAGGGTTTTGTTTTGGGTACCTGAGAGTCATTAAACCCTGAGGAGTCACCTTGGTGGTCACTCATTGCTGGCAAATGTGCTGTGGAAGACACTTAAATGAAAGAAGAATTAAGAGCATTATCCTGCCCTTATAAAACATTATCCTGCCCATAAAACACATATGTAAGAATCCAGGACAGTTCAAATAAGCTCTTAAGATTGTTTTATACATTAGTGAGAAAATAAGTTTCCAGAATTATGGCTGGCACCCTGGTTGTAGTTAATCAACAGATTTGTTCTTGAAACAGGACAGAGTGATTAAGGAACTTATTTGATCAGGTTCCTTTTTATATATTAAATTAATTAAATTTTTCCCATGAAATATTGAAGATCGTAGAGGGGTAAGGCAAATCTCCTGACACCTAAGATCACAGGCTAGTCATAACAGGTCCATCACCAGAGATAATTCTTCAAACATTAGATTAATTTGTTCTTGCAGCATATGTATGGTCTGATAAAAATGTACAGTGACTTCTTGGGCATGTAATTCCTCAGCTTCAAGGTTTCCTCTCTGGTTGCAGTTTGAGTCAGTGAGACTGCCCTAGCCATCACCCCTCCCACTGCTAACAATATTTCTGTAATAATGACAGCTGTAATTTCAAAGTCTCTTTTTATTCTGTCTATTAGGACTGGGTTTGGGTCATGATCATAACAGCATGAAAGTGGGTGGCATTCAAAACAGGGACCCAAACAATTGCTGGTTCTCTCATCAAAATCACTCGTTTCTGAATATTCCTGCCAGCAAGCTGTTAAACATTCCATAAGCAATCAAAAACATTTTTTATAGCAGAGGCATTAGTCATTAAAAATAAGTAAATAAATAATTTAAAGAAAATAATAGTGGTCAGCCACAAACTGGGGTGGCTTTTCAGCTAATCTTATGCGTTTGTGTGCTAAATTTACCTTTGTTTCTCCTATCCATTACTTATTAAACCTATAAAAAAAAAAGTTCCATTCAAAAGGCACACATCAAGAAAGTTTGGGGTCCACATAGATCCCAGTTGCCCAAAATAAAATCATGTCTAAATTTATTTTATGAGCTCTCTATTAACACATGGGGTAATAATGGAGACATTATTTGAAGTAAATGATCACATGCCAAGCACATAATTATCAGGCTGTATTGGAAAATTCACAGTTGATCTAGAGAAGAAAGCAGGTTGACAATGTTCCCAGGAAAAGGGAAACCTTCCAAAGTAGGTAAACATTGTTGGACACTGGGTTAATGGTTTCTGTATTATCTTAGAAGGTACCTTTGGAGATTTATATTGGGTAAGGAGAGCAAATATCTACATTCTCAACGGGGTTCCATTGGTGATATTTCCATGAAAATCTCTTATGGTCATAATATATAATTTTACACAGAAGTTAAGGAAAGATTCATTTATGACAAAGCCAAGTATTTTGTTCATAAACCATATGTCCTCCAATTTCCTTATTGTAGTTATTGGATCGATAAAAGACTTAAATTAGAGGCAAATAAAGCTGGAAATGCAGGGAAATATACATTCATGGCTAAAAGAATAAAGGGACCAGTCTGCAACCATGGGGCAAGCAGCAATAAAAAGAGCTAGTATTACATACATTACCCTGTCTGAAGGGGATGTAATAGAGAGGTTAGCATTTCATTGTTCCTGGCAGTGTTTGTTATGAGCTTCAATGACCTTCACAGAAGAGGAGGATTTCAGGCTATTAATAACAGTGAGTAAGATGGGGATAAAGGATAGATGAGGGGTCAACCCTGAAGCTACTCTGTCTTCCTAGCCAGGAACAAAACTCTTATCCACAGATCTGGCTTCCACATGTTCTCTGAAGAGGTCCAAGGGGCCAATACTGGCATCTTCTCTCAGAATTTCTCTAACTCAACTGTTTTCACATGGAGCCCATGGCTGATCAGAAGAGACTTGAAAGCCCAACATGGGCCTCCTTGCTGTGAGAGGGGAAGTGTCCCATTTCTCAGAAGCACAAGCAAAGATTATAGTGCACAAGAAACCACAGAAGAAGTGTGTGTCAGACACAGATGTCTTGTGACTAGTGGTAAACTTCTATGGTTTTTTAGGCCACAGCCTTGTATCTACATGGTATGTTGAGTTGGAGGTTGACTGTCAAGAGTACATGTCCTGAGAGGTCAGCTCTTATGTGGAAATGCCAGGAGAACCTGAGTGTCTCCTTAACTGTAACACATGGACTTACAGACAAAAGAAATGATCAGAATAGAGGAGCAAGTCCTGTTACTTAACCTAATGAAAGGACCGAAACCACACAAAACAAAGGGGGTATACTCAGTGACTGCACACTGATCATGGGGTGCAATACAGCACCACAATGAAGAAAATGAGTAGTTTCCAGGCCAAAATTTAAAGTAAAAGTTTCTGCTCATGCCAAATAATAGAAAAACGCAAAAATGAAAACTCCCCCAAGATGATTTAAGCAATGAAAAATAGAATCCTGACCCAGGTGAGCTCAATATATATGACAGGGCACAAGATGTTGAGGGGATGTTGTAGAATCTGAGCAAGTTCTCCTTCAGGGAGGGGGCAAGTAGGTACAGAGTCAACCACACAGTCCCTGGGGGCAAGGTTCAATTTAACAAGCTTAATTTATCCACGAAAGAGTATGGCAAACAAAAAGGAAAAGTAAGACTCATAAAGTTTTGGATGTATAAGAAGAACAGACATTTTTATTCAACTATTATCAAATAATTTTTGACCATTTGTGCTCAAAGTTTATAAGAACTTGAGAAATTCTGTTGGCTTTGCTTGGGATCAATTTATTCATCATTATTACCTGGTTATGCTTACTACTTTTGTGTCTTTACAATTTAAATAAAATCAAAGCAGATTTTTGCAATACACTTAAACTTCAAATTAAGAATATAAAATGCTTACCTTCTAATTTCCTCAAAAATGAATGCAGGTTATTTTACTGATTCCCCCCCACCCAAAAATACCACTCAAAATAGTAATAATAATAATAACCTCAAAGAGGCACTTGCAGTCTCCACCTATATGTTGTTTTCAATTTTTATGGTAGATATTTATTTTGTAAATTTTCTTCCAACATGTTGGCTGTTTTCAGAAAATGGCTACAACACACACTTAAACACTACATTACACTGGGACAAGGACACAGAAGAATAAGGTATGAAAGCTCAAGACATGGAAAATCCAAGGCAAATATGGTTGCTCATTACACTGTACTCTTAATGGCAGGCTAAACAAACAGACTGAATATACAACAAGATAACATCATAAACTCTTAAGTTAAATCTAGATATATAGTTAACTTTGAAAAACAGAAAAGTCCAATCTCTTTGATTGTAAAAGGTATTTTTAAAAAATTGTATCACTATGAACACTATTAGCAAGAATGTCAACTAACTCAGTTACTATGGAAATCAGTATAGAAGGTGCTTAAAAATACTAACAAGAGAGTTATCATAAAATCCAGCTTTATCACTCCAGAGTATATACCTGAAAGAATTAAAGTCTCACATAATAAAGATAACTGGATAAAATTTTGATAATTGGAACATTATTTATAACATCTAAGACATGGGATTAGTTTATATGCCCATCAATGAATTAATATTTCAAGTAATGACAACAATAACAAAAGAAACAAAAAAATAGAAGAATTTTTTGGTGAAAATATTTCAAACTACATGACAGTTCTAAGAAATCTTAAACAGATTGATGAGCAACCTATATTAGGCAAAGACTAGACAACCTAGTACCTAGACACACCATGCTTAGTTACTGGCTGGAGCATCTCCGTTAAGCCTGCCTTTGCCTGAGCACTACAGTGCACACAAAGGCTTACAAGCCACAAGCTGCTACAAGCCAGGTGTTTCTCTTGACAAGGAGATGAGCAGGATTATCTAAGGCCCAAGTCCAAGTAAAAAACTAAATCCTAAAATTGTTTATAATTAGTAATAGTAGAAATTAAATGTATTTAATTATTTATTAATTGTAAGAGCAAGAGTGTTATTGGCTTATCCAAACAAGCAAAAATTCATGGCTACATAGCACTCTTAGGCCATTGACACCAACTTGTAGCATTCAGATATGATTTTAAAGATAAAATAATTTTGATATAGAGGGATACCTTGCTCAGCCTTGATACAGGGGAGAGAGGCTTGATCCTGCCTTCACCTGATATCCCAGACTTTGTTGACTATCCATGGGAGGTCTTCTCCTCTTTGAGGAGTGGATGGTGGGTTGTATCTGGAGGGTGAGTGAGAATATGGGGGAAGGGGAACAGTGATTGGTATGAAAAAAAACTTTAAATCAAAAAATGTCAAAAAAAAAAAAAAGGAAAAAATGAGCCCTGTAGGAAATTGCATTCTTCTAGGAGACAAAATTTGTCAGCCTTTTCAGACTGGAGGCAGAAGCATGGCAGACAGAGATTAATGAAGGAGAAACTGAAAAAGAAATAGAAGAGGGTGCTCAGATGAGGATTAAGTCCAATCAGGGTGATGAACCCAATTTGCAACCACTGTGACACTGTAGATCATTAGAACCAGACAGAAGAGGAGCAGTTAGAGCTCTGGACAATCTGTCAATCCACCTAGAATAAACTCAGTAACAAAGGAGCTAATTCCAGCCAGGATTTTCATTGTTAAAGCTCTGGAGAAAAAGAAAAAGATTTCCCTGATAAACATGCCAAAAATCTGCTTCCAACTCATATGTGTAACAAGGGGCTGGTGAAAAATGTGAATAAAGTTCTTCATTGTCAATGGCATCTGAATGTACAACCACACACTCCCTTCAGTGTTTTAATCTTTCTTGTTATTAACAAGCTTAAGCTGAATGCAATAAATTATTTCTCCATTTCCTACTGAAGATAAATAATTATCTAATGTCTAAACCTGGCAGGTGACTGTGTTTACAAATGATTTGTCTCTCAAACATTTGTAGTCACCATTCATGATTTTGTTATTTTACTAGACACCTCGGTTCTCTCAGGATGACTAGCAAGAAAGGAAATTTCTCTAAGGAAGAGACCAAAAGACAGTCTGCCTCTTACAGAGGGTTTTCAGATATCATACTGAAGAATTAACAAGAAAAAACAAATAGTTGGTACCTTAAATGTCATAATTAGTCACATACCACACCCTAGTGTCTCTATGCCTCTTCTCAACTCAATTCTGGATAGACAAGGGATGAAGTAAAAATAAATGTGGCAGGACATCCATTAATAAACATGGCTAAAGGCTTACTGGAACTTTCACTTCTTGCTTTTTTTAGTGGCTGGTTTGTGTCTCTCTGATTCCACTCTTTTTCTCCTTTATGTCTTCTTGGAATTCCCACCTGCCTCAAAGCTGCCTTGCCAAAGGCCAAAACAATCCCTTTTGCTATCACTGGTAAATAAGCATACTCACAGCATACAGAAAAACATCCCATCACTTCCCCTTTTCTGTCTAATCAAAAATGAAGGATTCAGTTTCAACATAGCAAAATTACATATAACAAAATACCCATCAAGCAAGAATTACACTTATAATATCAACTTTATTTGTATTTAGCAAAATTAAAAAAAAATATTCTATTACTTACCTTAACCTTGTGAGTCTAAAGTTTCCTATCTAATTTACCTTTGATCAGAACTAAAGAAAACTATCTAGTCTTCAACTTCATCAATGACCACAGAAGAATAAAATATTACCTGAGTAAACAATAAGTACATTGCAAGCAATCTCCAAATTCCAGAAATGACAGAGACAAATGTGAAGGCATAAATATCAATGGGGAGGGAAGGGGAGCCAATGAGGCTGTAGCCTGTGTGGGACTTGGGAGCCTTGTCGCTCTGGCAGCTGAGAGAGCAAACAGTTTTCACAGGAAGGGGGGGGGTGCAGGAAGTCAGGGATAGCTGTAGTGGTATGTAATTTGGGATCTTTAGTTTAGTTGGCATGGATCTGTGGTCTATTTTTTAAAGTTGAACATTTTGTTTGTTTTTTTGTTTTTTGACAGTGTTTAAAACACAAATGGACCCTTAGCCTTTTATGCTGGTGGGCACAGCCCAGCCCCACATTGGGCACCAGATGAAGGTGTAATTTTTTAATTATATTAATTTAAAATTAATATTTATTGGAATATAAACTAATGCTCACAATACAGGTAACAGCTTATATAGGCACTTGAGAGATCGGATTATCTATGCGATGGATGATGGATGCCAAACCAGTCTCTCCAGCAGACAGGAACAAATGAGCCCCCAAGATCCCAACAACTCCTCTAAAATGGGGCTGGCCACTCCCCCTTCAAGAGCTTGAGACCTTAGATAAGTGTCTTCTGAACTTATCAATTAACACCTGAATTCCACCAAACAAATGGCATCCCATAAAGTCATCTAAAGTTTTATATATATATATGGAACATTGGGGCATCTATCTTTAGTCTACAGGCCAAGAGTCTCTGGTATACCTTTCAGTGAAGCAGTATATTGGAAGGACTACTCTATCCAATTTGGCAAGATTTGTCAGTCTCTTCTCCCAGTGTCTTGCAGAATGTTTGTTAGTCCTCCGTGAATCAGAAACCTGGAGAACCACCTTGGCTTCTTCTGCCAATGTTCAGTAGTCATTTTCCTATGGGGCCTGCATGTCCAGAATGTAAAGCATACTTTCAAGCAGTAGAGGCAAAAACAGTCTCTTGCCCCATCGGCTACTATTTGCCACAAAGAAAGTAAACTCTATATCGAGTTTCTTTGAAGCCTATCATCTTCTTAAAATATATTGGTACTGCCAGAAGCAGACATATTTCATTGTCCAGAAAAGTCTAAATTCTTAAAATATTTTAAATGCCATATTCTGTAAGCCTTTGAAGTGTCTGAAGATTGCCTATATAATTGAAACATATCTTTATACATTTAAAAAAATCTAACTGATATAAATATAAGTTTGATTATCATATATGACTATTAGTCTGCATTTCTTAATTATACATTACAATTTTAAATGAGTTATGTAAACATAATACCTTAAATAGGAGTATAAATACATATATAGTATAATAAAATTAACATTAATTTTATATCAATAAACCAAAATCCGTACCAATGCAAAGTACTTTGAGATTAACAGTTGTGTTTTGGATCAAAGTAGATTCAATAATAAACATTTTTATCATTTTTATATCATATCATCTTTTTCCTAGAAATAGACTGACTGTGGCCATTAATTATTTATAATGTAAATAAACATTTATAAATAATATTTTGGGAATTTGGGTGTGGTTTTCCATAAACCACTTCCTGTTAACTGGGGGCACTGGCAATCTTATGGGGATCCTGAGAAAATTCAGAATCATGGTGTAATCTTGACTGTAGTAGTCTGTGAGGCTTCAACACCTCAGCCAGTTGCCTTAGGAGGGCCTTGGTTGATCTAATCATATTAGCCTAGAAGCAATTCATAGTTTCTCATCTGTGGAAAGAAAAGAAAAGAAAAACTTCTTTTACAAAGCAATGCATCCTTAAACCTAAATTTCAAAGTCAAGATATCTTTAAAGTACATGTATTGGTTTAACTTATAATCAAATGTCTTTCTGCAGATAGCTCATTAGCAGTTAAAAATTAAAAGAAAATATGATATTCATAATCTACTCTTTATTTTCCATCTTTATGTGGCTTAATATATTATTATTACTT
The DNA here is from genome assembly GCA_033318265.1 of Phyllotis vaccarum. Lineage (NCBI taxonomy): Eukaryota > Metazoa > Chordata > Mammalia > Rodentia > Cricetidae > Phyllotis > Phyllotis vaccarum. The sequence continues at coordinate 92,710,065 of JARWLC010000012.1, forward strand.
TATTTCCCTTTTTAAGGATGTCTTTCTCTATCTTTTTGCTTTACTTTCCCAAGCCTACATATATTTTTAAACATAATATAAACCATTTAGAGATTTTTCTCATCTGTATCTGTCTTATTCCATATCTTTAATCATTTTTTAACCAGGATAGTTTTGAAGTTGCTAAACTGTGTGGCTAGGACTCTTTGCTGCTAATGCCACCCTGATTGGCTTTTCAACACGCCAGAGTCACACTTACATCCCAAATTTGGGACACAGTATTAAGTAACGTGTAGCTGTGTTTTTAAACCTACAGCTGCGCTCCTGGAACATACAAGTAGTGGCTTGGAGAAGCTTCTTTGTTCCACAGCCTGTGAGAGAGACTGCAGAAATTGGCTATGCAGCTTAGCTCATGGCAGCAGCCAGCTACATCTCTCAGGCAGCTGCTGGGAAATGTGTCTCTATGGCTGAGATTAGGAAGCCTAGTATATCTCTGCTTCTGTGTGTTTAGAATCTTTTAAAATATTTCTCAGGTCTGTCTGGGTCAATACCCATTGGTGAGTAGCATTTGTAGCCTGAGGTTTTCTGATCTGTCTGGGCCTAAGTTCTGGAGAAATTGCTCCCAATTATAGTTCCATAGCTTCTTATAAAATAATTATTCAGAAGCTTATATTAATTTCAAACTGTTTGGCCTTTGATTCAAACTCATTATCAACTATCTGTTACAACTTAATTCAACCCATTTCTGTTAATCTATATATTATCACCTGGCTCATGGCTGCCAGTGCTTTTACATCTTCTTCTTAGGCTGCTTGATCCTGTATCTATGACTCCACTCTTTTTCTTCATATCTGCTTGGATTTGCCATCTGGCTCCAAGCTGCCTTGCCATAGGCCAAAATAGTCCCTTTATTAATCAATGGTAATAAAACATCCTCACAGCATACAGAAAGACATCCCATCAAAGCTCAGTTGTATTCTTATTGTATATAGCATCATTATATCTAAATTATATATCAATTTTTATGAAGGGACAAATGTTGTCATTGTGTTCCTGAAGTTGGTGATTCTATCTTCTACCACAGCTGATAACTCACCAGGAGCTGCTAAGTCTATTTTACTACCAGATTAATACAACCACAGCAAAACTCAGATGAAAGAAATATAAAGAACATGTCAGAGATGACGTTGCCTAGTTAATTGATAGTCTACAAACTGATTTTACTGTTTCAACTACATGAATGAAATAAATAAAGGCTTAATGAACTCATCCTGATTCTACCTAGAGAACTTGGTGATGGCTTCTATGGGTGTCTCACTTCCATTTTCCTGGAGGATGCCTTAGCTCTGGATTTATCAAAGCTGATCAGTGGCAATCACAGAATCTTTTCCCTTTACTGAAAAATAACAAGATATCACACAAGACACATTCTGGGTGTTCCCGGAATCACTGTATGGTAGAGATCATATTAGTTAATCATTTGCCAAAAGAATGTAAAAGAAAGGTACAGAGCTGATAGCAGGGCCACCATACCATAAAGCATGTGCCATTTTCATGAGACTTATAGGGTTCATCTGGACCTCACTAGATTTCCAGTATGGGTTTTCCTTAGGATTTCCATGTAATGACCAAATAGGAAGGAAAGAAATAAAAGTACCAATGTTTATATTCCAATTCCTGAGAGTTGATAGGAATTTCCCACTTTGAATTGTGAGGTTCCTATAATATAGAGGCTAGGCTGTTCTGCAGGTATTCATATAGAATCAAACATAATTAACATGTTGTTTAATGTTGCCTAAATGGAATTCTAAATATTGTTTTATTTTTACTAAATGTATATGTATCATATATTATTTATTTATTATGCTGTTTACATATTGATTCTCTATTTAAATAACCAAGAGGGAATATTTAAGAACTATAAAGAGTTATACTTTGTATTTTAAGGAAAAGTGCTATATGATAAAACATGACTACGTCATTCAAATATCTTTTGATTTTGTTATTATGATAACTAAAAATTTTCAACTCTCCAAAAATACCAATTAAGTTTAATCTTATAGCAATAAATGTTTATATAAACCCTTAATAAATATTAATTCTTTTATATAATAAATTGCCAATAACTAATTCACAATAACTAATACACAGTTTTTTAAGCAATATCTGAGAATTTTTCTAGAGTGATAAAACAGGGCATAAGATTGTTATCTTGGCTTTCTTACTGTAGCACTATCCTCTATTCTTTTACCTCTAGTTAGATTGCTTATGTTAAACTTTGCATACAGAAGACATGCTAGATATTTAGAGAATAGCAGTAGGGGATTGCCATATGCCAAATTTCTTCATCTTTCTATTCCCCTTAAGGTTAAATGTATATTGTGCGACTACCACACCTTCAAGGTTTACAGTAATGTAGTAATTACCATCAACTGATTATATAAAAGGATTAATATTTATTAAGGAGTTTATATGAAACACTCACTGACACAAAGATTGAACCATAAGACAATTCTTGGAATGTTGGACTTGTCCACACAGCAGTGGCAATGGCAGCAGCAGCAGAGATAGGTCATTTCCTCCCTCCAAGAGTGCAAAGCACCAAACAGGAGAAAGACATATACACAGGTTTTAAACTGGCCTAGTCACACCTGTACATGGGTCCCTGGGATCTAAAAGCCACATATCTAGATCAAGGTAAATGAAGACATAATAGGTCCATATATCCCTGCCCTCAAGTCCATAAGAGAAAAACCTGATATAGGGCTTTTATCCTGAGTGATCTAAAGTTTCATTTTCAGTCTTCAAGGACTGGAATTACAACAAACTCAGGACTAAGAGAACAGACCACAATGAAAAGGGCATTTTCCTCATTACTTGAACTTCAAAGAAACAAGAGACCTTTCGAAATGAACTCTTCTACAAATATCCCCAGAGGATTGCTAACTAAATGAGACTGTTTCTAAGACTACTGACATTTTTAGCCACTAGTATAGTTAAAGATGGCTGCACAGATGTGTCATTTAGATTTCATTACAGTCAAAGGATACATTTGATTTTAGAAAAGTATAAAATAAAGTAGGCACTCTATACTAAAAGGATGATGAGTTAATTATTCCTCAGCGTCTCTGCTTATGAAAGATTTTTATATAAATTAAGTTAATTTTAAATAATGCTAAATAATTTTGATACTATAATATTCTCACAATTTTTATGTTATTCTAACAACTGAGGTATTTCAATTCTGTGGGTCAATCCAGGGCCCCATGCATGTAAAGCAAATGCTCTGCCAATAAGTTATTCCTCTGTTCTTCTCTCTATTTATAAACCTCACACACCCTAAGACTTAGTTCCATAACAAATACAGATTCTACTTAGACAAACAGACATTTCTTTAAAGATTTTCTCAGTGAAATGCAGATATTCTTTTTTCTTATACTGTAGATGAAAGGATTCAGCATTGGGCCCACTATGATATAAAAAATGGTATATACTTTATCTTCATACACAGATGCACTATAAGGTTTGAGATACATAAAGGCTGCAGCTCCAAAGAAAAGAGAAACACTTATTACATGGAACCCACAGGTACTAAAGGTTTTTTATCTACACTTACTGCAAGTCACTGGCAACTGATAAAGAAGGATAATATTTATTAAGGTGTTTAAAGAGGAAAACTCACTGATATAAAGATTAAGCTGTTGTGTGGTTCTTGTAAACTGGTCCATAGGGCTTCACCTGGTGGGTCATGTTCTTCATCCAGAGGCACAAGGGAACAGGAAGGGGATTCTGTATACATGTGCAATGATATTAAATTGGCCCTCCACCCATGCCCCAAATGCTAGGGCCCTAACACCATAGGTGATTTCCAGATCTACACTAGCCAAGAGGCTGTACCTTTAGGTCCAAGTGATGGTATCTTCTCTCTACTACATCTCCCCATTTTGTCTAAATAAGAAAGTTCTAAAACCTAAATGTAAAACTATATACAATAGAAACAATTATCAGATAATGTTCACTAAAGAATAAGTTCAAATAACATAAAAAGGTGAAACTACAACCACCAAGAACAACAAACATGAAACATATATAAATGCCCAAAACATTGATAAGTGGCAAAATACAGAGTTTATTCCAAAGCTGACATGCTGAATAACATGAATCTAGAACCTAAATACTCTTAGGTAAGATATGAGATTGTTGTAACTGTAACTATCAAAGTCTTCAATGCCATCAAAGATCTGAGAAGAAAATATATTACCCGAGTAAGCAGGAAGTACAAGCAAACAACTTCTGAAATTTAGTAAGAGAAGACACAAACAGCTGACTGCCTGGGCAATAACCCAAAGCTTTTCTGAAATTCACAGTCATCCAATTTTTTGGTGATATGCCTAACATATCTGGCAGGCAATTTCAGAAACAGAGTGTTCTGTGAAATCATCTTAGCCTGTCTTCAGCAGTCCCTTATCTTTCATTCTGCTCGTCCAGATTGGACGTGCTTACTGTCAACCATAAAGGCTTTGTGCAGCAGGCCATTACCTGCCATGGAAGACAAATTCCATGTGTAATGGTTTTGATGCCCAGCATCAACTCAAAAAAGGAACTGTGCTGCCAGGAGAAATTATGTCTCACATCAGCCAAATTCTGAATAACAAAACATTTAAATGCCATATTTTCTAGGTCTATGAAGCATTTAAAGATTGCCTATTAATCTGACATATAGTATAAAAATTATAAAAACCTAATTAACATGACAATAATATGACAAATGTGGGTGACTATAAATTGTAATTCTTATCAACCTATATAACTTAGAGAATAAGGCTTATAAATTGACGTGGTCAATTTGTAAACACAAATACAGTAAAGGGACAATAACTTCAAGTATGATAACCATACAAAACATCTTAGGCAGAGGTATAAATGTATAGTACAAAATTACAAAATATCTTAAACAGAGGTAGAAGATGGATAGATAGATAGATAGATAGATAGATAGATAGATAGATAGATAGATAGATAGATAGATAGATAGGTAGGTAGGTAGGTAGGTAGGTAGGTAGGTAGGTAGATAGATAGATAGATAGATAGATAGATAGATAGATAGATAGATAGATAGATAGATAGATAGATAGATAGTCAGACAGATAGACAGATACCATGACAAATATAATTAAGCAGAGGTAGAAATTGTATAGTACAAATAACAACAATATCATTCATATATATTAATGTACAAAATACTTTAAGCAGAGGTTAAGAAAATGTACAATATGACAAAAACAGATTTGAATTTGTATTGATGTACAAATTATATTAAAAATACACAGAAAATAATTTTAATTTGTATCAATATACAATAATCCATACATTACAAATTGTCTACGGCTAATTGTTAGCTAGATTTGTTTACAGGTAGATACAATAACCTACCTGGATCCATTCTTTTTATTCCCCATTTTTTCTCTAAAATGGATTCCTGAGTCTAACTTTATTGTTGTACCCTCAACCCTAATGCACATTATAACCACCAAAGCAGAATGACAATTATCCATAGACCTTAGTAAACAAAATTTTTTTGAAAGAGGGGGCATAGTTTTTCTTAGAATTTCTTCCTGCTTTCTGAGAGCAATGGTATCTCTGTGAGGGCCTGTAAAAAACTAAAATAGTGATTAAGTCTTATACAACTGGCAGTACCATTTGTAGCTATTCTCTGTGTGCCTGGTAAGGCCATATAAAATTCTGCTTAGAAGTATAATGTGATTTAATAGTCTTAGAAAGCAATTTTGAAACTGACCAGAACAATCCTTAGTCCAAAAGCAATTCTTGAGTGGTGTACATCCGCTCAAAGTCATCATCATGAACCAGACTGCGGTGGGGTCACATCTTCTTTCCAGATGTTTCAAAGATTGCTACTAGGAGAATTTGCTGTTTACTGTGGAAAACTTTAACATTATTGATATAAAATGGCAGGAAGAAATACTCAAGAAATGAAATTTGGCAAATAGATGTATTTTATTTTACAGAATTTGGAAAATTAAAATATGTACACCATATCATTGATACCTCTTCAGAATTTCAATAGGCAACTGCTCTGAGCTCTGAATGGGAAGATCTGAAATTAAAACCCTAGCATTAGGTTTGGCTTTTTGGTGCTGCAGGAACTTCATTTTGAACTGAGGAATCCAGAGCCCTCATTCCTCCAGGTTCTGAAAAACTATGAGTTGTAGTTTATGGTTTCCTATAGTAGTGGGGTCTCCGGTCCCGGGCAGCCAGAGATCCGGAGACCCACAGACCTGCCGCCCGGGACTGCTTAGCCGCCCAACCGCCCGGATCCCCAGAAACGACTCAGACGCTTATATTAACTTCATGCTGTTTGGCCTATGGCTCGGGCACATTGCTAGCTAGCTCTTACATCTTAAATCAACCCATTTCTATTAATCTGTTAGCCACGTGGCCCCAGCCCGTGGCTCACCTGTGTTCCTTATATGTTGCTCCTTGGGCGGCTGGCTCGATCTGCCTCTGACTCCGCCCTGCTTCTCCTACCTAAACTCTGAACTCTCCTCCCACTTCTTCCATGGTGCGGCCCCGACCCAAAACAGCTTCTTTATTTAAAGATTGAGATTCACAGCGTACACAAATGCATTCCCACATCACTTCCCCCTTTCTGTCTAATCAAAAAGGAAGGTTTCAATTTTAACATAGCAAAATTACATATAACAAAATAGCTATCAAACAAGAATTATAGTTACAATATCTAGTCTATTTGTATTTAGCAAAATTAAAGAAAATACTCTATCATCTATTTTATCTTTATGAATCTAAAGTTTTATATATAATATATCTTTTAAATGACTAAGAAAAACTATACCTATAACTATCTAATCTTCAACTACATCAAAGACCACAGAAGGATATATTTACCCAAGTAAGCCAGAAGTGCAAGCGACTTCTAAAATCTAGAAAGGACAGAGATGACACCTATCTGCCTGGACAGTCACCCAAAGTTCCTTTATAAAGTTGGGGCATCTATCTTCAGCCTACAGGCCCAAAGTCTCTTTTTATTTTAGTGAAGCAGGAAATCTGCTCTTCCCATTCTGACACAGTTCATCCGTTGCTTCTCCTTGAGTCCTGAAGAATGTCTGACAGTTTTTTCTGCAAAGCAGGAACCTGAATGACCATCTAGGCTTGTTCTGCCAAAGTTCAGAGGTCATCTTTTTATGGAACATGCATGTCCAGTTTAAACAGCATACTGTCAAGCAGTCAATATAAGAACAGGTCCTTATCCAGTGGCTAACCATTGCCACAAAGAGAGTAGACTCCATATGGAGTTTCTTCGATACCCATTTTCCTGTTGAAGTAAATTAGTGCTGCCAGGAGCAGACCTGTCTCACTATCCAGAAAAGTCTAAGCTCTTAAAACATTTTAAATGCCATATTCTGTAGGTCTTAGAAGTATTTGAAGATTATCTATCTAATTGAAATATATCTTTGTATACCTAAAAATCCTAACTAACCTAACTATAAGTTTGATTATCAAAAGTGACTATTAACCTTCATTTCTTAATTATACACTACAATTTTAAAACAGTTACATGAACATTATACCTTAAACAAGAATAGAAAAACACATACAGCATAATAAAATTGACTTTAAATTTGTATCAATAAACCAAAATCTATACCAATGTAAAGCAGTTTGAGATTAACAGCTGATTACCTGTAAATTAAATAATCTAATTTTTAAAAAAAGCATTCACATACCATATCCCCTGTTTCTTCTTAGAAAGAGATTGACTATGACCATTAACCATTTATAATGAAAACAAACATTTAGAAGCAATATTTGGGGAATTTGGGCGAAGTTATCTATTACTACTTCCTGCTGATTAAGGGGCGTTGAAAATCTCATGGATTGTTGAGACTGGATCATAATCTGCAGCCATGAAGCTGATCTGGCCATCTCTTCTCATCAGAGGTTTTTTTCAGGGGGTCTTGGTTGATGAAACCATATTTGCCTGGAAGCAATCCACAGGTTCTCATCTGTGGAAACAAAAACAGAACTCTTCCAAAGCAATAAATCCTTAGACACAAATTTCAAAATCAAAATACCTTTAAAATATATATTCTTGTTTAACTTAGTAGCCTTTGCAATCCATTGTCTTTCTGCAGTTAGCTCATTAACAGTTAAAAAATTAAAAGAAAACACAATAACAACCAAAATCCAGATTTTGTGTCTATTTTCCATCTTTACATGGCTTATTATATTTTTATTATTCTATTTCTTGCTTTAAAAACTTTTTCTAACCTCTTTTTTTTTCTCTCTGAAGCCTATGTACCTTTTACAAACATTGTAACCCATTTACAGGTTTTTCTTTTTATCTGAATCTGTTTTATTGTGAATCCTTAATCATCTTCTAACCTTAAGAGCTTTTAAAATACATTCTCTAAAAAGAAGCACAGTTTTTGCAAATTAGGCTGAATCACTAAGTTCTCTTAAACGGACCGTAAACAGAGCATACCCAAGAAAATGCTGCTACGAAGAAACAGTCTTTGTTTCTTTTTTGTTCAAAATAGGCAGAAATCTAAAATCGATCACATGCTACTGAGTCTTCTGTGAGACTCATTGCAGCTGCAGCTTACACTGCCTGCCGCCAGCCCGCCGCTGGCGCCATTTTGAATGTGACCCAGATGCCACGCTTTGTTTGTACAATGACCTGTTTCGTATACACAATTTGGAAGCTGCCTTTGCTCAGTTTCTGCGATCTAGAACTCTTTTTAATCTTTCTCAGGCTTTAAGTGGATAATAGCCCCACGTTGGATGCACCATCTGTAGTAGTGGGGTTCTCGGTCCCGGGAGGCCGGAGACCTGGACCCACAGACCCGCCGCCCAAGACCGCTTAGGAACCCACCGCCGCCCGGGTCCCCAGAAACGACTCAGACGCTTCTATTAACTTCATGCTGTTTGGCCTATGGCTCAGGCACATTGCTAGCTAGCTCTTATATCTTAAATCAACCCATTTCTATTAATCTGTTGGCCACGTGGCCCGTGTGGCCTCACCTGTTCTCCTTACATGTTGCTCCTTGGGTGGCTGGCTCGATCTGCCTCTAACTCCACCCTGCTTCTCCTACCTAAACTGATTTCTCCTCCCACTTCTTCTATGGTGCCCACCATGACCCAATACAGCTCCTTTATTTAAAGATTGAGATTCACAGCGTACACAAATGCATTCCCACATCAATTTCCAGTGGTGACCTTTACAAGAATATCTTCTCTATCCCAGAGACTGGTAAAGAATGTCTACTGATATCACAGGAGTCATCTGGTAATGGCCCAAGACAGCTTGATGAGTTTATAATCTTAGGGATTTGATTAAAATTGAAAAGCTTATGTTTACCAGGCATTTTCCCCCAGAGATCAGGCTTTGTTGCTATAAAGCTTACAGACTAGTTCAATAGTAATAACATTGACTTATGGGAGGTATATGATACTGCTTTCTTTTGTTGTTATTATTTGAAATTTTTATGCATATATAATGTGTTTTGATGAAGTTTATTCCTGATTTATTGCCCTTCAATTTCTATCCATCCTCCTACCACTGTTCCCTCCTAACTTCATCTCTTCTATTTCTTTAACTCACTGACTCCACTCATCACTGCTTGTTTTAACAAAGTACAGTGCCATCTTCTGGAGAATAGGTAGCCTCTCAGGGGCTGCACCTTTGAAACTGACCATATTTCTCACAGTAGCCACCAACTGCCTATAGTTCCTCAGCTAGAGATGGATTTCATTACTATTACCTCTTTCTACTCATGCATTTTTATTAAGCTTAATTTTACAGGTATCCTATGCATACTGTTGTAACCACCAAGGTCCTTGAGTATATCCTGAAAACTTTTTTTTTTTAATATATAGTCATCTATCTCTTTTGATTCTTACACATCTTTCTCTACCTATTTGCTTTAGGAATCCCAAGGCTTGGGGAAAAGGTATTATGTGGAATTCTCATTTAGGACTGAACATTCTCTACTTCTTATTCTCTTATGTCTCTTTTTCTCTACCTCTTGACCAGGTGTAGATATCTGTGCTAATTATCATCTACTTGCTAAAAAATATTTGTTTAATGTTGAGTTACAAAGCAATCTATGGGTGAAATGGGAAGTTATTAGAGGTCAGTTTGCTACTATCTCCATAGCATAATAATAATCATAAGTAATTCCCTCATGCCTATGAACTATTTAGCCTCAGTGGTTGGTTGCAAGAACCATGATCAGAATGAGTTTTGTTTGTGGAGCAAACCTGAAATCCAGTCCAAAAATGGTGAGTGGTTGATTACTCCTACAACACCTGTGACAACATTGCATTAGTGAGTATGTCCTGCCAGGTTAACCATTACTGCAGCTTTCATGATTCACACCTAAGTAAAATTGATTACGGCATTTTTCATTCATAATATGTATAGACTTTATCACTATAAAAGCTGGACAATACCAGATTCACCTCCAAAATTCTTACACAAGACATGACCAACTTTCAAATAATGATATTATATTACTACTCTTTATATACACAGAACAGTTGAGAGACATCTGTCAGGGATGAATTAGTTTCTCACCAGCCTTTGAACCATGCACAGGGAAATTAATGCTTATTATAACTTTTTATAATGCAAATAAAATTATCACACCATTTTTTCAGGTCTGTCCTGAAAATGTGGAAGCCCACAAAGATTTAAGCTTCTGGTTTGGCTCTATCTTGACTCAAAGTCAGAGAGTAAGATCTTGTTTTACCTTGTAGGACTGCACAATAGGATGTTTGGCCAAAGGCATGATTACCAGGTGCCAAAAGGAATGGTCATTAGATATTTTGTAAACTAAGGAAAATGTTTACTCTTGTCTATGAAAGAACAGAACCAACACCATCCTGAGAACAGGCCATCATACTGTAACCAGGGAATGAACTCAAGCCCTCAAAAATGTGCTGTGTGACAGCAGAATTCAAAACAAACATTGCAGATGCAGTCAAACAGGAAGCACGATGGTAAAATTTAAACGAGCCAGATGTCTCTGAAGGCATTCCATATCTTTCCATAAATTCTGTCAGCATTTTATTACCATTAGCAATTTTGCACCTATAATCTGACCAATAATTTTATAAGATTACCTCACACTATGCCCCCTTGCCAAATCCTAGAATGCCAAGACATATAGCTTTCTGCTTGTGATTTTCCCAATATAAGCCCTTTGTAATCAGGTCTCAGGCTTCCTCCTTCTGTTATGCCATGTCTCAGCAACCCCCAGAAAGATCCCCAGAATCACACTAACTCTCCGAATGCAAATGCAGAGCAAGATTTTATCAAAACTGCGCAGCTTAGCTCAGCTCCTGACAACAGTGCCAGTGGAGAAGATCTCCCCTTCATTCAAAGCAAGGCTTTCAAAAACAAAGATCAAACAAAAACCATAAAAATGCCATTATCAGGTTGGGAAGTGAGGGACCCAGAGGAAGTTTCTTTACTAATTGCTGTCAGGTGAGCAGCTGCTGGCTGATTGGTTGTCTTGGTATGGGGAGAAGATACTTTGCAGTTGGGCCGGAATGTCCTCTGATTACTCAGGATCTTGGGAGCTTGACTTTCCGCACTTGGCCTTGGGGATTTAGAAACTTCTCAAGATGGGGGAATAGAAACTTCTCAGCACCGAAAATAGCTTCAGGCCTCAAGGTGGAGGGACTGTAGTTTCCACACTTCACTCTCTGTAACTGGAGTGTGGAAGAAGTCCTTGCCTTCTCAAATAAAGAAACTTGGTTTTGCACCAGGAAGTGCACTCCATGGTTTTGTTGCAGGGTTTCCTGAGGCTGGCACAACAGTCTGTACTTCGTATTTTGAATCATCATGTCCTTGAGAGGAGAGGTCTTTTGCATCCCCTGCTTTGAGTATAGAAAGAACCTGGGAAATAAACTTGAGGCTAATGTATTGACTAACAACGATGCCAACTCTATATTTTCTGTCTCGGTCTAATTCTTTCTGTCCCTGTAATTTCTTTTCATTTTTTTATTTAAAAGTTTTTTTTTGTTTTTTTTTTTTTCCACACAGCTAACTAAGAGGTGAGTAGCACCTGGACACTAAGGCCAAGAGACTGTGGTCTCTGAACCCCAACCTACATCATTACCCAGAAAGTCTCCCTCCTGGTCCACAGCTAATTAAGAGGTGAGTGGCACCCTGACCCTCAGGCCAAGCAGAGACCTTGTTCTCTGAACACCAGCCTGGGGACACTTCTCCCAGCACCCCATCCACACCCAACCCCACCCCAAACCAAAAAAAACCTGGGAAAGCACTCCCAGCACAATCTCCAGCAAAACACAGCTCTAGGTATCTCCCATGGGCCAAACCATGCCCAAACCGCAACCTACATCATCACCCACTGACAACTAGATAACCAGAAGCTCCCCTTCCTAGTCCACAGCTAACTTAGAGGTGAGTAGCATCTGGACCTTCAGGCCAAGCAGAGACAGTGGTTTCTGATCCCTAGGCTGGGGACACTGCCTCTGGCACCCCATCCATACTCAACTGGGCCATAAACCAAAAGAAACCTGGGAAGGGCCCTCAGCCCAGTCCCCAGAAAAACACAACTCTAGGGACATACCACTGGCCAAATCACACCCAAACTGCAACCTACATCAGCATCCACTGACAATTGAATACCAAGAAGCATCCCTTCTGCTTCACAGCTAACTAAGAGCTAACTAAGAGCTAACTAACAGGTGATTAAGAGCCCCCAGCCTCACAACTGACTAAGAGCCAAATCTAGTAAGCAATGGGTAGATGCTACTGCAAGAATACATATAAGAATATAAAGAACAACATGACAACCACAAAAGAAGCTAATGGCTATACAACATCAAGATCCGAGCATAACAATGATGAAGAAACAGAAGGAAATGACATTAAAAACAACTTTATGAATATAATAGAAGCTTTAAAAGAAGATATAAAAAATTCCCTTAAGAAATAGAAGAAAATACAAATTAAAAAATTGGAAGAAATGAACAAATCCCTGAAAGAAAATAAAGAAAACAAAGAAAAAGAAAACAAATAGGTGAAAGAAACATTCCAGGAATTAAAAATTGAAATAGAAGCAATAAAGAAGGCACAACGCTAGAAGTATAAAATGTGAAGAAATGAACCAGAACCACAGAGGCAAGAATAACCAACAGGATGCAAGAGATGGAAGAGAATCTCTGGAGTAGAAGATTCAAGAGTGGAAATACATATGTCAGTTAAAGAAAATACTAAAATCACAAAATTCATAACACAAAATGTCCAAGAAATCTGAGATACCATGAAGAACCCAAACCTGAGAATAACTGGAATTGAAGAAGGAAAACACCAGCTCAAAGGCACAGAAAATATATTTAACAAAATCATAGTACCCCCCAAAATCTGCTCGCCACATAATAATCAAGCTATTAAACCTACAGAACAAAGAAAAAATACTAAGAGCTACAAAGGAAAAAGGCCAAATTACCTATAAATGCAGACTAATCCGAAAAAACACCATACTGTTCAATGGAGACAATGAAAGCAAGAAGGTCCTGGTCATATGTTATACAGACACTAAAAGAGAATGACTGACAACCCAGCAAAACTATCAATCACTATAAGTCAAGTAAACAAGATATTTCATGACATAAACAGATTTAAAGACTACCTATCCACAAATCTGGCCCTACAGAAAGCTCTAGAGGGAAAACTCCAACCTTAGGAAACCAGATACACCATTGAAACCACAAACAATACATAATAGCACAGAAAAAAAAAAAAACCAAAGAAGGGAAATACACATAAGCTACTACCAAAAATAATAGGAAATATCAATCATTGGTCATTAATATCTGTTAATATCAATGGACTCAATTTACCTATAAAAAGAAGCATCATAACATGATGGATACAAAAATAGAAGTCATCCTTCTGCTGCATAGAAGAAACATACCTCAACTTCAAAGACAGATACAGGCTCAGAGTAAAGGGTTAGGAAAAGACTTTCTGATCAAATGAAGCTAAGAAGCAAGCTGGCATAGCCATCCTAATACCTAACGAAATAGACTTCAAACAAAAATCAATTAAAAGAGACCAGGACAGACGTTACTTATCAGGAAAAAAAAATCATCAAGATAAAGTCTAAATCCTGAATATTTATTCTCCAAACACAAGGACACTTACATTTGAAAAAAGAAACACTACTAAAGTTTAAACCTCACATCAGACCCCACACACTAATAGTGGGAGATTTCAATATCCCACTTTCACCCTTGGAGAGTCAACCAGACAGAAACTCAACAGAGGAATAAGGGGTCTAATAGATATTATGACCCAAATGAACTTAATAGATATATACAGAACCTTCTACCCAAACACAAAGGAATATGCATATTTCTCAGCACTCCATGGAACTTCCTCTAAAATTAACCACATACTCAGACATAAAGCAAATAACAATAGACACAAAAATAGGAATAACTCCCTGAATTATATCAGAACTCCATCATCTACAGCTAGAGTTCAACAACAATTAAAAAAATCACAGAAAGCCTACAAACTCATGGAAATTGAACATCTTTCAGTTGAACCATGTCTGGGTGAAGGAAGAAATTCAGAAAGAAATCAAAGACTTCCTAGAATTTAATGAAAATGAATGTACAACACACCCAAACTTATGGGAAACAATGAAAGCAGTGTTAAGAGAAAAACTCATAGCACCAGATGCCTATATGAAAAACCTGGAGAAATCTCACACAAGAGACTTAATAGCACAGATGAAGGCTTTAGAACAATTAGAAGCAAACTCACCTAAAAAGTAGATGGAAGGTAATAATAAAACTTAGGGCTGAAATCAATACAGTAGAAACTAAGAGAACAATACAAATAATCAATGAATCAAAGAGTTGGTTCTTTGAGAAAGTCAACAAGATACATAAACCCTTATCCAAACTAACCAAGAAGCAGAAAGAATATCCAAATTAACAGAATCAGAAATGAAAAGGGGGACATAACAACAGACACCTAGGAAATCCAGAGAATTATCAGGTCATACTTTGAAAATCTATACTCCAATAACATGAAAAACCTATAAGAAATGGACAGCTTTCTAGATATGTACCACTTACCAAAATTAAATCAAGATCATATAAAAGACATTAACAGACCTATAAGCCCAAGGAAATTGAAGTTGTAATTAAAAGTCTCCCAAATATAAAAAGCCAGGGACCAGATGGATTCAGTGCATAATTCTACTATACATTCAAATAAGAACTAATACCAATACTCCTCAAACTGTTCCTTTAAGTAGAAAGTGAAGGGACATTGCTGAACTCTTTTTATGAGGCCACAATCACCTTAATTCCCAAGTCACTCAAAGATGCAACAAAGAAAGAGAATTACAAACCAATCTCCCTCATGAACATTAATGCAAAAATACTCAATAAAATTCTGGCAAACCAAATACAACAATGTATCTAAAAATCATCATCCACCATGATCAAATAGGCTTCATCCCAGAGATGCAGATACAAATAACTGGGAATGTCATCCAACATATAAACAAACCGAAAGAAAAAAACCACACGATGATCTCACTTGTTGCTGACAAAGCCTTTGACAAAATCCAACACTCCATCCTGATAAAAGTCCTGGAGAGATCAGGAATACAGGGAAAATACCTAAATATAATAGAGGGGATATGCTGCAAGCTGACTGCCAACATCAAACTAAATGGAGAAACACTCAAAACAACCCCACTAATATCAGGAACAAGTCAAGGCTGTCCTCTCTCTCCTTACCTATTCGATAGTTCTCAAAGTTTTAGCTAAAGCAATAAGAGAACAAAAAGAGATTAAGGAAGTACAAATTGGAAAGGAAGAAGCCAGACTATCTCTATTTGCAGATTGTTGCAGCAGGGGTTTCTTGGTTCCGGGCGGCCAGAGGCCCAAACCCACAGACCTGCCATGCCAGATCCCTTAGCAGCCGCTGCTGCCACTCAAGCCCCCAGAAATGACTCAGACGCTTATATTATCTTTATGCTGTTTGGCCTATGGCTCAGGCATATTGCTAGCTAGCTCTTACATCTTAAATCAACTCATTTCTATTAATCTGTCTGCCACATGGCCCGTGGCTCACCTGTGTTCCTTACATGTTGCTCCTTGGGCAACTTGCTCGAACTCCTGACTCCACCCTCCTTTTCCTACCTATGCTCTGATTTCTCCTCCTACTTCTTCTATGGTGCCTGTCATGGCCCAAAACAGCTCCTTTATTTAAAGACTGAGATTCACAGCATACAGAAAGGCATTCCCACATCAACAGATGATATGATCAAATACATAAGTGACTCCCAAAATTCTACAAGGAAACTCCTACAGATGATAAACACCTTCAGCAAGGTAGCAAGGTACAAAATTAACTTAAAAAAAAAAGTAATAGCCCTCCTATGTGCTAGGGATAGAAGGGCTGAAAAAGAAATAAGGGAAATATCACCTTTTATAATAGCTGAACAATAGCATTAACTATCTTGGCATAACTCTAACCAAAGAAGTAGCAGACCTGTTTGACAAAAACTTTAGGTCACTGAGGAAAGAAATTGAAGAGGACATCAGAAAACGGAAAGGCCTCCCATGCTCCTGGATAGGTAGGATCAACATAGTAAAAATGACAACTTTACCAATAGCAATCTACAGATTCAATGCAGTTCCCATCAAAATCTCAACATAATTTTTTACAGACCTTGAAAGAACAATAGTCAACTTTAATATGGAATAATAGGAAACCCAGGGTTGCCAAAACAATCCTGCTCAATAAAAGAACTTCAGGAGGAATCACTATCCCTGACTTGAAGCTATACTATAGAGTCATAGAAATAAAAACAGCCTGGTACTGGCACAAAAATAGACTTGTGGATCAATGGAATCGAATTGAAGTCCCCAACATTAACCTTATTTTTTGACAAAAAGTCCAAAAATGTTCAGTGGAAAAAAGACAGTATCTTAAACAAATTGTGTTGGCATAACTGGATAGTATGGGGAAGAGTGCAAATATATACAAACCTATTATCCTGAACAAAACTCAAATCCAAGTGGATCAAAGACCTCAACATAAACCCAGCTACATTGAACCTGATAGAAAAGAGAGTGAGAAATACTCTCCAACATATTGTCATGGGTGACCACTTCCTAAATATAACACCAGTAGCACAAACACTAAGAACAGCAATCAATGTAACGGAGAAGCTTCTGTAGGGCAAAGGACACAGTCAATAAGACAAAACAACAGCCTATAGAATGGGGAAAGATCTTTACTAACCCTACATTGGACAGGGACTGATCTCTAAAATATATGGAGAACTCAAGAAACTAGAGCCCCAAAACCTAAATAACCCAATTAAAAAATGGGGTTCAGAGCTAAAAAGGGAATTCTCAACAGAAGAATTACAAATGGCTGAAAGGCACTTAAAAAATTGCTCATCTTTAGCCATCAGAGAAATGCAAATCAAAACAAGTTGAAATACCACTTTACACCTGTCAGAATGGCTAAGTTCAAAACATAAATGACAGCCTATGCTGGAGAGAACGTGGAGCAAGGGGAACACTCCTTGATTGTTGGTGAGAGAATAAACTTGCACAGCCACTCTGGAATACAGTATGGCTATTCCTCAGAAAACTTGGAATCCATCTTCCTAAGTATCCAGCAATACCACTATTGGTCATATACCCAAAGGATGCACATTCATACCCTAAAGGCATTAGTTCAGCTATGTTCATAGCAGCATTATTTGTAATAGCAAGAACCTGGAAACAACCTAGATGCCTCTCAAATGAAGAAAGAATTAACAGACTGGTGCATCTACACAATGGAGTACTACTTAGCAATAAAAAAGACATCCTAAAATTCTCAGGCAAATGGACAGACTTGGAGAATATCCTCTTGAATGAGATATCACAAGCCCAGAAAGACATGAGATGTACTCACTCAAGTGTATTTTAGACAAAAAGCAAGGAATAGTCAAGCTGCAAACCACAACCTCTAAACATCTTGGGATTAGAAGGAATTTAAGAGAGACATCCAGAGATTCCCCTAAGAAGAGAAAATAGAGAAGATCACCTTAGCAAATTGGGGTCATAACTGGTTGCAACCAAGAAGAGTTAGGAACAAATATTGATAGAAGGAGATAGTTGAGTGAAAGGAGCAAAGAGGGAGATAGAAGGAGATGGATATCTCTATAGAAGAAGCCAATGTGGGGTTGGAAAGAGACTGGGTGCTAGGGAAATATCCAGGAGCTCACAGGATGTCCCTGGCCAAGTCTCCAAACAATGTTGGAGTTGGGGCCTAAATGGGACTTCCCTATAATTAAATGAGTAAACACCCTAGGTGTCACTACAGAACCTACATCCAAAAGGGAATGGTGGTGCAGCAGAGATCCATGGCTGAGCACTGGGCAGAGCTCCTGATCCAGCTGAGAGCAGGGGAGGAGAGTCTGTATGAGCAGTGGGATAGGGATTATGATGAAGGTTCCCATGATGATGGTTGGCTGGAGCTCTGGGGAGCTCACTGAATTGGGAATGGCCACTGGAGAACCATTGGGAGGGGGAGCTGGGCCTTCTGGGGGTTGGTGACTTTCCACTACCATGAGTATGTGAAGCCATGAGGGGTAGGATAAAACTGTGTTCCTGTTCATGGGTTGGCACCTTGGAACCCATTCCCTGGAGAGGAACATCCAGCCCAGCATTGACTTTAGGATGAGTGAATTGAATTTGCCTGGAGTGGATGTGCTGTGCTGGGATTGCCCACCTAGAGACTACTTGCCCTTTTGGGAGAGAGGATGGGTGGATGGGGAGGAGCGAGGCTGAGGGCTATCTGAAAGGTATTGGGAGGAGGAAGTGGAAGGGAGCAGGGAGATACATTGATGGAGATGACATTTTTAATAAAAATAGAATCAAATTATAAAAATGTTTTTTTCCAAATCTACCAGTGTTCCCCCTCCCTTCCCTCCTCCAAGTCCCTCTGAGCCCTCCCTCAATCACTCCCTACCCTCTCCCCCATCGATTCCCCAAGGAGGGCAAGGAATCCCAAGGTCGGTCAGTTCGGTCGAACATATCCAGTTGAGGTAACTCTAAGTCCCTCATCCCAGTATTAAGATTGAGTTAGGTGTTCCTCTGTAGGAAATGGGCTCCAAGACATCAGTTCATGTACCAGGAACATATTCTGACCCTACTGCAAGAGGCTCTACAAAGTTCCCGCACTGTTTGACAGTAGTCTACCTTTGGAGGATTTAGCTTCTTTCAATGAAGGTTCTTAATTCATACTCCCCTACACCAAGGATCATTTCAAAGTTTGGAGGACCATGACACCATAAAATCAAGTGGATAAGGCTGTTTTCCTCAGAGCTATTTCATAAGAACTTAAAACAATCAAATTTGATATGTGCAGGGGATGCTATATAAATATTTTAAAAGAATATACAATTAAGAATCTTTTAACATCCTCTAAGAATATATATTGAATACTATATAGAGTATTTTCCCACAGGAAAAAAATGTTATATAGTGCCAATGCTTTTAGTTATGAACAAACATATGGACAAGGTGACATACATAAAGCATGTAGAGCTGCAGGTAACTCCAAAGGACATCAAAAGGAACTCATATCAGAGTTACTACATTCAGAGAAAAATAAAACTTAAAGCTTTCATCCATAAATGTCACTGCATTTTGCTGAAAATACCCAATGTCCTCTCCAACACCTATAGCATACATTCAGACCAGAGAAAAATCTGTAACGGTGTATTATAATAAGATCTTAAATGCAAAAATCAAAGTTCTCTTCGTTTTGGAATGGCATTGAAAGCCATTAAATTTTGTGTCACAAGATTAAAACAAGTACTATACTCAGGAAAATTCATGTGGACAGGGAGTACAGGAGGAAATGACTAGCAGTAAGCTGAGCTGCAGAGGCAATTCAAATAGGTCATACGTAGGAACAGAATAAAGGTAGAGACAGAGAAGAAGAAGGAAAATTGTTTCTGATTCCAAAAATTTATCTAGTGACCAAAAACTCCTTGGGGCAAACATGAAATGTGCCCCACAAGATAGACATTTCTTTGGATACCACAGTGTGGTGATTTCTGGGTATTTTCTTTCCATATTTGTCTGTTAGACATAAATACAAAAGACAGAAGAGCAACAGAAAGCTTTGTATACTGCCCATGAGCATGAACAGAGACAACCTTCCAGGAGAAAGATTTTGGTGAATCAGCTCAACTTCATTCCAAAGGGGGAAAATACATACATACATACATACATACATACATACATACATACATACATACATACATACGTGTGTGTGTGTGTGTGTGTGTGTGTGTGTGTGTGTGTGTGTGTGTGTGTGTGTGTGTGTGTGTTTATGTATGAATGAATGACTGGGGAGCCTGATGACAAGCCCTAATATGAATTATGTGGCATGCTCCTACGACAAGGCTTAGAACGTGGTAATAGGTCCCTTAGCAGAGATCCTAACATAGTGCTTCTTAGCAGGAATCTGTGTCAAGGACCAAGCTAAGGATGAACTGGGCATCTTGTTCAAAGTGAAAGGTTTTGCAGTATAAGTGTTGAGGGAAAAGGCATAGGCACTAAGAGAAGTCTGAGTTTTAATCCAGATATTTCTATTTCTATCTTTCTATTTAAAAGGGTTTTTTAATTTTACATACCAACCACAGTTCCCCTTCCCCCCTCCACTCCCATTCACCCCTCCCCACCCCCAATCTACTCCTCAGAGAGGGTAAGGCCTTTCATGGAGAGTCAACTAAGTCTGGCATATCAAGATGAGGAAGTATCAAGTCTTTCTCCCTTGTATCAAGGCTGAGCAAGTATGCCTCCATAGGCAATGAGCTTAAATAAATAAATAAATAAATAAATAAATAAATAAATAAATAAATAAATAAATAAATAAATAAATAAATAAATAAATAAATAAATAAATAAATAAATAAAATAAAATAAAATAAAATAAAATAAAAAAGCCAGTTCATACACTAGGAACAAATCCTGGTCCCACTGCTAATGGCCTCAGCAAAGTGCCCAAGCCTCACAACTGTTGTTCACATTCAGAGTGTCTAGTTTGGTTCCATACAGATTCACCAGCTATTATACCAGAGTCAGTGAGTTCCTGTTAGCTAGGGTCATCTCTCTTTGGGAGTTTACCCATCATTATCTTGTCTAAGCAAGACAAACATCATAAATTTTATCTTCTTTCTGGGTTATATACTTTATTGTTAAATAAAATTATGAATTACCAATGACATTTTTATATGATACAAATTTTTATTTGTTTATGTTGTAATCAAATCAATGTTTCCAAATAAATACATAGCATCAAAAAGGCCTTTATTTCTTTTCTTATTTGGGGGTGAGGGGAAATGAGACAGGATTTCTTTGTGTAGCTTTGGTGCCTGTCCCAGCAATTTCTCTGTAAATGAGGGTGGCCTTGAGCTCAGAGATCCAAGTACCAGGATTAAAGGTGTATACACCACCACTGCCTTGCTTAAGAAGCCTCTTAAAGTGCACACTTCACTAAAGCAATAGTAACATGACTCACCCTTAAAGCTTAACCAGATCACTATACCTCATGATTCCAGAAAATCTATCACTAATTACAATGAACAAGAAGTGAGGTTTTGTAGCTCACCATTGTGCACTTTCATATAAGACTTCTATAAAAATATGTGTACTTCCTATGAGGCCACCAGAGCCTTGTAGATAAGGTCTCTGCTATAGCCTCTTGGCTAGATTCATATTCTTATAGATTTCTTCATTTTTGAAATGTGAAGATAAACTTGAGGCTGATGTGTTGACTAACATCCATCCCAACTCTTTATTTTCAGTGAAAAAATTCTCAAGAAATTTTCATTGTTATCTAGAAATTCATTATTATTTCCCTCTATTTCTTAATAAGATATATAAAGAGTATGAAATTAACTTGTGCATTATTATTTGAGTGGCCATTACAAGTCACATAGATTTTTAACAGTGAACTTTATTTTTTAAATGTTATAATTGAGTAACTATTGTGTTCTGTTTGATAGAAATAATATAGAGAATGAAATAGAAAATATATAGAAGAAAAGAGAGGGATGGAAAGAAAGATTTTCTAGTCTTGTAAATTAAACACATAAACAAAAGCTTACATGCACTGTATCAATAAGCCTTAAGACCAGCTGTGGTCAATTGTCAAGAAACAAACATCAGTTGTTTAAAAAATGAGAATATCCATGTGGCAGGGGAAATGGACTACACATTTTTTATAAGTTTTTCCTACCCCAAAATAAATGTGATAAAAAAAAATCACAGATACAATCAGGAAGAAAAAGTAATAATTTCAATTCTACTTATATAAAATATAAGAATATGTTTGTTGATCTATTATCCTAATTGTGAGGCCTCAAAAAATGAGGCAGAGATGTAGATATAATAAACACTCAAATAAGCATAAAATAATCCTCATTTATATAAATTACACATTCCATTGAAACTTAAAGCTAAAAGCCTTGAATACAAAATGCTGGTAACTCCTGGATGATTTCCTAATATAAATTCCACTACCAAGTAAAATATATGGTAGTTAGGTGGATGGGTTTTGCAACAAATACCTTCATTATATTCAAATTCAAAAGGCATATCTGGTACCTAACAGTTTATCAAGCTCATAACCCTCTCTGTATCTGTTTACTCATTTCAAAATAAAAACAATGACAGTAGCATCAAATATTAAGAGTTATGAAATAAGTACTTAGAAGAATGTCTATAATATAATAATTCAATAGGTATCATATGACTGTTGGAAATAACAGTGTTACATTAAAATGTATTTTATTGATTCAATAAGGCTCCAATTTTTTACTGCATATTTTTTTCTAAATGATTTTTGGGAAAATGGCAAAAATATAAGGTGAAATATAAAGGCAATACAAATGTTTAAAAATAAACTGCTAACAAAGTAACAAGCAGAATTATGGAAATTTTGGCTATTACAAAGCCACTTATCCATGATAATGAAAATGTAGAAAATAAAACTAGTAAATAAAGAAACATAAAATTACTACAAAAAAATTTTAAAAATGAGTTTGAGTTTTAAAAAAATACAAGTCCATGGATTTTCTTGAGTAGAAAAGATATGTAGGAAAATTGGTAGGTAGTTCTTTCATACATAAAATAAGTGAACAGAAAAAACTTTTAATGTGATAAAGGCAATAAACTTATTCTTGGATATAAGTGAATCCATGAATACTTCTAGTAAAATAATGATCACATACAACACCCCTAGACAGATCAGCTTATGATTCTCTTCATTGTTCTCTTCACAGCAATCTTGACATCCTTGTTTCTGAGGCTATAAATGAGAGGATTCAGCATGGGGACCAAAAAGGTATAAAAGACTGAGAAAATTTTTCCCTGGCCCACAGTCTCAGCAGATGATGGCTTGACATAAGCAAGCAGCCCAGATCCATAGAAGAGACTAACAGTTATGATGTGAGACCCACAGGTTCCCATAGCTTTGAACCAACCCTTACCTGATGACATATGAACGATATTGGAAATAATCATAGCATATGTAACTAAGATAATGAGGCTAGATAAAGTGATAAGCGTACCCACCACAATGAAGCTCACAAGTTCATTGACATAGATGCTACTGCAGGAGAGCTGGAGAAGGGGGAAAATATCACACATGTAGTGGTTAATGATATTAGAAGCACAAAAGCTGAGCCTGAGCATACACCCTGTATGAACCATAGCCCCAGCAAAGCCCAACAAGTAACAGCCAAACATCAGCATAAAACATACCCCAGATGACATAATGACTTTGTACAGCAGTGGCTGACAGATGGCCACATAGCGATCGTAGGCCATGGCTGTCAGCACATAACATTCTGAACTCACAAAAAAGCAGAAAAAAAACAGCTGGGTCATGCATCCTCTGAAAGAGATGGCGTTCTCCTCTAAAACGAAACTCATCAGCATTTTGGGTGTAAAGACAAATGAATAACAGAAATCAATGAAGGACAGATTGAAGATAAAAAAGTACATGGGAGTGTGAAGGTTTGTATTCAAGAAAATGAGACTCATTAAGCTCAGGTTTCCCATCACAGTGGCTGTGTAGTTCATCAAGAATAGAACAAATAAGGGTAGCTGGAGCTCAGGTTGGTCTGTCAGTCCCATAAGAATGAACTCTGACACTGAAGAATCATTTTCCATAATCATTTCCTTCGTGTGTTGTTTCTTCAATAATAAGTATAGAAATCACCTTTAACCAATAATGTATTTGTCACTCTAAGTCGAAAACTTGATTTAGTGATTTCCAAACATAAGTTGACATAGCTCATAACTGGACCTCCCAAGATAAATATCTGTTCATGTTGATTCCTAAATAATTTTTTCTAGCCATAACACAAATCTATAAAATAAAAGATATACAACTAGCTCCAGTGACTCAGAATATAATATTTCCCTTATACTTGCTCTTTACTAATAATTAGAATTGAAGATTGTATTACATAAAGAGTTTACAACCCCAGATTTATGAAACTCTGACTTTTAGGGAAATTGTAAAGATAATAATTCAATGCTTACCATTAGTCATCTAGAAATTTTCTTGCTTTTAGAGCTCCTTTTAACCTTCCTTCTCACTGTTCTGATAATGAAGTGGATGATTACAACCAATTCAGATAATTTATGACATGTTAGAGGAGGATTATTTTAGGAAATGGCATTTCTGTAGAAGATTCTTTCCACATATTTGAAATAAAACAGTAATCTTACATGAGTCTCCAGAACACTCAAATGAGAATATGAAGGTCAAGGTTTCTGAGAAAAGTGTTTTAAGTAGAGAGACATATTCCTTTCTTTATGATATTCTTCCTTTGGGATGTGTCCCTTGAGAATAAAAATGACTGAGTTTATGTTTACATCAAATGTTCTAAAATTAATGTTGATCTCTTGAGATTCAAAATCCCATCCAGTTTATAATTTTTCACTAGGGAATGTCTAGTTTCCAGGGCAAAGATCTGATTGGTTCCCTTAGCCATTTTCATTATGCTCTGCACAACCCTACAAAGGCATATTCTAAGAGCTGTACATTTTTGTGACTTTGTTATGAGTGATAAACTGTAGATTTAAAACTCTACTTGGTAGATAGATAGACTTTTGTGTGAATCTGAAGAATTGGTCTTTACCAAATCTTTCTGGAAATATTTGTCTCTGATAAACTATCTACTTTATTTGTAAATTCTGGTGTTTCATTAAGTTCCATGAAGAGAGAAAGTGAACTATGCACTAAATTATAAAATTTGCTCTATACTGAAGTATGTATTCTTATAAAGTATAATCTTGTTGGTTTCATGGTTAAGTATCTTCTTGTTTGTTCTGATCAACAACCCAATATAAAGATAACTCTCAATGGCAGAAACCAGTAAGAAGAAAATGTTCTAATTTCAAAACTCAGAACTAAATTGAGTAAAGATATCGGTCATCCTCAGTGAGGGAAACCTCTCAATCTTTAGTCTGGGCATGAAATTCTCTGATATTCATTATCTACTATAAGAACAATTAAAGAGATTATCTAGGTCAAGTTTTTTATTTGGCTGGTTTGATTTTAGTCTTGTATTACAATGTATAGCTCAGTATAAGGCTTAATGATCTCTTTGGGATGTTGATTCTCCCTCCTACTGTTGAACAATTTATTTTGATCAAGTGTTTGTATCTGTTTACACATCTTAATAAATCTGTACATTCGAACATCAACCCAAAGTCAAAGCCATAAAAGTCTTAAGATGTTGTTTCTAAGTGTCATGTGGGGAAACAATGTATAAACGTTCATCCACTGACTGTTGTTGCTAATTTCTGAGGTTGTATAATTTAAGGAACTAATCACTCTCAACACAGAATTATAAAAGCTGTAAAGAGTCAGTCTTGCTTGCCACCTAATCCAGTACTCTGCCAAAATCTGCCCAGAGCTCCATGTCTCTCAAACCATTGTTTATATGAGTGTTAACCAGTATCAGCTTTCAGGTCCTAAAGAATTCCTTGTCACACAATCTTAGAACAGTTGAGTCATTATAACACACTCAAAGCCTTCAGAGGCACAGAGATCAGGCTATCCATGTAGTCATCAGTCTTCTCACACTTTCAGACTCATTCTGAAAACTCTCTAGCTTGCTCTTTCACTTTAGGATTTTATTTTTGTCTTTCTTCTGTTTGTTTATTTGATTCACAATGAGTTGAAAAGTAGGATTTGTATTGATAACTATATAATCGAAAGTAAGTCAAAACTAGAGAACAGAAAAGAAGGATTATACTAACATTACATTTAAGAATGTTACACATTACACTGACTAATGAGTGAGTAGATTAGGAATTTGTTTTGTTTGGTGTGAGTTGAGAGTAAGAGTTTCTAGAAATAAGCAAAAGGGAACATTACATTTACACATTTAAATAAAAGTCCAGTTGCTCAATATTTGTGGCATAAAACATACATATATGGATACATGTTTAAAGTATAGAGATATATGTAGGTGTGTATGCATATATATATATATATATATATATATATATATATATACACATCATAAGGATCAAATATAGCATATAAAAGCAATCTATCACTAGGTTATAATGTTAGTTATGGTTTCTTTTTAGAAGTAAACAGACTTTTTTGAAAGCATTATCCTTGTTATATAACAGAGGGAAAAATGACTTTAGACATTGTACATTGTTATTCTATCATTTTCAAAAGTAATAAGTTTTTATTCATAGTTCAAATACAGTGGCAAATTCCATCGTATTTATGACAAAACATCTTTATATAATAAAATGCTGTCATTGTTAGTAATATGCAAAAAAGTCCAAATACAGACTTAGCCTATTCATCCTGCAGTAGTTATACAAATTGAACATTGCTACAAAAAAATGCGTAATGTCATTTTGGAATGATGAAGTGCAAAAGAAGAATCGTGAAAGACAGCAAATAATGCTAGAAAATTTGGCAATTTTAACATAGCCGAATTTTTTGCCATTTATTTTCTCTTTTATTGTAATTCACAAGTGTTTTTAAAAGTCTGAAATAGAAAAAGGTCTGTAAACCAAAAGAGACAGCTGACCTAAGCTCCTAGGATTTCACTGATTCTAGACTTATAGTTAGGGGGCCTGCATGGGACCAACTTTCCCCTCTGCATGAAGGTTACAGTTGTGTAGCTTGATCTCTTTGTGGGGCCCCTATCAGTGGGACCAGATTCATGAGCTGGCTTTTTAGAATTCATTTCCTATGATGAGATGCCTTGCTCAGCCTCCCTATCTCACTGTCTTCATCTGACCTCCATAACCAAGGGTGATTCTGCCTCCTGAAAAGGTGTGGATTCCTCTCACTTGTACTCTCTTGTGGACTCTTTAGTATGTTTGAGGTGTTCTGCCATAGTCTAACCTGGTCTCCTACTACTCACCAGCACTGGGTGTGCATAAGATTTTCATGATGTTCCCCGCTACCAAGTCCTGCCAATGTTATTGTAACTAGCAATGCAGTTATGTCAGTATTCCTGTTACTGTTGTCAGCTCTTTTAAATATTGAAAATTGTTCATGCATTATGACTAGAATTGCTTTAATTTTCATAAATTGATTTTTGCTTACTTTTTATACTATACCCCATATTTCTCTATTTTTTTCTAAACTTCCCCGCTTTTATGACTCCTTTGAGTGTGACCAGTTTTAGTTGCTTTTCAAGTAAGATTTCTGAACAAAATTTTGACCCACTCATATATTGATGAACTTTCTTCTGTAATATAAATCTGAAATATAGAAATATTTCATAATCACTATGTGATAAAGGAGTCTATTGATCTCTATTCTGACCTCAAGGTATATATGTCTTGAGGCACTTTCTGCCTTCTATATACTATACTTTGTTTTCTATTTTCATTCACTATACACACTAAAATACAAAGTCAACACTTTTTTCTGGGTCACTTAAATTTAACTTGCTTTGTTCATCATTTTAAAAGTTTAGTTACGCATTTGTGTTCATAATCTATTATGAAATAAAAGCAAATACTTCCTCTTGAAAAAAAATTAACCAGGAACAAGCCCAAATTTGAATGTTCCACTTCTCATCCTTTTGTCTGTTCATAGATTATGGCTACTGGCCTATTTGTGGCCTGTCTGTATGCTTATGTATCCTATATATGAGTGCCCTAATTTCTCTTACTCAAAAAGGGCTTTTCTATGTATTTTTGAAGAATATGGAAAGTCTACAATGGGAAAGAAGTACCTAACAAAATTTTAAAGAGTAAAAGTCATGTTACTGACTCCCTCCAAGTCACTCAAAATAGTAAAAATAACCTCAGAAAGGCATTATCAAGCTATATCTGTAAATATGCTTTTTTTTATTTTTATGGTAGATATTTTATAAGCTTGCTTACAACATTTTGGCTGCTTTTCGCCAATGACTACCACAAAACATAATTACACACTACATTACTCTGCATCAGGGACACAGAAGAATAAATTATGGTCATAGATTCAGAAGAATAAATAATACAACATTATAGCTACACATTAGCTTAAGTTGGAAAAGTTGAAGACATGGGAAATCCAAGGCAATTATGGTTGTTAGTCTCATTGTTCTCTTAATGGTGGGTTAAACAAATAGGCTGAATATAAAACAAGACATCAGTCTAAACTCATAAAAAAGTGATATCAAGATATACAATTAACTTGATTTGAAGCCCAGAAAAAGTCATCACTTTGAATGTAAAAGCTATTTTCATAAAATTGTATCACTATGAACACTATTAATGGGAATGTCAATTAGGTCAGTCACTGTGGAAATCAGTATAGAGTGTGTTCAAAAAATCTATAAATAGAGTTATATCCAGGGAATATAACTGAAAAAATTAAAGTCTCACACAATAAAGATAATTGGATTAAAATTTGATAATTGAGGCATTGATAATATTATTTAAAATGGGTTGATTAGTTTATTTGTCTATCAATGAATTAATATCTAAAGTAATGACAACAGTAACAACAGACTGACAAATAAGAAACACAAAGATTGTGGTAAAAAAAAAAAAAATATCCCAAACTACAGGGCAGGTCTAAAAATCTTGAATTATTCATGAGGAGTTGATATTAGCAGAAAGTGGCCAATCCTAGTGCATAGACACACCATCCTTATTTATTGGCTGGATTATCTCAGTTAAACCTCCCTTTGCCTGAGCACTATAGTGCACACAAAAAATTTCCAGTCACAGACTGTCATGAACTGTGTAAACTCCAAGTGTTTCTCTTGATAAGGAGCTAAACAGGATTGTCAAAGGCCAAAGTCCAAGTGACAAATTAAACCTAAAATTTGCTTATAATTAGTACTAAAAATTAATTTATTTAGTTAATTATTAATTGTAAGAATAAGGATTTCATTGGCTTATCTAAAAAAGAAAAAATTAATAATTAGATAACGATCATAGAACACTGAAGTCAGCATGTAACATTCAGATTTGACAATAAAATAATAAAGAAGGAACCTAAGTCACGTCAGATACCACATATAGAAAATGACATTCTTCTCAGAGACAAAATTCATCAGCAATTTGGGACTGGAAACAAAAGGATAGCAGTGATCAATGAAGGAGAAGCTGAAAAGTTATAGAAGGAGGTGTGCAGGTGAGAACTGGGGCTAATCAGGATGATGAACCCAAAGATTCCCACCACTATGACAGTGTAGATGATTAAAATCAGGCAACAGAGGTGCAGTTAGAACTCTGGACAAACTGTCAATACACATAGAATAAACTCAGTCATGAAGAAGCCATTTTCAGGCCAGAATTCTCATTGTTAAAACACTGAGGAGACAGAAAATTTTTTCCCTAATCAGCATGCCAACCATGTGCTTCCAACTCACATGTACAACCAGGGGCTGGTAAATATATATATATATATATATATATATATATATGTATATATATATATATATATGAAGAATATTCTCCCTTGTCAATGGCATCCGAATGTACAACCACACACTCAACATTTCAATCTTTCTGGTTTTTACAAGCTTAAGCTGAATGTACAATTGTTTTTCCTCCATTCCTTATTGAAGATAAGTATCTAATGTCTAAATCTGCCTGCTGAGTTTGTTTATAAAGAAATCGTCTGTTGTGGGATTCAGGTGTCAGCTGACAAGGTCAAGGGACATTTATACAGAGCACCGGGCCCCCCGACCTGAAGGGGGCGGGGGAAAAGCCCCATTAAAAAGGGTCTGCGGATACGACACGCTCTCTCTTCCTGGTTCCTGGCTGCTGGAGGAAGGACCCCTTCGTCCGTCCGTCTGCAGACTTCGGTCCCTATTGTACTTGGTTACCTGTACCGTGAGTTCTGGATTATATTCTAATAAATATTTTTCTAGTATTGGTGTTCTTGTGGGTAAACTCCGCCTACATCTGGCGCCCAACGCGTCCCGGACCCACGGGCGGGCCCACGGGACGGGTTTAAATCACACTCAGGTCAGGTTTTGAGTGTGGGCAGGGCTTATCCAGCCCCGTGCGGATTTGGTTTTGAGCGGTGACCTCCAAACGGCTTACGCCATCAGTTTCCGAGGCTCCCGCTCTGGTTCAGCCGGCGCCAGCGGCGGCTCCAGGCCTCTCAACCAGCCGCACGGCCTCCGCCCCGCTGCAGCGCGCGGTCGGTAGCCCCACCCTCCCCCAGCGCACGCCTTCCGAGGCTCCCGCTCTGGTTCAGCCGGCCCCAGCGGCGGCTCCAGGCCTCTCAGCCAGCCGCACGTCCTCGGCCCCGCTGCCGCGCGCGGTCGGTAGACCCCCCCCCACCCAGCACACGACCCGCGGCTAGCTGCCTAGCTGAAGGTAGACCCGGGCCGGTTGCAGCTGCCGCGCGCGGTCTATAGCCCCGCCCCTCGACCAGCGGCGTAGCCGTTAGGCCCTGCTGCCTAGCTACTCGCTGCACGCGCGGTCGGTAGACCCCCCCCCACCCAGCACACGACCCGCGGCTAGCTGCCTAGCTGAAGGTAGACCCGGGCCGGTATCTCTGCCTTTCAACCAGTCGCGCGGCTGCGGCTCTGCTGCCTAGCTTAAAGGCTGACCCGGGCTGTCTGCCTGCTGCGCACGCGATCGGTAACTTCAACCCTCCCCCAGCGCGGCTCTCTGCCTAGCTAAACGGCTGAGACCCGGGCTGCTTGCTTCCGCCCCTAGCTGTACCGCTGCTCAGTTCATTTTAATTGAGTTTGAACTGCGGCTGCACGAGCGCCCTTCCCCCAACCTGGCTGGCTGAGTTTGACCCAAAAACTGCAGATTCAAGCAGCAGCTCCGCCCCTAACCCCTGTAACCTGGGACAATTGTGAATTACTCCTGTAGGTGAACAAAGATAACTAAAACCATTCTATCTTGTAATTAACATCCTGTCTTCACTTGTGAGAATTTGTTTTTTCCAAAGATTCTATTTTGTCTGCTGAGACCCTTTAACACCTAGGATCTGTGAATAGCGTGCTGAGTGTCTCTACAGCGGCCATACAGCAGGGCACTAAACGTTATTGTGACACCTTCTGACCACACAGCGTCATTGCACCTGGATTGAGGTAATGGCTGACAACTATTCTTTTGAGGAATTTGGTATATATTTTTCCACGATGGTTGACAAGTTTTTAAATGAGTATCTTGAGGTATTCAGTACCCCAGTTTTACTATTTCTTGGTCTGTTTCTGTATGTTGTGTTCCACAATAGAAGGGTGATGACTGAGGTCACGAATCTGAACTTTCAATTACCATCCAAACTTGGTATTATAGAATCATCAAACGCTACACTGTCAGATGACGTTAAGCAGATGCAGACCTTCAATCAGCAGCTGTTGTCCAGGATATGTGAATTAGACTCTGCTATGTCTAAAACGATGGATATGCTACAAACTGGTTACAACAAGCTTTCACATAATGATAACACTGTACTACAACAATATAAACTCTACGTAACTGATGAAAACAAGAAACTTATTGACCACATTAATAAACTGGATGAAAAAATCATTAATTATGTTAATGATGTAGATCTGAAAATTGCTAACTCGGCGAGGTCTTTAGACCTAGAACAATATAAACTCTACGTAACTGATGAGAACAAGAAACTTGTTGACCACATTAATAAAGTGGACGAGAAAATCATTAATTATGTTAATGATGTAGATCTCAAAATTGCTAACTCGGCGAGGTCTTTAGAAGAATCACTTCATCAAGAAAGTCAAACTTTGAGACAGATGGTATCCGAAATACAAGAATTTGTACCTGCAATGTCCAAATTCCAGGAATGGGAATCCGTAATGTCCAAAATCCAAGAATGGGAACCCATTATATGCAAAATGAAAGAATGTGAGGACCATATTGCAACACTACAAAAGGGCAATGATACATCTTATGCTCAGAACAGTTCAGGTCAACCCCCAATGGGGTGTTATGGTACTGGAAATACTTTACATAAAGTTGTAAACATCACGGGGATACCTCCTTCACCACCACTATTGTTCCCAGCTACTATTCAGACCAAGATGGCACCAGGGGGTTCCTCAGAATATGTAGAGTATAGTTATGAGCCACTACATATGAAAGACATCAAAGATTTTAAAGAGGCAATATCCATGTATGGTATTCACTCTACTTATGTAAAGCAGCTCCTGAATTCATGGTCTGCAAAAAACCGAATCCTCCCCTTCGATTGGATGCAGCTAACGGCTGCCGTCTTGGACCAAAGCCAAAATTTGCAGTGGAGAAGCTGGTTTAGAGAGGAAGCCAGGACCTTAGAACACCAAGGAAGAATTAGGGGTTTCTTTGCTTCTCAGGACCAAATCCTTGGTGAAGGAATGTTTGCTGACGTGAAGACTCAAACTACTTATGACGAACATACTTTATTGCTATGCCGTACGGCCGCACTTAATGCATGGGAAAAGATTTTAGACCCAGGTCAAAAAGTTGAGCATTATGCTAAGGTCAAACAAGGTTTGAAAGAGCCTTATACTGACTTTCTACACAGGCTTACCACGGCTGTAAATAGAGCAATATCAGATCCAGAAGCTAGAAAGCAAATAATACTTTCTCTGGCCTTTGATCATGCTAATCCGGAATGTAGAAGAATGCTTCTGCCTTTAAAAATCAGAGCTGCACCTCTAGAAGAATGGATTCAATATACAATCAATGCTGAACCTCTCCATAGTAATGAAGACAATTGGGTAGACCAAGCCATTGATAAGGTAAGGAAGAGGAACCAAGGAATCACTTGTTTCAACTGTGGTAGACAAGGCCATGTAAGACGAAACTGTACACAAAGTACTCTTGGAAACGATGCCCGATCTAGGTTTAATTCGAACAGAAGGCCATTGCCTTCTGGATTATGCAGAAGATGTGGCAAGGGACGACATTGGACCAATGAATGTAGATCTACCAGAGATAAAGAAGGCAACCCTCTGCCATCGGGAAACGCCTTTCGGGGCTTCCCCCGGGAAGCCCCCCAAAATCAGACTCCAAATTCGAGGATGGTGAGATCATATCCGGTCGTAGTAGAAGACCAGCATCCTCAAGACGAATAGAACACCCAATACCTGATCTTGAAAAACATACGATATCAGATGATAACATAAATTCAAAAGAAGATTCAGAAACTCCAAAGAAAATTACGAAACGGATATTTTGGCAGACTTCGATAAATGAACAAAGACCAAAATTGGGTGTACTGATAGACAATATTTATATCCAGGGTTTAGTCGACACGGGGGCTGATGTTTCGATCATAACCCCACGGTCCTGGCATCCGAGATGGCCTTTACAGACAGTAGATATCCAATTTCTGGGTATTGGAACAATATCTCAGGTGAAACAGAGTGTGAGGTGGCTTGAATGCATAGGACCAGAAGGTCAGAAAGGACGGTTAAAGCCATATATGGCTGATATAGCAGTGAATCTGTGGGGTCGCGACATCCTAATGCAATGGAATACCCAGATTAAAATCCCTCCTGGTTATGATGTCAGCCAAAGGATCAACTATGTTTCCAAAAATGACAAAAATTCACCAGCCATTCAAGTTGTACAAAAGAATCGCCCTCTTAATAAGACACTCACAGCACTGCCTTTGAAATGGTTAACGGAAAAGCCTATTTGGGTTCAACAATGGCCTTTGACAAAGGAAAAACTTCAGGCGTTAGAACAGTTGGTACAGGAGCAGTTACAGGCTCAGCATATTGAAGAATCAACCAGTCCGTGGAATTCTCCTGTTTTTGTTGTCAAGAAGAAATCTGGAAAATGGAGGATGGTGACAGATTTAAGAGCAATTAATAAGGTGATTCAACCTATGGGCTCCTTACAATCTGGTATTCCCCTGCCTTCTCTGCTACCTAAAGGATGGCCTATTACAGTTATTGACTTGAAAGATTGCTTTTTTACCATACCTTTACAGGAACAGGACAAAGAGAAATTTGCTTTTACAGTGCCTACTCTTAATAATTCAGGGCCAGCTAAGAGGTACCAATGGAGAGTCCTGCCCCAAGGAATGTTAAATAGTCCCACTTTATGCCAATATTTTGTACAACAACCACTAGAAATACTACGCAAGCGCTTCCCACAATCTATCATTTACCATTATATGGATGATATTTTGTTGGCAGACCCAAGCCCACAGACATTAGAAACATTGTTTGAAGAATTACAGAAAGTATTGCCTAATTGGGGACTGCAAATTGCTCCAGAAAAGGTACAGAGGGGAGATTCTATCAATTATTTAGGATATAAGATAGGTTTACAAAAAATTAGACCACAAAAGGTAAAATTAAATAGAGATAAATTGAAGACTCTTAACGATTTTCAAAAGCTACTAGGAGATATTGCTCATATACGGCCCATGATTGGTATAAAGAACTATGAACTAGTTAATTTATTCAAGACTTTAGAAGGTGACAAGGGTTTAAATAGTCCAAGAAAACTATCTGATGAGGCTGAGAAAGAATTAGAGTTGGTAGAAAGAAAACTTCAGGAAACACATGTGGATCGTGTGGATCCAGACTTGGAATGCATACTTGTTATTTTACCCTCAAGACAATCTCCAACAGGAATCTTAATGCAAAGAGAAAGCATCATATTAGAATGGATATTTCTGCCACATAGGCCAAGCAAAAAGATGAAGACATATATCGAAAAAATTGCTGATCTGATTTTTAAAGGTAAATTGAGACTCCGCCCATTGACTGGAAAGGACCCTGCAGAAATTGTTGTGCCTCTGACTAATGAAGAAATTGAACGATTATGGGCAGACAGTGAACCTTGGCAAAAGGCTTGCAGTGACTTTTTAGGAGAAATTAATAATAAATATCCCCAAAACAAGAGAATTCAATTTATAAAGGAAACTAATTGGATCTTTCCTCGTGTAGTACAAGATGAACCAATTTCTGGAGCCCCTATATTTTATACAGATGCAAACAATTTAGGGAAGGCTGGCTACAAGTCTGAAAACCTAACTAAAGTGGCTCAGAGCCCTTACAACTCTGTTCAAAAGTCAGAACTATATGCGATTATTATGGTGTTGTTAGATTTCACAGAACCTCTTAACTTAATTACTGACTCTCAATACGCAGAAAGAGTTGTTTCACATATTGAAACTGCTGACTTCATTCACGATGATACAGACTTGACCTTACTATTCATACAACTACAAGATATCATCAGAGGTAGGATACATCCTATGTACATAACACATATCAGGGCACACACGGGCCTCCCAGGCCCTCTAGCGAAGGGTAATGAGGAAATAGATCGGTTGCTAATAGGAAGCGTGCTAAAGGCCACAGAATTTCATGAAAAGCATCATGTTAACAGCAAAGGGCTGAAGAAGAGTTTTCCCATCACTTGGATTGAAGCAAAGGAAATACAAAAAAAATGTGACACTTGCTCTTTCTATAACCAACCATCTTTACCTGCAGGAACTAATCCTAAGGGTACACATGGAAATGAGATATGGCAAATGGATGTGTTTCACTTTCCAGAATTCGGAAAGATGAAATATGTACATCATACTATTGACACCTATTCTGGAATGCAATGGGCGACTGCCCTGAGTTCTGAAAATGCTGATGCTGTACTTACTCACCTTTTAGAAGCCATGGCCGTATTGGGAATTCCCACTCAGATTAAGACTGACAATGCTCCAGCTTATGTCTCCCGAAAAATGAAGATAATTTTTGCATACTATGATATAAAGCATATTACAGGGATACCACACAATCCTACAGGACAGGCAGTCGTGGAGAGATCTCACCGCACATTAAAAGAGATGCTTTATAAACAAAAGAAAGAAATGAAAAAGCCCAGAGAGAGGTTGCATAGTGCCTTATTGACTTTAAATTTTCTTAATGCTGATGAAAAGGGAACTTCAGCTGCTGAGAGACATTGGGTAGTAGAAAAATCTTCGGAGTTAAATCAACCCATTTACTTCAAAGATGTGTTGACTTCCGAATGGAAGCCAGGGTATGCGATTCGGTGGGGTAGGGGTTTTGCTCTTGTTTCAACAGGGACAGAAAAGATATGGGTACCAACAAAACTAATAAAAGCCCGCTTTGAAAAGGAGTCTCTTCCTGAACAAGAAAAGTAACTGCTCATCCCTGACATGACAAACGGATGCGTGGTAAGGAAAACACACTTAACAAACCTGGGGCAGGGTCTCTCAGTTTTGTCTTTACAGGAAAATGGATACAACTATTTTTACGGCATTGTCTAAACATTGAATAATTACTCACCTGCAATAAAAGACAGACTGATGATTAAAGAATGTACAAGACGGACTACGAGACCAACTGATACACACGTGCACTACTGGGTAATTTCTCAATTTTTACTGCTTTACATCTTGCATCTACATCTCAAAAAAAAAAAAAATGGTCCTGATTTGACTATTAATAAGGCTGGATTTGGATTGGGAACTTGTGGCTTTCTCCCTCTCTAAACCCAAGCATATTGGTAAAGAAATATGAAAAATTCTGTCTCACATCATAAAAGCCACCTGGTGTGAGACATAAGGCATAATATTTAGGGACCAATATTACTGTGACTTCATCTTAAACCTTGTTCCTCCCTGTTTCTGTACCTCTCAAACATCTCATTCTGTCTGCTTCCAGTCTCCTAAAGTCATGAAAGATATAAATATCTTTTGAATATCGACAATGCTTAAGTTTTCCACTGTAAATAACATTCCCTCCTATCAGCTATCTACAAAGAATCTGGAACCGAGATGGGGCCTCCACCGGAACAACTCCTGCTAGTAAAACAAAAATAAAAGAAAGAGTATGAGAGAGAGATAATAAGAGACAGATAGACAGACAGCAGAGACAAAAATAGAAGAATCAAGAACCTGGTGCGCACCAATCAATAATTGCTTTCAAGAAATAGATTATTCAAAAACAGCTGCAAGATAGCTCCTTATGATTATCCTTCAGATCACACCGCTAATTAAGTTTCCAGATGGAGTTAACCACTATCCTAAAATTGCTTATAGATGTATGTGGTCAGTCCATTAAGAACTAACCATTGTTTTAGCTTTTACAGGATCCCAAAGAGATGCCATCGCCCTTAAGTCAGCAGGAAGCAACCTTATAAACGACTACGCCCCCTTTCCCAATAAGTTTTATGATCCAAAGGTTGTGGGTAAAACTGGGTAAAAGACAAAACTATAATACAGCATCGGAGATCCTTTTTTTTAGAAGAGAGGGGGAATAGATAGGATAGATAAAGGTAGACTGTTCTACCTACCTATACTTCATTTTAGCTGAATGTATGGGCTAAGCTAAAGACAATTTGCACTGTCATAGATATCTGTATATTGATACTAATGCAAAATCATTTTATATGTTTAATTGTGATAATTTGTACATTGGTACAAAGTTTAATCTGAGATTGTTTTATGTAACCAAAGCAACTTGTACTTCGATATAAATCTGAATCTGTAACTATTATGTAAAGCTGAATCTAAAATTGCTATATTTTATGTATGCTCATACCTTTGTTTAAAATATTTGCACATCATTGTCATGTATACTATGCAATTACTACCTTCATTTAACTATACTAGATATAATGTATGATTGCACTAGTTATGATATATGCACAAGATGTTTTATATACCTCTGTTTAGATGATATATATGTATTTACATGTCTAA
This sequence comes from Phyllotis vaccarum, assembly GCA_033318265.1. Classification (NCBI taxonomy): domain Eukaryota; kingdom Metazoa; phylum Chordata; class Mammalia; order Rodentia; family Cricetidae; genus Phyllotis; species Phyllotis vaccarum. The sequence continues at coordinate 92,748,319 of JARWLC010000012.1, forward strand.
AATGCTGTGGACACTTTACCTGGTAAAATACCCCTGGCTAATGCTCGATAATTCTACTAAGGGTCATTGTTCAGAGATTGTACATCCCTTATATAAGTATTCTAATTTTTAGTACAGGGTTTATTCCTTAAGACGATAAGATCTGCAGTCAACACTATTTAAGGTATCATATCCCAGTCATTTCAGATACAGGTTAGAATATCATAGATGGACAAGAATCTTCAACCGTTTCATAGACCCAGAGAATATGGCATTTAACATTTAAAATTTGGCCACGAGAGACACGACGACTCCTGGTGTCACTGCTCCCTTCACGAGATGATGTTGAGCATCAAGGATACTCCATTGGAGTTGGTCCTTTTGGCAAAAAATGGCCGGTTGAGTAAGGAACTGTCCTTACCTTGATTGCTGACAGTACACACATGATGTCAAGCTAGATGAACAAATTGAGATGGAGACTGACGAAACCTGCCTAGACAGGATAAGACAGTCCCTTCAAAACTGTTCTGCTTGTAAAAAGATCTGTCAGATGCCATAGGCCTATAGCCAATCCGATAGATGCTCTAACGGTGCACAAATCCAGAGGTGATTGTCCAGGTAGCTGTGTTGCTGTCCTCTCCCAAATTTTGGAAGTAGCTGCTTCCATGTACTTCTGTCTTTCAGACAAATTTACCTTCCTTCTCAGGTCTTGAAGAGGTTGAAGAATAGATGTTTAAGGTTTCCACCCTAGTATCCCTTAGATAAGAACACTCAGGTGTTAGATTCTCACTTTCCCAGATTAACCCTTTAAAATAATCTATACACCCTACTATCTACCAATATTCTAGAACTATTAGATATACCTTATATAAGTTAGGCTTTGATTAGCAATTATACTTTGACCTCTCCTAGATGCTACCTCATAATAATTCTTACTGTATATAATCTTAGTTTAGAACCTTCTTAGTTAGACAAAGGGGGGAGATGTTGTGGGATTCAGGTGTCAGCTGACAAGGTCAAGGGACATTTATACAGAGCACCGGGCCCCCCGACCTGAAGGGGGCGGGGGAAAAGCCCCATTAAAAAGGGTCTGCGGATACGACACGCTCTCTCTTCCTGGTTCCTGGCTGCTGGAGGAAGGACCCCTTCGTCCGTCCGTCTGCAGACTTCGGTCCCTATTGTACTTGGTTACCTGTACCGTGAGTTCTGGATTATATTCTAATAAATATTTTTCTAGTATTGGTGTTCTTGTGGGTAAACTCCGCCTACAATCGTCTCTCAAAATTTCCTTTAATTCTTAGTCACCATTCATGACTCCATTATTTTATAAAACACATCATTATTAGCAAGAAAGAGAATTCCTCTAAAGAAGAGACCAAAAAAGATACCCTGGCTTTTTAGAGGGTTTTCAGATATTGTCCTGAAGATTTCATAAGAAAGAAGAAATAATGGGTGCTTTTAACTTATAATTAATCACATACTATACCATAGTGTCTCTATGCAATCTTCTCTACTCCATTTTAGACAGATGAATGATAAATAAAACATAAAAAATATGTTTTAAAATTCAGATTGAACTCCAGGGACAGGTCTAAATATCATGCTAGGAGCCCTGCAAACAGACCAAGCAGAGGGCATAGGTCGGTCCCATGGAGGCTCCCCAACTGTTTATCTGAAACCATCAGGCAAGATCTTCTTTAAATAAACTACTAGTTTCCACCACTACAAAGACCAAAAATGTTGGAAGACACAATCTGAAGATTATAAAAGATTATAACAAAGATGCTTCCACTTTGCTCTGCTCTCTTAAATGATGACCCTGATAGTATTTTAAAGGTGCGTTTCTTTGTGACATTTTTTTCTGTTACTATAAAAGCTTCCATAATATTGTTACATAATTGTAGCATGACATTTTAAACAGCATAAAATCATGTCTCTGAGCTGTCATCAATTCAGAATAAACAATATTTCTGAAATGACAGAGTTTTGTATTGAGACCCATCATCATTTAACTCCCAAGACGTGTTCTATAACATAGAAATTAAATTTAAACAAAATTAGTGCAGAATGCCCCCCAAGTAGACAGATGTGAACACTTTAGGACTTCCTGATGAGTTAGTGAATCTAATTTTACACACTTGTGGAATCTAAGGAAACCTGTACCTTCTTTTGCTTTCACCTCACTTGGAAATCACTAATCTTGGGTGCCCTGTAGTTAAGCAACATAAGATGTCTTCCCTCACTTTTATTTGCTATAAATATCATAATGATGTGTGAGTTATGATAATGATTGCTTGAGTAACTTCTCATAGAGTTTTGCCAAATGCATGGACTCTTCAATTGAGCCTGTAGTTTGCTCTAGGGTGACAAAACCAGGCATAAGATTAACATCTCCACCTTCCCACTGTATCAGTATCCTCTGTTCTCTCACCTTTGGCTCGGATTGCTTCTGTTAAACTTCGCATACAGAAATGCTAGATATTCAAAAGGCAGTAGGAAATTGTGATATGTCAAAATTTCCTCATTTCTCTAGTCCCACTCAAATATATGTCGTTCAACTCTTATAGCTTCAAGGTTTACAAAGACATCATGACCTACAAATTGACAACACCAGATATTACAACTTTAGAAGACAGACTACAAGGCTATAGTCATCAGCACTTTTCTAACATAAACTTGTGTTCAACACTTGCCAAAGTCAAAAGTAGCTTTCAAAATAAACTTAAATTAGTGCTGAATTAAGATAGTCATGTCTGAACTCTAGAAACCACCTTGCCGTGCTGACTCTATGAATGAGGATTATTTTTCATTTGAATAACTTAACTCACCCTTTGTATATAGACTTTAATTTGGTGCACAATAATGAATTGTCAGAAAAAGATTAGTCATCGGTAAAAGTAAATTTGGTATATATGTCACTTGACCATTAGAGTGACATATATATATATATATATATATATATATATATATATATATATAGCATATTAGATAAGATGTTTCTATCATTGATGTCATTTTATTTTGTAAATTCTAAATTTAAAGTCTTTATATTTTATGTGTATCTACTTAGTAAAATAAGGTTTTTCCAAATTTAACCAAGAATATGGATCTATTTCATTATGTTTAAATATTTCCTTTATATAAACTGTAAAAATAAATCATTAGTGCCTCACATCCCAAAAACCATGTTTGAAACTTTAAAACTTAGTAAACCCTTTATATTTTTGTTTTATATTCTAGAGTTTGAAAGTTTTCTGATAGGCCTGTCTCTCAAACGTGAGATGACTTTTCTCACTGAAAGCTGTCTTATTAGAACAAATGTGTTCAAGTGTTCTCTACCCAATCAAATGATAAACAAGTTTAAGAAAATATTAAGAACTCAGATTTAATCAGTAGACTAAATTCCTTTAATATATATATATATGCTTACATTATAAATACATACATACACCTTAGACTACCATAAGAATGAGATCACAACCCTCTTTACCTAAGAAACAGAAGGCATAAAACTACAATAACCAAGGTCATATTGGTTCATCACAGTTCTTACCTGACATAGACACAAAAGACCAATGATAGACCAGCATCCTGCAATTGTCCCAGCTGACCAGTGCAATGGTAATAAATACTGTGTTTGTTGTAAGCTTGCTGCTGCTGCTTGGTCTTTTCCTCCTCTTCCTCCTCCTCCTCCTCCTCCTCTTCCTCTTCCTCCTCCTCTTCCATCTTCAGATGTCATTTCAAAAACAATCATTTTTCTCTAGGAGCCTAGCATTTGTATTCTCTCCCCTGAATGGCTACAGCCCCTGTTGTCTCAGTCACAGTCCCTCAAGTTGTCTCTTGGATGACAAATATATGTCACCTATGATATTTTGCCGGTTAAATATGTGCAATTATTGCTCATTTACTAAAACTTATGTTTCTTCACATAAATGAAATCTTTCAAAAACATGAGAATTTGGACTTAATTTTTAGGCATTCTTATTTTGGCTTTGGTTTATAGAGTATCGTCTTTTTGTTTTCTGTTTTAGTTCTTTGCTTGCTTGGTTTGTAATTTGGTTGGTTGGTTTTGAAACACACAGACTACTTATGTCACTCAGGCTCACCTGAAACTCACTACGTGGTTAGAAAAGCCTTGAACTTGTCATCCTTCTGCCTAAAACGCCCATGTATTCAATTACAATTATGTACACCACAACTAGCAAATTTAGTTGACTTTTTTCTGTTTATCTCAATATAGGCTCTTAGGAATATAAAGTAGTTGAGCCTAGAAACATAATTCTAACAACTCTGGTGGCTGAGTTCAAGACCTTTCTACACTCCAGCAAAGGATCAAGGTCATCATAAATAATTCACTGAGACCTTGTTCCAAATACAAAAGTAAAAAGAAGAATGACTATACCTAGCAGTATAATAAGGCACTTCCTAGGGTGTTAAAGTTGTATATTTAATACCTGGCACACAATGACTGAAAATTGTATTTTTACACTGTGTCATTTACTTAGATCTACCATAAAATATTTTTTTTTAGGCAATGCAATAGACCTTATGGTTTAAACAAGAGGAGATCATTTATTTGTAGCTCTGAAGGCTAAAAGTCCTTAATCAAGTATGGCCTGTGTGTTTTCTGGGGCTTCTCTGATTGGTTTACAGATGACTAAGCTTTGCTGTGCTGTCACCAGGTCTTTCCCATGTGGACATCCAGTCTTGAAGGTTATGTCCCCATCTCTTTTCTCATAAGGACACTAGGCAGATTGGTTTAGGACAAGCATTGCAAATTAATTAAAAGAATTTTAAACTAACCACACCATTAAGAACCTAGAATTAGCTGGGTATGCTGGTGCATGCCTTTAATCCCGACATTCAGGAGGTTGAGGCAGGCATATCACTGTGATTTCCTGGCCAGACTGGTCTACACAGTGAGTTCCAGAACAACCAAGCTTCACAGAAAATCCCTTTCTCAAAAGCCAAAAGGAAAAAAGAAAAAAGAAACCTAGCACCTTTGTAGTCCAGTGTTCTGGGGAATGGGATACCAACAAAAATTCATGCAAGAACTGTTGCACGAAATAATGAGACTCAGGGATAGATCTCTGAAGAAGTTGGAGATACTATAGGGAATAAACACCACAGTCAAATCTTACCCAGCTGTCTTATAGCTTCCTCAGCCTCAATTCCCTTGGAATGGCTTTCTCTGTGTTTGAATCTGGACTTAAGTATTCTTTCAGTAATTAAGGCGTGGCCCCACCACACCTGCTTGGGAGCCTAGAATTCCCTCTGTAATCTGAAGTGACCTTAACTCAGTTGGGACTAAGGGTGTAGGTCACCACTCCCAGGATACTCCCTGTGCTGGGATTAAAGTTTTGAATCACCACTCTGATTTTCCTAGACTGACTGTGGTTAGAGCTCTGGGACTTCTGGAGCTTTTACTAACCCCCCACATAGACTGTGGGTAGTTTCCCTCTGATATCTCCAAAACTTCTGAAACTTTATTAAATCCCCACAAAGAACACTCCTGCATAATAACCACTACTCCACAAAGAAAGTGAAGACAGTATGGAACTGCACTGAGACAGCAATCAAGATTACTAAGGCCTGATGTTTTGGCGCATATCACTAAGAGAAAAAAAAAGGCTACCAAACCACACTGCCCAGAAATAAACTGTTTAGCACCTCTACTTTATTCCTATTAAAAGGATCCTATTTTATGTAGATATACACTCCTACTTCTCAGACTCAACAATTTTTCACGTGTTCAGAAATAAAGCTTTGATATATACGTCATTTTGTGTGTGAGCCTCAGATACAATGACGTAGGTTCTGTAACTTGTAGTTATCTTGACTTTTCTGGGATTATTGTTTGCAATGAGAGAATAAGTAAATTAATATATAAGAATGGTACAACTTCACTAATATAATTCTTTTAAATTGAAGATATATATATATTTCTTAGTGCTTTTCTGACATGGGTAGATACTTTAAAAAGTTATACAATTACTTTTAAATATGCTTATATTCTAATACATATGTCATTTATGTGACAGAAGTATAATCCATTCTATATGAATTGATCTTACAATTTTAAAATCAAGTTCAGATTTATATAGATACAAATAGATATGAATTTAAATAATCCTGAGTTAATTCCATATGTGTATTAGCACAAATTCTCCCAACTTAACTGTAATAATAGAAAGACCAATATCCAGTATCAGTTTTTGCATATATATATTAGCAGTGGCAGTTGTTGTAACTGCCAACAGGCTATCATCAACACTAAGAAGTTGTTAGGTTAGGAATAGTAGTACACATCTACATTCATATTACTTAAAGAATTAAGTTCAAAACCACACAGGGCTTCAAAATACAACCCTGTCTTAATGTAAAACAAACCAAAAATGAACAGTGGAAGGCTAATGTAGTTCAAATACATATTGACTTTAGAAAGTTAACTGAAAAAAATGCACGTTTATATCTCTTGAATATGATATTTAAATACAACATGTAATGTTTTTAAAGTGCATATTATTTATTTATTTAAAATATAATGCAGTAGTTTTGATATTAGTTGTGCAGAATCTAGAACTAAAAAGACAAAGGCTCAAAACTTATAGAATCTAGCCTCAAAACCAGACCAATTCCACTGATCTTTCATTTAACACAGTTTGGGGAGGCAGAAGTGAGACATGATTAAGGAATATCCATGTAATACCTGTTGCAGCCTCAGCTGACATCTAGTAACTGAAGGCCAATTTTTCAAGAATGGATTATTAATAAAGAAACATCCTCCCTCCTAGGGGACATTAAAATGTGTGTCTGTTGTTAAAATTTGCTGTTTCATGAATTTCACTACAGTTGGTTATAAATGAAAATCAAGTGAGCTTCTGAATATGAATGAAGGGGAAAACAGCATCAATTGTATGTTTTATATCGCCTGGATTTTTATTGTGCTTCTCAACATTCATTCTTATCTCTTACAAAGTCCCACTTCAACCTCATTTACTAATTATTTTTCACACTTATATGCACACTTTTCTGATTCATCTTCTTCCATAGAACTCATCTATTTTTGATAATTATTTCAGATCATCATAAAGATTGTTCCACATCTGAAATGATATTCATATCCTCTGTAGGGGGATTATGTTGTTCCATTGTAAATAACTGTCCCCATGAGTTTAATAAAAAGCGCTGATTGGCCAAAGGCAGACAGGAAGTATGGGTAGGGCTACCAGACTAAGAAGACTCTAGGAACAGGCAGAACAGAAAGAATGCCAGAGAGAAGCCAGAAGAAACAGAGGACAACTATGCTGCTCTGAGAAAAGGTACTGAGACCCATGGCTGAACGGGATAAGAGTCATAGGTTAGATTAAGGGTAAAGAGTTAGCAAGTGATATGCCTGGGCCTTAGGCTGATCAGTCTAAAACTATTGTAAGCATCTGTGTGTCTCTGCGGGTCTGTGGGTCTGTGGGCCTAAACCTTGAGGATAGGCTGGAAAGTCCAGGCCAGAAACCTCCTACTATGATCCTCCTTCTGCTTAGATGTTCAGCTGACAACCATGCCTTAAGTCAGGTCACCTGCCACCTCCAAAACAGCCCTTACTACCAGCCAATCCAAGATAAGAAGGTAGTTCTTATCAGTACAATTACATTTCTTCAAATTATTTTCTGACACAAACTCACAGAAACATTTTTTCACCATTATGCTGGTCTATAGACATCTGAGATCACTAGAGTCTTTAGCATTCTGCATAGCTATGTATGTATTAATTTGCTATCACTCACACCAAAGCTGGATAATGAAAACCAATATGAAAAAAGGAGTTCCAAGAGCAGGCAAACCTGCCTCCATGGTTAGGAGTCCAACAAAATCACAAATCTAAGAGCCACATCATATACATGGAGGACCTGATGCAGACCCATGCATGACACATACTTGCTCCCTTCAGGCTCTGTGAGCTCATAAGTGCCCTGCTTGGTTAATACAATGGCACATGATTTCTTGGGGTTTTCTACCCCCTCTGATTCCTACAATTCCAGTTCTTCTGCCTCCTTTTCTTTGGGATTCTCTGAGCTTCTAGGGGAGGAACTAGTTGCTCCAGTTTCAATTCTCTGTCTTCATAATGTCTGGCTGTATTTTTAGTCTTTGACAAAAGCCTACATATTTTGATATCTAAAATAAGATACATGTTCAATTTATATTTGTTTCTTCAATAAACTGCATCATTATACAGAGAGTTTTAAGACAAAATGAAAGTGGGAAATATTAAATGGAAAGAACTTACTACTAATAAATCAGATTTGTATGATTTATTTGAGTAAAAGACAAAATTTATCTACCAATAACTAATTAATTTGCTTTGTTAAGTTCTTCCCAGTGAAGACATAATAGGTCTATATATTCATATACCTTAAGTTCATGGGAGAAAATCTAATAGGTTCCCTTTATCCTGAATGATCTAAAAACTTTCTATTTTAGTCTTCAATCATTGTAATTACAATAGATTCGTCAACTACTCTTTTCCAAACTTATTTAATGCTAAATAAAAATGACCACAATGAAAAGGGCATTTTCCCCCTTCAGAGAAACAAAGGACCTTTTGAAATAAACTCTCCGACAAATATCCTGGAGGGTTACTAACTGAATAAGTGAGACACTATCTCTAAAACTACTAAAATTTTTATTTCAGCAGTGCAGCAATATAAGACTTCTAGATATACCCTAGTCAAAGATCTCACAGTTGTGTTTAACGTATAGATCAGTGGATGAGCCCTTTTCTGGTATGCAAGAGGACCTACATCATTATTCCTCAAACACATAAATTGCAAAGATATCCAAAACTGTAAGCTTGAAAGAATTCATGACCCTATTGTTTCTGGATATGATATTGTCCAGTGCTTTCCACTTAAATCCTCATGATTTCAAAGCCTAGAGTGTACTATACTAATAAATAGTTGCACAAATGCTTTTCTTAGTTTTCAATCTGACAATAGATACATATGATTTGGAAAATTATAAAATAAACTATACACTCTACCCCAAAAGGATGATAATTTATTATTCTTCACTGTCTTTACTTGTGTAATTTCCTTGATAAACAAGTTAAATTTGAATAATTTTAGTTCTACACTATTCTCACTCTTATGTTATTTCAGTTGTTGGAACCTTTTACGTTCTTCAGTACAGAAGATTAAATCCAAGACCTTATGCATGTAGGAAACATTCTACCAAAAAGTCTCTATTATAAACCTCACATGTCCTAAGATGTTATCTTTACTAACATAACAAATACAGATTCTCTTTAAGCAAACATACATTTATTCAAAGTTTTTCTCACTGCAATATGGACATCCTTATTCCTTATACTGTAGATGATAGGATTCAGCATTGGGCCCACAATGGTATAAAAAATGGTAGATACTTTATCTGCATCCTCAGATAAACTAGAAGGTTTAAAATAATTGAATGCTGCAGCTCCAAAGAAAAAAGAAACAGCTATTACATGGGAGCTACAGGTACTAAAAGCTTTTGATCTACCTTCTGCAGAATGGATACCCAAGATATTGGACAGGATCAATGTGTAAGAAATAAAAATAGTCAGGGTGGGCACTGTTACATTGACACCCACAACAATGTAAACCACCAGCTCATTGATGAAGGTACTTGTACAGGAGAGCTTCAGAAGAGGAAGTATGTCACACACATAGTGATTGATGACATTACCATCACAAAAGGTCAGTCTCAGCATGCACACTACGTGGGCCATTGAACCCACAAACCCCATCACATACACACCCACAGTCATCAAGTGGCAAACTTGATAGGACATGGTGACCTGGTAAAGCAGGGGTTTACAGATGGCAGCATATCTGTCATAGGCCATGGCTGTCAAAATGTAACATTCATCAATAACAAGGAAGCAGTAGAAAAATAGCTGAGTCATGCACTCAGCATGGGAGATGATGTTCTGCTTCACAAAACTCACCAGCATTTTGGGGGTTATAACAGAGGAGTAGCAAAAATCAATGAAGGACAGGTGGAAGAGAAAGTAGTACATGGGGGTGTGCAGGTGAGGGTTCAAAGCAATCAGAACTATCAAGCCCAGGTTCCCTGCCATGGAGACCACATAGATTTCCAAGAAGAGGAAGAAGAGAGGCAGCTGTAGCTCTGGCTGCTGTGTCAAGCCCAGCAGGATGAACTCCTTCACAGAAGAGTCGTTACCTAAGGCCATTTTTTCCAGATCGCAGCTGTGAAAACAATAATATTAAATATTAATGTAATTCTAACCCATTCCAACCAATTTTGCTAAATTGAGACTAAGAATAAGAATCGAACAAATTCAAGCTCAGACTTCTCTGTGCCTTACATTCTACGTCTTTAATAGTAGTTCATGTATAGATAGAAATAACCATGAATTTATGGAATGCCACTTTTTTCATAATGATATTCAGGACACCAATGACAATTCTTGGCTCTGTAGCATTTTTATTCGGCTACCTTGACAATCTACCTCCCAATTTGAACTCCGTGGTCATCTTACAGGAAAAGATAGTTTAGGCACATCAAAGACTCACTGGATTGTTCTGAGATGGTTTGAGAAACAACAAACATGCATCCAAATCATTGCTTACCTCTGTGCATGAGGAATTCACAAGTCACCTTAGTAACTCTTGTACTGTACTCTGACAGAGGAGCAAAAACACAAGGCATGGATGAGCCATATGGCTTACAGCCTAGGAAAAAAAAAATATTGCTTTTACTTGTTACTAGATTTGGCCTTTTGATGGAGAGGGAAATTCACTTTGGACTGAGGAATCCAGAGCCCTCCTTCCTCCGTGTTCTGAACAGCCATGAGCTGAAGTCCATGGTTTTCAGTGGTGAATTTTCCCAGAGTGTTTTTCTATCCTAGAGGTTGGTAAATAACATCTACCTATGTCACAAGAGTCACCTGTAATGACCCAAGAGGGTTTTATAAGTTTGTAATCTTAGGGATGTGATTAAAATTAAAAGGCTTATGTTTACCAGGCATTTCCCCCGGAGATCAGGCTTTGTTGCTATGGAGCTTACAGACTAGTTCGATAGTAATAACATTGACTTATGAGAGGTACGTGCTACTATTTTTGGTTGTTATTGTTTGAAATCTTTATACACATATACAATGTGTTTTGATGAAGTTCATCCCTGATTTATTGCCCTTCAATTTCTATCCATCCTCCTACCACTTTTCCCTCCTAACTTCATCTTTTCTGTTTCTTTAACTCACTGACTCCACTCATCACTGCCTCTGTTAACTAAGTACAGCGCCATCTTCTGGAGAGTTGGTAGCCACTCAGGGGCTGCTGAAACTGACCATGTTTCACACAGTAGCCATCAACTGCCAATAGTTCCTCAGCTAGAGGCAGATTTCATTACCATATCTCCCTCCATTCTTAGATTTTTATCAGGCTTGATTTTACAGGGAAGTATATTGTTGTAACCACTGTGAGGTCCTTGATCATGTCCTGAAGATGTTTTGATGGAGTCCTATATCATTTTGGGTTCTTACAGTCTTTCTACCCCTACTTCCTGTATGAACCTTGAGTCTTGGGGAAGTGTTATGATGTGGAGGTTCCATTTAGGATTGAGCATTCACAGTCTCTTATTTTCTACCTCTTGAACAGTTGTAGATATCTGTGTTAATCCTCATCTATTGGTAAAATAATCTCTGATAAATGCTGAGATACTCATTAATCCATGGGTATAATGAAAAGTCATTAGGAGTCAGTTTACTGTATCCCTAGCAGAATAGCAGTCATAAATATTTCCCTCATGCCTATGATAGATCTAACCTCAGTGGTTGGCCGCAAGAACTATGATCAAAATGAGTTTTGTTTGTGGGGCAAACCTGAAATCTAATCCCAAAGTAGATTACTCCTACAACATGTGTGACAACATTGCATTAGTGAGTATGTTTTACCAGGTTAACTACTATTGCAGTTCTCATGATTGACACCTCAGTGAAACATTATGGCATTTTTCTTTGATAGCATGTAGAGACTTTTATCACTATAAAAGCTGGACAATATTAGATTCACTTCCCAACTTCTCACACAAGACATGCTCAACTTTCAAATAATTGTACATACTTCTACCTCTTTAACTACACAGAGGAGTTGAGAGACAGCTATCAGGAAAGAATTGGTTTCTAACCAGCCTTTGAATCATGCTGAGGGAAATTAATGTTTATGATGACTTTATATAATGCAAGTAAAATTATTACAAATTGATTTCAGGTACTGTGTTTGAGTTAATGGCTTGGAATGTGGACTGTGGATAGGTTTATATGATCTAACTCCATTTTTTTCAAGCATGGAATTGCCAAAAAGAAGCGAGACAAAAAATGAATAGATGTAGACATAGGAATGTTTTTCTTTAAAATGCTAGACAAAGAGGCTAATAGATAAACACTTTTATTTCTCCATGTTATGAGATGAATGTATGTCTTCTGCAATAGTGTCTAATAATCAAGTTTGTGGATTATCATAATCATCAAGTTTGTGGATTATCAAGGATATTGATAACCTATAATATTTGGGGAATCTTTGTGACACAGTTGGCTAACAACTCCAAAAAAGGTAGCTCATTTCTAGTTCTAGATTTTTATTTGATAGCGTATGATGTCTAGTAAGAACTCTGTCTCCAAATGATAAGGCATTTCAATTTAAACTTACTTGGACATAAAAATATTTCAAAAAGCTTGTACAATCGTAAGTTTACAGATGACTTTCTTAAAGGTCTTTAGTGTTAGTTATCCCTCCTCAAACTGTCTCATCTACTCTGCCCTCCCATGTCCTGCCCAACTAGGTCCTTCCTGCTCTCTTATTTGCCATTTTTTTCCTTCACATCAACTATGCCACAATGTTACTTGCATTTTATTACTACCAATTTGGGAACTCTCCAAAGATTGAAGCATGAAAATCTGTCCCTTATACAATAGATTCTCCTTATTTTCCAACACTAGATGAATCTTATATTCTTGTTTATAGTATCATAGGTATGTTCTTTCATAGCTATCACACATACTTCCTAATCTATATCTATAACATCAGAAAATTTTGGCTGTGTTTTTCAGATCTTCTGAAGTACTTAAAGCAATTAAATATCAATATTCCATGGATTATCAATAATATATAGAGAAATAATGAATTAATTAGTATGCCCTCCCAGTTCTCTAAGAATACATACTGCATACTGCACAGAATATTTGTCCCACAAGCAAATAGTAAGATGGTGCCAATGCTTTTGTTTATAAACAAGAAAGTGGAAAAGGTGACATCTATAAGACATGTGGAGCCACAGGTAACTCAAGAGGCCTCCAAAGGTAATCCGTAGCAGAGATGCTAAGTTCAGAGAAACAAAAAGTTAGCTTCCATTTATGAACATCATGCTGCCTTGCAAAAAATAGCCAATGTCTTTTCCCACACCTGTAGCATACATTCAGATAAGAAAAAAATATGTAATAGTGCATTATAAAAGGTCATAAATGTCAAAACAAAGTTATCTTCTTTTTGGAATGTCATTGGCAGCTATTGAATTCTGTGACACAAAATTAAAGCAACGGTGTCAGAGAAAGATTAACACTTCTCAAGAGTAGAAGGGAAATGACGAGCAGTAGAAAGAGGAAGGTGAGGTGAGCTGCAAAGGCAATCACAACAGGCAGTGAAAAGGAACACAAGAAAATGTGGGAGATAGCCAGCAAAGAAGAAAACATAGGAAAGTAATAATAAAGGGGACGGAAGGAGGAAAGAAAATGAAGGTCCCTATAGTGTGAATAATTCTATGAGAAGTTCTGATATATATACATATATATATTAGAAACAATGAAATTTTGGTAACATTTTTACATTTAATCTTGAATGAACGACTGGACATGAAAATACACATTTAAAATAGAGGAATAAGCCAAGACTAACTAAATTTAGGAACAAACATCTTAACATGAGAAGTATTCTGGGTCATTCCTCTAGACAACAAAGCAGAGGATTGGTGAAGTCTATGGAAAAAATTGAACAAAATAGCAAAAATAATATACCCCCCAACTGAAGATTATTCTGAGATAAAAATAAATAGGGAAGCTGTTAAAATTAATCTCAAATATTCTAGACTTCTCAAAATTACTAAGGGATCAAAATTCCTTAGAGCCAGCTTGAAATGGGCCCTACAGGACAGACATTTACTAGAATCCCACAGAAAGCAGGACTTTGTGATTCATTAAAATATATTCTTTATAAATGCTAAGAATATTCTTTTTGCTAGCTTTGTTTTGATTTTATGTTTTATTCATTTTTCCTCCAGTTCATGCAATGTATCATCTAGCACTATGAATGGTAGTCAGTAGGTGTGAAGCATCTAACTAGCTACCAGCTAGATATCTCCATGATTAATAGAATAAGAGGTATCAGCAATTGAACAAGGTTGTTGAGAGAGAGCATCAATAGTAGACCTTGTAATAGCCTGTGATGTTTGGGGGGACAACCCTTTTAACCAACAGCCTAACATGATATAACCCATTCATGGCACCAGAGATTTTAGTTGGTAGCATAAAATCTCTAGTTTAGGTACTATCCTTCCCATCATACGATAACTCCTTTTAAATTTCTTTCCTATATACTAGGAAACTTCTACAGTAGAAGGTTTCCATGGGTATTTTAATAAAATCCTTTAGAGCTAGTTGCCTCTTTACTTGAAGTTACCCACTATCACCTCAGAATCTTACAATCTATCTGCTCTCTCATCTGTGAACATTCCTTAACCTGAAGGAAAAGGTATGATATCACTGTCCCATTTATGATTGAGCACCACAAAGTATGTTTTCTGCCTGTTAATCAACAAAGAGTCTCTCTAGATAGATAGATAGATAGGTAGATAGATAGGTAGATAGATAGGTAGATAGATAGCAATTGTCATCTTTTGAAAGAAGTGTGGACTGATAGATACTGATCTATGTGTAAGCAATGATTTATTAAGAATCATTTTAATATATATCCGTTTAACAGAATAATAGCAGTATGTTATTCTTAGGGACCTAAGGCCTATCTAGTTACAGCTTCATGACTCCATTAACAGTGTCAGATATGCCAAAATGTACATTGCGGTAATGATAGCCAGTTCAACAAATGGTGCTAACCAAACTGAATATCACACTGTAAAGAGTAAGGCTCAATGCCTACCTCTCACCTGTATAAAAATCAATTAAAACTTCATCACAGACTGTGACATAAAACCTGGAAGTCTTAGAAAAAATCATGGAGAAAATAGTTTAAGACATACGCATAAGAGATGAAGATTTTCTAAAAAGCTTCCAGTAGCTCAGACAACTATAAAATAGATTTGTGCAATATTAGAAAGTTCTTGCATATGAAAGAAGCTATTATTGGAGTAAAAAGAGAGCCAAAAGGCTGGAGAAAAGGTTTAGTATCTGTACATTAGGATCAATGTCTAGAATATACAAAAAAATTAAAAATTAAGCACCTGGAACCAAGCAAAACAGTCAACGAAAAGGCCAACAAAATGTACACAAGGCTGCCAATTAACAAAGTAAAAATAGTCAATAAACATTTTAAAATCTTCAAAATCACAAACTGCAAAGATATTCAAAATGCACACATAAACAAGGAGCTTCTGCCTCATCCCGCTCAAAATGGCAGCCCCCAAGAGGAGAGATAACAGCAATGCTAAAGAGGATGTGGATTAGAAGGAACTTTTGTATACTGCTGGTGGGAAAGTAAATTCATCCAGCTAACATAAAAATCAGTATAGAGGTTTCTCAGGGTACTAGAAGTAGATATAACAAATGATGCATCTGACATATTTTTGTTATTTACCCACACCTACAGTCAATATCTTACAGAAATACTGTTCTAAAAAAACTAAATAATGGAAGCAGCCTAGGTGTCCAAAACCAAAGCATCAATTAAATTGAAGTTTATATATACAGTATATTTTATTTCAACCATAAAGAAGACTGAAGTTGGGTCATTTGTAGGAAAATAGATATCATGAGGATTTTTTTAAGTAAATTACTATTTAATTAAATTTTACCAAGTAAATTAATTAACTATAAATATTACAAATATCAAATATTTTATCACCTTTGTGTATTACAAATAGCATTGCTGTATGAGGCAAATTGTTATTTGACTGAATTGTAAACAATCATTTTTTTAATAGAAATAGCATCCACAGACTTATCACACTACAATAATATTAGCATTACTTACCATGCAAGCTTAACTAAAATTCTATATCTCATGATTTCATAAAACAATCATTAAGATGAACAGGACGTCTCATTTTGTAGTTCACCATGTGTGTACTTTAATATGAGACTTCTATAAGGGTTTGTGCATTTTTATTGAGCGATCAGAGCCCTGCAGTTAAGTTCTCTACTATAGCAGCTTGGCTGGGTTCATATTCTTATAGATTCCTTAATTGTTGAATCTTTGTAAAATAATTCTCTAGATTCTGTTACTTTGCAATTCATTTTGATTTCCCTCAATTTCATCACAAGATATATAATGAATATGAAATTAACTTGAATATTTAGTTATGTGGCCTTTAAATCTCACAATAATCAACTTTATTTTTTAAATGTCAGATTTACATAACTATTTTGCTTTGTATGATTGATAGAAATGAGACAGTAAATAGAGAAGTATATAGAGAGGCTGGGGAACGGAAAAAGAGAAAGAAATTCTGTCTAGTCTTATAAGTAAATCTCACATAAAAGAGTACGCATGCACTGTACCAATAAGCACTAAGACCAGCTTTGGTTTGATTATTCAAAAGTAACCATTATTTAAAAAATAAGAATATTATTTTTATCACACTTATTTTTTATTATTATCACATTCATACATGGTTAGAGAATTCTCTAATAAAAATCATGGATACAAGCCATGAAACATGAATAAAAGTTAACAATTTCCATTCTACTCATAAGAAATATGTTTGCTTATCCATTGTCATAATTGTGGGATCTGAGAAACTGGGAAAGAGAAGTAGATCTAATAATGCTCAAATAACCATAAAAATAGACCCTCATTTAAATAAATTACATAATTCAATTACAGACTTAAATTGAACACAAAATGCTGATTTTTTAAATTTTTTCCTACTATAAATCTTAGCTCCAAGTAATTTATACAGTAGTTAGGTAGATGGGTTTTGCATAAAGATGACTTTATTATATTCAAAATAAAATCTCATATCTGCCATTAAGCAACTTACAAGCTCATAACCCTTTCTGTGCCTCAGTTTTATGATTTCAAAATAAATGCAATTACAGTAGTAACTGTAACAGTAGACAGTTACAAAGAAGACTTCTTAAAACAGTGTCAAGAATATCATAACAATAGGTCCAGTCATGATGAAAATAACAGTGTTATATTAAAATTTATTTTATTTATTCAGTAAGGCTCCAATTACTAACTACATGTAATTTTTCCAAATATACTTTTTGTATAAATACCAGAATTACAAGGTGAAATGTAGAGGTGCTATAAATATTTTTTAAAACTGTTGACATAGTAAACTTAAAAATATTGAAAATTTGACTATTATGCAATCACTTATTTATGTTAATGAACATGTAGAAAATAAAACTATTTAATAAGAAAATGCATTTAAAATAAATACAAAAATTGTTAAAGAAATAATTTTTAAATAAAGAATACAACTCCATAGAATTTCTTAGCTAGTAAAGATATGTAAGAAAAAGTAGTAGATAGTGTTATCTTACATAAAATATGCTAACAGAATAAAATCTTGACATGATATAGACAATAGACACAATCTTGAGAACAAATTATCAGTGAGTACATCCAGACAAAGAATGGTCACATACAAGTGACAATGCACAGTGTAGAATAAGTGATACTGTCAAAAACTTTGTGATACAGTAGAAACATGAGAAGAAAAATAAATGAATAATTAAATAAATAAATATAGAAAAGAATTTTCAAAAAAAAGAGAAGGAAAGAGCAGACAAATAGAAACAAATCTGAGAGAAATGCCCTTGGATAGATCAGCTTGTGATTCTCTTCATTGTTCTCTTCACAGCAAGCTTGACATCCTTGTTTCTGAGGCTGTAAATAAGAGGATTCAGCATGGGCACCAAGAAAGTATAAAAGACTGAAAAAATTTTGCCTTGGCCCACAGTCTCAGCAGATGATGGCTTGACATATGCAAGCAGCCCAGATCCATAGAAAAGACTAACAGTTATGATGTGAGACCCACAAGTGCCCAAGGCTTTGGACCAACCCTTACCTGATGACATATGAATAATGTTGGAAAGGATCATAGCATATGAAGCTAAAATAATGAGGCTAGATAAAGTGATAACTGTACCTACCACAATAAAGCTTACAAGTTCATTGACATAGGTGCTACTGCAGGAGAGCTGGAGGAGAGGGAAGATGTCACACATGTAGTGGTTGATGATGTTAGAATCACAAAAGCTGAGCCTGATCATACACCCTGTGTGAGCCATGGCCCCAGCAAAGCCCATCAAGTAACAACCAAACATCATCACAAAACATACTCCAGGTGACATAATAACCTTGTACAGCAATGGCTGACAGATGGCTACATAGCGATCATAAGCCATGGCTGTCAACACATAACTCTCGGAGTTCACAAAAAAACAGAAGAAAAACAGCTGGGTCATGCATCCTCTGAATGAGATTATGTTCTTCTCTAAGACAAAACTCATCAGCATTTTGGGAGTAAAGACAAATGAATAACAAAAATCAATAAAAGACAGATTGAAAATAAAATAGTACATGGGAGTGTGAAGGTTTGAATTCAATAAAATGAGACTCATTAAGCTCAGGTTTCCCATCACAGTAGCTGTGTAGTTCACCAAGAATAGAACAAATAAGGGGAGCTGGAGCTCAGGTTGGTCTGTCAGTCCCATAAGAATGAACTCTGACACTGAAGAATTATATTCCATAATTACTTGCTTCATGTGTGGTTTCTGCAAGAATAAGTATAAAAAACCAACTTTAACTAATAGTAAGTACATTTTCCTCTCCAAGTAGAAAGCTTAATTTATTTCCAAGCATGAACTGAGAGAACTCATAGCTGGACCTCCAAAGAGCAATACCTGTTCATGCTGATTCCTAAGTAATCCCTATAATTTCCCTTTACATATGTGTCTACAAAAAAAAAAATAAAAATGATGTGACTCGACCTCCAGTTACTCAGAAAAGTAATTTCTTTTCCTTTCTTTGCTCTTTACTCATAATTAACATTTTAAAGAATACATAAGGAGTTTCTTACACAATTCAAGAATTCTGAAACTCTGGATTTCAAGGGAAAACGTCATACAAAATTTAATGCTCACCATTGGTCACCTGGAAACTTTTTTGCTTTGAGAGATCTTGGTACCTTTCTTCTCACGGTTCTAGGAGAAACAAAGTAACTGGCAATACTGGCAAAGTGAGAGATTGCAAGTAGTACAGATAATGTATGACTTGCTAAAAGAGGTTTACTGTAGGAAATGACATTTCTGTAGAAGGTACATTCTACATATTCAAAATAAAAACGCCATCTTACATAAGTCACCAAAACACTACCTCACTCAAATGTGAATAGGAAGGTCAAAGTTTCTGAGAAGAATTTTTTAAGTACAGAAAAGTATTCTCTTTCTTATAACATTCTCCCTGTGGGATGTGCCCCTTGAGTGTAAAAATTACTGTTTATGTTTATATTAAATGCTATAAAACTAAGGTGCATCTTTTGAGATTCTATTCAGTCTATAATTTTCCACCAGGGAATATCTAGTTCTCAGGGCTGAGTTGTGACTGGTCCCCATTGTCATTCTCATTAAGCTCTGCACAACTCTGCAAAGGGGTATTTAGAGAATAGCTACCTGCCTTTATTAGCATTTCTATAATTGCAGTAATAAACAGTAGGCCACAGGATTAAAACCCAGATAGATAAAAACTCTACAGATAAATTGAGAGTACAAATAGACATTCAAGTAATGAGTTGTTGTAGAAGTTTCTGGCCCAACTTAGGCTCATGGTCCAGACCCACCTGCCTCTGCTTAGCCCCACAAAATGACTCAGATGCTTATATTAATTACATGATTTTCAGCCTATGGCTCAGGCTTATTGGTAGCCAGCTCTTGTATCTTAATTAAATCTATTTCCATTCATCTGTCTTGCCAAATGCCCTGTGGCTTACCTATTTCCTTACTTCCTGCCTGCTTCTAAGATGCACTGCCATAAAACAGTCCCTTTATTAATCAATAATATTCACAGTATAGTGAAAGACATTGCACATCAATGTGTTTACACCTAGGCTTTTCCATTTTTTGACAGTGTAAATGTATACTTAAGTAACTATGGTATATATAAATAATTATATATTCATATACTTATAAGTATAGCATTGATATACTTAATAAATAATCTCATTGAAAAATATTTGAATAAAATAATGTGTGTTTTAGATTGGTGGTAGAGTTCTTACTATAGAGTACAAAAGACTCTGGGATCAGTTTATATACTTTAGACATAAAGATATTATAAGTTACTTATCTCATCATATGTATTACAGCAAAACACATGGCAGAGACAATTTCAATGCAGAAAGATTTATTTAGTCTTATAATTTTATGGTATTTGGATTATTTTTGCAGAGAAAGTAGAGCAATAGAATAAGATCTATTTATCTATAGCAGCAGGAATATTCAGAAAATAAAACTTACATAGAGTTGACCAAAAAATAGAGAGCTTGGGGAAGAATCTCAAGTCAATATAAACTCCAAGGTCTTCCTGTACTTCACAGTCACTCAAAAAGATACAACAGGCTTATAGCCAGTGGGTTAAGCACATGAGAAATTAGAGGCCATTTTATATTGATGTGTTAACGTGTTCTATTCATGCTTCAGTAGGAATCAACCCACAACTAGTAGGTTGATACAAATCTAATTCTCTACTCTTTCACACTAATGTCAATGATATGTGTTTTTTTAATTTAAATCTCTATTACTCATATATACAAAGCAGCTAAATTTTACATAATAATTTTATACCCTATTATTATTATGTTTTTGATCATTAATTCTGATAAACAATCCATCATTTTTAAAGATAACTCTCAACAGGAGAAACCAATAAAATGGCATTGCTCCAACTTTTGAGCTCAAAATTAAAATTAGGTGACAATACGGTTCATCCTCAAACAGGGAAACATCTCAACCTGTCTGGCTTTGGAACTTCTTTGCTATTCATAATCTACAATAAAAACAACAATTAAAGGGATTCTTTAAGTCTCTTTTTTTTTTGTTTTGATTTAGGTTTTATATTCCAATGTATAGTTCAGCAAAGTGCTAAATGATCTCTTTAAAGTGTTTATTCTCTTTCCTGTGTTTTAACAATCTACTTTGAGCAACTGTTGGTAGCCATTTGCACATTTTAATAGATTTGTACAGTTAAACTGCATCCCAAATCAAAGTCATACTAAAGTCTTAAAATGTTGTCTCTAAGAGTCATATGGAACAATGATACTGGCTGTAGTTGTCCATTGCTGAGGTTGTGTGATCTGACTGACTAATTGCCCTCAACATAGAATCATAAAGTTATGAAGAGTCAATCTTGATTCCCACCTAACCAAGTGTTCTGCCAACTTCTGGTCCCAGATCTTCATATCTCCCCAACCACTGTCTTTATAATGTGAGTCTTGACCAGTGTTAACTTCAGTTCCCAAGGAATTTCTTGTCACAGATATGGGAACTGTGGGGTGATTATAACACACCCAAAGCCTACAAAGGCACAAGGATCAGGCTGTCCATAAAGTCACCATGTCCTTTCTGTCTTTCAGAGTTATTTTGAACAACTCTCTAGCTTGCTCTGTCACTTCACAATTCTCTTTTTTCCTTCCTTCTGTTTATTTAATGGATTCACAATGGGTTGAAAAAGAGAATTTGTATTACCAACTGAATTACCTAAAATAAGTCAATCCCAGATAACAAAAAGAAGAATTATATTAATACTATAATTAGCAATGCTACACATTACAGTTACATTCACATAGATTAGGTTTTGGTTTGCTTTGCAATGAGTTGGGGAGAGAGGTTCCTAATAATAAGCAAAAGAAAAATATATTTAGACTTTAAATAAAATTTTCAGTTGCTTAATATTTTGCCATAAACACATACATATATGAACATATGTTTAAGATGCATAAAAATATAAGTGTGCACATTTATATGTTCATATATGGTAAGAATCAAATGAAAACATATATAAGCACTCTATCACTGAATTATAATGTTAGCTATGCTTACATTTTACAAGTAAGTAAATGTTTCTTTGAAAACAATATCTGTGTTATATAACAAAGAGGAAATTGACTTTAAACATTAAATGTTGGTATTGTGTCATTTCTAAAAGTGACTAGTCTTTATCGATAGTTTGAATGCAGTGGCAAATTGTATTGGTTTTATGAAAGAAAATATTTCTTTACAAGAAAAACGTTGCCATTGTCCACAATAGTTAAGACAGTTGGATACAAAATTAGCCGAATTCAATATTGAGTAATTATTCAAATTGAGCATTACTACACATAATGTCATTTTGCAATGATAAAGCACAAGAGAAAAATATTTAAATACAATACAATAAATTATGCTAGAAACTTTGATATTATTACCAAAGTCATCTATTATTTTTTATTGCAATTCAAAGGTGTTTTTAGATATCTTAAATAGAAAAAGTTCTACAAATTCCTCTCTAAAAAGAACAACACAAGTGAACTTATTAGAAAGAATTAAACTCCTTGACCTTCCTTTGTTTTATAAATACAAAGATAAAATATATGTCACCTTGTGTGTCTACCTTGTACAAAAATAAAGGTGGATCCACATTCAAGCTGAGTGCCCAGATCAAAGAATATTTTGTTATTCCAGGATACAAAAATCAAGAATTTTATGGGGGAAGGAGAAGAAATAATAAAGTTGAAATCTTAAAAGAATTTAAGAAAAAGATAAATGAAATAAAAAAAGAATATGAAACAGAGGTGATAAGAAAATGAAGTAGAAAAGGACCAAAATTGAAGATATTGACTATGGCAGCCCCATTGTTTTACTCATTCTGAGTCTTCCCAGAGTTCTCTTTAAAGCAAACTTGACATCCTTATTCCTGAGACTATAAACAAAAGGGTTCAGCAAGGGTAGCAAAAATGTACAAAATACACTGAGAATTTTACCCTTATCTAGAGATTCATCAGATGATGTTTTGATATGTGTAAGCATACCAAAACCATATAATAGAGCAACAGTTATTATGTGAGAACTACATGTGCTCATGGCTTTGGACAAACCCTTGCCTGATGACAATTGAGTGATATTAAAAAGAATCAACAAATAGGATATTAAGATGATAAGGCTTGATGCAATGACTACTGTGCTGACAACAACAGAACTCACAAGCTCATTGGCATAGGTGCTGCTGCAAGAAAGCTGGAGAAGGGGGAAGATGTCACACATGTAGTGATTGATGATGTTAGAATCACAAAAGTTGATGCTGATCATGCACGCTGTGTGGACAACGGCACCAACAAAACCCATCAAATATGAACCAAACATCATCAGGGAACATGTCCTAGGAGACATGATGACCATGTACAACAGTGGTTGACAGATGGCTACATGGCGATCATAGGCCATGGCTGTCAGCACATAGCACTCAGAATTTGCAAAAAGACACATAAAAAACAACTGAGTCATGCATCCTGTAAAATAAATTATGTTCTTTTCTAATACAAAACTCATTAGTATTTTGGGAGTAAAGACAAGTGAATAACATAAATCAATTAAAGACAGATTAAAGAGCAGAAAGTACATGGGGATCTGCAGGTTTGAATTCAGGAAAATGAGACTCATTAAACTCAAGTTTCCCCACACTGTGGAGACAAAGTTCACCAGGAACACAACAAACAGAGGTATCTGGAGCTTGGGCTGGTCTGTCAATCCAGTGAGAATGAACTCAGTCACTGAAGAGACATTGTGCACAGCCATTTCTGTCACCAGTAGATCTGTAGAAACAGTAGCAAAGGGTCACATTAGCAAGGAACTCGGTGACTGACTCCAAAAGGACAGATAGAGCCAGTTGTCACCAGTTCATAATTGTCTGAAGCCACTGAGAAAAGCTCCCAATGAACATTACTTTGATAAGTCCCTATTTCTTCTCTTCCTATCCATGATGAGTATCTACTCTGAGAAAAACCAACACAGCTCCTAAAGTCTTTAAACAATCATTTCCTCCTCTTTAGTTTTCATTAAGGATTAGGGATAGAAAGAAAAATGAACAGTCACTGTCTCCAGAGCCAATGACTTATACAGATTAGAATTTTAGAGGATGTCAAGAAGAAAAGGATGATTGATGAAAGGCTCACCTGTGTTTGCCTGCATGTGTCACTGATGTTGTGTTGTAGTTGGTTCGCGGGTCCCATGCCCCAGAGGTCCCGGACCCACAGACCTGCCCGGCACCGCTTGTCCGCGCACCGCCCGGGTCCCCAGAAACGACTCAGACGCTTCTATTTACTTCATGCTGTTTGGCCTATGGCTCAGGCACATTGCTAGCTAGCTCTTATATCTTAAATCAACCCATTTTTATTAATCCGCGGGCCACGTGGCCCGTGGCTCACCCGTGCTCTTTACATGTCGTTCCTTCGGCGGCTTCAGCTCGGTCTGCCCCGACTCTGCCCTGTTTCTCTTACCTAAACTCTGACTCTCCTCCCACTTTCTCTATGGTGTCTGCCATGGCTCAAAACAGCTCCTTTATTTAAAGATACAGCACACACAAATGCATTCCCACATCACTTCCCCCTTTCTCTCTAATCAAAAAGGAAGGTTTCAATTTTAACATAGCAAAATTATATATAACAAAATAGCTATCAAGCAAGAATTACACTTACAATATCTAGTCTATTTGTATTTAGCAAAATTAAAGAAAATATTTTATCATCTACCTTATCTTTATGAATCTAAAGTTTTATATCTAATATACTTTTCAAATGACTAAGAAAAACTGTACATATAACTATCTAATCTTCAACTACATCAAAGACCACAGAAGGATATAATATTTACCCAAGTAAACCAGAAGTGCAAACGACTTCTAAAAGCTAGAAAGGACAGAGATGACACCTATCTGTCTGGACAATCACCCAAAGTTCTTTTATAAAGTTGGGGCATCCATCTTTAGCCTACAGGCCCAAAGTCTCTTTTCATTTCAGTGAAGCAGGAAATCTGCTCTGCCCATTCTGGCACAGTTTATCAGTTGCTTCTCCTTGAGTCCTGAAGAATGTCTGACAGTTTTCTCTGTAAAGCAGGAACCTGAATGATGATCTTGGCTTGTTCTGCCAAAGTCCAGAGGTCATCTTCTTATGGAACCTGCATGTCCAGTTTAAACAGCATACTGTCAAGCAGTCAATATAAAAACAGTTTCTTCTCTAGTGGCTTACCGTTACCACAAATAGATGAGACTCTATATGGAGTTTCTTCAATGCCCATTTTCCTGTTGAAGTAAATTAGTGCTGCCAGTAACAGACCTGTCTCACTGTCCAGAAAAGTCTAAGCTCTTAAAACATTTTAAATGCCATATTCTGTAGGTCTTAGAAGTATTTGAAGATTATCTATTTAATTGAAATATATCTTTGTATACCTAAAAATCCTAACTAACCTAACTATAAGTTTGATTATCAAAAGTGACTATTAACCTTCATTTCTTAATTATACACTACAATTTTAAAACAGTTAAATGAACATCATACCTTAAACAAGAATAGAAAAACACATACAGCATAATAAAATTGACCTTAAATTTGTATCAATAAACCAAAATCTACACCAATGTAAAGCATTTTGAGATTAACAGCTGATTTTCTGATCTAAGTAAATTCAATAATCTAATTTTTAAAAAAGCATTCACATACCATATCCCCTGTTTCTTCTTAGAAAGAGATTGACTATGACCATTAACCATTTATAATGAAAACAAACATTTAGAAACAATATTTGGGGAATTTGGGAGAAGTTATCTATTACTACTTCCTGCTGATTAAGGGGCGTTGAAAATCTCACGGATTGTTGAGACTGGATCATAATCTGTAGCCATGAAGCTGATCTGGCCATCTCTTCTCATCAGAGGTTTTTTCAGGGGGTCTTGGTTGATGAAACCATATTTGCCTGGAAGCAATCCACAGGTTCTCATCTGTGGAAACAGAAACAGAACTCTTCCAAAGCAATAAATCCTTAGACACAAATTTCAAAATCAAAATACCTTTAAAATATACATTCTTGTTTAACTTAGTAGCCTTTGCAATCCATTGTCTTTTTGCAGTTAGCTCATTAACAGTTAAAAAATTAAAAGAAAACACAATAACAACCAAAATCTAGATTTTGTGTCTATTTTCTATCTTTACGTGGCTTATTATATTTTTATTATTCTATTTCTCGCTTTAAAAACTTTTTTTAACTTCTTTATTTTCTCTCTGAAGCCTATGTACCTTTTACAAACATTGTAACCCGTTTACAGGTTTTCTTTTTATCTGAATCTGTTTTATTGTGAATCTTTAATCATCTTTTAACCTTAAGAGCTTTTAAAATACATTCTCCAAAAAGAAGCACAGTTTTTGCAAATTAGGCTGAATCACTAAGTTTTCTTAAACGGACCATAAACAGAGCACACCTAAGAAAATGCTGCCACGAAGAAAATTTGTTTCTCTTTTGTTCAAAATAAGCAGAAATCTAAAATCAATCACATTACTGAGTCTTTTGTTAGTTTTTAGGAACCCGCCTGATTGTAGCTCACACTGCCTGTCACCAGCCCGCCGCTGGCGCCATTTTGAATGTGACTCGGACCATGCTTTGTTTGTACAAAGACCCGATTTACATACACAATTTGGAAGCTGCCTTTGCTCAGTTTCTGCGATCTAGAACTCTTTTTAATCTTTTTTAGGCTCTAAGTGGATAATCGGCCCACGTTGGATGCGCCATCTGTTGTAATAGGGTTTCTCGGGTCCCGGACGCCAGAGGTCCCGGACCCACCGCCGGAACTGCTTATCCGCCCGCCGCCCGGGTCCCCAGAAACGACTCAGAGGCTTATATTAACTTTATGCTGTTTGGCCTATGGCTCAGGCACATTGCTAGCTAGCTCTTATATCTTAAATCAACCCATTTCTATTAATCCGCCGGCCACGTGGCCCATGGCTCACCCGTGCTCTTTACATGTCGTTCCTTCAGCGGCTTCAGCTCGGTCTGCCCCGACTCCGCCCTGTTTCTCTTACCTAAACTCTGACTCTCCTCCCACTTTCTCTATGGTGTCTGCCATGGCTCAAAACAGCTCCTTTATTTAAAGATACAGCACACACAAATGCATTCCCACATCAATGTTGGATCCCAGTCCCTTTCGCTCTAATGTCCTAAGGGGTCTAAATTTCATATAATGAAGATATATTAATTAGAAATACAAAACTGGCTCTGACCTCCTAAAATATATATGCTAGGGATAGTCTGCTGAGATCTTGAAGAAGAAAGGGTAAGCAGGTGAAGGAGGACTTCTTCCATTGTCCTTATAAAAGTTTCCAGTAGAAGGTGTGGCCCAGATTAAAGGTAGGTTGTAGTAGTGGGGTTTCTCAGTTCCAGGCAGCCAGAGGTCTGAGACTCACAGACATGCCGTGCCAGACCCCTCAGCTGCCCAGCCGCCCAGGTCCCCAAAAATGACTCAGACACTTATATTAACTTCATGCTGTTTGTCCTATGACTCAGGCACATTGCTTGCTAGCTCTTACATCTTAAATCAACCCATTTTTATTAATCTGTCTGCCACGTGGCCTGTGGCTCACCTGTGCTCCTTACATGTTTCTTCTTGGGTGGCTTCAGCTCATCTGCCTGACTCCACCCTGCTTCTCCTACCTATGCTCTGATTTCTCCTCCTACTTCTTCTATGGTGCCTGCCATGGCCCAAAACAGCTCCTTTATTTAAAGATTGAGATTCACAGCATACATAAATGCATTCCCACATCACTTCCCCCTTTCTGTCTAATCAAAAAGGAAGGTTTCAATTTTAACATAGCAAAATTACATATAACAAAATAGCTATCAAGCAAGAACTACAGTTACAATATCTAGTCTATTTGTATTTAGCAAAATTAAAGAAAATACTCTATCATGTACCTTATCTTTATGAATCTAAAGTTTTATATCCAATATACCTTTCAAATGACTAAGAAAAACTGTACCTATAACTATCTAATCTTCAACTACATCAAAGACCACAGAAGGACATATTTACCCAAGTAAACCAGAAGTGCAAGGGACTTATAAAAGCTAGAAAGGACAGAGATGACACCTATCTGCCTGGACAGTCACTCAAAGTTCTTTTATAAAGTTGGGGCATCCATCTTCAGCCTACAGGCCCAGAATCTCTTTTCATTTTAGCAAAGCAGGAAATCTGCTCTGCCCATTCTGGCACAGTTTATCAGTTGCTTCTCCTTGAGTCCTGAAGAATGTCTGACAGCTTTCTCTGTAAAGCAGGAACCTGAATGACCATCTCCACCTGTTCTGCCAAAGTTCAGAGGTCATCTTCCTATGAAACCTGCATGTCCAGTTTAAACAGCATACTGTCAAGCAGTCAATATAAGAACAGGTTCTTCTCCAGTGGCTAACCATTACCACAAATAGAGTAGACTCTATATGGAGTTTCTTCGATGCCCATTTTTCTCTTGAAGAAGATTGGTGTTGCCAGGAACAAATCTGTCTCACTGTTCAGAAAAGTCTAAGTTTTTAAAATATTTTAAATGCCATATTCTGTAGGTCTTAGAAGTATTTGAAGATTACCTACCTAATTGAAATATATCTTGGTATATCTAAAAATCTAACATGCATTTCCTAATTATACATTACAATTTTAAATCAGTTACATAAACATCCTATCTTAAACAAGAGTAGAAAAATACATACAACATAAAAGAATTGACCTTAAATTTGTATCAATAAACCAAAATCCATACCAATGTAAAACATTTTGAGATTAATAGCTGATTTCCTGTTCTAAGTAAATTCAATAATCTAATTTTTTAAAAAATCATTGATATACCATATCCCCTTTTTCTTCTTAGAAAAAGATTAACTATGACCATTAACCATTTATAATGAAAACAAACATCTATAAACAATATTTGGGGAATTTGGGCGTTGTTTTCTATTACTACTTCCTGCTGATTAAGGGGCATTGAAAATCTCACGGTTGTTGAGACTGGATCATAATTTGTAGTCTTGAAGCTGATATGGCCATCTCTTCTCATCAAAGATTTTTTTTCAGGGGGTCTTGGTTTATGAAACCATATTTGTCTGGAAGCAATCCACGGGTTCTCATCTTCTGTGGAAACAAAAGCAGAACTCTTCTGAAGCAATAAATCCTTAGACACAAATTTCAAAATCAAAATACCTTTAAAATATATATTCTTGTTTAACTTAGTAGCCTTGGTATTTGCAATCCATTGTCTTTCTGCAGTTAGCTCATTAACAGTTAAAAAATTAAAAGAAAACACAATAACAACCAAAATCCAGATTTTGTGTCTATTTTCCATCTTTACGTGGCTTATTATATTTTTAATACTCTATTTCTCTTTTTAAAGACTTTATCTTCTCTCTTTTCTCTCTAAAGACTATGTATGATCAAGCCTGAAGCCCAAAGGAGCAACATGTAAGAAGCACAGGTGAGCCACGGGCCATGTGGCAGACAGATTAATATAAATGGGTTGAGTTAAGATGTAAGAGCTAGCTAGCAATGTGCCTGAGCCATAGGCCAAACAGCATAAAGTTAATATAAGCATCTGAGTCATTTTTGGGGGCCTGAGCAGTGGGCAGCTAAGGGGTCTGGCGTGGCAGATCTGTGGTTCCAGGCCCCTGGCCGCCCGGGACTGAAAGAAACCCCACTACTACAGTAGGTCATCTAGCTTCAACATCTGGATTAAAGGTATGTGTCTTCCTGCCTCAAGATCTGAATCACAATTATAGTTTATTTCAGTTATAGTCAAGTTGTCAACCAACAATAGCCATCAAAGAAGAATGAAAAATTATTCTCTCGTTGATGACAGGTTGAGTGAGACAGTTAAGGGTAAAAATACAGAACCTGTGTTTATATCATGTAGCATGGATATAAACACTCTCTCCTTTGAGTCTCCAATTTCTATTTAATTTGTGATTTCCCACCAGGGATACCTAGTTCCCTAAGCAGAGTTGTTCCCTTCAGAATTCTACTCATTATGACCTACAACTTGACAAGAGAAGAATTCAGGGACATACTCACTTGTCATTTCCAGTACTATTCTACAAATCCTTGCAGTTGCATCAGTAAATATTAGTTCACAGACAAATATTCTTCTACAAAGGGGGGGGGGGGTACTGAAAGCCTTGAGGGGAAAAGAATCGACACTAAGGGCAGTGTGAGTTTAAATCCAGATTTTTTTCTCTTTCTTAATAATGAAACTATATACAAAAGTTGTCATTTCTCTTACCCTGTTAATTTCATCTACACATCTGTATTTCTGTGGATATCTATAAAATATGGCTCATAAAAGAGGGTCTGATATACGACTCAGTGGTAGAAGCATTACTTTGTATACACAGGCCTCTACTTCTAATCTCAGCACTGTAATAATAATTGTAATAGTAATATGAAACAAAGCAAAAGAGCTAGTTTATCATACTTTGTCTTAACTAAATTCAATGAACCACATAACATTGCATATATGAATAGACATATAAAAATGTGTAATTCACCTTTCCTGTTCCTTATCTTTATATAGACACAGTGGGATTTCTCATCCTTATCACAAGAAACACTCAGAGGAAGTGAAGTGCAATCCCATCAGTGTTTTCTACACACCAGTCCTGGCCAAAAATAAAAATTTTCTCAACATTGTAATATATTCCATGGGCACTATTTAAGTTTAGAAAATTAGCCCCTGGAAACAAAATCCCTTCTGGCTTAGAAGTTTTCTGCTCAGTAACATTGTGTTATCCTAATAGAATAGATTTTTTTAGGTAACTTGACCTTTTTCTAATGCAACTGCTGATACAATGGTCTCTTCCTCCACTAAGATCATTAAAACAGAGAATGATGTGGGAATGTCTTTCTGTATGCTGTGAATATCAATCTTTAAATAAAGAACTGTTTCATCCATGACAAACATCATAGAAAAAGTAGATGGGGAAATCAGAGAATGGGTAGGAAGCGGGCAGAGTCACAGACAGATCGAGCCAGACACCCAAAGAACAAATATGTAAGGAACACAGGTAAGCCACGGGCCGCATGGCCAACAGATTACTGAAATGGGTTGAGTTAAGATGAAGGAGCTAGCTAGCAATGTGCCTAAGCCATAGGTAAAACAGCACAAAGTTAGTATAAGCATCTGAGTCATTTTGGGGGACCTAGGCAGCAGAGGCGGCTAAGCGGTCTGGGACTGCAGATCTGTGGGTCTGGACCTCTGGCCGGTTGGGGTTGGAAACCTCATTGTAACCGATGACATCCTAACATGGGCTGAATACCCACATAAAACCTGAGAAAGTTTAAAAAGGGTTCATGTCAACAGCAGGTGTTCACCCAGGAGTTCATCTGCTTCCTATACTCTAAAGCCTGGACTTCTACTATGTGTACCTCACAGACCATTATACTCTGTAACTATTGATGTGCTCAAAGCTGAGACAAAGTTCAAATATTCTTATGACAGCTGGTGACTCTCTTTCAGAGTTCTTCATTTATTCTGTTATTTTCACCACGGTTCAGGCTGCTGGTGAACAATATAGCATCAATACCTCCCTATCTCACGATCTTCATCTGGCCTCCAAAACCAAGAGCAACTGCCTCCTTGAAAGGTATAGGTTCATTTGTGGGCTCTTTCTTCTGGTTGAGGGATCTGTCACATTCTAACCTGGTTGCCTACTTCTCACCAGCACTGTGTGTACATAAGTTTTGCTTGATGTTTTTGTAACCACTTTCTGCCACTATTATCAAACTAGCAATTCAATTATGTCTGTATTCTTGTTACTATTGTCAGCTATTTTTAAATAATGAACTGTTTATCCATCCTTACTAGGGTTACTTTGATATTCATAAGTTGATTTTTGGTTAGTTTCATATAATGCCCAGTATTTCTTTGGTTTCTTCTCAAATTCTTCAGGTTTTATGGCTCTCCTTTGAGTGCAACCAGTTTCAGTTATTCCTTCTTTTTCAAATGAAATTTTTGGGAGATTTTTGGTCCATTTATATTGATGTATTTTCTTCTACGACACAGATCTGAAATATTGAAAATACCCATAATTCCTATATTATAGTGAATCCATTGATCTCTATTCTGACCTAGGTATGTATTTCTTGAGACACTTTTCTTCTTATTTCTTAGAGATTTTTTAGTTTTTGCACACAAAAGCCGTTCTTAGTTTTTCTGAAAGTGTACATGGGACGATTGTTCCTTATCTAGAACTTCCACTATTTGGGTAATATTCTCCAGAATTTTCTCCTATTTATACAATACATTTTTCTACATTTCTATTTTCAATCACTTTACACACTAAAATACAAAGTCAACATATTTTTCTGGGCTATTAAATATTCCTTATATTATTCATTTTTAAGTTCAGTCATATATTTGAGTCTATAATGCATTAAAGGATGAAATCACAGATTTCCTCTTGAAGGAATTTGACCAGAAGTAAGTCCAAATTTTAATTCTTCACTTGTCTCCCTGTATCTTCTCCCGGTCAATAGATTATGTCTGCTGATCTATTTGTGGTCTGTCTATTGTGTTTATCTATCTGATATTTGACTGCTCTAATTTTTCTTTTGTTTTTAAATTTTATACAATAAAGTCATATTAATTACAGAAACATGTAATCATATTTTTATATTTCAAGTATTATTTTATTTTTCCCCATTTTTTATTTATTTATAAAGGCTTTTTTTTCCATGTATACCACTGCTTGCCCTCCCTTCCCTTTTCCAAGATTAGCATGAGCAGTATGTGAGCCTTGAGGGGTGGGATCAGACTTTGTTCCTGTTCATGGGCTGGCACCTTGGAACACATTCTCTGTAGAGGAACACCTAACCCAGCCTTGAACTTGGGATGAGGAAATCAGACTTTCCTGAAGTGGATGTGCCTTGCTGAGCTGACCTACCTTGAGACTTCTTGCCCTTTTGGGGGGAGGGGATGGGGGAGGCTGAAGGTGGACTAATGTCTCTTTCTAACAAAGGACTTTTCTCTGTATTTTCTGAGTAACATAGAAAGTCTGGCATGGAAAAGCAATAAAGGATTCCTTACAAGAGTAACTATCAGAATTTTAAAGAATAGAAATCAATCTACTGATTCCCCCCAAATCACTCAAAATAGTAAAAATAACCTCAAAGAAGCATTATCAAGCTATACCTCTAACTTTGTTTTCAATTTTTATGATAAAATTTTTTAAGTTTGATTCCAACATGCCGGCTGCTTTTATCAAATGAGTAGCACAGTACACAAACCCACTACAATTCTCTGGGTCAGTGACACAAAAGAATAAATTTGGTCATGAATATAGAAGAATGAATAATACAACATCAAAGCTTTACATTAGCTTAAGGTGTGAAAGCTGAAGACATGGGAAATCCAAGACAATTATGGTTGTTTGTCACATTGTTCTCTTAGTGGTAGGTTAAACAAACACGCTGAATATGCAAGAAGATATCGATTTAAACTCTTAAGTAATATTAAAATGTATAATATTTAAATTAACTCGATTTAAAGACCAGCAAAGTCCAGTCTCTTTGATTATAAAAGGTATTTTTATAAAATTGTATCAATATGAATATTATTAATGTGAGTGTCAACTAGCTCATAGAAATGAGTATAGAAGGTGCTTGAAAATACTAAGAAGAGAGTTATCATATAATTCACCTTTTTCACTCCATGGTATATACCTGAAAGAATTAAAGTCTCACACAATAAACATAAGTGGATAACATTTTGATAATTGAAGCATTATTTATATTTAAGAATCTAGTAGTTTATATGCCTATCAATGAATTAATATCTAAAGTAATGATAAACTTAAAAACAAGAGAAAAATGGAAAGATTTGGTGGTAAAAATATTTCAAACTACAAGTTAGTTCTTAAAAATCTTGACTAGATTGACGAGCAACCCTATTAGGCAGAAATGTCTAGTGCAAAGATACGCAATGATTACTCATTGGCTAGAGCATCACAGTTAAACCTCCCTTTGCCTTGCACACTGCGGTGCACATAGAGACTTGCCAGTCATAGGCTATCATCAACTGTGTCTTGACAAGAAGCTAAGCAGAATCATCTAAGGCCAAAAAGTCCAAGTGAAAAGCTAAACCTGAAAATTATTTATAATTAGTAGTAGTAGGAATTAATGTACTTTTCATTTTTATCAGTTGTAAGAGCAAGGATATTATTGCTTCATCCAAACAAAAAATTCATGAATACATTAACATTTAGCAATCAGATATGACAAAAAATAAAGGATAAAGTTTCTGAGCCATGTAGCTCACATAGAAAATGGCATACTTTTCAGAGACAAAATTCATCAGCTATTTGGGACTTGAAGACAGGATAGCAGAGATCAATGAAGCTGAGAGGAATTAGAAGCGGATCCACAGATGAGGACTGAGGCCAATCAGGGTGATCACCCCAACGTTTCCCACCACTGTGACACTGTGGATCATTAGAAACGGGTAAAAAGGTTCCCAGCCCAGCTGAAGAGAGGGAGGAGAGACTATATGAGCAAAAGGATCAGGATCATGAGGAGGAGACCCACAGAGATGGCTGACCTGAGCCATTGGGAGCTCAGAGTCTCTGAACTGACAGCTGATGAACCTTTATGGAATGGATCGAAATACTCCAAACAGTCCAATAGTGTGGGCAGTCTGGGAGCCTCTTGCAGTCAGACCAGAGTTTATTCCTGGTGCATGAACTGGCTTCTCAGAGGCCATTCCCCACAGAGGATCACCTTGTTCAGTGTTGATACTGGGGAGAAGGTCTCGGTTCTACCTCAAGTGGATATGTCAGACACAATTGAGTCACCTTGGGAGTCCTTGCCTCTCTGGGGAATGGATGGGGACATGGGGTGGGGAGAAGCTTGGGGAGAACTGGGAAGGGGGGAGGGAGCTGGAGTAGTGGTGGGTATGGGGAAAGTTTTTAAACAAAAAAAGAAAGATAAACAATCTCTTTGAAGTGGCACACACAGTATTGATTGAGAATGTCATCATATAACTTATATGTCTTTTTATAACTTAAATCGTTTTATATTTTTTTAAAGTCTCAGGATGCCCCCAAGTGGACACAGGTTAACATTTTCATGACTTCCTGATAATTTAGTGAATCTAATTTTACAAACTTTTGAAATCTGTTCCTTCTTTTGCTTTTAGCTCACTTGAAAATCGCTAATCTTGGGTATTCTATGGTTAAACAGCATGAGATATCTTTCCTCTCTTTGATTTGCTGTAAATATCATGATAATTGGTGTGTTGTGATGATGATTGCCTGAATAACTTCTCATAGACCATTGCTGAAAGCACAGCCTTTTGAGCAGCATCTGCAGATTGTTCTAAGGTGATAAAACAGTGCTAAGATTGACATCTTGGCCCTCTCACTCTATCTGTATACTCTGCTCTTTCACCTGTTAAACTTTGCACACAGACATGCTAGCTATTC
This sequence comes from Phyllotis vaccarum, assembly GCA_033318265.1. NCBI lineage: Eukaryota > Metazoa > Chordata > Mammalia > Rodentia > Cricetidae > Phyllotis > Phyllotis vaccarum. Next base: position 92,784,062 of record JARWLC010000012.1, read on the forward strand.
AGCGAATGGCAGTAGGAGACTGAGATAAGCCAAATTTCCCCCATCTCTTTAGTCCCCCCTCCAGGTTAAATATACTTTGTGCAATTGACACAGCTTCCGGGTTTATGGAGTCATCATGACCTACAGACTGGGAACACCAGGTTTTACAACTTTGGAGCACTGCCTACAAGGCTACAGTCACCTGCACTTCCCTAAAATAAACCGGGGTTTAACACTAAAGTCAAAAGTAGTTTTCAAAAGAAATTTAATTATTGATGAATTAAGACAGTCATTTCTGGACACTATAAACCAGCTTGCCTTGCTAACTCTATAAATGAGAATTTTATTTTTATTCCAATAACTCATACTTCATTCACTAATATTCTTTCTCAATAGCATATGTATATGGACATTAATCCAATGAGCGATAATGAATTGTCAAGAAAGAGATGTCATCAATAAAAGTAAATTTGATATGTGTGTCTTTTGACCACTAGAGTGATAGCTATCATATGCATAGCAGCTTAGATTATTGTTACTTTATCATTAATGTTACTTTATTTTAAATTATAAATTGAATGTGTGAATATTTTACAGGTATCTATTTAAAAAATAAAGTTTTCCAAATTTAACCATTTCACTAATGTTTTAAATATTTCCTTTATATAAACCGTAAAAATAAATTGTTAGAGCCTCACATCCCAAAAATTGTGCTTGAAATTCAAAAAACTGAGTAAAGTCCTTAGATGTCTGTTTTATAGTCAAGAGTATGAAAATTTTCTAATAGGCTCTCTCCAAGGTGGCAGTGACTACTCACTGAAATCTGTCTTACTATAAGAGACATGTTTGAGTGTTCTCTACTCAAACAAATAATAGACAAGCCAGGATATATAAATATGACAAACTCAGATTTGATCAGTAGACTGAATACCTTTAATAAATAAATACATATATATATATATATATATATATATACATACAGGCATATATCATACATGCATACATATGTACATGCATGCATATATGGACAGACTATCATAAGAATGAAATCACAAAACCCTTTACCTAAGAAGAGGAATAAAATTTCAACCACCAAGGTCATTCTGGCCTTCTCTGGCTCATCACAATTCTTACCTGGCATAGACACAAAGGACCAGTGGGAGATAAGCATCCTGCAGTGTTCCCACCTGACCTCTGCAGTGGTGATAAATGGTAATAGTGTGTTTTCTGTAAGCTTGTTGCTACTGTTGATGCTGCTGCTGCTACTACTACTTCCTCCTCTTCCTCCTCCTCTTCCTCCTCCTCCTCGTCCTCCTCCTCCTCCTCTTCCTCCTCCTCCTCTTCCTCCTCCTCTTCCTCCTCCTCCTCCTCCATCTTCAGATTCCATTTTGAAAACAATCTTTTCTTTCTCTAGGAGCCGAGAATTTGTATCCTCTCCCCTGAGTGGCTATAATCCCTGTTCTCACAGTCACAGTCCCTCAAATTGTCTTTTAGATAAATAATATATGTCATCTTATAATATTTTGGCCTTTAAAATGAGCAGTTATTGTTCATCTATAAAATTACATTTCTTTACATAAAATTAAATCTTTTAAAAACAAGCCTTTTGGCTTCATTTTTATAATTCTATTTTTGGTTTTGGATTTTTAGAGGGATTGTCTTTTGTGTTTTGTTTTCTGTTTTAGTTGTTTGTTTGTTTGTTTGTTTGTTTGGTTGGTTGGTTGTTTGTTTGTTTGTTTGGTTGGTTGGTTGGTTGGTTGGTTGGTTGGTTGGTTGGTTGGTTGGTTTTGAATGTCACAGTCTCCTTATGTGGCACATGCCAGCCTGGAACTCACTATGTGGTTTAGGAAAGTCCTGAGCTGGTCATCCTTCTGCCTCTGACTCCTCATGTTGGGATTACACTATGTAGAATGTATGTGCACCACAGCAGGAAGATTTGTTTGTCCCATTTGGTTTTTCTAACAATAGGCTCCTAGGAATTTAAATAGTATATGCCTACACTATAACTCTGGATGCTGAGTTCAAGACCCACCTGGACTCCAGGATTGGCTCGAGGTCATCATGAGTGACTCAGTGAGACCTTGTTTCAAATACAAAAGTAAAAAGGATGAATGGCCACATATCCCACTGTGATAAAGCACTTCCTAATGTGTGTAAAGCCCTGTGCTTAATTCCTGGAACAATAAGTCTGAAAATGGTACTTATAACACTGGGTCATTTACCTTGGTCTCCCATAAAATATTTGTTTTTAAACAGTGCAATAGACCAGGCAGTTTAAACAAGAGGAAATAATTTACTTGCAGCTCTGTGGGAAAAAAGTCCTTCATCAATGAGTGTAGCCCATGTGTTTTCTGAGGTTTCTCTGTTTGGTTTACAGATGACTAGGCTTTGCTGTACTGTCACTAGGTCCTTCCCATGTGTACATCCAGTCTTGAAGGATATGTGTCCCATCTCTTTTCTCATAAGGACATCAGTCAGATTAGTTTTTATGGCAAACTTTAACATTGCAAATTAACTTAAATTAACATTGCAAGTTTAAACTAATAACACCATTAAGAACCTAGTACCATTGCAATCCACTGTCCTGGGGAATGGGACACCAAAAAAAAATCATGCAGGAACACATCTGCATAATAACCACTATTCTAAAAAGAAAGTGAAGAAAGTATGGGACTGCACTGAGACAGATTAGGATGTTATGATTCATATCACAAAGAGAGAACAGAAGGGGGTCAACCCACACAGGAATTAAATCTACTGCTTATTACAAAGATCTTATTATATGCAAATATACACTTCTATTTTTCAGGTGACTCAATAATTTTCATGTCTTCAGAAATAAGGCTTTTAATACACACACGTGTGTATATATATATATATATATACATATATATATATATAAAATTTTGTGTATGAGTTTCAGATTTAATGACCTATCTCATAAGACTTGTGGTTATCTTGACTTCTTGAGCATAATTGCTTTACAATGAATGAATAAGAAAATTAGTATATAAAAATGATACAATTCTACCAACAAAATATGTTAAATGCATATCATTTATTTAATGTCTACAACAGCAGTTTTAATACTAGTTGTGCAGAATCTATGACTAAAAGGACAAAGTCTCAAAACTTATAGAATCCAGTCTCAAAACCAGACCAGTTCTACCGATCATTCCATTTAGCACAGTTTACTGGGGTGGTGGGCGAGACATGATCAAGGGAGATCAAAGTAATTCCTGTTGCTGCCTCAGTTGACATCTAGAAACCACTGACCAGTTTCATCACCCCTCTGAGAGGACATGAAAATGTTTCTTATTAAAATTTGTTGTGTTATGAATTTCACTATAGATTGCTATACATGAAAATTGACTGAGCTTCGGAATACTAAGGAAGAAAGAAAACAAGACTCTTGTATGTTTGATATCACCTGGGATTTTATGGTGGTTCTTGACATTCATTCTTTTCTCTTACAAAGTCCCAATTCAACTCACTTACTTATTATTTTTCACACTTGTATGCACACTTTTCTGATTCACATCTACCATAGAATTCATATTTCACATAACTATTCCAGATTATCATAAAACCTGTTCCCACATCTGAAATGCTCCTCAGCTCCTACTTATGGTTAGATATTCAGCAATCACGCCTTCAGTCAGGTCACCTGACACCTCCAAAAGAGCCCTTAGTACCAGTCAATCTAAGAAGGCAGTTCTTATAAGTTCAAAAACATTTGTTCAAGGGATTGTGTATCACTTTTTCTGACACAAACTCACAGAACAAAAATTATTTTTCGCCATTTTACTAATCATTAGCCTTCTGAGATCATAGGTCTTATCACCTTTCTGCAAAGCTGTGTATTTTTTATTTTGAAAACTTTCATCCCTCACACCAAAGCTGGACAGTGAAAATCAATAAGGGTCTCATGAGTTAGGAGCCCCACAAAAACACCAAGCTAACAGCCACAACATCTACACAGAGGACCTGGTATTGACCACTGTAAGATACATGCTTGGCCCTTCAGTCTCTGTGAGCCCAGAGGTGACCAACTTAGCTAATTCAGTGGCCTGTGCTTTCTAGAGGTTCTTTATTCCATCTGACTCCTACAATCCTTCTGCCCCACTTCCTTGGTTTCCCAGAGCTACTAGGAGAGAGAACAGATGAAAAGCCCCAATTTAGATTTTCTTCAACAAATATTCCCAGAGATTACTAACTAAATAAATAAGAGTGTCTCTAAGAATACTGAATTTTTTTTTTTAATCTCAGTGATACAGTTACATAAGACTTCTAGATATACCCTAGTCAAAAAGATTTCACATTGTGCTTAAGATACAGATCAATGTAAGAGCACTTGCCTCGCATGCAAGAGGGTCTAGATGTTATTCCCCCCAAACACAAACATATACATTTAAAAGATCTCACGACCTTATCTTTTCTGAGTTTAATGTCATACAATGCTTTATAATTAAATCCTTGTGATTTCTAAGACCAGAGTGCACTATACTGGTAGATGGCTACACAAATCTACCCTAAAGGATGATGTGTTAATCTTTCTTCACTGGCGTTACTTCTGTAATTTTCTTGATAGTTAACTTAATTTTAAATAATGTTAAATAATTGTAATTCTACACTATTCTCATTGTTGGTTTTATTAAATGTTATTTCAGTTGTAATAATTGAAGTTTTTCAATACTGGGGATTAAATCCAGGACCTCATTCATGTAAGAAAATGCTCTATGAAAGAGTTGTTCTTCTGGTCCTCTCTCTACTTGTAAACTTCACATGTCCTAAGACTTACTTAAATAACAAATACAAATTCCTCTTAAGCAAACATACTACTCTTCAAAGATTTTCTCAGTGCAATATGGACATCCTTATTCCTTATACTGTAGATGAAAGGATTCAGCATTGGGCCCACAATGGTATAAAAGATGGTAGATACTTTATCTTCATCCTCGGATCCACTAGAAGGCTTAAGATACATGAAGGCTGCAGCTCCAATGAAAAGAGAAACAGCTATAATATGGGAACCACAGGTACTGAAGGCTTTTGACCGACCCTCTGCAGAATGGATACCCAGAATGTTAGAAAGGATCAAGGTATAAGAAATAAATATAGTCAGGCTGGGCACTATTACATTGACACCCACAACAATGTAAACCACCAGCTCATTGATGAAGGTACTTGTACAGGAGAGCTTCAGAAGAGGGGGTATGTCACACATATAGTGATTGATGATGTTGCCATCACAAAAGGTCAGTCTCAGCATGCAAACTATGTGGGCCATTGAACCCACAAACCCCATCACATACACACCCACCATTATCATGTGACAGACCTGATAGGACATGGTGACCTGATAAAGCAGGGGTTTACAGATGGCAGCATATCTGTCATAGGCCATGGCTATCAAAATGTAACATTCATCAATAACAAAGAAGGCAAAGAAAAACAGCTGAGTCATGCACTCAGCATGGGATATGATGTTCTGCTTCACAAAACTCACCAGCATTTTGGGGGTTATGACAGAGGAGTAGCAGAGATCTGTGAAGGAGAGGTGGAAGAGAAAGTAGTACATGGGGGTGTGCAGGTGAGGGTTCAGAGCAATCAAAGCTATCAAGCCCAGGTTCCCCGCAGTGGAGATCACATAGATTCCCAAGAAGAGGAAGAAGAGAGGCAGCTGGAGCTCTGGCTTTTGTGTCAAGCCCAGCAGGATGAACTCCTTCACTGAAGAGTCATTGCCTGAGGCCATTCTTCTCCAGGTCATACCTGTGAGAACATTAAGAATTATAAAATTAGAGTGAAATCCCAGCCCTCTCCAAACTACCGCTTTAAAATGAGATTAAGAACCAGAAGCTAATGATAAATCAAATTTATACTTCTCGGTGCCTTTCCTGTCTACATGTTGTGAGAGTTAACCTACAAATATAAACATAAATGTATTAAAGACCTTTCTCTGAGAATAATATTCAGAGAACCAGTGACCATCTTTGACTCTACGTTTCTTCTTCTATATCAAAATCTACTCCCAAATTTACGGTCAGTGATCATCTAAAAAAGGAAGAGACAAGACACATCAAAGACTCATTGGATTGCTCAGACGTGGTTTGGGAGGAAAAAACATGCATCCAATTCACTTTACCTCTGCATGGGGAACTCACAAGCCACCTTAGTAACTCTTCTACTGTGCTCTGACAGAAGGATAAATGCACATGGCATGGATAAGCTGTAAAGTATATAGCTTAGAAAAAAATGTTTTCTGCTGTTATTGGGTTTGGCTTTTTGGTGGTGAGGACAATTCACTTCATTTCTTCCATGTTCTGAAAAGCTGTTAGTTGTAGTTAATGATTTCCAGTGATGACTTTTCCCAGAATGTCTTCTCACTCCCTGAGGTTGGTAAATAACATCTATTGATGTCACAAGAGTTACCTGGTAATGGCCCAAGAGATTTAATGGGTTTCTAATCTTAGAAGCCTGATTAAATTTGAAAGGTTTTTGTTTACCAAGCATTTCCCCTCAGAGACCAAGCTTTGTTGCTATGGTAAATAAAAATTAGTTCAATAGTAATGACATTGACTTATTGGAGGTATACCCTAGTGTTTTGTTGTTATGGTTTGAAATTTTTATACACATATACAATGTGTTTTGACAAATTTTGTCCAATTTCTTGCCCTCTGATTTTCCTCCATTTACTATTCTCTCTTAACTTTATCTCTCCTTTTTATTTATTTACCCCACTGACTCCACTCATCATCATCATTGCCTGTTATATAAGTATAGAGCCATTTACTTGAGAGTAGGTAGCCTCAAGGGCCACGTCCTTGAAACTGACCATATTTCTTACACTAGCCATCAACTGCTAAAAGTTACTCTGCTTGAGGAAGATTTCATTACCATATCCCCCTCCATTCTTGGATTTTTATCAGGATTGATTTTATATGGATCTAATGAATACTCTTGCAACCACTGTGAGATCCTTGATCAAACCCTAAAAAAATTATTTGAATGTAGTCACCTATCACTTCTGGGTTTCTTTTCTTTCTTTTTTTTCATTTTATAATTTTTATAAAATAATGTCTTTTTTATCCATGTATCCCCTTGTTCCCTCTCCCAATGCCTCCCAGTCAGCCTTCAGCCTCCCCATCCCCACCTTCCTATCCCCTCCCTCAAAAGGGCAAGAAGCCCCAAGGTGGGTCAGCTCAGCATGGCACATTCACTCTAAGCAAGTCTGATTTACTCATCCCAAAGTCAAGACTTGGTCAGGTGTTCCTCTGCAGGGAATGGGCTCCAAAGTATCACCCCATGCACAGGAACACAGTCTGATCCCACCCCTCAAGGTTCCACATATAGCCCATGACAATGGACAGCTGCCTACCCTTGAAGGGCCTAGCTCCTTTTCCTGATGGATCTCCAGTGGCTATTCTTGATTCAGTGAGGTCCCAGAGCTCCAGCTAGTCATCGCTATAGAAATTTTCCTCATAATCCCTATCCACTTGCTCATGCAAACTCTTCTCCCCTGCTCTTGAAAGGACTAGGAGCTTGGCCCAGTACTCAACCATGGATCTCTGCCTCCACCTCTATTCTTTGTTGGATGTAGGTTCTGTGATGACACTGAGGGTGATTATTCATTTGATGATAGGGGAAGTCCTGTTTAGGCACCTCTCGACTATTGTTTGGAGACTCAGCCAGGGACATCCAGAGAGTTCTTAGAGGTTTCACTAGCACCCAGTCTCTGTCCAACCCCACATTGATTTCTGGGACTTACAATCTTTCTACCCCTACATCCTTTACAAACCCTGAGTCTTGGGAAAAGGGGTATGATGTAAAAATTCCATTTAGGATTGAGCATTCACAGTCTCTTATTCTATACCTGTTGACCAGCTGTAGATATCTGTGTTAATTACCATCTACTGCTAAATATAACATCTCTGAAGGTTGAGATACTTATTTATCTATAAATTAGTACCCTTTCCCTGTTCTCTAAGTTTACAGGCTGATACTACACAAAACCTTATACAGTGCCAAAGCTTTTACTTATAAATAAGAATTTAGACAGGATGACATCTATAAGGCTTGTCGATCTACAGGTAACTTTAGAAGACATCAAAAGGAACCCCAGATCAGAGTTACTACGTTCAGAGGAGAAAAACACGAATATCATTCTTATTTGCTGAAAATACTGAATGCCTTTTCCAACACCATTAGCATATGCTCAGATCAGATGACAATCCGTAATAGTGCACTATATTAAGATCTTCAATGCCACAATCAAAGATTTTCTTTCTGGAATGCAGTTGGGAGTTATTAAATTTTGTAGCACAAAATTAAAACAACTTTGTATTCAGAAAGATTATATGGCCAGAGACGACAGGGAATAACTAGCAGTAAGACAGAGATGCGAGGTGAATTGCAGAGGCAATTACAACAGGCACAGAGATGGAACAGAAGCAAAAGTAGAAGAAAGAGAGCAAGGATTAAAAACTACTCCAGACTTCTCAAAATTACTAAGGGGCCAAAAACTCCTAGGGCAAACCCAAAATGTTCCCCCTAGGACAAATATTTCTTGGGGGCACAGTAATCGGAACTTGCTGATTTGTGGGGATCCTTTTTCCTTCTTGGCAGACGTCAAACCAAGAGGGAAAAGTGGCAAAAGGGCAATGGAAAGCTTTGTACACTGCCCATGAGTATGAACAGAGACAAATTTCGGTGAATCAGCTCTACTTTATTCCAGAGGAAAAGGAATATGTAGGATCCAGGAGCTGGGACAAGCCTTAGTTTGCATTAAGTGGTTCTCTCCTAACACAAGGCTTTGAATGTTACAGTAGGGTCCTTAAGAAGACCTCAGCACAAGTCTTTTTATTAAGGATCTGTGCTCAGGGTCAAGTTAATGATAAATTGGGCATCTGGTTTGGAGAAAGTTTTAGATAAGGTCCGTCCTCCAGGCCAGAGACATTTTCCAGTATGTCTAAGCTGAGAGCTGGAGGCTTTGCTGGGGAGAAAGGAAGAGAGTTTTCATATTGCAGAGCTTAGAGAATGCTACCAGGCTATGACAGACCACAGCCTCTACCAATCAACAATGCCGCCAAACAGTGATTCATTAAAATATATTATATATAAGATGCTAAGAACTTTTTCTCTGCTTAGTTTGCTTTTGATTTTCTCTTTTATTCATTTCTTTTCTCCAGTCCATGCAAAGTACTCTCCAGCATGTGAGTGCTAGTTAGCAGGAGTAAAACTTCTAGCTAGTACCAACTAGATATCTCCATGTTCAATAATATAAGTAGTGTCAGCAATAAGACCAATAAGCCAGGTTGTTGAGGGAAAGAAGTAATAACAGCCTTGATAATGATCTGTGATGTTTGGGGCTCCTTCTATGATAATGTTGTCCAACAAATTAATATGATGTACCCATTCACCACACTGGAGGTTTTAGTTGGTAGCATTAAATGTCTAGTTGAGGTATTGTCTCCACTATTATATGATGACTTTATATAAACTCATTTCCTATGTACTAGGAAACTTCTTCAGTAGCAGGTTTTCAGAAAGCCTTTAGTCCTAGCTGGCTCTTTGCATGGAGTTATCTACTTTCACCTCAGGCACTTATAAACTACGTGTGTTCTCATTGTGAACATCCCTGAACCTGAGGAAAGGGGAATGATATGAATGTGCCATTTATGACTGAACACCACAAAGTTGTGTTCTCTGCATGTTAATCTGAACCAAGTCTCTGTATCAAGTCATCTTCTGCAAGAAGCATCCATGTTGTATGCTGATAGGTACACTGATCTATGTGTATAGTGATAATTCATTAAGAATCAATTTAATATATGTCCATTTAACAGAACAATAATGATGATATTATCCACAAGGGCATAAGACATGGCTAGTGAAAAGTTGTTGGCACCACTAACAGTGTCAGATATGCCAAAATGTACATTGAAGTGAAGATAGCAGGTTGAACCAAACTGAATATCACCTGTGTAAAGAATGAACCTCAGTGTCTATCTCTCACATTTATCAATTGCACTGCATCAAAGGCTGCAACGTAAGACCTAGAAGTCTTAGAATAAATCATGGACAAGATAGTCTAACACATCGGCATAATAGACAAAGATTTTCTGAAAGGCTTCCAACATCTCAGAAAGAAATCATAAAGTACATGTGTATGTACTCAAAAGTTTCTACACATAAAATACGCTGTTGTTAGAGTGAAAAGACAAACCAAAAATTAGAAGAAAATATTTGTATTTGTACATTAGGATCGATGTCTAGAATATACAAAAAATAAAAAATTTAAAAAATAAGCACCTGAAACCAAACAAAATAATCAATAGAAAGGCTAATAAAATGTATCCACGGCTGTCAATTAACAAAGCAGAAATATCCAAAAAACATTCTAACTGTTCAAAATCACTAACTAATCACCAAAGAAACATACATATAAACAAGGAGCTTCTTTTGCACCCCGTCCAAAATGGTAGCTACCAGAAAGACAGACAGATACCATCATCAATGCTAAGAATAATGTGAATTAAAAGGAACTTTTATGTACTGCTGGTGGGAAAGTAAACTCATCCAGATAAATTAGTACAGAAATTTCTCCAGAGGATAGAAATAGATCTATCAAACGATGAATCTCTATCACTTTTTGTTATTCATCCAAAACTTCAAGTTCATATATTATAAAAGCACTATTTTAGAAAGCTAAGTAAGAAGAAGCAACCTAGACGTCCAACAAAAAAAAATGGATAAAGATGAATTTTATATACACAGATTTCTTCAACCATGATGAAGACTAAAGTTATATCATTCTTAGGAAACTAGACACATCTCATGGTGATTTTATAAAGTTAAGTCTAGGGAAGACAAATATCATCTATTTTTTTTTTTATAGATAGAAATTTCTGTCTTGCCAGCAACTCACAAATGCCCAGTAGCTGCTTCCCAAATAATTTATTCAGAGGCTTATTATAGTTTATAAATACTTGGATGGTAGGTCAGGCTTACTATGAATATAGATTAGTTAGTTCTAACACTTAAATTAACCCATAAGTCTTACCTATTTCTAGCCAAGTATGTTGGTACTTTTAATCAGTATGGTATTCTCATCTTTCTGAGTCTACTACTGACTCCACCCTTCCTCTTCCCAGCATTCTCAGTTTATCCCACCTATACTTCTTGCCTGGCTATGGGCCAATCAGTGTTTTATTAAACCAATTTTAGTGGCTAATCTTTACAGTTTACAAGATTATTCCACAGCACTTTCTCTTCTTTGTGGGTCTTAGATTTTATTGATAAATAAAATTCTGTATTATCAATTACAGCATTATATAATACAAATTGCTATTTGATTTTATTATAAGCCAATCATTTAAAAAAAAAGATAGCATCAGAGGCTTCTTAAATGCATATTTTACCATGAAAGCTTAGCCAAGCTTCTATACCTCATGATAACCAAAAACAATCACTAATTACAATGAAAAGTAAGTGTCATTTTGTAACTCAACACATGAACTTTAATATGATATATATACATATACATGTATATATACATATATATGTATATCCTAACAATTACATAAACCTCCTTGTGTCTCAGTTTCCTCATTGTAAAATAGAAGCAATAATAGTAGAATCATAAATTTAAGAGATTTTTAAAAAATCCTTAAAACTGTCTAGCCTACAATAACATGATAAATAGTAACTGCTATTGCTTTTGACACAACAGTGCTAAATATTATTTATTCAATATAGTTCCAATTTTTATTGAATGAGATAGTTCCTATATAATTTTTGGATATATGCCAATAATATGAGTGAAAAATAAAGGTGATATAAATTTTAAACTAGAACTGCTAGCAAAGGAACCAGAAAATTTACTGTAATTTTGGCAATCATGCTACCTCTTCCCTGTATTAATGAGTATGTAGAAAATGAACCTATCAAATATGAAAATTAATATACAAAATCATTACAAAAGATCAGAAAGGAAATTAATTTGAGATAAAGAATCCAAACCCATGGTTTCCTTGGGAAGAAAAAATATGCAAGAGAAAGAAGTAGGTGATGTCATCCTTAATTAAAATAAGCAGACAGAGCATGGTCTAATGCTGATACAGGCAATGGGCAACATGTTGAATACAATGAATATGTAAAGGCCTCCAGACAAAGAATGGCTGCATACAAGAAACATTACATAGTGGAAAGAAAGAGAGTGTAGAAAATTTATTGACTAAAGAAGCATGAAAAGAAGGAAAAATTAAAAGATAGGTAATTAAAAGGAAAGATCAAATGAGGGTGAAACAGCAGATGAGTAGAAACAGACTAAGAGAAATACACCTGGCTAGAGGAGCTAGTGAGACTCTGCATGGTTCTCTCCAAGGAGGTTTGAATCCTTACTCTTGAGGCCATAAATGAGAATTCTAGCACAGGCACCAAAATCTATTTCAGTAGAAGATATGTTTTCAAATGTCCTCTACCCAAAGAAATAATAAATAAACAAGGATATGTAAATACAAAGTTCTCATATTTTATCAGTTGGCTGAATACATTGAGACTGAAACCATAGCGTATCACAAGAATGACATCACAAAACTCTTTACCCAGGGAGCAGCATCATAGTTCAGTAACGAAGGTCATTCTGACCTTCTGTTGCTTATCACAATTCTTACCTGGAGTAGACACAATCAATGATAGATAAGCAATCTGAAGGGTTCCTAGCTGACCAGTGTGGTGGTAATGGGCTATGTGCATGAGCATCTTTTTCTTCCTTTTTTTTCCTTTAATGTGTAGGAGTGCAGTCTTCAGATGCCATTTGAAAAACAATCTATTCTTTCTCTGGGAGCCTAGGATTTCTTTTTTGTCACTCAAATGTCTATATTTCCTTTTCTCACAACCACAACTTCTCAACTTGTATTACAGGTGAACAATATATGTTACTTTGTAAGGCCTTGCCCTTTAAATATGTGACATCATTATTTATCAATTTACATTTATACACATGCATGTTCTTTTGCTTTGTCTCTTCCATAGCATTCACTTGTTTCCCCTAACAATTCCTGAACATTATCAAGATTGTTCCTGCCTCTAGTAGTCTGTTTAGCTCATCCCTCTTCTTGGATAATCTTTTCCTGGATTGGATGAGCTTTTCCTATCTGTCAAGCCAAGATAAAACAGTAATTCTCAACACAATTACATTTGTTCAGGACAGTGCACTTCATTTGTGTTATCAAACTCACAGACACAAAAATTATCTATTTAACCACCTGAGTAGTCTATAGATTTCTGAGATCACAGGATTTTCACCTTTCTTTACAGCTGCATTTTTTCAAAGCCTAGATACCTTGGTGTCTGAAATAGAAAACATACTAATTCTATTTTTGCTGCTCCACCAAACTCCATTATTACATATAAAACTCTAAGACATTATAAAAATAAAATGATTAAAGAGAAAGTGCTGGTTGTTAATAAACTAAGATCATAAAATTTATTTGAACAAGAGATAAAATTACTCTATTCATGATTAGTTTTTATGGGTCTAGGGGTCACTCAGATATTCACCAGTATGACCAAAAAAATTATATCTAAGAAAAATTCATTTATTCAAACACTTGTTAGCCAGGCTTATACCTCAGACTCAGATTCCCAAGATATAGAGCAATAAAGGCAAAATAAAACAAAAATAAGATTATATTTCATATATTTATAGACATACATCCTACAACCAGAAATTTTCATTCTGTTGGTGTACATACACATATCTTTGCCTAAGCATAAGCTTAGCAAACATATGACTTGAAGGTTCCTGGTCATTTTGAACAAGCAGTTTTGTTTACAGAAACAGAAGGAGCAGTTAACATTGTGACCATTATGATAAACAACAGATTCATTCAAATAGAACAGCAATGGTCTTTAACATTCCATCTGTCATTGAGCCAGCAAAACTTTCACATTAGAGGCAAATTTATTTCATAGATGTCTCTAATATAGTTACTTTAAATCAAAACATAACCTTAGCCATCCCACAGAATACTTGCTTAGTCAAATTCTGTCCAATGAAAACAGAACATGTTCTGGTATTCAAGCCTGCCTTCAAGTCTGTGAATAGAAAACCCAATATGGGTTCCCGTTACCCTGAATGACCAAAATTGCTAATTCATTTTCAGTCTGCAAGCACTGAAATCACAATAGACTCACCACCTCTCTTTTACTCACCTGACTTAAGACTAGAAAGAGAAGAACAGAATAAAGTAACATTAACCTCCTTCCCTGAACCTTGAGAAAAACAAAGGAACCTTTTGAATGAAATCTCTCACATATCTTCCCAGAGGTTTACTAACTGAATTAGTGAGTCACTGTCTCGAAGACTACTAAAATCAGTATTTCAGAGGCACAGCTACATAAAACTTCTAGATTTACCCTCATCACAGTGGTGCTCAGTGGAAGAATACTTGCCTACCATGCAACAGGGCCTGAATATGGTTCCCCCAAACACACATAACAAAGTAAAAAAAAAAAAAAGTATACATTTAAAAAATCTCAAATCTCTTGACTTTTCCTTATCTCAGTATAATATCATTCAGTCTTTTGTACTTTAATTTTCATGATTTCTAAAGTCAGTCTGGGCCATACTTGTAGGTGGTAGAACAAATATGTTTGTTTGATCTTTCAATACTGAAAAGGATATATGTTATTTTGGGAAATTACAAGACAAACTGTTCTCTCGCCCCTAAAGATACGGTGCATTAATCATCCTTCACTGTCTTTACTTCAGAAAGTTTCTCTATAATTAACTTAATTTTGCATGATATTAAATAATTTTAATTATACGCATTTCACACTATAGATCTTGAGATATGTATGTTATTTTAGATTTTCTGTATGCTTGGTTTACAACACTGTGTGTCAAACACAGGCCTCCTGACTAAAAGCAAATGCTTTGCAAAAGAGCTGGTCCTCTGGTGCCCTGTTAGTTGGAAACACCACATATCCTAAGATTAACTTCCATAACAAATACAGACTCAAGTCATGTAAATATCTTTTTCTTCAAAGTTTTTCTCACTGCAATATGGACATCCTTATTCCTTATACTGTAGATGACAGGATTCAGCATTGGGCCCACAATGGTATAAAAAATGGTAGATACTTTATCTTCATCCTCAGATACACTAGAAGGCTTAAGATACATGAAGGCTGCAGCTCCAAAGAAAAGAGAAACAGCTATAATATGGGAGCCACAGGTACTGAAGGCTTTCGACCGACCCTCTGCAGAATGGATGCCCAGGATGTTAGAAAGGATCAAGGTATAAGAAATAAATATAGTCAGGCTAGGCACTGTTACATTGACACCCACAACAATGTAAACCACCAGCTCATTGATGAAGGTACTTGTACAGGAGAGCTTCAGAAGAGGGGGTATGTCACACATATAGTGATTGATGATGTTGCCATCACAAAAGGTCAGTCTCAGCATGCAAACTATGTGGGCCATTGAACCCACAAACCCCATCACATACACACCCACCATCATCATGTGACAGACCTGATAGGACATGGTGACCTGATAAAGCAGGGGTTTACAGATGGCAGCGTATCTGTCATAGGCCATGGCTGTCAAAATGTAACATTCATCAATAACAAAGAAGGCAAAGAAAAAAAGCTGAGTCATGCACTCAGCATGGGATATGATGTTCTGCTTCACAAAACTCACCAGCATTTTGGGGGTTATGACAGAGGAGTAGCAGAGATCTGTGAAGGAGAGGTGGAAGAGAAAATAGTACATGGGGGTGTGCAGGTGAGGGTTCAGAGCAATCAAAGCTATCAAGCCCAGGTTCCCTGCCATGGAGACCACATAGATTCCCAAGAAGAGGAAGAAGAGAGGCAGCTGAAGCTCTGGCTTCTGTGTCAAGCCCAGCAGGATGAACTCCTTCACTGAAGAGTCATTGCCTGAGGCCATTCTTCTCCAGGTCATACCTGTGAGAACAATAATGTTAAATAGTGGAATTAAAATAAAATCCCAGCGCTCTTTAAACTACCACTTTAAACTAAGATTAAGAACCAGGGTAGAATGACAAATTTAGACCCACTCTTCTCTATGCCTTTGCTTTCTACATTTTATGTGAGTTCATATACCTAAATAAATGAGAAGCCATATTCCTGGGACCAGAGAACCAGGGACCATTATTGGTTCTATATCATCCTTGTTCTTCTACCTTAACAATGTGCTTCCCCATTCATGGCCAGTGTTCATCTCAAAAGAGAACAGACAAAGCACATCAAAGATCCACTGGACAGCTAAGAGGTAGTTTCAGGGAAAGAACAACAACACACTCAATCTAACACTTACCTCTGTCCATAGGGAACTCACAAGTCACCTTACTGTCTCTTCTCTGCTCTCACAGAGAGTCGAGAGCAAGTAGCACTGCTGGTCTGTAAGGAGTATAACACAGGGAAAATGTTTTCTGTTGCCTCTAGGTTTGGATGTTTGGTGATAAGGAAAATTAATTTTGGACTGCAGAAGCCAGGTATCTCATTATTCTGAATACTGAGAAGCAATGAGATGTGAATCATGATTTCTGGCTGTGTATTTTCCCAGAATGTCCTCTCTTGTCCAGGGATTGGTAAATAGCATCTCTGGTGTCACAAGGGTAATGACCCAAGAGGGTTTTAAGAGTTTGTAATCTTAGGAGCCTGAGGAAAGTTTGAAAGGCTTATGCTTTCCAACTATTTACCCTTGGGGATCAGGCTTTTTTGCTATGTTGATTACAAACTTGTTCAATAGTAAGAACATAGGCTTATGGGAGGCATATGCGACTGTTTTGTTGTTATAGTTTGAAAATGTTATACAAATATACAGTGTTTTGATCAGATTCACCCTGACACTATTCCCTCCAATTTCATCTGTTTATTTCTCTTACTGTGTTTTTTGTTTGCCTCACAGAATCCATTCTGCACTGCCAGGATGTATATGAGTGTAGGGATGTCTATATGAGTTTCCATAGCCTCGGGGGGGGGGGGGGGGCACATCCTTGATTAAAAGTTACTATACTTATACCAGTAACCATCTACCAACAGTTCCTCAGTTAGAGATGGAACTTCATGACCATATTCTCCCTCCGTCCTTAGATTCTGGTGGGTTTGTTCTTACACAGGTACTTGCTCACCA
The DNA here is from genome assembly GCA_033318265.1 of Phyllotis vaccarum. NCBI lineage: Eukaryota > Metazoa > Chordata > Mammalia > Rodentia > Cricetidae > Phyllotis > Phyllotis vaccarum. Next base: position 92,801,208 of record JARWLC010000012.1, read on the forward strand.
TTGCAATCACTGTGAGTGCATTTAAGCAGTGAACATGTTGAATCCTGAAATGTGATTTCAGTGTAGTCATCTATCACCACTGGCTCTTACACCCTTCCAGGTCCTGCTTCTGTCATAATCTTCGAGTCTTAAGAGAAGAGATATAATGTGGAGGTCCCATGTAGAACTGACCACTCACAGTGTCTTATTAGATTCCTATTGACCAGATTTGGATGTCTGTTTTAATTGTCATCTTCTGTCAAAAGAAATACCTCTAATGAAGGTTCAGAGATGCATTCCTCTATTGGTACATATAATGGAAATTTATTAGGGTTCAGTTTAATTCTATATTCATAGCACAGAAATAGTTACAGATAATTCTGTAGGACCTATGATGTCTCCTAGTCTCAGACCTGAAGAACTATGCTAAGAATTTTCCTATCTGTTGAGCAAGCTTGAAATTCAATACAAAAATGTTTTGTTACTCTCACAACACTTATGAAAATATTGCACCAGTTGTTAAGTCCTGCTAGGTCAGCCTTTACTAGAGCTCTTACAATTCACACCTGGATAAAATCAATTACTATATTTCTCTTTGATAGCATGTATAGCACCATAAAAGATGGACAATACCAGATTCACCTTCCAAATTCTTACACAAGACATGACCAGCTTTCAAATAAAGATACATACTGCTTTCCCTTTAACTATACAGAACAGTTGATGGACACATATCAGGGAAGGATTAGTTTCTTAACATCTTTTAAATCATGCTGAGGAAAATTAATGATTAAGATGATTTTTATGATGCAAGTAAAATTATCACACCTTCTTTTTTGTTCAGTATGTTTGAGTTAGTAGATAAAAGTTGGAAATTGTAGGTGTATATGATCCACATCCATTGTTTTCATGTTTGAAATTAGTGAAGAATAAAAAAGAGAGTACAAAAGTACATATGTCAATATTGAATTTTTTAAAGACAGACAATACAAAAGCTAGGTCTAAATAAACACAAGCTTCATTTCTCCATGTTGTGAATTAAGATGTGATATGAAATTGGACCTAATCATCAAGATTGGGGATAATTAAGAGCAATGACAATATCCTTTAATAATATTTGGGGTTACATAGGTACACAACTGGCAAGAAGAAAAAAAAGGAACTCATTCCTGGTTCTAGGTTTTTATTGGATAATCTGTGGTGTCTTGGAGAAATCCTGTTTCCAAATGATAAGGTTTTCCAATTTAAACTCATTTTAGACATGAAAATGCTTTAAGAAGCTTGTATAGTAGTAGTTTGCACATGACTTTTTCAAATATCTTTAGTGTTAGGTATCCCTCATCAACCTCCCTCCTCTACTCTGCCACCCCATCTCCTGCCTGACCCCATCTTTCCTGCTCTGTTCTCCTACATTCTTTTTTCACATCACTTGTGTCCCAGTGTTCCCAACATTTTGTCCCTGATAATTTGGGAACTTTATAAAGAGAAAACTATGAAAACCTGTATTATATACTATGGATTCTCCATACTTTCCATAACTAGATGAAATCTTATATTCTTGTGTTGTATTGAGGTTTTTTGGCTTAGGGCAGCCAGAGGTTCAGATTTATAGATTTGTAGTCTTAGATCATTTAGCCGTCTGTAGTTGATTAGGCTTTTAGAAAGATTTAGATGTTTATATTATGTTGTTTGGTTTATGGTTTAGGCATATTATTAGTTTGTTTTTATATTTTAGCTTAATTTATTATTATTAATTTGTTTGTTATGTGGTTTGTGATTTATTTGTGTTTTTTAGATGTTTTTTGGGGGGCAGATGGCTTAATTTGTTTTTGATTTTGTTTTTCTTATTTATGTTGTGATTTTTTAAAAAAATTTTATGCTGTCTGTCATGGGCTAAAATAATTTTTTTATTTAAATATTGATATTCACAGCATATAGAAAGACATTCCCACATCACCTCCCCCTTTCTGTCTAATCAAAAAGGAAGGTTTTAATCTAACATAGTAAAATTATATATAATAAAATAGTTATTAAGTAAAAATTATGGTTATAAAATCTAGTCTATTTCTATTTAGTAAAATTAAAGAAAATATTTTATTATTTATTTTATTTTTATGAATTTAAAGTTTTGTATTTAATATATTTTATTGATTAATAAAAATTATATTTATAATTATTTAATCTTTAATTATATTAATGATTATAGAAGGATATATTTATTTAAGTAAATTGGAAGTGTAAGTAACTTAAAATTGAGAAATGATAGAGATGGTATTTATTTGTTTGGACAGTTAAAGTTTTTTTATAGAGTTGGGGTATTTATTTTTAGTCTATAGGTTTAGAGTTTTTTATTTTAGGGAAGTAGAAATTTTGTTTTGTTTATTTATTAGTTTTCTTTTGAGTTTTGAAGAATGTTTGACAGTTTTTTTCTAAAGTAGGAACTTGAATGATTATTTTAGTTTGTTTTGTTAAAGTTTAGAGGTTACATTTTATGGAAATTGTATGTTTAGTTTTAATAGTATATTGTTAAGTAGTTAATATAAGAATAGGTTTATGTTTAGTGGCTAATTAATGTTATAAAGAAATTAATTTTTATATGGAGTTTTTATGTCTTTTTTTTTAAGTAAATTGGTGTTATTAGGAGTAGACTTGTTTTATTGTCTAGAAAAGTTTAAGTTTTTAAAACATTTTAAATGTTATATTTTGTAGGTTTTAGAAGTGTTTGAAGATTATTTATTTAATTGAATTATATTTTTGTATATTTAAAAATTTAATTAACATATATTTTTAATATATATTATAATTTTAAATTAGTTGTATAAATATTATATTTTAAATAAGAGTAAAAAATATATGTAGTATAAGAAGAGAATTGACTTTAAATTTGTATTAATAAATTAAAATTTATGCTAATGTAAAATATTTTGAGATTAATAATTAATTTTTTGATTTAAGTAAATGTAATAATTTTTAAAAATTATTTATATATTATATTTTTAGAAAGAGATTAATTATGACTATTAACTATTTATAATGAAAACAAATATTTATAAACAATATTTTGGGAATTTGAGAGTAGTTTTTTATTATTATTTTTTGTTGATTATGGGGCATTCCAACATCATTCTTGTTTATAATGTCTACCTTTACACATATCACACATAATTCTTAATCTAAGTCCATAACATCAAAGGTAGATGGCCTTTTTCTTCAGAGCTACTTCTGAAGCACTTAAAGCAATTAAACTTGACATGTGAAGGGGCTGTTCTATAATTATGTATAGAAGAATGGGTAATTGAACATTCTTTCAAAGTTCTTTAAGAATGCATGATAGCAGGCACAGAGAATATTTGTGCCCTGAGCAAGAAATTATAGTGCCAATTCTTTTATTTATAGACAAGAATGTGGACAGAGTGACATACATAAGGCATGTAGAGCCACAGGTAACCCTAAAGACCATCAAAGTGAACTCTGATCATAGTTACTAAGCTCAGAAAGAAAATACAACCCATAGCTTCCATTTCTGAATGTCACTATGATTTTTTAAAAATGCAGAGAACACCCAATTTATTTTCCTATACACCTATAGCATAGACTAAAATCAGAGCAAAATTTGTAACTGTATTTTAAGTTCCAAAATACTAAAATCAGTTTTTCTCTTTTTTGAATGTCATTGGGAGCCATTATGAAATTTCATTCGTTCATGGCACAATGTTGAAAGAGCTACAGTACTTAGGAGATGAATGTGGCCAGAGAGTACTGAGAAAGATGGCTAGTGTAGTTGAATATTTCCATGTCCCGCCCAGCCTGCAGTCCAGACAAACCCCTCCCACCAGAGGTCCCGCAACACTGGAGGGACTAGGACATGAGAGATGAAAGTAGCCTCAGTTGCAGAGGCAATTACAGCAGTGGGAACAGAAGAAAAGGTGAGGGACAGAGTGAGGGTGGAAGGAAAGAAATCAGCAGTGAATGGGAATAAAATAGAAAATAAAAGTATCTGAATTGAAAGTAAATGCTGAGAGAAGTTTTTAATAAACACAATAGAAAGAAAAAGAGAGAGGAAGAAAGAAAAACAAAGAAAGAAGGAAGGAAGAAAGGAGGGCAGGAAGAAGAGAGAGAGACATTTCAACAAAGGATTTCAAAAGACTTCTCATAAAAAAGAGAGAAACAAAATCAGCAAAAACTTTAATAACACTAGCCTAAGGACTGATTAAGTTGTGGGGAAGAATTTTTTCCCTCCTCACTCCCTGTCTCTCATCTTTCTCTTATGTTCCCTCTTCTGCACCTGCCTCTGCAACTCACAAGCAGAAATTAGGAGTGAAATTTTGATTAACTTTTTACATATCTTGAGCAGGACATGAAAGAACAAGTTTGAGGTAGGCTAATTTGTCAGCAAGATAAAAGAAATTCAAAAACAAACATCAGAACATGAGAAGCATCACAGGTCATTTCTCTGGATAATAAAATTAAATAAAACAGCAGAAGTTCCCATATTACAGATATTCCTATTTAAAATAGAAAGGAATATATCAACTGCTAAAATGAATCTCAATTCTTCCTGAATCTTCAAAATTACTAAGGGACCAAAAATTCCTCAGGGAAAACTTGAAATGCTCTCTACAGGACAGATATTCCTTGAGGTCCCATAGTGATAAGGACTTGGTGATTCATTAAAATATATTCTATATAAAATGCTAAGAACTTTTTCTTTAGTTAGCTTTGTTTTTGTTTTCTTTTTTATTCATTTCTTTCTTCCAATCCATGCAAAGCACTGTTCAGGACTGTGAATGCTAGTCGGTGGGAGGGAAGCTACTATCTGGGTACTAACTAGACATCTTCATGTTCAATGGCATACATGGTGTCAGCTGGCTGGGAGGGATTGGGAGGGGGAAAGGAAGGGGGAACAGGGAGATACATTAATGGAGATGACATTTTTAATGAAAATAAAATAAATTTTAAAAAATTATATCTGACTTCTCAATGGAAACTCTAAAATTCAGAAGTGCCTGGATATAAGTGCTGCAAACTCTAAGAAACAACATATAACAGTCCAGACTACTCTATTCAGCAAAACTTTAAGTTAGTATAAAAGGAAAAATAGCATATTCTATAATAGTCAAATTTAAACAATATTTATCTACAAACATAGCCTTTCAGAAGATGTTAGACAAAAACCTCCACAGAAGACTAAGAGGTAGATAGTTCCCTGACACCCAGGCCAAACAGAGACCATGGTGGTCTCTGAACTCCAGGCTTGGGACACTGTCCCTGGAAGTCCAACTAAACCAAACTCCACCCTAAATCTAAGAAAGCTGGTAGATCTTCCCCCAAGCCAAATCCCCAGGAAAACACAGCTAGAGAGACATCCCATGGGCCAAACCACACCCAAATCATAAATATGCATCATCACCCATGAACAGCGGGAGACCTAGAAGACTGCCTCCCAGTCCACAGGTGACTAAGAGGTGACTAAGAGACAATTAAGAGCCAACTAAGACTTTACCAAGAACAATCCCTGTGACAACTGAAGACACACAACTCCCTGGCCCACAGCCAACTAAGAGCCAAATAAGAGTAGCCCCTAAAATTACTGGAGACACTCGACACCCAGGCTCACAACTAAGAGCTAACCAAGAGCTCACTAAGAGTGAATCGAGGATGCAATGGGCAGATGCCAGTGCAAGAATACATATAACAATATAAAGAACAACAAACCACCAGAAGATGCTGGCGGCTATACAACGTCAAGATCCGAGCATAACAATGAAGAGGAAACAGAAGAAAATGACTTTAAAAACATCTTTGTAAAGATAACACAAGCTTTAAAAAAAGATATTAAAAATCTCTCTTACAAACAGAAGAAAATATAAACAAAAAAATGGAAGAGATTAACAAATCCCTAAAAGAAAATAAAGAAAACCAAGAAAAAAGAAAACAAACAGGTGAAAGAAACATTCCAGGAATCAAAATTTGAAATAGAAGCAATAAATAAGACACAAACCAAGGCAAAGCTGGAAATAGAAAACCTGAAAAAATGAATCAGAACCACAGATGCAAGCATAACCAACATAATGCAAGAGATGGAAGAGAGAATCTCTGGAGTGGAATATTCAAGAGTAGAAACAGATATGTCAGTTAAAGAAAACACTAAAACCAAAAAAGTCATAACATAAATCTGGGACTCCATGAAAAGACCAAACCTGAGAATAATCAGATTCAAAGGAGAAGAAACCAGCTCAAAGGCACAGAAAATATATTCAACAAAATTGTGGAAGAAAACTTACCCAACCTAAAGAAGAAAATGCCTCTGAAGATACAAGAAGCTTACCAAATACCAAATTGACTAGACCCTCCAAAAAAATCTATTTACCAAATAATAATGAAGCCACTAAACCTACAGAACAAAGAAAAAATACTAAGAGTTGAAAAGGAAAAAGGCCAAATTACCTATAAAAGCAGACTCATCAGAATGGAAGCAAGGAAAGCAAGAACGTTCTGATCAGATGTTATACAAGCACCAAACAAGCATGACTGCCAACCTAGATTACTATACACAGCAAAACTATCCATCATCATAGATGGAGTAAACAAGATATTTTGTGACAAAACCAGATTTAAACAATAACTATTCACAAATATGGCCCTACAGAAAGTACTAAAGGGAAAACTCCAACCTAAGAAAACAAGATACACCCATGGAACCAAAACAATTGATATACCACAGAATAAAAACCCAAAGAATGGAAATACACACACGCTACCACCAAAAATAACAGGAAACAATAATCATTGGTCATTAATATCTCTTATTATCAATGGACTCAATTCACTTATAAAAAGACACATCCTAACACAATGCATACAAAAACAGAAGCTATCCTTCTGCTGCATACAACAAAAACACACCTCAATTTCAAAGACAGACATAGGCTCAAAGTAAAGGGTTGGTGATGTGGGAATGCTTTTCTGTATGCTGTGAATAGCAATCTTTAAATAAAGTAGCTGTTTTGGCCCATGACAGGCACCATAGAAAAAATAGAAGGAGAAATTAGAGCATAGGTAGGAGGAGCAGGGCGGAGTCAGAGAGAGACCAGGCCTGAAGCCCAAAGGAGCAACATGTAAGGAACACAGGTGAGCCATGTGGCAGACAGATTAATAGAAATGGGTTGAGTTAAGATGTAAGAACTAACTATCAATGTGCCTAAGCCATAGGCCAAACAGCATGAAGTTAGTATAAATGTCTGAGTCATTTTTGAGCCTAAGTAGCTGAAGGCGACTAAAGGGTCTGGGACTGCAGGTGTGTGGGTCTGGGCCTCTGGCCTCCAGGGACCAAAGAAATTACAATGTAATAGGTTGGGAAAAGACTTTCCAATCAAAGGGTCCTAAAGAACAATCTGGTGTAGCCATCCTAATATCTAACAAAATATACTTTAAACTAAAATCAATCAAAAGAAACCAGGACAGATGCTACTTATTGATGTCAGGAAAAATCCAAAAAGATGAAGTCTCAGTCCAGAATATTTATGTCCCCAACAAAGGGCACATACATATGTAGTGGAATTATGTTACACTGTAAATTATTGTCCTGCCTACTGGTTTAATAAAAATGCCGATTGACCGAAGGCAAACAGGAAGTATGGGCAAGGTGACGAGACTAAGAAAACTCCGGGAACAGGAAGAACAGAGCAAAGATGTCACAGAGATGCCAGACAAGGTAGCAGATACAGAGAATAACTATGCTGCTCTGAGAAAACCTACCGATCTGTATGGCTGAACAGGATAAGAATCATGGATTAGTTTAAGAATAAAGAATTAGGGAGCTATATACCTGGGACCCAGGACAATCAGTGTACAATTTATATAAACGTCTATGTGTTTCAGTGGAACTATGAGACTGTGTGCCTACAGGTCCAGGCAATGAGGCTAGACCAGGAAGTTCAGGCCAGGAGGCTAGGCCAGAAAGTCCAGGCCAGAAACATCATACAACATACATACATAAAAGAAACACTACTAAAGCATAAACCTCACATCAAACACCATAAACCAGTAGTGGGAGATTTCAGTACTCCACTTTCACCCTTGGATAGGTCAACCAAACAGAAACTCAGCAGAGAAATAAGGGATCTAACAGATGTTATGATGCAAATGGACTTAATAGACAAATACAAAACCTTCCACCCAAACACATATTTCTCAGCACACCATGGAACTTTCTCTAAAATTAATCACATATTCAGCCATAAAGCAAATATCAATAGATACAAAAAATGGGAATAACTCCTTGAATCATAAACACCATGGTCAAAAGCTGGAGTTCAGCAACAACAACAAGCATAGAAAACCTACAAAGTCTTGGAAACTGAACATCTCTCAATTCAACCACCTCCGGGTCAAGGAAGAAATTAAGAAAGAAATCAAAGAATTCCTAGAATTTAATGAAAATGAATTCACAACATACCCAAATTGTAGGACACAATGAAAGTAGTGATAAAAGGAAAAATCATAGCACCAGATGTCTATATGAAAAACCTAGAGAAATCTCAAGCAAGAGACCTAACAGCACAGCTGAAGGCTTTAGAACAATTAGAATCAAACTCACCTAGAAAGAGTAGACAGCAGGAAACAATCAAATTTAGGACTGAAATCAATAGAAACCAAGAGAACAATACAAAGAATAAATGAATCAAAGAGTTGGCTCTTTGAGAAAATCAACGGGATAAAACTTTATCCAAACTAATGAAGTAGCAAAGAGAGAGTATCCAAATTAACAGAATCAGAAATGAAAAGGGGGACATAACAACAGTCATCCAGGAAATCCAGAGGATTATCAGGTCATAGAAAATCTATACTTCACTAAAATGGAAAACCTAAAAGAAATGGACAGCTTTCTGGATGGCTATCACTTGCCAATATTACATCAGAATCAGATTAAAGACCTGAACAGACCTATAATCGCAAAGGAAATTGAAGCTGTTATTAAAAGTCTCCCAAGTAAAAAGTGCCCAGGACAAGACAATTTCAGTACAGAATTCTATCGGACACCCAAAGGAGAACTAACATCAATACTTCTCAAACTGTTCCAAACGGTAGACACTGAAGGAATATTGCCGAACTCTTTTTATGAAGTCACAATCACCCTGATATGTACACCACTCAAAGATATAATGAAGAGAGGAAATTACAGACCAATCTCCCTCATGAACATTGATGAAAAATAAAATTCTGGCAAACCAAATTCAACATATATCAAAATGAACATCCACCATTATCAAGTAGGCTTCATCCCAGGAATGGGGGGATGGTCCAGCATACAAAAAAACTGTAAATGTCATCCATCATATAAACAAACTGGAAGAAAAAAAATGATCATCTCATTAGATGATGAAAAAGCCTTTGACAAAATCCAGCACTCCTTCATGATAAAAAGTCCTGGAGAGATTAGGAATAGAGGAAAAATAAGTAAATATAATAAAGGCGATATACATCAAGCTGACAGCCAACATCAAACTAAATGGAGAAACACTTAACCACACTGAATCAAGAATAGCCACTGGAGATTCATTGGGAAAAGGAGCTAGCCACTCCAATGGAAGTATGTGGAGGCTCGAGTGGTGTTCCTGTTTTTAGGCTGGCAACTTGGAGCCTATTACCTTCAGAGGAACACCTAACCAAGTCTTGACATTGGGATGAGTAAATCAGAGTTGTCTGAAGTGGATGTGCCATGCTGAGTTAACTCATCCCGAGATTGCCGCCCTTTTGGGGGGAATGGGTGGATGGTGAGGTCGGAGGCTGAAGTCTGACTTGGATGGAATGGGAGGAGGAAAGGGAGAAGAAACAGGGAGGTACATGTATATAAAAGATATGTTTATGCAAAAAATAATAAAATGAAGAAAAAAGAAAGAAGAGAGGGAGGCAGGGAGGGAGGGAGGGAGGGAGGGAGGGAGGGAGGGAGGGAGGGAGGGAGGGAGGAAAGAAGAAAACTCCATACCAAAAAGGTTAACTACAGTGATAAAAACAAAGACAATGAATAGTCTCACATCAGCAAAATGGAAATAAGGGAAGCACAAGCTCAAATACACATATACACACACCAAAAACATCAACAAAATAAGAATAAACAAACATTGGTCATTGATATCTGTCAATATAGATAGTCTCAATTCCTCAATAAAAAAAACACAGGCTAACAGAATGGGGAGGATCCATCCAGATGCTGTACCCAAGAAACATACCTCAACATCAAGGATAGGTATTATCTTGGAGTAAAAGAATGGAAAAAGATATTCCAAGCAAATGAACCTAAAAAGCAAGCAGGTGTTGCCATTCTAATACATAAAAAATAGACTTCAAACCAATACTAATCAAAAGAATGAGGCATTTCTCTATATACTCATCCAAGGAAAAATCCACCAAGATAAATTTCAATTTGAAACATCTGTGCCTCAAACACAAGGGAAACTACGTGTGTGAAAGAAACAGTACTACAGCTTAAAGTGCATGTTGATCCGCAAACACTGGTAACAGGAGACTTCAATATCCCACTCTCACTAATGAGCAGGTATTCAGACAAAACCTAAACAGAGAAATACTGGGGCTAGCACACATTATGAAGTGAGCCAACAGATATTTATAGAACATTTTATCTTAAGACCTAAGAATATACCTTCTTATCTGCTTCTCATGGAACTTTCTTCAAAATTGACCACACACACAGACACAAGTCTCAACAGATAGAATAAATTTAAAATAACTCCCTGCATCCTGTCAGACCACCATGGATTAAAACAGGATATCAACACCAGAAACAACAGAAAATTCAGCAACTCAGAATTTTAACAACTCACTAATGGCTGAAAAAAATGGATCAAGATAGAAATTTAAAAAGAAATAAGACTTCCCTAGAATTGAGTGAAAATGAGTACACAACATCCCCAAATTTATGGGACACAAAGTGGTGCTAAGAGGAAATTACATAGCACTAAGTGCCAACAAAAAAAAAAAAAAAAGAGAGTGATCTCATATTAGCAATCTAACAGCACACTTGAAAGGTCTAGAAAAAAGAAGTAAGCACACTCAGATGACTAGACAGCAATAAATAATCATACTGAGAGCTGACATCAATAAAATAGATATCACAAAGAATTAATTTAACAAAGAGTTGTTTCTTTGAGAAAACAAGATAGACAAACTATTATTCAAAAAACTTATAAGATGAAGAAAGTATATCCAAATTAACAAAATCAGAAACAAAAGTGAAATATAACAATAGACACCAAAGAGAATTGTGAGGACATACTTAATAAGCCTGTACTTGACCAAAACTGAAAATCTAGAAGAAATGAATAATCTTAATAGTTGCCACTAACCAAAGTTAAATCAAGATCACACAAAAATTTAAATAGACCTAAAACCCACAGTGAAAGAGAATTAGTCATTAAAAGTTTGCCAACCAAAATAAGCCCAGGGCCAGATGGTTTTAATACAAGGACCGTATCTGGGTCTGTGTTTATATGTGGCTCCTGTTACCATTGAAGTTAGTTAGGATAAGACTGCACAGAGTTGGCCCCACCCTTCACTAGCTTCAGCACTAGGGAGAACTGATTCTCCACCCAGAGAAACTGCAGTACTCCAATACTCAACCACACCTCACCTAGTGGGAGAGTGGATCTGACTCCATTGGCAAGGATATGGGTGAACTGGCCACTCTAACTGTCTCTTGGCGGCATTGGTGATGGAGAAATTCTCTCCTCGTTCTTTGACACATATTGAAGGCAAAAAAAAGCTGGTCCTGAGGTCAAAAGAGTAGGAGAAATGACCCTGTTTCTCACCTGGGTAGCACACAGAGCTGACCCTATCGGAAGGGATGCAGAAGAACTGGCCCTGCTCCTTACTGCCTACTACAGTGGATGAGCTTGCTGGGGCAATGCAAGAAAAGTTGCTCTGTCAGTATGAATGAGGGAAAGCAGGCAGGCTGACCAACCCAGGTACCATTCAGGTGCAGAATCAGGGCTATGAGCTGACCAATCCAACATCCACTCAAGAGGCAGACACTGTTCTGTACTTCTGTGAGTTCAAGGCCCAAGAACCAAACAGTAGTATCTCACTTCGTTAATCTTAACTCTAGGATTATGATGCAGAATTGAACCCAGAAGTATATTATTCAAAACTGAAAAGTGTAGTTTTTGTATAAAATACAATCTTAACAATAGTTGAAAGTTGTTATGTCACTTTTTCTCTTTGGTCTTTACTTTTCTTTTTATATGTTAGCTGTTTTTTATTGGTTGGTTGATTTGTTAGTTGCTTAGTTGATTGGTTGGTTGGTTGCTTGGTTGGTTAGTAGGTTGGCTAGCTGCTTATGAAAGACACAGCCTCTTGTATATAGGACATTCTGGCTTGAAACTAACTATATAGTTCAAGGAGTCCTTGAATTAATGATGTTCCTTCCTCGGACCTGCATGTATGAAATTAGAGTATGTGTCACCACAACTGCCAAGATTTTTTGGTCTGTTCTAATGTTTGGTTTTTCTCACTATAGGCTCTTAAGAACATAAAGTAGCTGGGTCTAGTGATATATGCCTGTACTCCAAAACTACACTGAATGCTGAGTTCAAAACTTACCTGGGCTCCAGAAAGAATTCACAATGAGCATTGTTAACTCAGTGAGACCTTTATTCAAATAAAAGGAGGTATGTTTACACATAGCTCAATGGTAGACACTAACCTAGCATGTGAAAAAACCTAGATTTAATACTTGGCACACAAAGATTTAAAATTATATTTTTATCACTGTCTCAGTTGTTTAAGTATATCAAAAAAATTTAAAAAGGCATGTGCAATAGACCAGGTGGCTTAGATAAGAGGAAATAATTTTCTTGGAGCTCTGGAAGCTAAAAGTCCTTTATCAAATGTGGGCTATGTATGTTCTGAGACTTCTCTGGTTTACAGATGACTAGGCTTTGTTCTACTGTCACCAGATCCTTCCTGTGTAGACATCCAAAGTCACAGGTTATGTGTCCCCATCTCATTTCTCTTAATAGCACTAGTCAGGATGGTTTAGGGCAGACATTTCAAATTCACACATGAGTTTTAAACTAATCACATGATCAAGAACCTAATACCGTTGTAGTCCACTGTCCTGGGAATGGGACACCAAAAAAAGTTCTTTCAGGAACACACCTGCATAATGACTACTATTTTACAAAGAAAACAAAGACAGTACAGAACTGCATTGAGACAGCAGCATCAAGATTACTACGGCTCACTGTTGTGACTGATATCACCAAGAGAGAAATAGAGGCTGCCAACCCACACTGGCCTGAAATCTACTGCTCAGAATTTCTACTTTATTCCCATTAAACATCTCCTGTTTTGTATGTAATATATGCACTCATATTTTATAGATGACCCCAAAATTTATCCTGTCTTTAGAAATAAAGCCATTAATATCTAACACATCGTGTGAATGAGTCTCAGATATAATGACCTAGATTTATGACTTACGGTTATCTTGATTTCTTTGGTATTATTATTTTAGAATAACTCAATAAAAGGTAAGTATATAAAAATGGTACTATTTCTCCAATAAAATTCTTTAAATCTGTTGTATGTTTATTTAGGGGTATTGGTGTTGGTCTGGCATGGGAAAGTACTACAGTCATTTGTAGTAGTAAGAAAAAGTGTGTTCCTTAATTACTTTATAGGTATACCTTTGGTTTTTTTCTCCAGAGCTGATACATATCGGTTATATGTGACAAACTGTACCCACTTTATATATTACAGTTTGATCTTACAACTATAGCAATAAATATAATTTACATAGATATTTATGACTCTTAAATAAGCCCAAGTTAACACCAGCTATGTATTAACACAAATTCTCGCCCATCTCAATTTTAGTGACAGTGATACCAATATCTATGATCACTTGCTGACATAGGAACTAACAATGACAGCTAAATGCTGAGAAGTTGTTGAGCCAAGGATAATGATACATTCCTATAATCCCAGTCCTCAAGAGACTAAGTCAAGAGGATGATAATTTAAAGGCCATTCTGAGATCCACAACACAATCCTAACGTAAGCTAAAAGAACAAAAATACACAATGAGAAACTATTGAGTATCAAGTGCATACCCATATCAAAAAAGTTAAATGAAAAATTGTGTATTTATATTTCTATATTATGGTATTCAAAACACAGTATGTGGTACTTTTTACATTTGTCATATTATTAATTTTTATTTAATACATTCCACAGAAGTTTTAATATTAGCTGTGCAGAATCTAAGACAGAAAAGACTAAGATTCAAAACTTGGTAGAATTCAGACTCAAAACCAAATCATTTCTGTTGCATCTTCCATTGTACACAGTTTAATAAACTCATAGAGATTCAGGAAAAAAGGGCTCCCATCTAATTCTTGCTGTTTCAGCTGACACCTAGCCATCTTGACTCATGTTTCAGGTGTGGACAGTGAGCAAAGAGTCATCATCCCTCATGTGTAATATGTACATTTTTATTGTTTACATTTATTCTTTTATGAATTTCAGTACAAATATTCCCTGGAAGCTATATTAGTTATACATGAACACTGACCACATTTCATTATAAGACAGGAGGAAGAAAGAGCTGTTAGATGTTTGATTGATGTCACCCAGACATTTTTGTGCTTAGTTATATCTGTTCTTTTCCCTTGCAAAGCCCCACTTCAACTTCATGTTATTACTCACACATGTGTGCAAATTCTTCTGCTTAGTATTCTTCCATAGCATTCATCTGTTATCCAAAGCCATTCCTTCTAAGATTGTTGCTACCTCTAATACTCTGTTCAGTTCCTCCTTGTATTTAAGTGTTCTGTGGACAACTATACCTTCAGTCAAGTCACTATCACCTCCTCAGAAAAACTCATTCAGCCAGCCAACTCATTCAGATTCATTCAAAGAAAATAAAAGTTATTCTCAGTACAATTCCATTCATTCAAACTTTATATATTATCCTTCCATTATATATTCTATAATAAATTTTTAATTTTTCCATGACCTTATAACTCTGTAGCACTCTGGGATTATAAGCATCTTCTGCCTTTTTCAGAGATATATGTAACAGTTGACCAAATCCTAAATATCTTGATGCCTAAAATAGATATTCAGTTGATATTTGCTCTTTGATAAACTTGATCATTATAAATTATGAAAGTAAAATTATTAAAGAAAAGGAAGTGACTATTAATAAATTAATATTATATATTTTGAGGAAAATAAAATGTCTTTAACAATAAGATCTAAAATTGCTTAGCCAAATTCACCCCAATTAAGGCATAGCATTTTTGTTATATGCAGATTCTTGCACTCAAGTCCATAAGTGAAAAACCTAATGTAGTTTTCCTTTATGCTGAATGACCACAATTGTTTCATTTTTAGTCTGTAAACACTGAAAGGACATCAGATTCATCAATTCCTTTCTGCCAAATTGATTTAAGGCTAAAGAAAAAAGAGAAGTTGGAAAAGGGCATTTCCCCTTGAACCTTTGGAAATACAAATGAAACATCCAAAATAAATCTAAAAATATTCATAGAGGATTATCAACTGAACAAAAGAGACACTGTCCCTATGACTACTGACATCAGTATCTCAGTTGCCTGGTGACATAAAACTTTTAGAGGTACCCTGGTCAAAGATCTCACAGTTGTGCTTGAGATGTAGGTAAAGGAAAGAGCACTTTCTAGCATAAAAGACAGCATGCATATGATACCCCAAGCATATAACCTTCAAAAATATACAAAACTCTACATTTAAAGATCTCATGATCTTATCATTTCTAACTATAATATCATTCAGTATTTATATGCTTATATCCTAATGATTTCTAAGGGTACAGTGTAACACACTGGTAGATGAATTCATACATGTTCAGTGCTTCAAAAAGATACATATATTTTTGGAAAACCATGGAACCAATTACTAGTTCTGGCCCTAATGATGATGGGTTAATCCTTCACAATCTTTGCTTCTAAAATTTCCTTGATAATTAACTCAATTATGCGTAAAATTAAATAAGTTTGATTCTACTCTATTCTCACAACTGGTTTTGCTTTTCTTTTCACTGTTTCTGTGGTTATTAGATTTTGACATTATATTAGTTGTTGTAATTGAATTTTTTTCAAGAGTGTGGATCAACCCAGAGTATCAAGCATACAAGCAAATTCTCTACAAATGAGCAACACCTCCACTCCTATGCTTCACATGTCCTAAGATTTAATTACATAACAAATACAGATTCTACTTAAATAAACACCATTTTCTTAAAGGTTTTTCTCACTGCAATGTGAACATCCTTATTTCTTAAACTGTAGATAAAAGGATTCAGAAATGAGCCCATAATAGTATAAAAAATGGTAGATACTTTATCATCATCTGCATACGTACTAGAAGGCTTCAGATACATGAATGATGCAGCTCCAAAGTAAAATGAAACAGCTATGATATGGGAGCCACAGGTGCTGAAGGCTTTTGACCTACCCTCTGCAGAATGGATGCGGAGGATGTTGGAAAGGATCAAGGTATAAGAAATAAATATAGTCAGGATGGGCACTAGTACATTGACACCCACAACAATGAAAACCACCAACTCATTGGTAGCAGTACTTGTGCAAGAGAGCTTTCGGAGAGGAAGTATGTCACACACATAGTGATTGATGATGTTCCCATCACAAAAAGTCAGACTTAGTATGCTACCAGTATGGGCCATGGCACCCGTAAACCCCATCACATACACACCCACCATCATCAAGTGGCAAACAGGACGGGACATGGTGACCTGGTAAAGCAGGGGTTTACAGATGGCAGCATATCTGTCATAGGCCATGGCTATCAAAATGTAACATTCATCAATAATAAAGAAGCAGAAGAAAAAGAGCTGAGTCATGCACTCAGCATGACAAATAATGTTCTTCTTCACAAAACTCACCAGCATTTTAGGAGTTACAACAGAGGAGCAGCATAAATCAATGAAGGAAAGATGGGAAAGAAAGTAGTACATGGGAGTGTGCAGGTGACGGTTTAAAACAATCAGAACAATCAAGCTAAAGTTCGCCACCATGGAGACCACATAGATTCCCAAGAAGAGGAAGAAGAGAGGCAGCTGGAGCTCTGGCTTCTGTGTCAAGCCCAGAAAAATGAACTCCTTCACTGAAGAGTCATTGCCTGAGGCCATTCTTCTCCAGGTCACACCTGTGAGAACAGTAAAAAATCATAACTTAAAATGAAATCCCAGCACTTTCCAAACTGACACCAGGAAAATAAGAGTAATAATTAGAATCAAATGATAAATTCAAGCTCACAGTTTTCTGTGCCACTGTTTTCTACATTTCATGGGGGATCACATACTGATAAAACCATAAATGGATAAAAGATTATTTCCTTGGGAATGATAGTACAGTTGTGATTATTGATTTGGCAGCAACTCTGTTCTTCTGCTGCCTTGAAAATCCACCACCCACTTAAAGTTCTGTGATAATCTCAAAAAAGAAGACACAAGACACATCAAAAATTCTAGGCAGTTTGTAGAAAGGAGAACAAGCATGAATCCAATTTAATACTTACCCTTGTGCATGAGCAACTTATAAGTGACCTCACTAATACTTCTCTACTCTCACAAATGGGAACGTACACGATGGCACTAAAAAGCTGTAAAGGTACAGGTGCATAGGCCCAATATATATTTCTACATTTGCCTTACTGGTGATGAGGTAAATTAAGTTTGGACTGATAAGTGAGAGCCATCATTATACAAGAATAAGAAAAACCAAGAATATGGATTATTATTTCCAATGTTTATTTTTCAAAGGTTGTCCTCTTTATCTTAGAGGTGGTTAAATAGCATCTACTGATGTCTACAGGGCCAACTGATTATGACTCAAGAGAGCATTATGAGACTGTAATCTTAGGAACATCATTAAGATTGAAATGTTTATTTTCACAAGAGATCAGGCTTTAATTGTCATGATGCTTAGGGACTAGTTCAATATTAATGACACTGGCTTATTAGAGGTATACAATTTTGTTATGGATTTATTGTTTTAAAAATATTATTATATATATATACAATGTGTTTCACCAAGTTCAACCCGGAATACATTCTCTGAAATTTCTCCCCCAACCTCCTACTACTATCCTAATACAACTTCATTTTTTCCTTAATTTTTAATCTAATGAATTTAGTCAGCACTATCAGTATATGAGTGTAGAGGACATATATGTAAGTATAAGTAGCCTCTTTGGAAACCCATGAAACAGATAATGGTCATCCCAATAGCCACCAATTGACATTTTTTCCTCACCTTGAGGTGGAACTTGATGATCATATCATCCCTCAATGCTAGCATTGTGTCATGTTTGATATTACACAGATTTTAGGCATACTTCTACCACCACTGTGAGTTTATTTGAGCAGTGAACATGTTCAGTTCTGAAAATATTGTTTCAGTGAGTTAGTTAATTACCTCTGGACTTTACAATCTTCCCACCCCTATTTCATTTATGACATCATAGACTTGAGAAAAAATGGTAGGACGTGAAGGTTCCATTTAGGACTGAGCACTCCCAGACTCTTATTCTCTGCTTTTTACCCAATTATTAATGTCTGTGTTAATTGCTATGTACTGCCCCTCAAAAGTATTTCAGATGAAGGTTGAGAAATGCACTAAACTATGAGTATAATATATGGAAATTTATTAGGAATCAGATTAAATACATATCCACAGCAGAAAAAAAAAGTCATAAGTATTTCCCTAGGCCTATCACTTATCTAGTCTCAGGGAATTTGCCCTTGGAATTATGCTAGAAATAAGTTTGGTCTGTGGAACAGGCCTGAAATCCAAAAAGAAACTGCTGGTTACTCCAACAATACTTGGAGCAGTATTATACCGAAGGGTTTAATCTGTCATGCCAGAAATTACTGTAGCTCTCAAGTTTCATAGTTATGTAAAATTGGTTATTACTTTTGGCCTGTAACAGAATACCTAGACTTTAAGCACTAACAAAGATATACAACAGGGATTAAGCATCTAAGCAGATTCAAGCTTTATGTATGCATGTTATGTCTTGAGTATATTATTTCTTCAACAATAGGATTTCACAACAAGTTATGGGCATAATCAAGAGAGGTGGCAATGGCCTGTAATATTGGTGGGGGAGGGTTCTACAACTGGCATACAACTCCACAATTTGTAGCCTATTCTTGAATCTCAGTTTTTATTTGATAGCCTACTGTGTCTAGAAGAAAAACTGTCTTTCACGTATAAGGTATCTCCATTTGACTTCCTTTTTACGCATGAATATATCTTAAGAAGCTTATACAGTAGTAGCAATACATATGACATTCTCAAAATCCTTAATGTTAGTTATCTCTCCTCAAACTCCACAATCTATTCTGACTTCCCACATCCTGTTCCACTTAATCCTTCATGTCATTGCTCTCCATTCTTTCTTTATCCCACCTGTTCTCCAGATATTTCCACATTTTATTCCTGTCAACTTGAGCACTCTCCAGCTAGAAAATTAAGAGAGTCTGTCCAATATAGGATGGATTCATCATACTTTCTGTCAGGAGATGAAATCTAATATATTTATTTGTAATGTCCCCTTTCATACATATTGCAATACTTCTTAATCAAAGTCTATAATATCAAAGAGATTTTTGTCTGTTTTCTTCACAGCTACTTCTGATGAACTTAAAACAACTAAATCTGACAAATATAGGAGGGAGTCTATAAAAAAATATAGAATAATGAATAAATAAACATTCTTCTTAGTTCTTTAAGAATGCATTCTGGATATGGTTCATAATATTTTTCCCAATTGCAAAAAAAGTAGAAGGTGCCAATGTTCTTATAGATAGAATGTTAAACAGAAATGACATCCATAAAGAATGTACAGTCGCAGTCAGCACCAAGAGGCTTTCAAAGGTGATTCCCAATTAGAGATAGCAAAATTAGAAGAAAGAAAAATAAAAACCTGGAGCTCTCGTTGATGAATATCATTCTGCTTTTCTAAATAAAACTGAGAGCACCCAGTATCTTTTTCCATACAGAGTTGCATATATCAGAGGGAAATTTTTAACAGTGCATCATAATAAAGTATGAAATAGTAAAATCTAGGTTCTTTTTCTTTTGTAATACCATTGGGAGCCACTAAAAATATTTATTCTGTTGTAGCACAAAAAACTGGAACATTACACTAATCAGAAAGATTCTCATGGCCTGCGATAACTGGGAAAAATGACTATCTACAGAGAGAGGGGAGTAGCATGAGTTTCAGAGGCAATTAAAGCAGAGGGAAGAGAAGAAAGGGTGAGAGACAGAGTGAGGAGAAAAGAATATGAAAGTAGCAGTGAAGGGAAAGGAAAGGGGGAAGTGATGTGAAAGTGTCTTTGTGTATGTTGTGGATGTCATCCTTTAAATAAAGGAGCTGTTTTGGCCCTTATCAAACACCATAGCCATAGCAGGAGCATAGATAGGAGAAGGAGAGCAGAGTCAGATAGAGATTGACCCAGATGCATTTCAGCCACTAAAGAAACAACATGTAAGGAACACAGGTGAGCCATGGGCAACATGGCAGAACAGATTATGAAAATGGGTTGGGTTAAGATGAAGGATTTAGTTACCAATGTGCCTGATCCATAGAACAAACATCATGAAGTTAATATATTGTCTGTGTGTTTCTTTGGGATTTTGAAATGCTGATCCAGATAAGTGGCAGAGGGTGGGTCTGAACTATAGGAATAGTCTGGGCCAGAAACCTAGTGTTACAGGGAAAACAAAGGAAGAGCCCTGGATTAAAAGTAATTCTGTGAGAAGCTTTAATAAACAAACAAAAAAAACATAAAAGAATCATTGCAAGGGTGGAATCAGCAAGTCTTCTAGTAAGGGACTCAGAAAAGCAAAAGGAACAAATACCTCCAAGACAGACTAGGCCTGACTAAATTGTAGAGCTGTCACACACAGAATTTAGAGCAACTGAACTTTTCATCAAATTTTTACATTTAGCCCTGAACTGACATGGAAATACAAGTTTGAAGGAGGAAAATGTACCAAGAAGATTGAATGATTTCAGAAACAAATTTCAGAACTTGAGAAGGATCGCAGGTCCTTTCTTTAGATAACAAGGAACAAGATTGGTGAAGCCTATGAATAAAGTAAATAATATGACAGAAATAATGTTCTATAAAGGAAATCCTCCATTTGTAACTTTTTCCTTTTAGGATGGAAATAAATACCACAAATGAATCTCACTGACTCTCCGAAATTGCAAAGGGACTAAAAATTCCTTAGGGAAAAATTGAAATGTTCTCCACAGGACAGACATTCCTAGGGGGTATCAAAGTGATCAAGGCATTGTGATTCATTTAATATATTCTACAAAATGTTAAAAACTATAATGTTGGTTAGTTTTGTTTTGATTTTGTTTTTTATTCATTTCCCTCCTCCAGTAGCATTTAAAGTGACTTCCAGCACTATGAATGGTAGTCAGTGGGTTGATGGCATAAGTGGTGTCAGCAATAAGGCCTTATCAGGTTCTTGGGAAAACAATAATTTCCTTTCCCATGCCCTGTAAGGTGTGGGAAGCCTGTCTCTAGGACCATATTGGTCAACAAGGTAATAAAATGTAACCCATTCCTGTGACTGGAGGTTTTAGTTGGTGGTATAAAATGACTTGTTGAGATATTGTCACCCACTTCATATGGTGGCTCTATTTAAATTACTTTTCTGTATATTAGGAAACATCTACAGGAGGATATTTTTAATATGGCTTTCCAAAAGCCTTTAATGCTAGTTGTCCCTCCCTCAATTCTCTGAGAACTTCATATATGCATTCAGTGTGTGTTATGTCATTAACCAAGCTAAATATTTCTACATAACTTTAAATATTATCTGTAAAAAAAACTTGAAGACATACAGCTAAGAACATCTATGTAAGAGACAACTACTACATAGTGAAGCACTCAATTCAACATTCTTTGATAACAAACTTGACTACCTAATCTACATTAAAAAATACTTCTGGAGCAGGTATTTGGAGCTAGATGATTAAAAACTACCCACAAAGCAGTGAAAACTACAGAATATCATGATGTATGACCTGCTTTGCTTTACATAGATACTTATAATTATTCATCAAGCTTCCAGGAACTGCTTTATATCAAGACATTGTCATGTTTGTTGTATACTATACAAATGTGACTTATTAAAGTTCAAAAGCATCTTTCCCAGAGAGAGAAATTTTTATATTTACTAGATATTTTTCTCATATAAAATACATTCATAATTTCTAATTTTAATATACTTAGTTTTAATTGTAGTTTGTTCTGTCTGGTGTACAGGTTAAATGGCTCTTTGCAAATTTTATCTGTTTAAAATTAAAATTGATTTTCTTTGAGACCTAATGAGACAAAAAACCTCAGGCAGATATATTTTAATTTTTATATGTTTATTATTTAATACTTAAATTAATTTTTAATTGTTTGCACAGGTGCTGATAGGCCCCTTAAGTTAATTTTCTGGATATAAAATAAACTCAAAAAAGTCAGTAGCCCCCATGCATAACAACAAACAATAAGTTGGCTAAAACAGATATTAGGAAAAAACATCTTTCTAAAATTTATTTTTAATTGACAGGATTGTAGGGGGATTATGTTGTTCCATTGTAAATAATTGTCTTACCCTATACACCACCATTTCACATCATGATGATAATGGGCTAAATTTCTAAAAATGTATTAATTAGGTGTTATTTCTTTGAAAGAGTTGCCATGGTCAAGGTGTCTCTTCACAGCCATAGAAGTCCAACTAAAACACTGAGTTTGCATCCTAATTCATGATAGTTGATATGAAAATCCCACTGAGAATTATGTAGTCCCTTAAACACAGGTGATAAGGACACATCTACAGTACTGTATATAAGAGGAAGTATAATTAGTGTGGACCAATTATAATTCTTGATATTTTATTTATCTAGGAAAAATATATGTACTCTATATTATTTATTTGTTATGCTGTTTCATGATCTGATTTTCTATTTAAATAACCAAGTGTCCATATTTAAGAAGTATGAAAAAAGATGTCCTTTGGGTTTAAACAATAGTGAGTAAAAATGATTATTTGAGTAAAATTTATTTAGATTTTATTATTCTAACCACTAATTATGTCTTTGCATTTAACATTAAAATCAAACCTGTGCTCTGGGATACGGGCAATTGATAGAGATCCCTGCTGTATTTCATTCTCATATCTAAAAATGGCTATTGCCCAAGCAATGAGCACTTCCTCTGGCTCTTACAATTCTTCTTCCCTATCTTCCAAGAAGGTTCTGTACCTTGGAGTGAGGATGTGTGATACAATGTTCCAGTTATAGTTTAGTTATTGTTATCCCTCCCTCACCCCTCCTTCATCCTACCTGCCCATCCTAGTCACCATAAAGCAAAATCCTTCAGAATGCACTAGCCTAGTGCATTGGTGAAATTAGTATTTTCACCAATTAAATACTAAAAATGTCAGCAGATAGCATCTGAAGACTATGACAAAGATGTTTCCACTTGGCTATGCTCTCCTATCTAATGATTCTGCTAGTATTTTTAAAGTGCACTGATTTGTGGCTTTCTTTTGTTCTCTTACTCAAAAGCCTCCATAAAATGTTACAGCATTGCAGGACAGTATTTGGAGCAAGCTAAATCCTTGTCTCTGAGTTGTAGTCAATCCAGAAAATGATTTCTTTAAAGTGACACATGAATTTTTACATTAAGATCAGTCATCATTTAAGATCAAAGACATACTATAATCTAGATCATTTAAAAATAATATCTCAGTGTGCCCCCAAGTGGACAGATGTGATCATTTCAGAATTTCCTATTGTAATAAATCTAATTTTGCACACTTATTAAATCTAAGTAAACCCTGAAGCTTCTTTTGCTTTTTGGTAACTTGAAAATTACTAATCTCGGATATTGTGTAGATGAACGATGTAAAATGTATTCCCTCACTTTGATTTGCTGTTGATATCATACTGATTTGTGGGTTATAATAATTATAATTGCCTGAGTACTTTAACATAGACTTTTGTCAAAAGCACAGCCTCTTGAACTGGTCAGCTTTCTACCTCAGACTCCCATATGTGGGAATACAATAGGTAATACAGTATGTGCACCATAACTGGAGTGGGTTCTTATGTTGTGTGTTGGATTGTTATGTTTACCTCTCTATAGGCGCTTAAAAATATAAAGTAGTCAAGCCGGGTTGTACACACCTATACTCTTAACAAGTCTGGAGCCTTAGTCAAGACCTTCCTGGAGTTCAGTAAGGTCCCAAGGTCCTCATGAGTATCTCAGTGAGACCTGAGAAAAAGAGAAATGGCCATACACCGTACTGTAATAAAGCACTTAAAGCGTGTGTAAAGTCCTGTGTATGATACCTGGCATACAAAAATTGAAATTGGTGTTTTTATCACTGTGTCACATGCTTAGGTCTACTAAAACAATTTTTAGGCACATGAAACATGCAAGATGGCTTTAAAAAGAGGGGATCATTTTTTTGCATCTCTAGGAACTAAATCAAGTGTGGCCTATGTGTTTTCTGAGGCTTCTCTCTTTGTTTACAGATGACTATGCTTTTGCTGTACTATCACTAGGTCCTTCCTACATATATGTCCATTCTTAATGTTTATGTGTCCCCATTATTTTCCCTTAAGAACATGAGCCAGATTTGTTTAGAGCAAACTTTAACATCACAGATTAACTTAAATGAGTTTTTAATTAACCAAAATGAGTTTTAAATTAACCACACAATTAAGAACCGAGAACTGTTGCAGTCCACTGTCCTGGGGAGTGGAAAACCAACAAAAATTCATGCAGAAACACGCCTGTATAATAACCACTATTCTACAAATAAAGTGAAGGCAGTATGGGACTGCACTGAGACAGCAATATAAAGATTATTAAGACTTGATGCTGTGATTCATATCACTAAAAGATAAAAGGAGGCTGTAAACGCACACTGTCATGAAATCACCCACTACTCGAAATTTCTACTCTATACTTATTTAAAAAATGATGTTGTTATATATGCATATACACTCTTATTTTAGAGATGACCCAAAAATTTACTCTGTTTTTAGAAATGAGGCATTTAAGATCTAAGCCATTTTGTGAATGATTCTCAAATATAATGAACTAGCTTCTAATGTAGTACAAATTTTAATTGGTCTTAATTATAAAAATCTTAAGCCAGATAGTTGGGTAAATGCTGAATGATTACAGCAAACCACAACCACCTCTCACCTCACCAACTCCTCAGCCTAAAGCTGAGCTCCTGTTTCTGCCTGCCTTACCACTTCTCCACCCCACTGAGGCATATCACATCCTGTTTCCTCCTCCCAAGTGCTGGTGTTAAAGGTATGTGCCACCACTGCTTGGTCTCTATGGTTAGCTAGTGGCTAATTCTGCCCTCTGATCCAGGCAATCTTTATTTGTCAGAGCATAAACAAAATGTTATGACATTTCCCTTTTTATCTAAAATAAAAAAGGTTATAACCAATATAAGAAAAACTATATATAAGGACAATAAATATATGCAACATGTACAAGCAAGAATAACATTAACAATATTAATTCTATTAATATTTAACAAATTTATAGAAAATGCTCCATTATTTATTGTATCTTGGAGAGTAAAAGTTTGTATCTAATTCACTTTTTATTCTAACTTGCATTACCAAAACTATCTTTTAATGCTTCTCAACACTATGTACTTTATACCTCTATTCTGAGTTTATTTTCAGGATTTGTTAAGAAAAACCATAACTATCTAGTCTTCAACTCTCTCAGAGACTCAACAAGGAAATAATATTACTTGAGTAAACAGGAAATGCAAGCAAGAGACTTCCAAAAATTGAGAGAAATGACAGAAACAGCTGGATAACTGGACACTCACCCAAGATTGCTCCCCAATGCTTGGGCGGCCATATTTGGCCTACAGGTCTAGCATATCTGACAGACTATTCTGTGAAGGGCTGTCTTACCCTGTCTTAGAAAGTTTCAGTAGTCCTCTATTTTGTCTCCTGCTTGTCCCATTTAAACAGCATATAGTCAGAAGTTGAGGCAAGGGCATTTCTTTCCCAGTAACTAACTTTTACCACAAAAAAAGTAAATTCCATATGGAGTTTCTAGATGTCCATCACTTGATCTAAAGTAGATTGATGCTTCCAGGAGCAGACATGTCTCATTGTCATGAAATAAGAACCTATCATTAAAATATATTAAATGCCATATCCTGCAGATGTCTGAAGTGTTTGAAGACAAACTGTATACTTAAAATATTATCTCTCTTTGACCTTGAAAGTTTACCTAATATGACTACAAGCTCAATTATAGTAGGTGACTACTAACCTGCATTTCTTTATTTTCCTAAATAGCTTGCAATAATAACTTTCAAGGACTAGAAATTTGCATTGTAGTGTTCAATGAGCTGTATAGGTACAAAACCTTGAATAAGATTAGAAATGTATGTACAGTTTGTTCTAACAAAAAACCTCATACTTGCATCAATATACAAAAATTCAAGCCAATGTAAAATATTTAAAACTAGTAGTTGCCTTTTTTGGTTTAAAAGTAGATTTAATAATCTACCTTTTATCCTATGTCTATAGCTCCCATTTTTCTTTTCAGAGTAGATTCAGTAACCTACCCTTATACTCTATCATTTCCATATCCTATTTTTTCTTTTCATAACAAGAAACCTTAATTTAATCACCTCTGTTTATCTTTTTTATCATTACCAATAATAACTTGTAACCAACCAACCTAAAAGATGAGAAATATCTATAACCCATTGAAAGACCAAACTGCCCACCCACATCTTGGAATTATGGGCATTGTGTTATAGCATCTTTTCTGAAAAGAAAAATTTGGGTTAATTGTCAAGTCCTGGGAGAGTTATCTGTATCATTTGTTGTCTAGTCTCGACATAATGGGAAACTGTAGTACGAGGTTTCTGGCCCGGACTTTTGGGCTTAACCTCAAGGTCTAGGCCCACAGACCCGCCCCGCAGACCCACAGTCCCACAGTCCCACAGAGACACACAGAAGCTTCCAATAGTTTTTGGCTGATCAGCCTCAGGCCCAGGCATATCACATGCTAGCCCTCAACCCTTATTCTAACCCATGTCTCTTGTTCAGCCATGGGGCTCGGTACCTTTTCTTAAGGCATCATAGTTGTCCTTGGCTTCTTCCGGGCCTCTCTCTGGAATTCCCTCTGGTGTTCTGATCTGGCATTCTGTTCTCAGAGTTTTTAGTCTGGTAGCCCCGCCTACACTTCCTGCCTGCCTTTGGCCAATCAGCTCTTTTTATTAAACCAGTGGTTGGGACAATTATTTAAAATGAAACAACACAACCTCCCACAGGAAACTGTAGGGCTTGTCTCAAATTCTGGCTGAATTAGTCTGTGAGGCTGGATCAGCCTACCACCTCAAAATTGTCCTCAGTGTTTTGTAGTCCATAGCCAGTCTTTGGGTGGTGTTTGTCAGCTCAGTGGTGTTGGCATTGTCCATGAATAATAATCATTGTGGGGCCCCATTCTCTGTTTGGAGACTTCAAAAGTTGTTTGGCAACATGATGGTTCATTGAAGAACCATCTTAATGTCTCATTTGTCTAGTTGTCTTCAGATTCCTTAGGTGGGTGTTTTAATTCTCCTGAAAAGACAAAAAAAAAAAAAAAAAAACACTTTCCCAACCCTAATTTTGGGGATGTTTCATTTTGGCAAAGTATATCTAATCAAATGAAAAGCATTTGTTAGTCTTAAAGTTAGTTTATACTGAACAGTCATGCTGATGATGAATTACCATGTCTTCTAATTGACAGGTTTCTCTTGTTCAAATCTAATTTTTATCAATTTTCATGGCATCCATAGCTTTTCTTGTCCTATAGAAACAAAAGCAAAACCTCTTGCCAAACATAACACATATCCTGGTTTTCGTTCTGAGGTTATCACATCCTTAAAGTATACAGATTGATTTTATTCTGTAGGTTTTTTCCTAGTATTCAATGTCTCTCCACAGCTGTAGTTCCTTTCTCATTAGCATTTAGAAGAGTAAAAGTTAATAATAAATAAATTATTCAATCTATTTCTGGGTAACCTTATTACCCCTTTCTGTCTATTTAACGTATCCTTTGGAGTTGTATTTGATCTTCCTCTAACTGCTTGCCCTGCAGGATTGTGTGTTTTACCTCTAAATGCTTTATATTCTAATAAGCAAAAAATTGTTTCACTTTACTAGAGAAAGATTCTGGAGCTTTGTCAGCCTTAACTTGTACAGGTACACCTATGATGGCCATGACCTCTAATAAATGTGTAATTATAAAATCAGCCTTTTTTAGAACTCAATGTCAGTTGGCCATTAAAATCCTGAATATATATCTGTAGGGGTATTGTGTTGATTCATGGTAAATAATTGTCCCACCCAGTGATTTAATAAAAAGCGTTGATTGGCCAAAGGCAGGCAGGAAGTGTGGGCGGGGCTACCAGACTAGGAAAATCTCTGAGAACAGAATGCCAGACCGAGCACCAGAGAGAAGCTGCAGGATGCAGAGGACAACCATGCAGCTTTAAAGAAAGGTACCGAGCCGCATGGCTGAACAAGAGACATGGGATAGCTTAAGGGTAGAGAGTTAGCAAGCTATATGCCTTGGCCTAAGGCTGATCAGCCTAAAACTATTGAAAGCATCTGTGTGTCTCTGTGGGACTGCGGGACTGCAGGTCTGTGGGCCTAGACCTTGAGGTTAGGCCCGAAAGTCCGGGCCAGAAACCTAATACTACATATATCTATGGCATGGTATACATATTTTAATTTTCAAAGTTCTGAAAAATTAAACATATGCATCTGCCCAATTTTCTAAATACCTTTAGGGTTATTTATGCAGGTAATTGAGTTTGGTTGTACAAATTACATTTCTTTATAATTTCTTTATACTTTCTTTGGCTTAATGGCAAGTGAAGAAAATAAACTTCTTTCAAACCTTTGTTATTGACATAGTGGTTATTATAAAATTTTGAGGGCTCCAGCACATTTTCAAACAATAGTTGATCAATTTTATTATTACCTTGTCTTAGACAGTCTGGCCGACCTACATTGAATATAATGTGTTTATATCCATATGTGGGTTGATTTCTATTCCTAAATATTTCTTATAATTATAGAAACAAGAAAGGTAATTCTGAATCCTCAAAAATAAATTCATCAGTTTAAATATGTAAAAAAAAGTCTTACTGCATACTGAAAATAATTAACTAGCTAAGAGGTTCTATAAAATCCATTAATACCAAATAGCACATAATTCCGATTTTTAGATAGAATTATATAAACTTTCAGCCACTTGATTTATGTTGCCTGATTTATAACCTGCTTTTCTTGATTTGTTTGCATCAGTATAGAATGGACAGGTTCCAGAAATTTGTGTTCCGATATAATATGGGGAATCTAGTTAGTTCTCTTTATAAATTTAATTCTCTCATTTTGGGTATATTTGTTGTGAATTTCATAATATTACTGCAAGCTCTTTGACAAAATTCACTTTATGCCCATCATTTGTCAGTTGCCTCATTACTAAAAGATACTACAATTTCTGACGGATCTATTTCTGCTAATTGACAATGTCACAATTTTTCTTTTAAAATGAACTCAGAGGCATTTTTCTGTGTAAGGTTGTTAATTTATTTCTCTGTTTATATGGTGAAAAATCCATTCTACAATAATATATTTCCTCTGCATTAATATTCAGGTGGAAAATACATAGAATGTAAAATAACAAGAATGCAATAAAGCTCTGAATCCAAATGATTCACAAATACATTCTGTAATTTCTTTTCTACCAAAGCCAATACCCTCTCAGCTTCCACTAACAATTCTCTTGGACAATTTAAGTCTTTGTCACAATTTAAGGTTTGAAGAAATTGCTCAGGTCATTATTTTTATTCCAGTAGTGGGACAGAGATTGGCAATGTCTCATAGAAATCTTTGAAAATCACTAAGAGTCCACAATTGATCTCCCCTAATTCGCACATTTGGGTGTCAAATGTTTTGTGAGTCTATTGTGTATTCTAAATAATTAATAGAATTGATAAAAATCCCCTCTTTATATGTTTTCATTTTTTTTTATTTAAAAAGGTTTGTATTCCATATATACCACTGTTCGCCCTCTCTTCCCTCTTCCCAATTCCCTCCCAGTCCTCTCTCAGTCTACCCTACCCCATATCCTCATCCATTCCCAAGGAGGGCAAAGGAGCCCCAAGGTAGGTCTGTTCAGTCTGATATATCCAGTTGGGCTAGATCGGATTCCCTCCTCCCAGTATTAAGACTGGGTTAGTTGTTCCTCTGTAGGTAATGGATCCAAATTGCTAGTTCATGCACAGAAAAATAGTCTGAACCTACTGCAAGAGATGCTACAAATCACTCATGCCATTTGACAGCCATCTACCTTCTAAGGGTTTAGTTCCCTTCCCTGAAGGTTCCTCAGCAATTGGTTCTGGTTCAATGAGCTCTGAATAGTTCCAGTCAGCCATCTCTGTGGGTCTCTTCCTCATGTTCCTGATCCCTGTGCTCATATACACTCTCCTCTCTCTCTCTCTCTCTCTCTCTCTCTCTCTCTCTCTCTCTCTCTCTCTCTCTCTCTCTCTCTCTCTCTCTCTCTCTCTCTCTCTCCAGCTGGAGTGGGAGCTCAACCTAGTGCTTAGCTATGGATCTCTCCTTCTGCCTCTATTCATTGATGCATGAACGTTCTATAATGACACTTAGGGTAGTCATTCATTTGATTATATAGAAAGTCTGTTTAGGCACCCCTCCACTATTGCCTAGAGTCCTAGCTAGGAACATCTTGTGGGTTCTTGAATGTTTCCTTAGCACCTCTTTTCTTTCCAACCTCACAGTGGCTCCCTCTATCAAGATACCTATTTCTTTTTTCTCCCTTCCTCTCACTCAACCATCTCCTTCTCTCATGATTTGTTCCCACCTCTCCTTGGCCACTACCCATTATGATCCCAATTTACTTAGGAGATCTTATCTGTTTCCTCTTCCCAGGGGGATTCCTGGATGTCTCTCTTAAGTTCCTTCTGTTACCAAGCTGTTAAGGGGTTGTAGTTTGCAGCCTGGATCTTCCTTGCTTTATGTCTAAGATCCACTTATCACTAAGTATATATCATGTCTTTCTTTGTATTTTTCAGAAGCAATGGTAATCTTCAACAAGGCAAATTTTTCTTTACTTCTTCACACATTCTTTCTTAAGTACCTATATTTTAATCAGCCAGTAAACAACCATTCATATAATAGTAAACTATAAACTGAAGAAATTATTTATGTATTATTTCCAATGTCTGTGCTTTGAAATATTGGCAGATTGTCTGGTTATTTAATATTGTCTGTAGAAGAACCTTTAATTGATATCTCCTTACAGACTGAAGATTATTATAAATAGGCACTGTGAAGGCAATTTTTTGTCTTTTTATTGTAAAGGTATAGTGAAGAAACAATCTTTTAAATCAATAGATATAAGAGGCCATCCTTTAGGTAATTCACAGGTAAAGGAATTCCAGACAATAGAAAGCCCACTGGTTGAATAACCTTGTTAGCAGCTCTTAGATTAGTTACCATTCTTCATATTCCAGATTTCTTTTTTAATAACAAGTTCAGAATTCCAAGAGCTGCTTGATTCTTCAATATGCTGAGCATTTAATTGCTTCTATACAAGCTTTTCTAAGATCTGCAAATTTTCTGATGTTAAAGGCCATTGTTCAACCCATACAGGTGTTTAAAATTAATCATTTTAAAGGTAGCACTGTTGGTGTCTCTGAATTATCAGCAGCTGCTATGTTGTCCCTTGTTGATATACATATAAATGTCCAATGTCTGCCTTTACCACACCTTTTGCATATTCCAGAAGGGAAGCGCATTCTGTCAAAATTTTTCTTAGGAAAAAAATATTGTATCTAGGAATGTCCTGTTTACAGTCCCTTTTTAGGTGACCTGTTTTACTATATTTGAAACACCTGACATTTCAATTTTTCTTCAAACTTCTCGAAATAAACTTTCCTATCTAAGCATCATCATGATTATGAGATTCAATATTGATTATATCTTGGATCCATTCCTCTAATATTGCTGATTTCACCTTTAATGGCATAGTGAATTAGCATTTTCAAAAGCCAGAGATTTAATTATCATTTGTCTAGCTTCTGAATTTTGTATCATTCTATTTACTTCTGAAGTTAATCTTTTAAGAAATTAGTGGAAGTTTCTTTGAGACCCTATATAACTTTAGTAAATAATTCAGTTTTATGTACTATGTCTTCAAATCTGTCTGAAGCATTCAAAGCTGCTACATGGCATAAAGCCAGGGTGTGATCATATATACAGACTGCCTTTGTACATCAGCATAATATCCCTTTCATACCTCCAGCCCTACTTCATTTTTCAATGGTCTTAGCTTTGCCCTTTTACAGGGTTCTCCTTTGTAATTGAGGATCAGGCTTCAAGATTGCTGTAATCAAATCTCTCCAATCTTGAGAGAGAGATAATTCTATTACTAGTAGACAATAAGTTTCACATTTGTTTCACAAAAGGTGAATGTATGCCATATGAGACTATCACTTCCTTGAATCTTCTTAAATATAACATTTGCACAGGAATCATTCAGCTATTAAACAGCCTTGAAGTTGTCTATCTATCATTTGGCATTTTGGACATTTCCTATAAAATTATTGGATAAATTAAGTTTGGCATTTTGAAGACTTTAGACTGTTCCTAAAAATCTACAATGCAATGCTGAGATTCATTCTCCTTTAAATTCCTCTGTCTGAATCTGAATATCTCTGTAATATGATTTAATAAGTTTCTCTAAAACTTCTTTCTTAGTACTTATATTAACCAACATTTTAGTGATAAAATAAAAATGACCAGATTATACTTAGAATTGGCACTATATAAATCCCATCTAAATTAATTATCCTCTCATTTAATTGTTCCATATTTAAACTATCCTGAAAGCTATCATACAGAGACCTGACTCCCTCCAAAGTAATAGTTTCACATTTTCTAATGTGGGAAACTCTTTAAACTAATTCCTCCATTTAGGAATTCCTAATTGTCTCACCAAATCTGTCAATAATGACTGATGCTGCATAGAATGATAGAAGCCCTAGATGGTTTTCAAAACAGCTACCTAGTTTGGCAGAAGCCCAAGCAGGGGATCCAGGGACTGCCCACCAAGAGAGGGAAACTTCTATCTGAAAAATCACTGGCTGAGTAGTGAGTATTGTCAGATGCAGCTCCAGCCTGTGTCAGTGGCTACAAAGCCACAGGGAAGCTGCTTTTCATGAACTCATGCCCCACAAGTTGGATGCCAGATATAGCATAAATTCTAACTAGTCTTAGTAATAAAAACCCAGAACTAGATATTAGGGCAAATACTGTACGATCAAAGGGACAAAGGAGCAAGCTGCAGCTACCTCTTACCTTGAAAACTCCTCAGCAGAAAAGATGTAAGCTGCTGTCTCTGCTGCTCACCTTTTCACTTCCTCTCTCTGCCTAGCCATATCACTTCTTGTTTCCTGCTCTAAGTGCTAAGATTAAACGTATGTGACACTACTGCCTGACCTCTATGGTTAACTAGTGCCTAGCTCTGTCCTCTGATCTCCAGGTGTGACTTATAGTTGTTTTAATTGTTAAAATATTAATAGGTATTATTGTTTTGTATTAAGTGAATAAAAGTAAGTGTATTAAAAAAATGGTACTATTTCTCCAAAAAAATCCCTTCAGACTGGTTGTTTATTGTTTAACTATTGGTACTTGTCTGGCATGGGAAGATACTACAGTCATCCCTAGTAGTACAAAAATACTATCACTCCTTAACTATTTTTAATTATGCCTTTGTTTCTTTCCTCCATATTCTGATTTACATTTATTATTTGTGACAATTATGTTTGTTTTCTATATTAAATGTTGAATTAGTTTGCCAAATGTAATAATAAAACTATTTGTCATGGATATATGTATATATTAATCTTCAATATCCCCAAGTTAACAACTATGTATTAACACAAATTCTTCTCTAGTTCCAATGACAATGATATCAGTATCTATGATCCATTCCTTGCACTGATACTAATAAGGACAGTTATGTCGAAACTGGCAACTGGCCATCATCAATGCTGAGAAGTTGTTCAGCTAATGGTAGTAGTACATCCTACAATCTCAGTCTTCAAGAGACAAAGTCAAGAGGATGATAATCTCAAGGCCACTCTAAGATTCACAAAACAATCCTGTCTCAAGACTAAATAAATAAGTAAATAAACAGTGAGAAGCTATTGAATACCAAGGAAGTTAACTGAAAAAAAATACATTAATATTTCTAGAATACGGTATTTAAAACAAAGTCTGTAGTATTTTTAAAGTGCATCATTTATTTAATGTGCACCACAAAAGTTTTAATATGAGCTGTCTAAGACAAAGAAGATTAAGACTCAAAACATGAAGAATTCAGACTAAAGAACAAATCATTTCTCTTGCGCATTCCATTGGACACAGCTTACTAAACTCAAGCAGACCCAGAATCAAGGACACCCACCTAAATCATGCCTCTGTTTTAGCTGACATCTAGCAACCTTGACTCATATTTCACATTTGTACAATGAGCAAAGCACCATCATCTCTCGCATAAAACATGCAAATCTTTATTGTTTAAATTTATTCTTTTCTAAATTTCAATACAAATTTTTCCTGGAAGCCACAGTAGTCATAAATAAAAATTGATCACACTTCAGAACATGGGAGAAGGAAATAAAAGCTGTCAGATGTTTGACTGATATTACTGATATTATTGTGCTTATTTACATTCATTCTTTTCTCTTGGAAAGCCCGAATTAGGCCTCCTGTTAATTGTTCTTCACACTTGTATGTACATTCTTTGGCTTAGCATCCTTCCATAGTGCTCATCTGTTTCCCAAAACCATTCCTCCCCATCATCAATATTGTTGCCGACTCTAAAACTCTGTTCAGCTCCTCCGTTTACTTAGGTTTTATGTAGGCAACCATCCCTTCAGTCAACTCAACTGTCACCTTCTCAGAAAGTCCTTCAGTCAGCCCACCAAAGAAAATAAGACAGTTGTTATCTATACAATTACATGCTTTCAAGAAATGTAATGTTCTTCCATTATATATTCATAAATACAAAATTTTAATTTTATCACCTTACTCGCTTCTGAGATCATAAGCATTGTAAGCCTTCTTCAGAGATATATTTGTAATGTTTGACCAAACCCTAAATATCTTGATATTTAAACTAGGATTGATGCTCAGTTTACATTTGTTCTTCAATAAACTCTATTATTATATATTATGAAAGTAAAATTATTAAGGGGAAAGAAATGACTACTAATAAATTAAGATTATATAATTCATTTGAAGAAAAGATAAAATTCCTTTAACAATGAGAAGTAAAATTTCTTAATCAAATTCCTTATATGTCTTTTATATGCCAATTATTTCCCTCAAGTTCATAAATGAAAAGCCTAATATAGCTTATCCTTATCCTAAATTACCATAATTGTTTTTGAATTTTTAATCTTCAAGCACGGAAATTATAATAGACTTATCAACCCCTCTTTGCCAAACTGATTTTAAGGTACAAGAAAAGACAAGCCTGAAGTGGGAATTTCCCCTCCATACTGGAACCTTTGGAGATACAAAGGAACCACTCAAAAAGAAATCTATAAATATCTCCAGAGGGTTTTTAACTGAACGAATGACATACTTTCTCTAAGACTACTGTAATCAGTATCTCAGTGGCACAGTGGCATAAGACATCCAGATATGTACTAGTCAAAGGTCTCACAGTGATGTTTAAGATAAAGATGAATGAAAACACTTGCCTAGAATAAAACAGAGCATGTTATGATTCTCCAAACACACAACTTGCAAAACTATGCAAAACTCTACATTTAAAGATCTCATGGACTTACCATTTTGAAGTATAATTGAAGTTTTTCAAGACAGTGAATCAAATTCAGGACTTCATGTATATAAGTAAATGCTCTACAATAAGCAAATCCTCCTGACCTATGCATCACATTTTCTAAGGTTTACTTACCTAACAAATACCAGTTCTACTCAGGTAAACATCCTATGCTTCAATGTTTTTCTCAGTGCAATGTGAACATCCTTATTCCTTAAACTGTAGATGAAAGGATTTAGCATTGAACCCATAATGGTATAAAAGATGGTAGATACTTTATCATCATTCAGAGACATACTAGAAGGCTTAAGATATGTGAAAGCTGAGGCTCCAAAGAAAAAAGAAACAGCTATTACATGGGATCCACAGGTACTGAAAGCTTTCAACCTACCCTCAGCAGAGTGGATACCAAGAATGTTGAAAAGAATCAACAGGTAAGAAATAAATATAGTCAGGCTGGGCACTATTACATTGACACCTACAACAATGAAAACCACCAGCTCACTGATGGCAGTACTTGAGCAAGAGAGCTTCTGGAGAGGAACTATGTCACACACATAGTGGTCAATGATGTTGCCATCACAGAAGGTTAGACGTAGTATGCTACCAGTATCAGCCACAGCTCCCACAAACCCCATTACATACACACCTGCCATCATCAAGTGGCAGACTTTATGGGACATGGTGACATGATAAAGCAAGGGTTTACAGATGGCAGCATATCTGTCATAGGCCATTGCTGTCAAAATGTAGCATTCATCAATAGCAAAGAAGCAGAAGAAAAAGAGCTGAGTCATGCACTCAGCATGGGACATGATGTTCTGCTTAACAAAACTCACCAGTATTTTGGGGGTTATTACTGAGGAACAGCATAAATCAATGAAGGAGAGGTTGAAGAGAAAGTAGTACATGGGGGTGTGCAGGTGAGGGTTCAAAGCAATCAGAACTATCAAGCCCAGGTTCCCCACTATAGAAACCACATAGATTCCCAAGAAGAGGAAGAAGAGAGGCAGCTGGAGCTCTGGCTTCTGTGTCAAGCCCAGAAGGATGAACTCCTTCACTGAAGAGTCATTACCTAAGGCCATTCTTCTCCAGGTCATATCTGTGAGAACAGTAATATTAAATAATAATATTAAAATAAAACCCCAGTGCTCTCTAAACTACCACTTTAAAAAAAG
Organism: Phyllotis vaccarum; assembly: GCA_033318265.1. NCBI lineage: Eukaryota > Metazoa > Chordata > Mammalia > Rodentia > Cricetidae > Phyllotis > Phyllotis vaccarum. Next base: position 92,838,405 of record JARWLC010000012.1, read on the forward strand.
ATTCAGAACAAGAATCAATTGATAAAGTCAAGCTCACACTTCTCTGTGCCTTTGCTTTCTATATTTTGTAGGAGTTTGTATGAAGAAATAAACATAAGTAAATTAAAGGCCATTTATTTGGAAATAATATTAAAGGCAACAATAACAATGACCATTTTGGGTTCTTTAGTATCCCTGTTCTTCTTCTACAATGAAGATACACCTCCAATAAAAGGATCAGTGATAATCTCAAAAGAGAAGACACAGGCACATTAAAGACACAAGGTGTTTGGAGAAAGAAAAACAAGTAAGCATCCAATTAATTACTTACCTTTGTGTATGTAAAACTTATAAATGACCTCACTGACACTTCTCTACCTCCACCGACAGGCAAATTCTCATGGCATTGAAACGCTGTAAGGGTGCAGGTTCTTTTCTGTTTTTACTACATTTGTCTCTGTGGTTAGTGGTGATAGGGAAAATTAATTTTGTACTGGCAAAGTCAGACCCATCTTTTCTCAAGATTAAGAAAAGCCAAGATTGTAGATCATTGTTTCAAGTGGTGACTTTTCCAAGGTTGTCCTGTCTATCCCAGAGGCTGTTAAATAGCATCTACGGATGTCTAAAGAGTCAATTTATTATGACTCAAGAGAGCTTTATGAGACTATAATCTTAGGAACCTCATTAAAATTTGAAAAGTTTGTTTTTACTATGCATTTTCCCAAGAGATCAGGATGTTTTTGCCATGGTACGTAGGGACTAGTTTAATATTAATGACACTGACTTATTGGAGGTATACAATTTTATTTTGTATATATTGTTTGAAAATTTTATAGATATATACAATGTGTTTAATTGGGTTCATCCCTAATCCTTCCTCTAAAATTCTTCCCTGAACTTCCCACCACTATTCTCATACAACTTCATCTTTTCTCCAATTTTTTAACCACTGATGTAATTTTTATCATTGACAGAATGTGCGTGAATGTAGGAATATCTATGGGAAGATAAGTAGCCTTTCCAGGGCCACATCCTTTAATTCTGACTATGTTTCCCCCAGTAACTACCAATTGACAATAGCTCCTTAGCTTGAGGTGGAACTTCATAATTATAACAACTCTCAATGACTTTTTATTGTCAAGTTTGTTAACGCTGGTCTCAGGCGAACTTTTGTGACCACTGTGAGATTATTTGAGCACTGAACATGTTGAGATCTGAAAACATTTCAGTATAGTTATCTATCACCTCTGGGTTTCACAAACTTTCCATCCATAATTCATTTGTGACTCATTACACTTGAGAGAAGGAGTATGATGTGGAGGTTCCAATTAAGACTAAGCACTCACAGACTCTTATTCTATACCTTTTGTCTGTTGTGATTGTCTGGGCTAATCACCATGTACCATTAGTGAGATGCGCTAATCTATGAATGTAATGTATAATGCGAATTTATTAGTAGTCAAATTAATTTATATCCACAGCAGAAAAACAGTCATATATACTTCCCTGGGGCCTGTGACTTTTCTAGTCTTGGGTAGTTTGCCCCTAGAATTACTCTAAGAATGAATTCTGTTTGTGGTGCAAGCCTGAAATCAAAAAAAGAAACTGTGGCTTATTTCCAGAACACTTGTACTAATATTGCACAAAGGGGTATATTCTGGCAAGGCAGAAATTATTATGACTCTCAGGGTTCATAGTGATGTAAAACTGATTATTATTTGTTGTGATATCATGCCTAGATGCTAAGCACTACAAAAGCTAGACAATAGGGATAAAGCTTCTAGGCAGATTCAAACTTTATAACTCCACATTATGATATGAATATATGGTATCTTCTGCAATAGGATCTCACCATCCAGTTATGGGAATAGCCAAGGGTGGTAGCAATAGCCTGTAATATTGAGGGGTCTTATAAACCAGAACTGGCACACAGCTCTACAAAATGTAGCTGATTCCTGAATCTCAGTTTTTATTTGATAGCCTACGGTGTCTAGAACTATCTTCCAATCATAGGGTTACTCATGAATATGTCTTAAATTTTTACAGTAGTAGCAATACACATGACTTTCTCAAAGATCTTAATGTTAGTTATCTCTCCTCAAACTCCCCACTCTATTCTGCCCTCCCATATTCTGTTCCACTCAATCCTCCTGCTCTATTATTCTCTATTCTTTTCTTATTCCATCTGTGATCCAGATATAAACACATTTTATTTCTCTCAACTTCAGAATTCTATAAACAGAAAATCACAAAAGCCTTTCCAAAAATACAATGGATTAATCAATTCTATCAGTAGTTGAAATCTTACAATTTTATGTCTTCTTTTATTCATGTCATACATTCTTCTTGTCAAAATCTAATTTCAAAGTGATTTTGTTTTTCTCACAGTAACTTCTGATGCACTTAAAACAATTAAACCTCACATATGTAGGGGGCATTCTATAAAATGTATAGAAGAATAAATAAATGAACAACCTTTCCCAGTTATCTAAAAATACATACAGGATATTGTTCCTATTATTTACCCCAAATTCAAAGAAGTATAAGGTGCAAATGCTCTTCTGTATAGACAAGAAGGTTGAGAGAAATGACATCCAGAAAGAACGGAGAGCCATAGCCAACACCAAGAGGCCATTAAAATTAATTTATGTCCCACTCCCACCCATTGCTGCCCCAATTACAAGCCATCAAGGAAGATGCTGGATAGCTGGTTTTACCCATTAACACTCCAGTTTCTGAGACCCTGAAATCTATAAGACCCAAAGCATCCCACAAATCTACCCATCATCCTGCTACCTCAGTGGCTTGCTGGGACACAGAATTTTCCAGCTCCTATTGAATGAAGAGTGACCCCCAGAGACAGAACATCAGCCAGCTCCAATTGGAAAAAAGCAGCTATCTGGGACACAGAATAGGCCAAATCCAAGTGGACCTTGTACAAGCTCAGACTAGACCAAGGGAAGCTCTCTGAGAGGCAGACAAATCCTGCACTGATTTGAGGAAGAGATGGATAGATAGCAGTGCAAGAACGCATAAAACAATATAAAAAACATATGGCACAACCAGAATCTAGTGGTTTGATAAGAGCAGAATCTGAATATCCCACGCTTAAATAAGCAAAAAGAAACAATCTGAAATAACTTTATGAAAATGATAAAAGTCTTTAAAAAGGAAATTTAAAACAAAAAAAGCTCCATAAAAGAAATAGAGAAAGGACAAATGAATAATGGAGGAAATCAACAATTCCTTGAAGAAAGCCAAGAAAAAGCCATCACACATGTGACAGAAACAGCTCAAGACCCAAAACTTAAAACAGACCAATAAAACAATACAATCCAAAGAAATGTTGGTAATAAAAAAAAAACCTAAGTAGATGAAAAGGAACTACAGATGCAAGCATAACCAACAGAATGCAAGAAATGGAAGAGACAGTCTCTGGCATAGAAGATTCAATAGTAGAAATAGATATATCTATTACTCAATAAAACACTAAACCCTAAAAAGTCATAACACAAAATGTTCAGGAAATCTGGGTCGCCATGAAAAGACAAAAAACCAAAGGCACAAAAATATTCAACAAAATTATAGAAGAAAACTTTCCTAATCCAATGAAGAAAATGCCTATAAAGGTATAAGGAGCTTATAGACTAGACCCCAAAATAGTCGACTTATCACATAATAATCAGGCCATGAAACATATAGAATAAAGGAATAATATTAAGAGCTACAAATAAAAAAAGCCAAGTAACTTAGAAAGGCAGACCCATTAGAATAACACTTGACTTCTCATTGGAAGCTATGAAAGCCAGAAGGTCCAGGGCAAATGTTATACACACACTAAGATAATACAAGACAAAACCACATTTAAATAATGCCTATTCGCAAATTCAGCCCTAAAGAAGGCACTAGAGAAAAAATTCCAACCTAAGGAAAGTAGATACACCCACAAAACAATAAGCAATATATAATCCCATCAAAGTAAGCCCCAAAGTATGGAAACATACATACTACCAAAAATAACAGGAATTAACAATTTCTGGCCATTAATATCAATGAACTCAATTCATCTATAAAAATACAAAGGCTAAAATAGTGGATACAAAATCAAGATTCATCCTTGTGCTGCATACAAGGAATATACTTCAACTTCAAAGACAAACACTCTCTCAGAGTAAAGGTTGGGAAAAGACTTTCCAATCAAATGGACCTGGAAAACCAATAGGTGTAGCTATCTTAATATCTACCAGAAAAAAAGACTTCAAAATCAATCAAAAGAGATTGGGAAGAACATTATATATTTATCTCAGGAAAAATCATCTCCATCAAGATGAAGCCTCAGCCCTGAACATTTATGTCCCAAATACAAGGACACTCACACATGTAAAAGAAACATTAATAAAGCTTAAATCATATATCAAACTCACACACACTGATAATGGGAGACTTCAATAACTAACTCTCACAAATGAATAAGTCAACTACACAGCTGCTTAATAGAGAAATAGGCATTTAACAGATGTTATAACTAAAATGTGTTTAACACATATATACAGAATATTTGACCCAAACACAAAGGAATATAAATTCTTCGAAGCACTGCAAGAAACCTCTAAAATTGACCATATAGTCAGTCATAAAGCAAATATAAGTGGATACAAAAAATGGTATAACCTCTTGTATCCAGTCATACTACCATAAACTTAAGGTAGAGTTCAACAACAATAAAAACCACAGAAAGCCTACAAACTCATAGACACTGAACAACTCTCAATTGAACCATCTCTGGGTCGAGGAAGAAGTAAAGAAAGAAATAAAAGACTTCCTAGAATTAAATGAAAATAAATTCATGATATACCCAAACTTATAGGATACAATGAAAGCGGTGTAAAAGAAGAGTTCATAATACCAAGTACTAATTTAAAAAATGGACAAAATCTCCGACAGGTGACTTAACAGCACAGCTGAAAGCTCTAAAACAATTAGAAACAAACTCACCCAGAAGCAGTACTGCAGAAAATAATCAAACTCAGGGCTGAAATCAATATAATTGAAACAAAGAGAAAAATACAAAGAATCAATGAAACAAAGAGTTGATGTTTGAGAAAATGAAAAACAAAAAGGGCAGATATAATAATGGACACAGAGGAAATCCAGAGAGTCTTTGGCTCATACTTCAAAAACCTGTACTACACAAAACGGGAAAACCTTAAAAAAAAAAAATGGGCATCTTTCTGGATAGATACTACTTATCAAAGTTAAATCAAGATCAGATAAATGACTTAAACAAACCTATAACTCCTAAGGAAATAAATTAGTTATTAAAACTCTCCCAACTTAAAAAAAAAGCCCAGAGCCAGATGGTTTCAACACAGAATTCTACCAGAATTTCAAAGAAGAACTAACACCTTCACATTGTTCCACACAATCTAAACAGAATGAAAATTGCTAAACTTTTCAATGAGGTTACAGTTACCATGATATCCACACCATACAAAGATACAACCAAGAAAGAGAATTGCAGACCAATCATGTCCCTCATGAACATTGGTGCAAAAAATGCTTAAAATATTGGAAAATCAAGTCCAAGAAATATCAAAAAAGATCATCCACCATGACCAAGCAGGTTTCATCCCAGAGATATGGGGATGGTTTAACATATGAAAAACTATAAAGCCTTCCATCATATAAACAACCCGAAAGAAAAGAACCACATGTTCATCTCATTAGATACTGAAAAAGTTGTAGCAAAGGAGTTTTTTAGTCCCGGGCGGCCAGAGGCCCAGACCCACAGACCTGCCGCCCAAGACCCCTTAGTAGCCGTTGTTGCTCAGGCCCCAGAAATGACTTAGATGCTTATATTAACTTTATGTTGTTCAGTCTATGGCTCAGGCACATTGCTAGCTAGCTCTTATGTCTTAAATCAACCCATTCTCATTAATCTGTCTGCCACGTGTCGCGTGGCTCACCTGTGCTCCTTACATGTTGCTCCTTTGGGCTTCAGCTGGGTCTGCCTCTGACTCCGCCCTTCCTTTCCTACCTATTCTGATTCCTCCTTCCACTTCTTCTATGGCGCCTGTCATGGCCCAAAACAGCTCTTTATTTAAAGATTGAGATTCGCAGCATACAGAAAGGCATTCTCACATCAAAAAGTCTTTGACAAAATCCAATACTCCTTCACTATAAAGGTCCTGAAGAAATTAGGAATACAGAAAAAGACCTAAATATAATAAAACCAAGAGCCAACATCAAACTAAGTGGAAAGAAACTCAAACAATCCCACTAAAATCAGGAACAAAACAAACCTGTCCAGTCTTCCCATGTCTATTCAAAAGACACTCAAAGTTCTAGCTACAGCAATAGATCAACAAAAGACCAAAGGAGATATAAATGTGAAAGGAAGAAGTCAGACTATAGCTATTTGCAGACGAAATGATAGTATGAATAAGTGACCTCCAAATTTCTACCAGGAAGCTCCTACAACTGGTAAATACCTTCAGCAATGGACAAAATACAAGACTAACAAAAAAATCAGTACCCCCCCCGACATACCAATGATAAAATGTCTGTATAGGAAATCAAGGAAACATCACCCTTTATAATAAATGCAAATAATATCAAAAAACTTGGGGTAACTCTAACTGAAGGAGTGACAGATCTACATGACAAGAACTTTAAATCATTGAAGAAAGAAACTAAAAAAGATATCAGAAAATGGAAAGATCTCCCATGCTCTTGGATATGTAGAATCAACATAGTAAAAATGGCAGTCTTACCAAAAACAATCTACAGATTCAATGTAATCCCCATCAAAATCCCAACACAATTCTTCACAGACCTTGAAAGAATAAAGCTCAACTTCATATGGAAAAAAGAGTTGCTAAAACAATCCTATTCAATAAAAAACTTCTGGAGATATCCTCATCCCTGACTTTAAGCTCTACTATACAGCTAGAATAATAAAAATACATTGGCATTGGTGTAAAAACAGACATGTAGATCAATAGAATCAAACTGAAGAGCCTGACATTAATTCACACCCTTATGAATACCTGATTTTTGATTAGAAGAAAAATATATACTGATGTGGGAATGCATTTGTGTGTGCTGTATTTTTAAATAAAGGAGCTGTTTTGGGCCATGGCGGGTACCGTAGAATAGGTTGGAGGAGAAATCAGAGCTTAGGTGGGAGAAGCAGGGTGGAGTCAGGCAGATCGAGCCAGCCGCCCAAAGAACAACATGTAAGGAACACGGGTGAGCCACGGGCCGGGGCCACGTGGCCCACGGATTAATAGAAATGGGTTGATTTAAGATATAAGAGTTAGCTAGTATGTGAATGCTTTTTTAAAAAATTAGATTATTGAATTTACTTAGATCAGAAAATCAGCTGTTAATCTCAAAATGCTTTACATTAGTATAGATTTTGGTTTATTGATACAAATTTAAGGTCAATTTTATTATGCTGTATGTGTTTTTCTATTCTTGTTTAAGGTATGATGTTCATGTAACTGTTTTAAAATTGTAGTGTATAACTAAGAAATGAAGGTTAATAGTCACTTTTGATAATCAAACTTATAGTTAGGTTAGTTAGGATTTTTAGGTATACAAAGATATATTTCAATTAGATAGATAATCTTCAAATACTTCTAAGACCTACAGAATATGTCATTTAAAATGTTTTAAGAGCTTAGACTTTTCTGGACAGTGAGACAGATTTGTTCCTGGCAGCACCAATCTTCAAGAGAAAAATGGGCTTCGAAGAAACTCCATATGGAGTCTACTCTATTTGTGGCAATGGTTAGCCACTGAATAAGTACCTGTTCTTATATTGACTGCTTGACAGTATGCTGTTTAAACTGGACATGCATGTTCCATAAAAAGATGACCTCTGAACTTTTGCAGAACAAGCCTAGATGGTCATTCAGGTTCCTGCTTTACAGAGAAAACTGTCAGACATTCTTCAAGACTCAAGGAGAAGCAACGGATGAACTGTGCCAGAATGGGCAGAGCGGATTTCCTGCTTCACTGAAATGAAAAGAGACTCCAGGCCTATAGGCTGAAGATGGTTGCCCCAATTTTATAAAAGAACTTTGGGTGACTGTCCAGGCAGATAGGTGTCATCTCTGTCCTTTCTAGCTTTTAGAAGTCACTTGCACTTCTGGTTTACTTGGGTAAATATGTCCTTCTGTGGTCTTTGATGTAGTTGAAGATTAGATAGTTAGAGGTATAGTTTTTCTTAGTCATTTGAAAGATATATTAGATACAAAACTTTAGATTCATAAAGATAAAGTAAATGATAGAATATTTTCTTTAATTTTGCTAAATACAAATAGACTAGATATTGTAACTGTAATTCTTGCTTGATAGCTATTTTGTTATATATAATTTTGCCATGTTAAAATTGAAACCTTCCTTTTTGATTAGAGAGAAAGGGGGAAGTGATGTGGGAATGCATTTGTGTGTGCTGTATCTTTAAATAAAGGAGCTGTTTTGGGCCATGGCGGGTACCGTAGAATAGGTTGGAGGAGAAATCAGAGCTTAGGTGGGAGAAGCAGGGTGGAGTCAGGCAGATCGAGCCAGCCGCCCAAAGAACAACATGTAAGGAACACGGGTGAGCCACGGGCCGGGGCCACGTGGCCCACGGATTAATAGAAATGGGTTGATTTAAGATATAAGAGTTATCTAGTAATGCGCCTGAGCCATAGGCCAAACAGCATGAAGTTAATAGAAGCGTCTGAGTCGTTTCTGGGGGCCTGGGCGGCGGGGGGTTCCTAAGCAGTCTCAGGCGGGCAAGTCTGTGGGTCCCGGACCTCTGGCGCCCGGGACCCGAGAACCAGCTACTACAATATACAATAGAAAAAAGGAAGTATCTTCATTAAATGATGCTGGTATAAATGGAATGTAGAAGAATGCAAATAGATCCATATCCACCACCCTGCACAAAAAGTCAAGTCCATATGGATCGTAAATACAGTTACACTGAACCTGATAGAAAACAAAGTGGTAAATAGCTTTAAACACATTGGCACCTTCCATTCCACTTTCTAAATGTAACACCATTAGCACAGTCACAGAGAGCAACAATTAATAAATAGAACCTCCTGAAACTGAGAAGCTTCTATAAGGTCAACAGGAAAAAACAATAGCCTGCAGAATGGAAAAAGATCTTCACCATGCATACATCTTACAGAGGGCTAATCTCTAAAATATATGAAGAACTCAAAATAGAGATCAGCAGACCAAATAATCCAGTTAAAAAATGGTATACAGAGTCAAATAGAGCATTCTCAACAGAAGAATTTCAAATGGCTGAAAGATATGTGAGGAATTGTTCAACATCGTTAGCCATCAGGGAAATGCAAATCAAAAAAACTCTGAGATACTATATTACACTGTTTTCTCACTCTGCTCCCTTCCCTATGGTTTGGAATGATATTGTATATCCTGTGCCATTATATGTTGAAAGGATGTGATACGCTTTTTGATTTTGATTTGTATTGTATTACAAATTTGAGAATTTGTATTAATCTCAAGAGAAACTTTGAACTCTAAACTTTTTTAAAAAGTTTAAGACTTTCTTTAGTTTAAAAAAAAAGGCCTTTTTCCCATGTATCCCCCTACTCACCCTCCCTTCCCTCCCCCCAATCCCTCCCAGTCAGCCTTCAGCCTCCCCCTTCCCATACCCCAAACCCCTCCCCCAAGAGGGCAAGAAGTCCCAAGGTATATCAGTTCAACCTGGCACATCCACTCCAGGCAAATCTGATGTACTCATCCCAAAATCAAGACTGAGTTGGGTGTTCCTCTACAGAGAATGGCTCCAAGGTGCAAGCCTGTGCACAGGAACAATATCTGATTCCATCCTTCAAGGCTCCACATACTGCCAATACCAATCGACAATTGCCTACCATTGGAGGGGCCTAGATTCTTTTCCTGATGGTTCCCCCCGAGCTTCAGCCAGCCATCTCTGTGGGACTCCTCCTCATAATCCTTATCCCTTTGCTCATATACACACTCTCCCCTCCCTCCCTCCCTCCATCTCCCTCTCCCTCTTCCTCTCCCTGTCCCTTTCTCTCTCTCTCCCCAGCTGGGCCAGGATATCAACCTGGTGCTTAGCTATGGATCTCTGATTCTGCCTCTATTCATGAGGCTGGATGACGGTTCTATAATGACAGTGTAGTTATTTATTTGATTATATGTGAAGTCCTGTTTAGGCACCCCCTCCACTATTGTTAGGAGACCTAGCCAGGAACATCCTGTGAGTTCTTGGAGGTTTCCCTAGTGCCCAGTCTCTTTCCAACCCCACATTGGATTCATCTATCAAGATATCCATCTCTTTTTTTCACTCTTCGTTGCTCCTCTCACTCAGTCATCTCCTCTTACAATTTGTTCCCACCTCTTCTTGGTTGCTACCTATTATGATTCCAATTTGCTACTGAGATCTCTATTTTTTCTTTCTATGTGATCTTTGGAAGTTAGACTAAATACATTTTTCATTATGATATGGCTTACAGGGAGTGGAATATGGTGGCTTTAGAAAATTGCTCTCAAAGGCAGTGCCACTACTAGGAAGTGTGGCCTTGTTGGAGAAAGTATGTCATTGTGGGGTAGGCTTTGAGGCCTTCTGTACTCCAACTACTGTCAGTGAGAGAATACTTCCTGTTGCCTACAAATGATGTAGCACATTAGGCAACTGTTCCAGCACCATGTTGCACCATTATGAAAATAGACTAAACGTCTGAAAATGTAAGACACCTCAGTTAAATGTTTGTCCTTTATAGGAGTTGTCATGGTCATGGTGCCTCTTCACAGCAATAGAAACCCTAACTAAAACACTGAGCTTACATCCTAATTCATGATAGTTAATATGAGAATTATACAGTCCCCTGAATACAGGTAATACTACCTCTCTGCAGGTTTATTATTATTATTATTATTATTATTATTATTATTATTAATTTTATTAATTTTTTATAAAATAAAGTCTTTTTTATTCATGTATCCCCCTGCTCTTTCTCCCTTCCCTCCTCCCAATCCTTCCCAGTCCTCCTTCAGCTTCCCCCTCCCCATCTCCTCATTGCCCCCCAAAAGGGCAAGAAGTCCCAAGGTAGGTCAGCTCAGAGTGGCACATCCATGCCAGGAAAGTCTGATTTCCTAATCTCAGAGTCAAAACTGGGTTAGGTGTGCCTCTGCAGGGAATGTGCTCCAAGGTACCAGCCCATGAACAGGAACACAGTCTGATGCCACCCCTCGAGGTTCCACATACTGCCCATGCCAATCAACAGTTGCCTACTCTTGGAGGGCCTAGTTTCTTTTCCCCATGTATCTCTAGTGGCTATTCTTGATTCAGTGAACTTCCCAGAGCTCCAGCTAAACATTACTCTGGGAATTTTATTCATAATCCCTATCCTCTTGCTCATACAGAATCTCCTCCCCTGCTAAGAAGGAAATATAATTAAGGAAATTAGTGTTAACTAACTGGAATTCTAGATATTGTATTATATCTCTATGAAATGTATAAATACTGCATATTATATTTTATTATACTATTTTACATTTTTTTCTCTATGTAAATGATCAACTGTCTATATTTAAGAACTTTGAAGAAAATCTGTACTTTGATTTTTAAACAAAAACCATGAGAAAATAATCTTAATAAAATGTATTTAGATTTTATTATTCTCATTAATAAATATCTCTTTGCATTTAACAGATTTAACTCAAATCTGTGTTCTGGGATACAGGCAATTGGTAAAGCTACCTGCTGTATTTCGTTGTCATATCTAAAGGAGGCTGTTTCCCTGGCAGTGAGGACTGCCACTGGCTCTTACAATTCTTCTGCCCTATCTTTCAAAAAGATGCCTGTACTTCCAGAGTGAGGGAGTGTTATGTATATGTATCCTTTAAAGTTTAGTGTTAGTTATCCCTCACTCACCCCTCCTTCATCCTAACCTCCCAATTTGTTACCATCAAGCAAAATCTTTTGGAATGCGCTAACTAACCACTAGTTTTTACCAACTGAAATGCTTTAAAAAAAAAAAAAGCAGATATCATTTGAAGACCACAGCAAAAATGTTTCCATTTTACCCTGCTCTCCTACCTGCTAGTATTTTAAAGGTGCATTGATTTGTGACTTTCTTTTATTCTGTTACAAAAACAAAAACCAAAAAACTCCATAAAATTGTTACAGCATTGCAGCACAGTATTTGGAGAAAGTTAAACCTTTGACTCTGAGTTATAGTCAAACCAGAATAAAGGATCTTTTTGAAGGGATGCAGGAGTTTTTGCATTGAGATCAATCATCATTTAAATTCCAAGACTTGTCCTATAATTTATACTGCTTAAAACCAATAACTCAGTATGCCCCCAAGTGGACAAATGTGAACATTTCAGAACTGCCTGATGATTTAACGAATCTAATTTTTACATACCTTGGAAATCGAAGTAAACCATTATCTTTCCCTTGCTTTCTGCTAACTTGAAAATCACTAATCTTGGACTGTGCAAGTGAACAATGTAAGATGTATTCCCTGACTTTATTTGCTGTAAATTTCATGCTTGTTTATGATGATTGCCTGAATACATTAGCATAGACTTTTGCCAAAAGCTGGACTCTTCAACTGAGCCTGCAGATTGCCCTAGACAAAACAGGTCATAAGTTTGACATCTCCATCTTTACACTGTATCAGTATCCTCTTTTATCATACCTTTTGTTCAGATTGTGCCTGTTAAACTTTGCACACAAACATGCTAGACATTCAGAGAATGGCAGTAGGAAATTCAGATATCTCTCTAGTCTCCCTCAACACTAAATATACATTGTGCAACTAACACAGCTCGAGGTTTATGGAGGCATCAGCAACCAGTTTGACAACACTAGGTTTACAACTTCGGAGCACTGCCTACAAGACTCTAGTCGCACTTTCCTAACACAAATCCTTGAGTTACACTTGCCAAAGTCAAAAGCAACTTAATAAGCGCTGAGTTAAGATGGTCATTTCTGAGCACTAGCCACCATCTTCCTTGACAAACTCAATCAGTTTGGGGTTGTTTTATTTTTTTCATTAATTCATCTTTATTCACTGAGCTCTTTTTCAATAGTCTCTTTAGATGGACTTTGACATGATGAACAACAATGAATTGTCAGAAAAAGAGATTATTCGTCAGCAAAAGTAAATGTGATATGTGTGCCTTTTAACCATTAGAATGATGTGTATCATTTAGTAACTTTGTTTTTAATTTAAATGGAAATCATACTATTTTATGTCTATGTACTAAATATAATAAAGACTATTCCAGAAAAAAGGATATATTTTATTAATATTTTAATCATTTTCTTCATGTAAACTGTAAAAAAAATCATTATCCCACAAATGAAAAAATATATAAAATTTAAAAATTGAGTGAACACAGACTTTTCTATTTCTTTTTATTTTTTTTAATTTTTATCATACTACTGCTGTTTCTCCCGTCCTTCTCTCAGTCCTTCTCCAATCTTCCCCTCCCTCACTCTCCCCCAGAAGGCAAGGAATCCCAAGGTTAGTCAATTCCATCTGGCACATCCAGTTGTGGTAGGACTGAGTCTCTCCCCCATGGCTGAAAAGCATATTTTCCTGAGCGGCATGAGCTTCAAGGAGCCAGTTCATGGACCCAGGATAGAACCTAGTCTGATTGCTAGAGGCTCCAGTACTGCCTATGCCTTTGGACTGTCATCTACATTCAGAGGGTCCAGATTTGTTCCATGAAGGTTTATCAGAATCTTCAAGCTTCTAACAGCATGGGACTGCCAATTCCATCAGTCTCCCAACCATAATCCTGATCCCTTTGCTCATGTAATCTCTCTTCCCTCTCTTCAACTGTACCAATAGCTCAGCCAGAGTTTAGTTATGAATCTCTGAATTTGCCTCTGTCAGCTGCTGGATGAGTTTCTATAATGGGGTTTGCTGTGAAGTTTAAGATTTAGCTGTATTTCTTTTACATATGTAGGTGTCCTTGTGTTGGAGGCATAAATATTCAGGACTGGGACTTTATCTTGGTGGATTTTTCCTGAGATGAATAAGTAAGATCCATCCTGATCTCTTTTGGTTAATTATAGTTTGAAGTCTATTTTTTAGATATTAGGATGGCTACACTAGCTTGTTTCTTAAGTCCATTTGGTTGAAAAGTCTTTTCCCAACCCTTTATTCTGAGCCAGTGTCTGTCTTTGAAGTTGAGGTGTACCTCTTGTATGCAGTAGAAGGATGGATTCTGTTTTTGTATCCATTGTGTTAGCCTATGTCTTTTTATAAGTGAATTGAGTCCATTGATATTAATGAATATCAATGACCAGTGATTCTTAGTTCCTGTTATTTTTGTGTGTGTGTGTGTGTGTGTGTGTGTGTGTGTGTGTGTGTGTGTGTGTGTGTGTGTGTGTTTCCCTTCTTTGGATTGTTCTTCTGTGGGATTATCTATTGCTGCAGTTTCATGAGTGTATCCAGTTTCCTTAGATTGGAGTTTTCCCTCTAGTGTTTTATGTGGGGCTAGGTTAGTGGATAGGTATTGCTTAAATCTGGTTTTGCTGTGAAATATGTTTTTTACTTAATCTATGGTGATTGATGGTTTTTCTCGGTATAACAGTCTGGGCTGGCAACTGTGGCAACTTCTACATTGTCATGATCAGGTCTTGTTGTTGTAGGACCACCAGATTCTGGTAGTGCCATATTGTTTTTAAGTTTTTATGTATATTCTTGCACTGGCATCTGCCCACTGCTTCCTCAGATCAAAGCAGGATTTGTCTGTATCTCAGGGAGCTGATTTTGATGCAATCTGTTCTGGCTGAGTCTGTGTCTCAGGAAGCCTCTCTTGGTCCAATCTGAACTCTTAGTCTACTTGGCGGTGGCATATTCTGTGCCACAGTGAGCTGTTCTTGGTGCAATAAGAGCTGGCTGATTCTTGTCTCAAGAATTCAATATTGGTCCAATATGAGCTCTTGAGCCTGAAGGAGCTCTTGATCCTATAGGAGTGCTTGATTCAATAGGTGTTGCAAATTGTGGGTCTCAGGTAGCTGCTCTTGATCCAGTAAATGTTGAGGAACTGTGGGTCTCAGATAGTCACTGAGGTTGCCCCGGGGATGAGGTGGGTTGGGGGTTGGAGTGGGATTTATAGATAAAAAGTATTCCGGCAAACAGGATTTTACTGGGGAGTTCTGGCCTGCAGAGGTTTTTCCCTGCTGGCCTGGATTTAGGAGAGATATGAGTTTTGATTTATTTTCAAGAGTTGGAGAAACCTTCTAATTGGTCCATCCCTTTTATCTGGAATAGCTTTTCTTACCAAAATCTTACTAGAAGAGATATGTTCAAATATTCTTTACCTCAAAAAAATATAGATGAGTAAGGATACAAAAATACTAAATATTGAGAATTTATCAGTAGACTGAATGCATTGAAAGAAAATACTTAGGATATCACAAGAATGTGATCACAAAACTCTTTCCCCGGGAAGCATGAGGAATGACTTCAGTCACCAAAATGATTCTGGCTTTCTGTTGCTCATCACAGTTCTTTTCTGAAGTAGTGGGTGTAAATGGTCAGAGGTAGATCAACAGCCAGTGCTGTTTCTAACTTCCAGATAAGTAGTAATGAACAGTGTGTTGATTAGCTTTGCTGCTGCTGCTGCTATCTTTTCCTCTTCCTCCTCCTCCTTCTCCTCTTCCTCTTTCTCTTCCTTCTCCTCTTCCTCTTCCTCTTTCTCTTCCTTCTCCTCCTCTTTCTGATTTGTAAGAACTAAGTGTTCAGATGTTATTTTGGAATCCTCTTGTTTCTTTCTCTGGGAACATAGAATTGTATTTTCTATCCAATAGTTGTCTTCCTTGTTCTCACAGTCATAGTCCCTCAATTTGGATTTCAGGTGAACAATACAAGTCACTTTAGAGGGCACTGCCACTTAAATATGTGCAATTATTATTCACCAACCTAAAACTCTATTTCTTTACATAAAATGTCATCTTTCCAAAGTTTAAAAGGTTGTATTTCACTTCTACTCTTTTTCTTTTGTTACTGTTCTTGGGTTCACGTATTGTAATTGTCCTATTAAACTGTTTGTTTGGTTATTGGTGTTTTATGAGCATAGGTCATAATTTTTGGTAGTGGATTTGCCCAAAATGTCTTCTCTAGCACAGAGATTGGTAAATAGCCTCTACTGATGTCACAGAGCCCCAGGAGACTTTTATGAGTTTGTAATCTTAGGGACCTGATTAAAATTTAGAGAGCTTATGTTTTTCCAGTCATTCCCCTCAAGAAATCAGGCTTTTAGCTACACTACATTCATATAAGTTCAATAGTAGTGACATTGGATTGTTGGAGTGTTGTTTTATTGTTTGAAGGTTTTATAATATATACAATGTGTTTCAGACAAATTCATCCTTCATTTTTCCCCTCCAATTCCTTCTCTATACTCCTACAACTTATCCCCTCACAGCTTTATTTTTCTTTTCTCTCTTTTTTAAGTTCTCTGAGTCCAGTCATCAGTTCCTACATGTACAGGGACACCTATGTTAGTATAAGTAGCCTCTCAGGGACCACATCCTTGAAACCAACCTCTTCTCCCAGTATCCATCATCAGCCAATAGTTCCTCAGCTGGAGGTGGAACTTTCTGACCATATCCTCTCTCAGTGTTTGGGCTTTTGTCAGTCTTGATTTTGCATAGGTCTTATGCAGACTCTGGCAACCACTGTGGAATCATTTGAGCAGTGAGTTTGTTGAGTTCTGAAAACATGGATTTTGTGTAGTTATCTATTGCAGCTGGCTCTTACAATATTTCTACCCCTTCTTACTTTATGATTCCTTAGACTTGGGAGAAGGGTTATGTTTTGGCAACTTTCATATTTCCTAGTTATATATTGTCTGTATTAATCACCATCTTCTGCCAAGAAAAAAGCATTTTTGATGAAAGTTGAGAGATACACTAATATATGGGTATAATGTATAATGAAAATTTATTAGGAGTCAGTTTAATTCTATATCCTCAGCAGAAAAACTGTCCTTAAGTACTTCCCTAGAGCCTATGACCTATCTAGTCTCAGGTAGTTTACCCCAAGAACTATGCTAGAAATGAATTCTGCCCATGGAGAAAGCATGATCCCAAGAGAAACTGGTTGGTTAACTCCCACAACACTTGTAACAATATAGCACCAGAGGGGTTATTCTGCAGGTTAGTAATTATTGTAGCTCTAAGGATCACTACATAAAATTCATTGTTGCTAATTGACTGTGATAGAATGCCTAGACTGTAAATGCCTAGAAGTAAATGCCCAGACTGTAAATGCTAGACAATAAAGATGAATCTTCTAGACAGATACAAGCTTTTATTTTCTCATGTTATAACTCAAATATATGGTATTTTCAGCAACAGGACTTTACTATCAAGTTATAGGCATAATTAAGCTCTTAATATTGGGGAGGGTTATGGAACATAACTGGCAAACAACTCCAATAAAGGTAGCCCATTCCTGTATCTTACTTTCTAACTGATAGCCTCTGGTCTCTAGGAGAATCACTGTCTCTCAATTATAGGAAATCTCCATTTAAACCCTTTTTATTCGTGAATGTATTTTAGGAAGCTTATGCAGCAGAAGGCATATACATGACTTTCACAACAGTCTTAAACATTAGTTATCTGTCATCAAGCTCTATCCTCTAATCTGCCTTTCTACCTCCTGCCCCATTCAATCATTCCTGCTCCATTACTCCCCATTCTTCTTTCACACCACCTGTGCTCCAGTTACAAATGTACTTTATTTCTTCTGATTTCATCCAAATTGAAAAGGATGAAAACATAACTCAAATACGATGGATTCTCCATACTTTACAACACTAGACAAAATGCTACATGAGTATTTATAATGTCGTCTTTCATTATATATCACAAATATTTTCACAGAAATATATGAAACTTGAATAACCCCAAGTTAACACCAATTGCGTATCAACACAATTTTTTCCTAATTCAATTGTAGTGACAGTGAAACTAAGATTATGATCATTTGCTTATAAAGAGAGTAGCAATGGCAGCTATGTTGGAACTGCCAGCAGGCCATCATCAGTGCTGAGAAGTTGTTATAGCAAAGGCAGTGGTACATGCCTATAAACTCAGTCCTCGAGAGAGAAAGTCAAGAGGCTGCTAATTTCAAGACCACTCTTGAGATCCACAACGCAATCCTGTTTCAATCCAAAAGGATAAAAGTAACCAGTGAGAATCTATTGAGTATCAAGTATATCCTTCTAGAATATTAAGTGAAAATTACATGTTTATATTTCTGAAATATGGCATTTAAAGCAAAGTGTGATAATGAGTAAAATGGGACCAAAGAGTAAAGGGGGGAAAATAACATGACAAAATGAGATGGTTGAGTTTGGGGACAGAAAGAGAAGGAGAATAACAAAAGAAGTACCATGATAGAGGGAGTCATTGTGGGGTTAGAGAGAGACCTGGTGCTGTGGAAATACCCAAGAACCCACAAGGATGACCCCAGCTAAGACTCCAAGTAATTGTGGAGAGGGTGCCTAAACTGACCTTCCCTTATAATCAAATGAAAGATCACCCTAAGTGTCATTATAGAACCTTCATCCAGCAACTGATGGAAGCAGATGCAGAGATCCACAGCTAAGCACTGGGTTGACTGTAGGGGTCAAGATCAACCATAGGGGTCAAGATCATAATGGAGAAACCCATAGAGGCAGTTGACCTGAGCTATTGGAAGCTCACTGTCTCTGAATTAACACCTGGGGAACCTACATGGAACTCACCTAGGTTCTCTGAATGTGGGTAACAGTTGAATGATGTGGGCAGCTTATGAGATCTCTGGCAGTAAGGACAGAATTTATTCTTAGTGAGTGAACTGGCTTATTGGAACCCATTCCATACAGAGGAACACCTTGCTCAATCTTGATATCTGTTGGGGGGTTGGTCCTACCTCAACTATATATACCAGACTACATTTACTCACCTTGGGAGTCCTTACCCCAAGGAATGGATGGGGTTGAGAATGGGGAGGATAACTGGAAAGAGGCAAGGGAGGGAGAACAGAGGTGGGTACATTAAAAAATATTAAATAAAAAATATATTTAAAAAGATAAAAAATATATAGTATTTAAACTGTGTATTATTAATCATTTATTTAATGTATTCCATAGAAGTTTTAATATTAGCTGTGTATAATCAAATAGAAAGAAGATTAAGACTCAAAAGATGCAGAATTAAAACTAAAAACCAAATTATTTATGTTTCTCCTTCCATTGGACATAACTTAATAACTCTTGCAGACCTAGAATCAAGGGTTCCCACCTAACGCATGCTACTGTTTCAGTTGACATCTAGCAACCTTGATTCATATTTCAGATGTGTACAATGAGCAAAGAATCATCCTCCCTCATGCAGAGCATGAAAATTCTTAGTTTAAATTTATTCCTTTATAAATTTCAGCACAAATTTTTCCTGGAAGCTACATTAGTTATAAACGAACCTGGACCATGCTTCAGAATATAGGAGAAGAAATAAAAGCTGTCAGATGTTTGATTGATATCAACCAGACATTTACTGTGTGTAATTACATCCATTCTTTTCTCTTGCCAAGTCCTAATTCAACCTCATGTTGATTATTCATTCTACACACCTGTATACATTCTTCTGTTTAACATTCTTCCATAACATTCATCTATTTTCCAAAGCCATTCTTCCAAATCATCATGTAAATTGTTGCTGCCTCAAAAGCTCTGCTCAGCTCTTCCTTTTACTTAGATGTTTTGTAGGCAGCCATGACTTCAGTCAAGTTAACTGTCACCTCCTCAGAAAGTTTTTGACCAGCCCACCAAAGAAGTAAAAGTTATTCTCAGTACAATTACATTCTTTCAAGACTTCATGTATTGTTTTTCCTTATATATTTACATACAGAAAATGTATTATCATCACCTTACATGTCTGTAGTCTTCTGAGGTCATAAACATCTTACGCTTTCTTCAGAGTTATATTTGTAAAGTTTCACCAAATCCTTAATATCTTAATGTCTAAAAGGATAGATGCTCAGTTTAGATTTGCTCTTTTATAAACTTGATCATTATATATTATGAAAGTAAAATTATTAAAGGGAAATAATGACTACTGATAAATTAAAATTATAAAATTTATTTGAAGAAAAAAAATTCTTTAACAATGTAAGTAAAATACTCAGTCAAATTTTTCCCAATGAAGATATAGCATATCATTATATGCACGTTCTAATACAGCTTCCCTTTATCCTCAATGACTACAATCTTCAAACACTGGGATAGACTCATCAGCTCCTTTCTGCCAAGCTGATTTAAGGCCAAAGAGAAAAGAGAAGCAAGAAAGGGGAATTTCCTCTCCCAGCTTGAACTTTTGGAGATACAAAGGAAACATTCCAAAGGAAATCTATGAATATCCACAGTGGTTTATTAACTGAATAAATGAGACACAGTCTCTAAGAACACTGAGATCAGTATCTCAGGGGCACAGTAACATAAGACTTCTAGACATAACCTACTCAAAAATATCACAGTTCTGCTTAAGATATAGACAAATGGAAGAGCATTTGCCTAGCACACAAGAGAGCAGGAATATGATTCCCCAAACACATAACCTTCAAAAATATACAAAAATGTACATTTAAATCTCATGAATTCATGATTTCTGAGTATAATATCCAGTGCTTTGTAGACTTAAACCCTTCTGATTTCAAAGGCTAGAGTGTAACATACTTGTAGAGATGGCTGCACAAATGTGTTTGTTCAGTTTTCAACAGTGGAACAAGATGCATGTGTTTTTGGAAAATTATACAGTGAACAATGCTCTCTACCCTAAAAGAGTGATAGATTAATTTTACTTCACTGTCTTTACTCCTGAAATGTCTGAATAAGAACTTACTTTTGCATAATGTTAAACAGTTTTAATTCCACATTACTCTCATTATTGTTTTTTTTCCTTTTCTTTTTTATTCATTTAGATTTTTTTGGTGTGGATTTTTGGATTTTGATGTTATTTTAGTTGTTGTTGTTGTTGAAGCTGGGTCGAATCCAGGGCATCAAGCATATAAGCAAATGCTGTACAAATGAGCAACTCCTCCACTCCTATGTTTCACATGTCCTAAGATTTACTTTCATAACAAATATAAATTCCACTTAGGTAAAGATACTTTTCTTTAAAGTCTTTCTCAGTGCAATGTGAACATCCTTATTCCTTAAACTGTAGATAAAAGGGTTTAGCATTGGGCCCACTATGGTGTAAAAAATAGTAGATATTTTATCATCATCCACAGATGCACTAGAAGGCTTAAGATACATGAATGCTGAGGCTCCAAAGAAAAGAGAAACAGCTATTACATGGGATCCACAGGTGCTGAAGGCTTTTGACCTACCCTCTGAAGAATGGATTCCAAGAATGTTGAATAGGATCAAGGTGTAAGAAATAAAGATAGTCAGGCTGGGAACTATTACATTGACACCCACAACAATGAAAACCACAAGCTCATTGATGGCAGTACTTGTACAGGAGAGCTTCTGCAGAGGAGGTATGTCACACATGTAGTGATTGATGATGTTGCCATCACAGAAGGTCAGACTTAGTATGCTACCAGTATGGGCCATGGCTCCCACAAACCCCATCACATACACACCTGCCATCATCAAGTGACAGACCTGATGAGACATGGTGACCTGGTAAAGCAGGGGTTTACATATGGCAGCATATCTGTCATAGGCCATGGCTGTCAAAATGTAGCATTCATCAATAACAAAAAAGCAGAAGAAAAAAAGCTGAGTCATGCACTCAGCATGGGAAATAATGTTCTGCTTCACAAAACTCACCAGCATTTTGGGGGTTATGACAGAGGAGTAGCAGAGATCAATGAAGGAGAGGTTGAAGAGAAAGTAGTACATGGGGGTGTGCAGGTGAGGGTTCAAAACAATCAGAACTATCAAGCCCAGGTTCCCCACCATGGACACCACATAGATTCCTAAGAAGAGGAAAAAGAGAGGCAGCTGCAGCTCTGGCTGTTGTGTCAAGCCCAACAGGAGGAACTCCTTCACTGAAGAGTCATTACCTGAGGCCATTCTTCCAGGGATCATATCTGTGATAACAGTAAAAATAGTAATATTAAAATGAAATCTCAGCCCTCTCCAAATTACTAGTTTAAAATGAGATTAAGAACTGTAAATGCATGATGAATACAATTCTATACTTCTCCATGTCTTTGTTTTCTACATTTTATAATAGTCATGTACAGATTAAATATATAAAAGACCATTTTCTTGGGAGTAATATTAAGGGAATCAGTGACCATTTTTGGTTCTGCAGCATCACTGTTCTACCATGAAAATCTACTTCCCACTTAAGGCCAAGTGATAATCTCAAAAGTGAAATACAAGACACATGAACAGCTCAAAGTTGTTTGGAAAAATAAAAACAAGCATGCATTCAATTCAATACTTACCTTTGTGCATGGAAAACTTATAAGTTACCTCATTAACACTTCTTTACTCTCCCAGATAAGCAAGTATTTGTGGAACTGAAGAACTGTAAGATGCACAGCTTCAAATAAATAAAAAGGAAGGAAGGAAGGAAGGAAGGAAGGAAGGAAGGAAGGAAGGAAGGAAGGAAGGAAGGAAGGAAGGAAGATAAGTAGATAGACAGATAGATTTTTTTTTTCTGTTTTTACTACATTTGCATATCTGGTGATGAGAGAAAATAGTTTTGAACTGACAAAGTCAGAGCCATCATTTCTCAAGAATAAGAAAAGCCATCATTGTAGATAGTTGTTTCCAGTGGTGACTTTTTCAACGTTGTCCTCTCTTGCCTAGAGGTTGCTAAATAAGAGCTACTGGTGCCTAAAGAGCCAAATAATTATGACTCAAGAGAGCTTTATGAGACTATAATCTTAAGAACCTCATTAAAAATTGTGAGGTTTATGCTTCCCAGGTGTTTTCCCCAAGAGATAAGGCATTATTGCTGCGGTACTTAGGAAATAGTTCAGTAGTAATAACATTGGATTATGAAAGTATACAATTTTGTTCTGTATTTATTTATTATCTGAAATGTTTATGCACATATACAATGTGTCTTCATCAAGTTCACCTCTGAATCACTTCTCTCCAATTCCTCCCCTAGCCTCTTGCCACTAACCTCACACAACTTCATCTTTTCTTCCTTATTTTTTAACCTACTGAGTTCAGTCAGCACTGCCAGTACATATATGAATGTACGGATATCTACATGAATATAAGTAGCCTCTCTGTGGTCACATCCTTAAACTATGTTTCTCCCAATAGCCACCAATTGACAATAGTTACTCAACTTAAGGTGAAATTTCATGATCATATCATTCCTCAGTGACAGTATTTTGTCAAGTTTGACTTTACTCAGATCTTATGCAGACTGTTGCAACCACTACAAGTTTATTTGAAGAGTGAACATGTTGAGTTCTAAAAATATTGTTTCAGTGTAGTTACCTATCACTTTTGGGTTCTACAATTTTCCCACCTTTAATTCACTTATAATCCCTTAGGCTTGGAATAAAGGGTATGATGTGGAGGTCATACTTATCATTGAGCACTCCCAGACTCTCACTCTGTGCCTGTTGCCCAGTTATGAATATCTATATTAATCACCATGTATTGCCCATAAAAGCATCTCTGATAAAGGTTGAGAATACACTAATGTGAGTATAATTTCTAATTAAAATATATTAGGAGTACTATATCCACAGCAGAAAAACAGTCTTTTGCACTTCCCTATGGCCTGTGATCTATCTAGTCTCTGGTAGTTTCCTCCAAGAATTATACTAGAAATTAATTGTGTCTGTGGAACAAGCATGAAATACAAAAGGAAACTGTTGGTTACTCCCACAGCACTGCACCAATATTGCTAGCTCTCAATGTTCACAGCTACATATAGTTGATTATTACTATATGACTATAATATAGCATGCCTAGATTTTAAGCACTACAGAAGCTTAAGAACTTACAGACAAGAATGAAACTTCTAAGCAGATACAAGGTTTATGTCTGCATGTTATGACTTGAATATATGGTATCTTCAAAAATATGATATCACCATAAAGTTATGATCATAATCAAGAGAAGTGGCAATGACCTATAATATTAGGCCATTCTATGGAACACAACTGGCAAACAACCTTCAGAGAGGTAGCCCATTCCTGAATCTCAGTTTTTATTTGATATTCTATGGTGTCTAGAAGAAGCACTGTCTTCTAATTATAAGGTAACTCCATTTAATTCCTTTTTATACATGAATATATCTTAAGAAGCTTGTAAAATAGTAGCAATACATATGAATTTCTCAAAGGTCTTAGTGTTAGTTATCTCTCCTCACACTCACCCCTGTATTCTGCCCTGCCATATCCTGTCCCCCTCAATCCTCCAGCCCATTACTCTCCATTCTTTATTTAATGACCTGTGCTCCAGATATACACACATTTTATTCCTGTCAACTTGAAAACTCCATGAATAGAAAATCAAGAGAGCCTGCCAAATATACATCGGATTCATCATACTTTCTATCAGTAAATAAAATTCTACATATTTGTTTATAATATCTTCTTTCATATATATCACACATATTTCTTCATCAAAGTCTATAATGTCAAAAGGATTTTGTCTGTTTTCCTCACAGATACTTCTGATGTACTTAAAACAACTAAGCCTGACATATGCATGGGGTGTTTATAAATATGAATAGAAGAATAAATAAATGTCCTTTTCCAGTTCTCTAAGAAGAAATACTGAATACTCACAGAATATTACCCCATAGTCAAAGACTTATACAAGTACCAATGCTTTTATTTATAAACAAGAATGTGGACAAGGACAATATTTAAGGTGTGTAAATCTACACCTAATTCTCAGAGGATCAAAGGGAACTAAATATCAAAATTATTAAGCTCAGGAAACAAACTATAGCTTCCAGGCCTGGTTTTCCAGGAAAAAAAAAAGTGTTGATGAGGCTCAAATGTCTTCTCCCATATGACAACAACATAAACTCAGATCAGAGTGAAATTTATAACAGTTCAGTATAGTAAGCCATAATATGTGAAAATAAATGTTCTTCTCCTTTGTGATACCATTGGAAGACATTAAAATGTTTGTTTTCTTGTGGCAAAAAAATAGAAAACTATAATTCTTATAGACATTTATGTGGCCAGAGATTACTGGGGGAAATGACTATCACTAAAAAGAGGGAAATAGCATGATTTTCAGAGGCAATTACCACAGTGGGAAGAGAGGAAAAGTTGATATGGGGAGTGAGGAAGGAAGGATAAGAAAGCAACAATGAAAGTTAAGAAAGGGGGGAGAGAAAGGAAGATCCCTGAATTAAGAGTCACAGTATGAGAAGTTCTGATGAGCAAAAAAAAAAAAAAGTGAAAAAGACATTATAAGGGTTGTGAGTGGAGTTCAGAAAGCCTTCTCATTAAAGGGTTACTGGAAGACAAAAGTAACAAAGACCTCTAAGACACTAGCCTAAACCTTGACTAATTTGTAGTGTTGCCAGAAGTAGACATTACAAAGAGTGAAAATTGAGACAGAATTTTACACATAATTTTGAACAGCAGGACATGAAAGTACAAGTTTTAGGCAGGGGAATGTACCAATAAAACTAAATGAATTCAGAAACAATGGTCAGAACACAAAAGGAATCACAGGTCATTTTGATAAAGAGCAAAGCACAGGATTTGGGAAGTCAATGAAAACAGTAAATCATATAGCAGCAAAAAGGAAAAAACCCAATTATAGTTTTTGTATTTGAGATAAAAAGCATAAATTAGTAAAAACAAATTTCAATTATTTACAACTCCCCAAAATTACTAAGCAATCAAAAATTCCTTAGAGAAAGCTTGAAGTATACTCCACAGACTTCTCCTATGGTCCCACAGTGATGAGAACTTAGTAATTAAATAAAATATATCCTATGTAAAATATTAAGAACGTTTTTTAGTTAGTTTTTGTTACAATTTTCTGTTTTATTTATTTTTCTCCTACAGTAGCATGCACAGTACCTTTGAGTACTATGAATCCTACTCAGTAGGAGTGAAGATTATAGTTTGGAACCATGTGGATATCTCCAGATGTTCAATAACATAAGTTGCATTAGCAATAAGTTCTTTATATCAAGTTGTTGAAGGAAGACAAATGAAACCTGGAAATGGCCTGTCCTGTTTGGAGTGGGCCAGTCTATAGGACTCTATTGGCCAGCAAGTCAACAAGACAAAGTCCATTTCTGGTACTGAAGGTTTTAGCTGATTACATAAAGTATCTAGTTGAGATATTGTCTCCCACATTATATAGTGACTTTATTTAAACTCCACTTGTATGTATTATTAAATGTACAAAGTAGAAGATTTCCATGTAGCTTTTGCAAAAGCCCTTAGTGTTAGTTTTCCCTCCCCATATTCTCTGAGAACTTCATACATGTATTCAATGTGCTTTAGTTATATAAAGTCCCATCCCTTCTCCAGCTTCTCTTGGAGCCAATCTGCCACATTCCCCCTTAAATTCATACCCCTACTGGGTCAAATCAGTGTTTTTGCATGATTATGAGTGTGGGGCCTTCCAATGGAGTCTGAGCATCTTAACAAAGTCACTTCCTTGAAGAAAACTGAATCCCTGACCCAACAGCTTTATTAGGTGGTATAGGAATATTAAAAAAAAAAAAAAGATGGAGTAAGAGGGGTTGATGAAACCACATCCCTACCTGAACAACTATGGAGAGCTGATAGCTCCTAGTAGGAAACACTCAGTTTTCTTTAAGGGAATAACCTCTCTTAAGTCAGTCATGATAAGGTTATAATTTGATACCCATGTGTTTACGGTCGCACAAATAAGACTAGGTGAGTTATTTAAAACCTAAAAAAAAAAAAGTCATGAAGTTGAAAGTGGATAGGAAAGAAATGAGGAATGGATCTGAACAGATCTTGGAAGAGTTGGGAGAGGATTCAGTGATAAATATGACCAATGTATGTTACATGATATTCTCAAAAATAATAATATTATGCTTATAAAAAACTTGAAATGTACCTTAAGTACATTATAGCAAATATCATTGCAAAAAGAGTTTCTGTCAAACCCTAACCTAGACCTTACTGTCAAGCAGTCAACACAAAAACAAGTTCTTGTCCAGTGGCTAACCATTGCCACAAAGAAAGTAAAATCCATATGTAGTTTCTTTGAGGCCCATTTTTTCTTGAAGTAGGTTGGTGCTGACAGGAGCAGACCTGTCTCCCTGTCTGTAAAAGCCTAAGTTCTTAAAATATTTTAAATGCCATATTCTGTATGTCTTAGAAGTGTTTGAAGATTGCCTATTTAATTGAAATATATCTTTGTATACATAAAAATACAACTAACATGCATTTCTTAATTATACATTACAATTCTAAATCAGTTACATAAACTGATAAAACATCATACCTTAAACAAGAGTAGAAAAATACATATAGCACAACAAAATTTACCTTAAATTGGTATCAATAAACCAAAATCCATACCAATTTAAAATATTTTGAGACTAACTGCTGATTTTGGGATTAAAGTCAATTCAATAATCTAATTTTTAAAATCACTCATATACCATATCCCCTTTTTTCTTTTTATAAAGAGATTAACTATGACCATTAACCATTTATAATGAAAAGAAACATTTATAAATAATATTTTGGGAATTTGGGTGTAGTTTTCCATTACTACATCCTGCTGGTTAAGGAGTATTGGCAATCTCACAGGTTCTTGAGACTGGATCATTTTAGTCTGCAGCCTGAAGCTGATGTGATCATTTCTTCCCATCAGAAAAGTTTCAAGTGGTCTTGGTTGATGAAACCATATTTGCCTGGAAGCAATCCACAGGTTCTCAATGTCTGTGGAAACAAAAGCAGAACCTCTCTTCCAAAGTATTATATTCTTAGACACAAATTGCAAAGTCAAGATACTTTTAATATATATATATTGTCTTGAAATTAGCAGCCTTTGCAATCCATTGTCTTTCTGAAGTTAGCTCATTAACAGTTAAAAATCAAAAGAAAACACAACTATAATGATAGCCCAGATTCTGTGTCTATTTTCCATCTTTGCATGACTTATTATATTTTATTACTCTATTTCTCATTTTTACAAACTTTCTCTACCTTCTTTCTTTTCTCTCTGATGCCTAAGTACATTTTACACCATTGTAACCTGTTTACAGAGTTTTTTTTCCCATCTGAATCTATTTTATTGTGAATCCTTAATCATGTTCCAACCAGAAGAGATTTTACAATACTCACACTCTCTTAAAGAGCCACATAGTTTTTTCAGATAAAGCTGAATCAGTAAGGTCTCTTAAATGGGCCATGCCTCTGTTCGCCACCAACAAACAGAAGAGAACCAAGAAAATGATGCTATTAAAAAACAGTCTTGGACTTCAGTTCCTTTTTGTTCAATATGAACATAAACCTTAAATCAATCACATGCTACTGAGTCTTCTGTGAGACTTCGGAACCAGCCTGGTTGCAGCTTACACTCCCTGCTGCCAGTCTGCCTCTGCCATTTTGTTTGTGGTCCTCATGCCACACTATCTGTACAATGACCCACTTCAGATACACAATTTGAAATCTGCTTTGGCTCAGTTTCTGTGATCTAGAACCTTTTCTAATCTTTCTCTGGCTTTGTGTGGGTGGTCAGCCTACCCAGGGAAGCCAGATGATGCAGTAAATCTCTCTTAAAATATACCAATCCAAGATTAATATTTATTGGAGTATAAATTAACACTCATGATACAGGTAACAGCATAAATAGACACTTAAGCGATTGGATGGTCCAAGTGATAGACATTGATCCAGTCTCACAAGAAGTCAGGAACAAATGGGAAGCTCAAGATCCCAACAGCCCCTCTTGAACAGGGCTGGCCACACCCCCTTAAGGAGCCCAGGACCCTAGATAAGTGTCTGCCAACCTCATCACTGACACCTGAATATCACCACATTTAATATATTGTTTCTATCATAATTTTTACCAGGTCGTTCACATAAAACAGCTATTTGAAAATCTTAATCTGTTAATTATTAAAACTTTAGTTTTCTTTAAAGACCAAGTGAAGCAGAAAATACACATACAAAAATGACAGCTTTTTTAATTTATTACTGTTGTTGTTTTACTTGAAAATGGATTCTTCTCTCATACATCTTCACAACGGTTTCCCCTCCCTCCACTTCTCCTAGGCCCTCCACCTTTCCTCTCCTTCAGGTCCAAGTCCTCTCCTCCCCTCTGCCCTGCCCAATTTTCCTTCCCAAGAAAGAGGGGCTCCAAGAGACAACAGTCAAATAAAATACAATAAAACAAGCATAGATCCCTCACATTGAGGCCAGACAAGGCAACTTAATAAGAAGAAAAGACTCCCAAGAGCAGGCAAAGAGTCAGAGACACACCCACTCCCACTGTGAGAAGTCTCACCAAAAGAGCCATAAAATATATGCAGAAGAGATGGCAGGCCCATGCTTGCTGTTTCCATCTCTGTGAGACCACATGAGCCCCTGTGAGTTGACTTAGTAGACTATGTGCTGCAGGTGTCCTCCATCCCCTCTGACTATTACAATCTTTCTTCCCCAACTTTCATGGGTTCCCTGAGCTTCCAGGGATGGAATGAAATGGTGACCACTAATATAGACTCTCTTTCTACATAATGTCTGGCTATGGGTCTGTGCACCTGCTCTCATCAGTTTTGGAAGGAAGCCTCTGTGAAACAACTGTACAAGGCACAAATCTATTAATATAGCAAAATGTCATTGGAAAACTATTATGCAATATTTTCTTACATTGTGTGAAGATGCATCACTGTAACTGGTTTATAATAATGAGCTAATAAGACACCTGTAGTAGTGAGGTTTCTAGGTCCCAGGCGGCCAGAAGTCTGAGACCCACAGACCTGCTGCCTGAGACCGCTTAGCTACCCAGCTGCCCACTGCTCAGACCCCCAGAAATGACTCAGACGCTTATATTAACTTCATGCTGTTTGGCCTATGGCTCAGGCACACTGCTAGCTAGCTCTTACATCTTAAATCACCCCATTTCTACTAATCTGTCTGCCACGTGGCCCGTGGCTCACCTGTGCTCCTTACATGTTGCTCCTTTGGTGGCTTGCTTGATCTGCCTCTGACTCCGCCCTTTCTTTCCTACCTATTCTGATTCCTCCTCCTACTTCTTCTATGGTGCCTGTCATGGGCCAAAACAGCTCCTTTATTTAAAGATTGAGATTCACAGAAAGGCATTCCCACATCAGACACCAACAGGAATCATTTAGGACCCCATTGCCAAGGACAACTTCCACACAGATCAATGAAAGTAGAGATGTCCAGTTGGTGCCTACATGGAGCCTTCACTCCTATGTTTTAGATTTTCAAAAAACTGGACCTAAGAAACAAGCAAGCTGATACAGTTGTTTTAATATATAACAAAATAGGTTCCAAACCAAGACTACTGAAAACAGATAGTGAAGGATACCACATACTTGGTGGGAAAAACCAACCAAGATGACATTTTAATTATTAACATTTATGCTCTAAACAAAAGGGCATCGAAGTCTGTATAAGAAACAGTACATAGCTTAAATCACGTATTGATCATCACATACTGATAATAGGAGACTTCAATATCCCACTCTCACCAATGGACGGTCATCCAGATAAAACTAAATAGAAAAATACTGGTGTTAACAGGCATGATAAACCAAATGGACCTAACAGATATGTACAGACCATTTCACTCAAACACAAAAAAATTATACCTTCTCAGAACACTATGAAACTTTACCCAAAAACATCCACAAACTGAGACACAAATCAACTTTCAACAGATATAAAGTTGAAATAACTCCCTGCATCCTACCAGACCACCATAGATAAAAGCTGAATTTTAACAACAGACACTATGGAGAGCTTACAAACTAATGGAAGCTGAACAACTCCCTACTGAATAAAAAAGTAGATTAAGACAGAAATGAGTAAAGAAATCAAAGACTTTCTAGAATTCAAGAAATGAGTAAACCCAAACTTATTATACACAATAAAAGCAGTACTAAGAAGAAAGTTCATAGCACTAAATCCCTATATAAAAAATAAATGGAGAGATCCCATACTGACTACCTGAAAACTCTAGAAAAAAAAAAAGATATAAGCATACCCACTAGGGTAGACATCAAGAAATAAACTGAAGTGTGAAATCAATAAAATAAATTCAAAGAGAACAATACAATCATTAAAACAGTTGACTTTTGAAAAAACCAACAAGATATGCAATTTTTATCTAGACTAGTTAAAAGGTGAAGAGAAAATAACCAAATTAATAAAATCAGAAATAAAAAGGGGTCATAACAATAGACAGTGAGAAAATCTATAAAATCACAAGGACATGCTTTAAAACCCTGTACATTACCAAATTGAAAAATAAAAAAATAGATAATTTTCTTGATGATGCCATATGCATGATGCCGTGCAAAGTACTAAGTTGAATCAAAAGAATATAAATGATTTAAATAGACCTATAACCTCTAGTGAAATAGATTCAGTCATTAAAAGTCTCCTACCAAAAAAGTCCAGAGCCAGAATTCTGGCAGATTTTCAAAGAGAAGCTAACACCAATACTCCTCAATTAGTCCACAAAATAGAAACAGCAAGAATATTATCAATTTCACTTTATGAGGCCACAGTTACCTTGTACCTAAATCACATAAAGACTTCACAAAGAGAATTACAGATCAATTTCCCTTACGAACATAGATATAAACTACTCAATAATATGTTTGCAAACTAAACCCAAGAACATATCAAAAACATCATTAACCATGATCAAATAGGCTTTACCCAAAAGATTCAGGGATGGCACAATATTAAAAAAAAAAAAAAAAGAAAGAAAAAAAAAAACAGTAAATGAAGTGTACCATATAAACAAACTGAAAGGAAAAAAAAATGACTGTATCATTAGATGCAGAAAAGAACTTTGACAATATCTAAGAACACTTAATGATAAAAAAGTCTTGAAATTTATTTTGCCAATATGTTATTGTGTATTTTTGCATCAATTGTAATGAGGAAGTGTGGTCTGTAATTCTCTATCTTTGTTGCATCTTTGTGTGGCTTGGGTATTAGTTTGGCAATGTTCCTTGGTTTCTATTGTGTAGAACAATTTGAGAAGTATTGGTATCAGTTCTTTGAAAATATGGTAGAATTCTGCACTTAGATCTGGCTCTGGCATTTTTGCTTGGAAGGCTCTTAATAACACTTTCTATTTTCTTAAGAGTGATAGTTCTATTTAGGTCATTTACCTGATCTTAATTCAATTTTGCTAGGTGGTACCTGTCTAAAAAGCTGTTCATTTCTTTTAGGTTTTCTGGTTTAGTGCAGTACAGGTTTTTGAAGTATGAACTAATGATTCTCTGGATTTCCTCTGTGTCTGGTTATGTTTCCCTTTTCATTTCTGATTTTGTTAATTTAGTTACTCTCTCTGCCTTTTGATTAGTTTGGATAAGTGTTTGCCTATCTTGCTAACTTTCTCAATGAACTAACTCTTTGTTTCAATGATTCTTTGTATTCTCTGTTTCAATTTTATTGATTTCAGCTCCAATTTTGATTATTTCCTGACTTCTACACCTTATATGTGAGTTTCCTTCTAATTGTTCTATAGCTTTCAGCTGTGCTGGTAAGGCTGCTTGTGTGAGTAGTCTCCAAATTTTTATGTCAGCTCCTAGTGCTATGAATTTTCCTCTTAGCACTGCTTTCATTGTGTCCCATAAGTTTGGATATGTTGTGGATTCATTTTAATTGAATTCTATGAAGTCTTTAATGTTTTCTTTACCTCTTCCTTGATCCAGTGGTGGTTCAATCAAGAAATGTTCAGTTTCCATGAATTTGTAAGCTTTCTGTGGTTTGTGTTGTTAAATTCTAACCTTAGTTCATGGTGGTCTGATAGGATACAAAAAGTTATTCCCATTTTTGTAGTTATTGATATTTGTTTTATGACCAAGTGTATGTTCAACTTTAGAGAAAGTTCCATGGGATGCTGAGAAAAATGTACTTACACTCTCTTAAAGAGCCACATAGTTTTTTCAGATACAGCTGAATCAGTAAGTTCTCTTAAAGGGACCACGTCTGTTTGTGGCCAGCAAAGAGAGCAGACCCAAGAAAATGCTGCTACTAGGTATCCATCTTTGTTTCCTTTTTGTTCAAAATAAGCAGAAACCTTAAATCAATCACATTCTACTGAGTCTTCTGTGATACCTCATGAACAGGCTTGATTGCAGCTTAAACTGCCTGTTGCCAAGCCGCCAGTGCCATTTTGAATGTGACCTGGATGGCACACTTTCTTTGTACAATGACCCACTTCAGATACACAATTTGGAAACTGCTTTGGCTCAGTTTATGTGCCAAAACCCTTTTTAAACTTTCTCAGGCTTTAAGTGGATATTCGACCGACATTGAACGCCATCTGTTATAATGATGTTTTTTTGGTCCCAAGCAGCCAGAGGTCCAGACCCACAGACCTAGAGTCCCAGATCCCTTACCCACCCGTCACTGCTCAGGCCCCCAAAATGACTCAGACACGTATATTAACTTCATGCTGTTTGGCCTATGGTTTAGGCACATTGCTAACTAGCTCTTTCATCTTAACTCAACTCATGTCCAATAATCTATCTGCCATGTGTCCCATGGCTCACCTGTGTTCCTTACATGTTACTCCTTTGGGTGGCTGGCTTGGTCTGTCTGACTCCACCCTGCTTCTCCTACCTATGCTGTGATTTCTCCTCCTACTTTTTCTATGGTGCCTGTCATGGACCAAAACAGCTCCTTTATTTAAAGATTGATATTCACAGCATACAGAAAGGTATTCCCACCATCTCCCTCTTTCTGTCTCCATCAACCTACAAAATTGGCTCTTACTAATTCACTAAGCACAAGGCCCTTTGACTCCAGCCTAGCTATTGATGTATCTCTTTTATTTCTGAGTAGTATTCAATTTTTCATAGCCAAATTTATTCAAACATCTTTGTTTATTCATAGGAATATGAGCCAGAAGAATGGCTCAGTGGGTCACAGCACTTTCTACCAAGCTTGAGAATCTGAGTTTGTGGGATTTTTTTCCTTTTCATGTAACAATTTTTAAAATGTATATTGCATACCAACCACAAATCCCCCCTCTCACCCCTCCTCATGTTCCTCATAGTCTCCTTCCCCACCCATCTCATCTTTCATCCCCTCCTCCAAAAGGGTAAGACCAGCCCTTCCTCCCCCTGCATCAAGGCAAAGCAAGGCATTCCACTATAGGTAATGGACTCTAAAAAGCCAGATTATATACCCAGGGATAGATCCTGATCCCACTGCCAGGAGCACCTCAGACTCAGCCACACAACTGTCTCCCTTAAGCAGAGGGCCTAGTCTGGTCCCATTCATGCTACACAGCTGTCCGTCTGAGGTTCATGAGTTCCCAAGAGCTTAGTTCAGTTGTCTCTGTAGAATTCCCCATCATGATCTTGATCCCCCTTGCTCATATAATCCTTCTTCCTTCTTTTCGACTGGACTTCCAGAACTGGTCTGGGTGCTTGGCTGTGGATCTCTGCATCTGCTGCCATTAATTACTGGATGAAAGCATTAGTATTACGTAGGCAGAGTTTACTTAGAAGGCACCAATACCAGATAGATATTTATTAAAATATAAACCAACACTGACGGTACAGGTAACAGATTACAGTAGCACCTGAACAGGGACTGGAGTCTGGAACAGTGGACGGGTGATGGATGGACAATGGAATCCGATCCTCTCTCCAACAGCCAGGAACCAGGAAGAGAGTGTCTCATGTTCCAGAAGCCCCTTTTCAATGGGCTTTCCCCACCCCCTTCAGGGGCCCGGTACCCTGAGTAAGTGTCTTTTGACCTTATCAGCTGACACCTGAATCCCACAACAGTATGATAGATAGTTAGGGTAGTCACCAATCTGATTACTGGAGTAGGCCAGTTCAGGTACCCTCTCCACTATTGACAGTAGTGCAAGATAGGGTCATCCTTATGGATTTCTGGGAATTTCCCTAGCACCAGGTTTCCTCCTATCCCCATGAGAACCTGAATTTGGTTTCCAGGTTCCCCATGGTAGAATACAAGAACAATTCCCACAAGTTGTCCTCTGACCTCCACATGTGTACTATGGCATGTACACATTCACACACACTATAATATAAATAAATTTTATTTTTAAAAGTACAACAGGTCTCTGAATTGATATGAATACAAATTTATCTAGTTCGTTGTAGTATGAGGTTTCTGGCCCGGACTTTCGGGCCTAACCTCAAGGTCTAGGCCAACAGACCCACAGACCTGCGGTCCCACAGAGACACACAGAAGCTTCCAATAGTTTTAGGCTGATCAGCCTCAGGCCCAGGCATATCACTTGCTAGCTCTGTACCCTTCACCTAACCCATGTCTCTTGTTCTGTTCAGCCATGTGGCTCGGTACCTTTTCTTAGGGCAGCATAGTTGTCCTCTGCTTCTTCCAGGCCTCTCTCTGGAATTCTGTCTGGAGTTCTGCTCTCAGAGATTTTCTTATTCTGGTAGCCCCGCCTACACTTCCTGCCTGCCTTTGGCCAATCAGCTCTTTTTATTAAACCCCAGTGGGTGGGACAATTATTTACCATGAAACAATACAATACCCCTACAGTTCGTCATAAATCTTACTGGGGCATGGGTTTGATATTGTCAAATTCTTCTTTAAATCAAGAAAGTCTTTCCTTCTTTCCTAAGAATATACTATAACGTGGTCTTTTATAGTTCTTAGGATAAGTCAGAGCAAAGCAGACATGCAATACAGCTCATCATTATTCTTTGTAAGAATGAACAATATCATTATTAATGATAAACAATTTTCTAAAAATGCATTTGGCTATTAAAATACAAGAACAAGAGAAATCTGTGACCATTTTGCGTATATTCTTCCAATCAACAGCTACCCATCCTCTACCGCCATGATACAAGGTGGGCAGATTTGTAAGTATTAGCAGTTGATCTGCACTGAGTACTGGCACAGTTGTGAGCATATGGCTATATACACTACATATACCATAGCAGTAGATAGCTGTCATTCTCAGGACAGATGAGCAGAGATTTAGTGACTCTAACATCCTGAAGGTCATGATCATGCTTAAGCAAGCATAACCTAGTTCAATTTGGCAGAGTGCACTGAAGATTAACACATCTGAAGCTTTCCACAGACTCCCATCAGACTAGGGAACTATCCCTAATAACAACAGAAAATGTTCGAGGCCACATAGTAAAATATGACAAGGGGCATATTGAAAATGTCTTCAGCATTAAACATATTCCTCTACTAACCAAAAAGATCTCATCAGCAGCTGAGGAATTTGTGATCAACTTCTTTTCATTGTTGGTGAGCACTGAGATAGCCCTATGCAGGAGCAGCTGCACAGATGGCAAACATAAGAAGATGCACATAAATGTTTTTAAAAATTTGAATGGTAAGAAATCTGGTTCAAACCAGATTGAGATTCATTCTTCTCTTTAGCTTTCTTAGGACTAACAACTACTCAAGTAAAAATGAATAAACATGGACAGATGGTTAAAATTCTAAAGACTGTTTAGGAACCCAGCACTTCAGAAAACGTATATTGATGAAGTCCGTATTTTTTGCAGGGACCCACTCAGAATTTAAACTAAAAAAGCAAAGATCTGAAAGTATTTTTCTTACTTAACAGAAACAGAAAAAGATGCAAACACAGATTGTTACAAATTTTTTGAGTTTTTCCCAACTTGTAATTCCTGCTCTTAATCTACATTATGAGGAAAACCTGAACTAAACTCCTGCTCTCTGCATACCTGGTCATTGCCGTTGGACACCTGATGCCTACCACTGTGGCCAGGCAACACTCCAACATTCTACTGAGAAACAACAGATTTGAATAAGATATTGCAGGTGGCACTCTACTTCCCCTGCCA
This sequence comes from Phyllotis vaccarum, assembly GCA_033318265.1. Lineage (NCBI taxonomy): Eukaryota > Metazoa > Chordata > Mammalia > Rodentia > Cricetidae > Phyllotis > Phyllotis vaccarum. The sequence continues at coordinate 92,875,396 of JARWLC010000012.1, forward strand.
GTGTGAATCAGTGAGACTAAATGGAGACCTGAGCTTCCACCCCCACACAGACACACAAAAGCAATGAAGGAACAGATGATGTGCAGCATGCTGCTTACCAGGACACTTCGGTAAAAAAGAAAATCAACTTGGGACCTTTAAGTCCACCTACACATGGTGGCATTACAGCATGAACATCAGAAAACTAATTTTGCTTATGAGTAGTCAGCTGCACTGAGATGGAGGCTGATCTTTCAACACCTGTGTTCAAGATAAAGTCAGAACTTTAACTTTTTTGTTTATGGAACAAAATTGAGAAAAAATAAAAAGATGAACCGCCGATACCAATATGATACAATGTCAAAATTATCTGACATATAGATTTATGTATGTAATAATAATTGATGGGGGAAAGGCAAAAAATTAGATATAAAACAAGAAGGGTGCATGGGAAGACTTGGAGGAAGGAAAAAGAAAGGGGAAATAATGTAATATTATAATCTCAAAAATAAGTAACAGTGATTTAAAAATTATCTGAAAATAATGAGCCCCCCCCACTCATGCCTGTTCCTTCCCTCTACCCCAGATCCACTCTTTCTCTGTTTCCTCTTCAAATCTTGTTCTTTCTAACAGAAGGAAAGAAAGATGTGTTTTTGTAAGTAGAAATTTATAATAAGTAAAATCTTTGCCCTGTCAAACACCACTAAAAATGTACCCTGGCTAGTATAGATTGAATGTGAAATGTTCCCAAGGTCATATGTTTGAACATCAGGTCCCCTATTAATGGATATCTGGGAGGTTTTAGAACCTTTGAGATATGGTGCCAGCAGGCAAATGTAGACCATTAGCAATGGATTTTTGAAGGTTATAGCAGACCCCCCCACTTTGGTCTGTTCCCTCTGCCACCTGATCATTTAAGATAGGAGAAGCAGCTCCACTGCTCCACTGTCCAGGACAAAGCAACTCCAAATATCATGTCTTACTACAGTGATGAACTAATGCACTGTGACTATGAGCTGAAATAAAGTTATTTGGTCAAGTGGTGTGTTGCACTGATGAGAAAGTAACTATATCACCTACTACAGAAAGCTGAATGGAAAGCCTACACCTAGAGGTGGAGGGAAGGTTGGAGGAAAGGAAGAAGGGAGAAAAGAAAATAATAAGGAATAGATACCAATTCATCTAATGCCAGGTGCATAATTATTTATGAAGTATTTAAATGTAACAAAAGTAAGAGTGTTTGAGGAAAATTGAAATAAAAAATTAGAAGTCTCAAGTAAGAAATAGAGTCTTATCAAAAAAAATCAGACTAAAGAAGACTAATAATTCCAGAAGGAAATAATCTAAGACACAGAGAGTAGAACTGATAGATTGAAAAATAAAACAGAAATTGTTCAGGTGACCAATATAGAGAAAAGACTGACAAACAAATTACAGAGTTCTGAAGACCAGAAACATCATAACAAAAGATCCATTAGCAGTACTGCTAGTTCCAGACAGAGAAGTTAAAAGCTAAAGGACTAAAGAACCTGCCTCAAATACCAAAGTTGAAGACTGTCAACATGTGATTTCACACTGGTTAAAAATATTCTTCAGAATCTAATGAAAACCACATCATGCTCACAGAAGAGAAGCAGACATAATGTGTCACTCCCATCCAAAATCTAAGTAATAGCTATATAAAATTATAGAAACAAAAATTAAATAATGAAAATTCATGGAGCCGAATGGTGGTGGCACACACCTTTAATCCCAGCACTCAGGAGAGAGATGCAGGCAGACCTCCTCTAAGTTCAAGACCAGCCTGATTTACAGAGCTAGTTCCGGGACAGCCAAAACTACACAGAGAAGCCCTGTCTCATAAAAAAATAAACAAACAAACAAAAAAACAAAAAAAGATTCTGGAATAAGAGCGAGGAAAGAACACAAACAAATTAGTCTTCTCCTCCGAAGTTTTCTAAATTAAATTTTCTTGAACCTAAAAGATGTTCTACTGCCCTATGTATTTTAAATATATACATAGGAAAAAATGTTAAAGAAAATTTTATTACAAACATAAGAGAATAAAGAGCCATAAGAAAGCAAGGCTCTTATCTCGATATGAACTTGCATACATCTGTACACTGTACACGTTTGTACAGTTACTCAAATCTTAAAATACCGCAGATAAGTCAAATGTATTTTAACACATGTTCAAACAATAGCAAAAGGAAAATAGAGAAATAACATATATTTTGACAGAAACACTCCTCAGAAATACTTAAAGCAATAGTTAGTTGAGTCCAACTCTTCAAAGATAATCTACTGAACTGAGCTAATCCCAAAAGAATCCAATTTGTTGTTATAATCTACATAGGTATATAAAATTGTGTATGTACACAAGATAGAAAAATAAAAGTAAAATGGCATAAGAGAAAAGGAGCTAAGAAAAGAGAAGGGAAGAAAAGGAAAAGTGGAGGTATGAGCAAGAATGTGCTCAGTTTTGTGTGTGTGTGTGTGTGTGTGTGTGTGTGTGTGTGTGTGTGTGCATTTATACTAAAATATTCAATGTACTCTGAGATCCATTTAAATAAGTTACATAAATTTTCTGATCCCTGCTAACATCATCTATAAAAGTGAAATGGTAATTGTTGTGAGGGGTAAATTGTTTCCTCCATATATAATATCAGAACATTGCTTGGAATTTGGAAAGTATCTGAAAAGTATGTGTTCCCAAGGTCTCCATTCATGGCCACCCGTATGTGTCTAGCACACACCAGTTCTCTGCCAGCCTTGAGGATATTTCTTAGTATTCTGCTTAAATAGTTTTGTTGAGTCTGTAATGTATTACTATGGGTCAAAAGTTAGAAATATATTTTAAATATAATGACAAAAGTCTCCTTTGCAGACCCTCCCCCTCAGCTCCACTGTTGCCTTCCCAAGAGTAATGAGGTGTGAGTTGTTCACTGTCAATGGCACTGTATTTATCTATAAAAGAACCCATATGCATTACCACACCAATATTAATCTAACATTAGCACACTGGATACACTGCCTCTATTTGCTTTTTCAAATTCATGTAGTTTTTATTGATATGTAAAGTTTATGTATTGGTTGTATATAACATTCTGAAGTATCTATGTAGTGAAATTGTTAAACCTAGCTAATTAACAATTAACCTTGGATATCACCTCTAGGCTGAGAAACCTTATTGCCCGTTCCATCTGTTCAATGATTCAGTATATCAACAGCAGCTACAGTTACAATCGTGTTCCAATGATATCTCTTGTATATGTTTGTTCTATGAATCTATAACTTCATCCAAAATCTTCTCTGCCCTCTTCTCCTAACTCTAATAAATATCAATTCTTGGGCGGGGAGAAGGGGGAGCTAGAGAAGGATCAAGAAAGAGTTCATAAAAGAATAAACTATAAAGGGTAGTGAAGAGTCTCAAGTGATCTCTGTGTGACAGTTCCACAGGCCAAACAGAAGGATGAGAAAAGTAGAAGGGCTTGTCCACTCTCAGTGCATTGTGGGAGATCATACTGAGAGCGTATGTGAAGAAAGTCTTCATTTACATACAACGTTATAGAATTTTACATGTAGAAGGCAGAAAACAAATTGCCATAGTCTGTTCTATTTTGCTATAACAAGTAAGTGAGATTTCTTTTTTTTTTAAAGAAGTTTATTTACCTCACAGTTTCTGTCTGAAGATCTAAGGTATCAACTGCTCAGCCTCTGGTGAGAGCCCCCTGCCTGTGCTACCACATCACAATAAAATCTAGAAGGGAATCAGCCACACACAGAAAGGTCAAGCATGTGCTTTCTAACAACTAGCTCTGAGAAAACTAACTAAATTAATGTTGGAGAAGCCAACATTAATTCCTAAAAAGGAAAAGTGTCTGCATATCACTTCTCACTATGTTCCACCTCTAAATACTCCCCCACTGATGTGAGATGTCTTTCTGTACATTGGGATTATATGTTGTTTCCACTGGCTAATAAAGAAGCTATTTTTTGCTTATGGTAAAACAGCTTAAAGCCAAGGAGGTAACAGAAGCAGAGAGAGAGAGAGAGAGAGAGAGAGAGAGAGAGAGAGAGAGAGAGAGAGAGAGAGAGAGAAAGGTGGAGTCAGAGTAGACACAATCCCAATGCCCGAAAAGCAAGATGTGAAAGTACTTACTGGTAAGCCACAAGCCACATGGCAATACATAGATTAATAGAAATGGGTTAAGTTGTAAGAGCTATTGGTGATGAATCTGAGCCATAAGGTAAACAGTTTGTAATTAATATAAGCCTTTAAGTAATTACTTTAAAAATGGCTGCTTGACTGCAGGTGAGAGAGATTTGTCTGAGCTATCAGGACAGGCGGGACCAAGAAACTTCTGTCTATACCTCATCATTCAACATCACCACACCAGAGACCAAGCTTCCAACCCGCAAGTCTATGGTGGAAACACTCAAACCACATCTAAACCATAACACCGGCACTTTTCTTAAGCTTGACAAGTTGCATGCTCCTACCTGAGCAATTTTTCAGCAATGATACAAGCATAGTTCTAGAACCATTAAGAACCATTGTGGCTGCAACATGATCATGGGTGGTATAGTTATGAGGAGCAAAAGGGTCCTACTGATGAAGTTGCTTTTAGCAACTGAAGATTTCTTCATCTGCTAGTCCTCTGAGCATGTTTTTACAGCATAATGCCAAGTCTCTGAATCTCTATACGGCCAGTTCATAGAGTCAGTTTTGTTACTTGTCAACATAAACCTCAGCACAGTACTTTTCCTACATGATAAAGCAAACCATGAACTAACTGGCAGAAGGATATCCATGAAAAAAAAAGTTCATTTCTAAGCCACAAACATGAAGAAATGTTTAAATAATATTTTAAGGTGTTTTAACTCCCATCACAATTAATCGCTGAAAGTAGTAGCTTTTGCAGCCTTTTCTTGTATTTGACTTTTTAAAAGGAAAAATTCTAATTTCCTATTGTAGCGAACAATGACATTATTGTCACTGTCAATATTGAGTCTTTTTTCATAAAATATCCGCCTCATATGTTGCAGTTTGGTGATTACCACTAAAAGCTATAAGAACATAAAATAATTTTCCAAATTATAGGGAATAGTAGAATAAGAAGTATCCAGTTCACCTGATTTACCTAATTAGTACATTCAAATCACACTCTCAGAAAGTTTGATAAGAATAACATGACCCTTTGGCACCCAGCTAAATCCAGCACAGTGCTGATTACATTTACTGTGACTCTGAACTTCATGGACTTTTTTCATCATTAACAGTAGAGCAGAGGATATTAATGAATACCATGGTACATCTAGGGCTGCTCGTTGTCTTCTGCCTCAACACTTAACCTAAAAAACACTAAGATTTCTAAATTTGGTAATAACTGTACATTGCCAAAGTTTGGAATCTTCTACCTGCATATAAAAATACCATTGACATCTTGAAATACTGACAAATGTTTAAATAAGGCTTTTTCCTGGAAGTGTTTCAAGCCCAAGACAATCTACAAACCACTTTCTACACATATATACATTGATGCCCAAGTGGGAAGATTGGCTTAAGAGACTGGACATCTCAATGGAGAAAGTAATGTTCAGACTAATAGCAAAAGAATAAAATGAGTTAGATAAACAAAAGATAGAGATATATTGTAGCCAGAAGTTTTTGGCCCAGTCTAGCTCTGATGTCTGTACCCACAGTCCCAAATAATCACACAAAATCTTACATAAATTTCAAGCTGTTTGGCCTATGCCTCGGACATATTACTTGCTAACTCTTACTCTTAAACCAACCCATGATTAGCCAAGTGGCTTAGTACCTTTCCTCTGTGTGTACCTGGCATTTCTCTCTGCTCGTCCTTTTTCCAGAGTTTTCTTAGTCTGGGAGCCCCAGCCATACTTCCTGTCTGCCTTCTGACCAATCGGTATTTTATTAAATCAATAGGAGAGACAAAGATTTACAATGTACAAGAGCATAGTCCCACAGCAGTATATAATGTGACATAAGAAGTGTGGGAACAAAGCAGGGATCTGCAAGAGAGGAGTCAAATGTAACAAGCAAGATACATGTTTTATGGTGATTACAAATTAAAATGGGGAAGAATTAAAACCAACAGTTAATATTAGTTAATTGTGGGTAATGTTAAAATGTAGCTCAGCATTTAGGGTAAGCATCTAGTCAGTTCCAGAACAGAGTAGATTATAATCAGGAATCCAAGGCACTAGTAGAAGGTGATAAGGGAAAGTACAACAGGCCCAAGAGAACATGGGACTGGAAACATTTGATGCATGACCTCCTAATATGCAGTTTAGAGATACAGGCTGCTGTCCTTTTGTATACAGATGCCATTTTTATTCTCCATTTATTAATTTAAATTAAATTCAGGTCTTAAGAATGCCTCCACATATTATTCCTTCCTAATTAACTACACACCAGAATAGGGCATATAAATGAGACCTCACAAGTCATAGCAGCTGGGCCCATGGTAAGCTGGCAGCTGAACAGGCAAAGTCCAAAGCTATAACCAGTCCATCTCATCATTTCTGTATTCAGTCCATAAATGTGTGATCACATGGTACCGTGCAGTTCTTTGAGCTTGTTCTAGTTCTGAGAACTGCTGTATTCCAGAACTGTGAATAAAAGCTAAGTAAGATATTCAAACTAAATGTATTGCAGTTTCATCTTTTGACACCATGTTGGTTATTTTGGGCTCAGGAATGAATATGGATGAAGCAGCTGAAGACAAGTTTTAAAGCTTGAATCTGTGTAACTGGGGAAGAGTATAGAGACTGTGTCCTCTCCACAGGAAACATCCTGAGAAAGCTTTGCTGTGTGCTCTAGAGAAAGTCTTGCTTGTATTTATGAACATAACACACACCAGATTCACTGCTCTAATTTTTCTTACACTGGTGAGTTTCCTAAGTTGGTTAAGCAAATGATGATCTATTCAGTCAACTATTTAAGCATCAGTAAGAGTTAAACTCAGCACATGACACTAACCAAAACAGAATCCCCTATGTCCACAGAATTCAGAGTATGGTAAAATAGGGTTTGGGCTGGGTGCACAAATAGCTTCCAAATTATGTTTGTTCAGTATGTAAACCTAATACCTCTTATATTATTACATGGTGGATACACTGTAACCTAATGTGATAATGTTTTAGTCTGTGATTCACTTGGATTTTCATTGGCTTTTTACAATTTTATTGTAAACGCTCAAATGTTGTGCTATTTATCACAGTCAGTAAAAGCATTACTTATACAGGAGCACCCAGAGAAAACCAAGGGAGTTCCATACTTCCTGATGAACCAGTAAGCTTCGTGAATTCATAGTAAGATGATCAGTTCTACATTCACGTTTATTAGTTGAAATGAACACTCCAGGAGATGTGGGGAGTTGCCTAAATGAGTCAGTTCTATGCCACCGAGCCACGTGGATGGCCCAGAATAACTTTAGGACTCATTTAGATGGTTCTTATACAAAGAAGTAAACAGAAAAGTGGAGATGAAAATGGCCAGCACCTGTAAAGCAGCCAATCGGTGAGGGGTTTGGAAATGAAGGCCCAGAAGGGGGAACTCTGTGCCAGGATCTAGCAAAAGAACCTCGAAGAGTGTATCTGTATTCTGCAACACATTTACTGGGGAAAAAAAAAAAAAGCAGGCAACAGCTCAAGCTGACAAAAGTTCAGATGCAGGAGCATTTTCCCTCTCTCCACCATAGTGATACCCTCTGATTTCAGGAAGGACGAAGGAGGTAGCAGGGGAGGGTCAGAGGTTACCCGGGGAGCTGGCGGTGCCGCTAATGAGATTACTGACTCCTGAGCAGAACCAGATCTCTCTGGAGACTCTCAGAAGTGTCTACGTGGTTTCTTGGGAGGTTAATTCTTGCAATAATTAGAGGGAGCTCTTCAGATGCTATGCAATTTAATGTGCCATTCGTCATTTTAAAATCTCAGGATTAGAGGCCTTTTAGCCTAATCACCCCAGTCCATAGGGACACACCTATGACAACTGATGAACAACCATTGCACTTCTGTCTAGCACTTCCTAAGAGGAAGGGTCATCTCATCCTCCCCAGCTAAAAGATATCACAGACCCAACAAAGACAAGCCCATCAAACTCTTATTAAGCGGTCATAACTCAACTGCAAAACTCACAAGCCTTCAAAATGTTGTAAATAAATAAAATAATAGCTACTTTTAGTTCTTAAAATGTACCAAATAATTGTGATAAGAGTGCATGACCATTCTTGCTGTCCAGAAACTAATCTCACTTTACAGACAGAAAAACATCTAGCCAGTATGTTAGTAGATCAGCTCACTGGGCTTTTTAAAAGTTATTTTTGCTTTAGAGATCATTGTGCAAATTTTAATTACATCTGATAAGCTATTTAATGTGATTTACACGCACACACACACACACACACACGCACACGCACACGCACACGCACACGCACACGCACGCCTGGCCAGTACTAAAATAAAGACTCAACTGAGGACCTTCAGCAAGACTAAACCACTATACCAGGTAGTTCAAGTAAGTAGCCACCAGGTTGTGCTGGAGACTCAATAACATCATTCAAGCCAAAGAGAAAAGGAAAAAGGAATTTTGCAGCAAATTCATATTTTGAATCTTTTTCAAGCTTCTGAAATGTATAACCATGGATTTTACATAACGTCTTATGTAAAATTTGAATGCCTTATTAAAAATCATAAACTTTTTAAAATGTTCTTTAGATCAACATTTAAATTAAACAGCTTGAATGCATTTAATTTGCAAATCTTTGATGGGCACTATCTACATTGTGCAGTAAAGAAAGTCCAAATAGGAAAGACATAACAATCATTATGCAGACAAGGCACCAATAAATAAGCCCAATGTGACCAATTACTTAAATGTTGGCTACAAGTATGTTTTGTTGAATTGCTCACAGATCTATTCTAGCACCTATTCATGTAACACATTTGGAACACAATTGGCAAATAAAAGATTGATTTAACAAACATGATTACATAAAAGATGGTTTTAATTTTTGTGTCCTTTTGTATTAAATGTTTGCTGGTACAATCTATAGACTAAATATGTTCCTATAGAATAATTGTTCATAGTCATGTTAAGATAATTTAATAAGAATTTACACTTTACACATCCCCTAAGCGTCTTTAAAATAAATTAGGAAAAAAAAGATGGATTCCATTATTTGTTTATTCTTACTTCCAAAACCTATTTAACTAAGTTACATTAGAAAATGCTTTTACTTATTTTATTTAAATATAAAATGTAACACAAAGCAATATTCAACTACATACAATATTCCTGTAAGTCTGACATTGTCCCGGAATTAAACTAGCCCATTTCTCAGACTTGTAAGTGCTACTGTTAAAAGCAAACAACAATTTAACACTGCTTTGTAGACAGCTTTGTTTGCTCACTAACAGGAACAGATCTTCTATGGATATATGCATGTGTCCACTTTGAGATCAAAGCAAAGGCAGATTACCTCCCATCAATGGGATTCAGGACATCATCTGTGTGGTGTTCCAATGAGGTTTCCTGGCAGGGAAGCCAGAGGTCCAGAACCATAGACCTGCAGCTCCAGACCCCTTAGCCGCCCGCAGCTGATCAGGCCCCCAGAAGTGACACAGACACTTACATTAACTTCATGCTCTTTGGCCTCTGACTCAGGCACATCACTAGATAGCTCTTTCATCTTAACTCAACCCATTTTCATTAATCTATCCTGCCACGTGGCCCATGGCTCACCTGTGTTCCTTACATTGCTTCTTCTTGGGTGGCTAGCTCAGTCTGTCCCTGACTCCGCTCTTCCTTTCCTACCTATTTTGATTCCCCACCTACTTTTTCTATGGTGCCTGTCATGAGCCAAAACATCTCCTTCATTTAAAGATTGATATTCACAGCATACATAAAGACATTCCCACATCACCTTTCTGTTTATTTTGAACAAAAAGATAACAGTCAAAGACGGTATCTTAGTAGCAGTATTTTCTTGAGTCTGCTCTGTCTGCTGGCAATGAACAGAGATGTGGTCCCTTTAAGAGAACTTACTGATTCAGCTTTATCTGCAAAAACTATGTGACACTTTAAGAGTGTATGAGTATTTTAAAAGCTCTTCTCCTTGGAAAATGATTAAGGATTCACAATAAAAAAGATTCAGATAAAAAAAACATAAATGAGTTACAATGTGTGTAAAAGGTACATAGGCTTCAGAGAGAAAAGAAAGAAGGTAGAGTAAATCCCTAAAAAATAGAAATAGAGTAATAAATATATAATAAGCCATATAAAGATGGAAAATAGATGCAAAATCTGGATTTTGGTTATTATTGTGTTTTCTTTTAATTTTTTAACTATTAATGAGCTAACTGCAGAAATACAATGGATTTCAAAGTCTGCTAAGCTAAACAAGAGTATATAAAGGTATTTTGAATTTGAAATTTGGGTCTAAGGACTTATTGTTTTGGAATAGTTCTGCTTTTGTTCCCACAGAAGATGAGAACCTATGGATTGCTTCCAGGCAAATATGGTTTCACCAACCAAGACCCCCTGAAAAAAAAAATCTCTGATGGGAAGAGATGAGCATATCAGCTTCAGGACTGAAGACTGTGATCCAGTCTCAAAAACCCATGAGATTTTCAAAGACCCGCAATCAGCAGGAAGTAGTAATGGAAAACTATGCCTAAATACCCAAAATATTGTTTATAAATGTTTGTTTTCATTACAAATGGTTTATGGTCATCGTTAATCTCTAAGACAAAAAGGGGATATGGTATATGAATTATTTTTAAAAAATTAGATTATTGAATTTACTTAGATCAGGAAATCAGCTGTTAATCTCAAAATATTTACATTAGTATGGATTTTGGGTTATTGATACAAATTTAAGGTAAATTATCTTATGCTGTATGTATTTTTCTACTCGTGTTTAAGATATGATGTTTATGTAACTGATTTAAAATTGTAATGTATAATTAAGAAATGTGTGTTAGTTTGAATTTTAGGTATACAAAGATATAATTTAATTAGATAGGTAATCTTCAAACACTTCTAAGACCTACAGAATATGGCATTTAAAATGTTTTAAGAACTTAGACTTTTCTGAACAGTGAGACAGGTCTGCTCCTGGCAGCACTACTTTACTTCAAGAGAAAAATGGGCATCGAAGAAACTCCATATGGAGACGAGTTTCTTTGTGGCATTGGTTAGCCACTGGACAGGAAGCTGTTCTTATATTAACTGTTGGACAGTATGCTGTTTAAACTGGACATGCAGTTTCCATAGGAAGGTACCCTCTGAACTTTGGCAGAACAAGCCGAGATGGTCATTCAGGTTCCTGCTTTGCAGAGAAAACTGTCAGACATTCTTTAGGACTCAAGGAGAAATGACTGACAAATGAGCAGAGCAGATTTCCTGCTTCACTGAAATGAAAAGAGACTCTGGGCCTGTAGGCTAAAGATGGATGTCCCAACTTTATAAAGAAACTTTGGGTGACTATCCAGGCAGATAGGTGTCGTCTCTGTCATTTCTAGATTTTGGAAGTTGCTTGCACTTGGGTAAATATATCCTTCTGTGGTCTTTGATGTAGTTGAAGATTAGATAGTTATAGGAATAGTTTTTATTAGCCATTTGAAAGGTATATTGGATATGAAACCTTAGATTCATAAGCATAAGGTAGATAATAGAGTATTTTCTTTAATTTTGCTAAATACAAATAGACTAGATTGTATTGTATTGTAACTATAATTCTTGCTTGATGGCTATTTTGTTATATGTAATTTTGCTATGTTAAAATAGAAACCTTCCTTTTTGATTAGACAGAAAGGGAGAGGTGATGTGGGAATGTCTTTCTTTATGCTGTGAATATCAATCTTTAAATAAAGGAGCTGTTTTGGCTCATGACAGACACCATAGAAAAAGTAGGTGGGGAATCAGAATAGGTAGGAAAGGAAGGGTGGAGTCAGGGACAGACTGAGCTAGCCACCCAAGAAGAAGCATGTAAGGAACACAGGTGAGCCATGGGACACGTGGCAGGATAGATTAATGAAAATGGGTTGAGTTAAGATGAAAGAGCTATCTAGTGATGTGCCTGAGCCATAGGCCAAACAGCATGAAGTTAATGTAAGTGTCTGAGTCATTTCTGAGGGCCTGATCAGCGGAAGGCGGCTAAGGGTTCTGAGGCTGCAGGTCTGTGGGTCTAGACTTCTGGCTGCCCTGGGCCAGGATACCTCATTGCAACAGATGGCACCCGATGTGGGGCACCAGATGAAGGCAGAAATCTCTCTTAAAATACACCATTCCAAGATTAATATGTATTGAAATATAAGTCAACACTCACAATACAGGTAACAGCTTCTATAGGTGCCTGATAGACTGGATTATCCATGAGATGGACGATGGATGCTGAACTGGTCTCTCCAGAAGTCAGGAACCAAAACTGGGGTTCCCAAGATCCCAGCAGCCCCTTTTGAATGGGGTTGGCCACTCCTCCTTCAGGAGCCCAGGACCCTGGATAAGCATCTTTGAACTGAATCCCACCACAGTGTGGCAGCCCACTTATGTTCATTTTCAGTTATTTCTCTAGTTTGGGAATTTAACGACCTCTCCATTTCAATCTTTTCTCTGTTGCCATTCTTTTATCAATTCTCCCACTTCTAAAATTAACAAATCTATTTCATTCCTTCCTAGAATTCACTGAATGTTGGTGATACAAGCCCATCAGGGAAGCCACATAATGATCGCCTTAAGGTGGAACCACCCAGTCTGCTGAACTGCAGATTCTTTAAGTCTGAGTCTGTTTGACACTCTCTAGAAAACAATAAGAAGAAAGTAGAATGGACATGCCACTTCTTGTAAGACGCAAATGACACAGAGGAGTTACATTTTTAAAAGTATGCCATCTACTCCACAGATTTCAAGAAAAAAGTCAGTAAATTGCCTGCTATTCAGATATGAAGACCTGAGTTAAATCCCCCACCTCACAGAAACAAATCTAGGTGTGGTGTCACATTTGTAATTCTAGCACTGGAAGGCAACTCAGATATCTGGGACCCTTATCCAGTGAGTCTGCTTGGTGAGTCAGGTCAGGACAGTAAAACACCTCACCTCAAAAGCTAAGGCACATAGCAAAGACCCTGAGACTGACTTCTGCTCTCCATGAGCATCATCTGCCCACACTTTTGTGTACACAAACAGAAGTGGACATGTGCACACACCAAGAAGAAAAGAAAAGAAATATCAACTAATCTCAACCAAAGATGTAGGCTAATGCCTGAAACCTCAGCACTTGAAAGGCTGAGGCAGGGGGATCCAGAGTACAAAACAGGCCTGGCTACTTAGTGAGGTCAAGTCCAACCCGGGCTGCATGAAACCCTGTTTTAAAAAAGAGCAAAAGAGAGAGAGGGAGGAAGGAGGGAGAGAGTGAGGAGGAAGGAGGGAGGGAGGGAGGGAGGGAGGGAGGGAGGGAGGGAGGGAGGGGGGGGGAGGGAGGGAGGGAGGGAGGGAGACTAAAAGAAAAGGTTTAATACCGCCCTATTTATGTGCCCATGTAGTAAACTCTACATGTGATGTGTTACTCTTTTCTGATGCTAATAATTTACTAATATTTTTTACAGTTTTGTTTTGGGAAGTGATATTTGTCTGTAATTCTATTTTGAATGCAGTCTTTCAAATTTTGGACCCATATTATGTTCACTTTATAAAAACAACTTTGAATTTTTTTTTTTATCTGGGTTCTGAATGTTTAGTATTTTAATTATCTGTTCTTTGAGAGAATTCCTGAGGAAAACCATCTGCACCTATTTTTGTGTTTTAACTCTTTGACAACTTTATTGCTCACTTTCCATCTGAACAAAATTTGCCACATAAAACTGATTTTTATTATCAATTAACTATTAATAAAAATTGTCATTGGGTTTTTATTGTTCCTACTTTATTATTTCCTCCATCTCTATGCCTTCTTAACTTGCTCTTCTTCTGATTTTTCTGCATTATAATGGCAAATACTGGTCATGTTATTGTACTCAAGGAACGGAACACATTGTTGAAGGTTTTTATAAATACTGCTATTGTTTGCTTTCTAATTCAGTTATTTTTTTCTTTTGCTTTACTCCTTCCCTGTTTTACTTCAGTTAGTTTTATTATGTTTCTTTCTAACCTATTCAGTACTCAATTCATCTCTTTTCATTACTCAATACAATATGTCTAACCATATTTTTCTCCTTTACATACCCCACAATTTGTAATGTATTGCATGATATTCCCATATTTTTTCTGTATCTTTTGTGATGTAGACAACTTAATAGAGAACATTCACATCAAAGGTAATAGAATTCTTATTTTCTGATGATATAATTTTTATTTTATTACCTGCTTATCAAAAAATGTGGTCTATATCATTTTAATATGTCAGTAAGTTTTCCTTCCATTGTTTACCAATAATAAACCATAATTTGAAAATATTAAGTGGAAAAAATAAACATTAAGTAACATTGAGTTCAATTCTCAGTAATGTGATAAAATTGACACCACTGTATCCCATCCTTCCTGAGATGTGAATCATTCATTTGTCCACGAAACCCATGCTGTACATGCTACTTGCCACTTTAGTGACCTTCTTGGGTGACAAACTGTTGCAATAATATGATGTTCATGTACAACAAAATCTTGTTTTATTTGTTAATGACCCTAAAACACAAGAATGGTAAGGCTGTAATCTTAGTCTAGCATGGTATTATAATTATTCTCTTATTGGTGTTGTTAATTTTTTACTATTCTTCATTTGCATATTAAACATTATAATGTATATATATGTGTGCATAAGCTATAGTCTATTTGGGAGTCAGTACCATCACAGGTGCCAGGTATCCAATGGCATCTGGGAATATATCATTTATATAAATGAGATTTATATTTATAAGTAATATGTGTGATAGGAATAAGTTTCTCTCAACACTGTGTTTATTAATTTTTGTAGCTGTTCAGTGATAGAAATGTCATATACTAATTTTAGTTTGTAATTTATAGCTTTATTTAGCTTTCCAATTAACAATTTTTATCTAATTTCTGTAGTGGAATAGTAATATTAATCTCTTACTATTCTTCTGTGAGATCTCAGTGATGAGAATAAATTCAAGGAGCCAAGAGAGAATAAAATGCCATTGTGATTTTATTAGTAAAAATGCCAGTAACCACATCTCCTTCTCAGAACTCACACAAAATTAGCCCAGTGGGAGACAGAAGAATTAGAAATGTGATAACACAGACATAGCCTGACCTTGCTAAAATTTTGCTTCAGTTCTCACAAGGCAGCGACAGAGACAGTGGTCTTGTCACCATCAATGACTAATTTGTTACCCTCTTTCAATCTTATCTATCCAATCAGTTAATTGTCCCCCCATACACTAGAACATAGAAGAAAAATAGAAATATGTTTCCTACATCTAACCTATTCCTTCCAGGAAAATGGAAGTCAATCCTTTAGTAATAACTGCTAGTTATCTACACAGTAACCATTGTTAGCAAAGAAAAAAGGAAGAAAGAAAAAGGAAGCTTTTTGTTCTTTAGAATGATAATGTTCTCTAATTGAGTATGAAGTTTCCCCATCTCCTGTGCAAATAAAATGACTAACAAAATGTCAGTAGAAGTTACTAATTGAATAGGTAAAGCATCCTTCTGCTTATTTTGCTCACTCCTGTGTCTTCCTTCTGCTTAAAATGTGAACAAAACCATAAAATCCTAACAGCCATCTGGAAACCATAACACAAGCTTGAGAATGAATTCATATCTAAGAAGAAAAGAAAGATAAAGACTCCATTCTTAATGACTCAGCTCTGCTACATCAGTCCTGGACTGCCCACTTTCAGGTGCCATTTGTGTGCAAAACCACATAAGCCCTTACACGCTCACATCACAATAAACTCTTGGGTTACTAGCAGCTGATAAACTTGCCAAGTGCATTTTACTTACAGAAGTGTGACAGGAGAGTGTGACGTATGCTGAGAAAGAAGAGCACACTAAGTTGGACACAGACACCTTCCCATCTGCACCCCAGAATGTAACATGGCGCTCATCATTCATTCCCAAGAACCTGCTAAAGCATCCCTTGAGTTCTTCTCTTGCTGTTTGATGTCTCTCACATGTTTCTGCCATTTTGTGTTTAGAATAAAGTGCCTCATAGACATAAAGAGCCATGTATTCATCCATATACTTCAAAGAAATCTCACTTCTTGATTGTTAAAAAATTCCCCACTTGTGTTCATGCTGATAGTGTTTCATAGTCTTAATTTAAAACTGATTACATATTAAACAATCAGAGTTATATATTAGAAAGTTGACATTGCATTTGGTGATTATGGAAACCATGTGACTTGGAGAGATGCTTCACAGAGTCAAGAAAGTAGACCAAAGATAAAATCCAAAAGAATTTCAAATTACTTTCTCTTTCTAAAGAGTAAAAAATAGCCTTGCTTAAAGTCAACAAGTAGTAAAGTAGTGAAATGGCAGGAGAATTTTCTTCAGGATACCTGAGATCAACTACCGTCATAAAGCAGCAGTTCCTATTGGTTCCAACCTTTGACAATTGAGAAAAAAATTCTTCATAACTAACTGCAAATATCAAACTATAGTCAGCTTATGAGGCTCAAAGGTCTTCTCCATTTTAAGAAAATAAGTTTATGCAGGAGCAATGGATGGCTTTTAACTGACTGTTCTAAGAATCAAAAATAGTTCGTGTGGGTTTCTGTCATTTCAGTTGCTGTGTGATGGAGGGACCACTTTTCAAATGATCAAAGCCAATGTTTCATTTATTCTATCACTCCCTTCATGGCAATGCCAATGAAGAAAAGAAGCAGGAAAAGCTATTCTTGAATTTAATATTTTTGTTTCTCAGGTTCTTCTTTGTTCTCAGGACCTCACTTCTTCCCTGTGCCTACTCATTGCTTATAGTGATTGACTGTAGCCAGAAGTTTCTGGTCTGCCTGACCAGATCTACAGTCCCGCAGCAACTTCTCAGATGCTTATATTAATTACAAACTGTTCAGCCTATGACTCAGACTTATTGCTAATCAGCACTTGCATCTTAACTCAACCCATGTCTACTAATCTATGTTTTGCCACGTGGCTCGTGGCTTACCTGTATTTTTACATCTCGCTCTCTTGGCAGCAGCTTGCAATGTATCCCTGACTCTGCCCATCCTTCTCCTTTATCTATGCTTGGAATTCCCACCTGCCTCTAAGCTGCTTCTCCATAGGCCAACACAGTTTCTTTATTATCCAATGGTAATTCATAGCATATAGAAAGACACCCACATCAACTGAACTTTTTTCTTTACTCACATGAAAACAGATTAAGTTTTTAAAATTATTTAATTACAGCATTTCTCCTGTTCCTTTCCTCCCTCTAACATCCCTCACATGCCCCTCCTCACTCTCCTTCAAATTCATGGCCCTTTTTATTTTTACTAATAGTTATTGTATGTCTGTGTGTATATGTATACATATAGATTTCTAAATATAACCTACTCATAGTGTAATGCTTGCTACCTGTATATATGTTTTCAAGGCTGACCTTTTGGCACTGAAAACTGACTATAATGTTCCTCCCTTGGGAAGGCTGTCTCTTCCTCTGTCACCTATGATTGTTTCTCCAGAGTTGAGACTTCATGGGCTTTTCTTCATCCAGTTTGATATGTTCATTGGTGTCGTCCTTGTTCAGATCCTGTCTGGGCATCATGTTGGCTAGACTTATGCATGTAGTGGCTGATAATTCTAGGAGACATAATCTCATGGCAAATGCCCTGATCCTCTGGTTCTTACAATCTTTCCACATTCTCTTCCACAAGATTCCCTGAGTCTTAGGCTTTATAGATGTATCCATTAGGAATAAGCTCTACAACTCTACATTTTTATTGATTGTGGCTTTCACAATCAATAAAATTTTAACATGTGGTCCACATATGTTTCAAAGGGAAGTTTTCTTGATGAGGGGCAAAGGCTACACTTATCTGTGGTATAAGGACAGTGTTTATAGGTTGTTGGTAGGGGTTGTGCTGGTTTATTAAAACAGTGATTATAAAGTCTCCTCTAATAACCATTACTTCACTAGCACTATTTAATGAGGTATGCATCATGGTCTCCTCTTGTTAAGCTGACTACAAGTAGAGAGTTGCTTTGCAATCTTTAAGGTTTTCATGCCATGCTGGTCATTGATAGGGTTCATAAACATCATAATTGGGTAGAACTATTGTTGCCTCCCTCCTTTGGAAGCTTTAACGGTATCTTCTGGTACTATGAAAACTAGTCTTCATGGAGGGATCATTCAAGTCAGTTCCAGCTAAGGAGTCTCTGGGCCCTGTTTCTGAAGTGCGGATGTCTTCAGAAATAAGTACTTATCTTCCACTTCTAGGTGAAAGTCAAGGGCCACAACAATGGCTATATGTTTTGGGAGTCTCTTGAAAACTCTGGCTAAAAGCTCAAAATACAGCTTCTCATGGCTGGTATTAAGTGTTTTATTATGGGATCTTTAGCTTGTGGAGAAAGCACCGTCAACCCAAATGAGAAAAGTTCATTAAAACTATAAATGTATATTTGTACATGAAATTACATGTATTATATGGGGTTTAGTATTAATAGTACTTTTATTCCCTTGTGTTTTTTTATTTTATTTTAGGCAGGTTCTTACTGTGTAGCCTATGTTAGCCTCCCACATCGGCCCCTAGACTGCTGGGATTATATATACATTTCACAATATTTAGCTGCCATTCATTATTGACTCTTTTCTAATATACCAAGAGTCCCATGTACCCAGGTACACATTGCCCTATAAAAGGCAGGACTTAGCTATGCCAAGAGGACTGATTAGCATACGGTCAGATAAAAAAAAATGAGGTACTATGCCTTAGGCACCTCATAGTACATCCATACAACATATACAATGCTTTGCATGCTCAGTAAACAATGAGCCCCATCATTATCATAATAGTTTATCAAAATAGTTTATCTTACCTCTCGTCTATCAGCCCCACACTGAAGATGCTTCTCCTTGTTGCTCTAAGGCCCCACTCATGACATCTTGCTTATGGCTCCACCTGGAACACTTGGGCTACCTTTTTGTAATCATCCTAAAAGAGCTGAATGTGCATCAATAAAGAGCAACAGGAAGCCACTCTTCCCTTCACTGCTTTATCTCTCACGCTAGCACATACCAAGCATCTTTCCAATATTTTTAGAAGAGTTGGAGACATAGAATCAAAATAAAAGATGTAGATGTCATCTTTCATATGAATTTCTAGTATCCCAAATAAAATAGTGCTTCACATAGATTTTTCTTAAAAACACCCCAAATTCTGCATTCTTCTTAAATAATGCTTGTCTGTCCACAAAGGCATCCAGACTTCCTCATCTCAATACAGGCCAACATAATTTGATATTCATCTTCCTCTGTATAGCTAAACTAATATTAAGGTATATTTACCAAGATATGAGCTATTCAATATATAATAGCCAAATATTTAGCATGGTGGTACAGAATGGTCCTTGGTGCTCAAAATGCATATCCAGTTTAGCCTCCCTGGGAGATAGGAAAGTATTATAAAAGTCCACCTCCTTCCTGGTTCTATAATGGTAAACACACACACACACACACACACACACACACACACACACACACACACACACACCGATTCTCAGAGATAGTAAAATCTAAATCCACTTTGAAAAATAAATGGAGCCCAGACATACTAATGCACATAAGTCCAAGCTGACCTTGAGCTTGCCACCTTTCTGTCTTAGCAAGAAGCCAGACAGATGAGACAGAAGAGAAGTTGAAACAAAGATGAAGAGTTTCTAAGTCAGCCTAGGATCCCTATGGAGTCCAAGGCCAGTCAAGCTACAAGGACACTATCCCAAAAAACCAAATAAGTGAAAGTAAAAAATAATTCTTCTAAAAGTTCCAAAGCTCCATAATATTCTCAACTTCTCCATGGTTGAACAGGGGCAGCATGTTACATCATCATTTAAATGTATAGAAATTCTATGTTCTTCCTCTTACCCTCAGTTCAAGAGCATAAGAGATTTATCAATTACAATTATCAAATGAGTATTTGAGAATTTATTTGTCCTTAAAAATCAGGACATATAAGTTTCCTTGGTGAGGACTTTTCTTGTGTATATATACATGTATGTGAAAGGAAAGATTTATACCCTTCTTTGCCAAGTAGCCTTTTCAAGAGTTAGAAGATTGTAACCTATGACATTAAGACTCTACCTTTGATCTTTGATAAGACATAAGTCTTGATAAAATTGTTCTTGTGCCTCAAACTACTCTGTGCCATTTCTCCTAGATAGAAATATTCTTCCTGGGCAAATCAAAAAAAAAAAGGAACATATGTCAGGCTAACTCTCTCTTGGATCTAATATTGTATCCAATTAGTAATAGCATGTAGAAGATGCAAGGTTATGGAAAAATGATAACAAATGGTACAATCCTCAAAATGTATCCATTTTTTTTAATAGAAAGCCTTGTTTGTAGAAAATAGTACTTAAGTACTTACTGGGATTTGATTGCCAATGATATCACCAGAACCATCAGAAGATCACTCTCTTCAAGGTTTTATCTAGGGCAAGTTTAACATCTTTATTTCTCAAACTGTAGATCAGAGGGTTAAGCATGGGAACTACATTGGTATAAAACACTGAAGCAAACCTCCCCTCTTCCATTGACCCAGGGAAAGAATTTGTTAAATAAGTGAATGCCCCTGACCCAAAAAACAGAGCAACAGCAACTATATGGGAACCACATGTGCCA
Organism: Phyllotis vaccarum; assembly: GCA_033318265.1. Taxonomy (NCBI): domain Eukaryota; kingdom Metazoa; phylum Chordata; class Mammalia; order Rodentia; family Cricetidae; genus Phyllotis; species Phyllotis vaccarum. The sequence goes on from JARWLC010000012.1 coordinate 92,896,197, forward strand.
AAAGCTTTAGATCTGCCCTCAGCAGAAGGAATCTTAAGAATATTGGAGAGAATCAAAGCATAAGAGATAAAGATGCTGATACTGGATACTGTGATGACTACCCCAACAACAATAAAAAACACGAGCTCGTTGGCATAGGTGCTGATGCAGGAGAGCTGTAGGAGGGGTAGAACTTCACAGAGGTAGTGGTGGATCGTGTTGGAATCACAGAAAGTAAGTCTCAGCATGCTGCCAGTGTGAGCCATGGCCCCAGCAAACCCTATCACATATGAACCAACCATCAACAGAGCACAGACCTTAGGAGACATGGTAACTGTGTACAGCAGAGGGTTGCAGATGGCCACATAGCGATCATAGGCCATTGACACCAACACATAGCACTCAGAATTGACAAAGAAGCAGAAGAAAAACAGTTGAGTCATGCATCCCGTGTAGGAGATAATATTTTCTGAAACAAAATCATTCAACATTTTTGGGGTAAACACACAGGAATAACAGAAATCTATAAAGGACAAGTGGAAGAGGAAAAAGTACATTGGGGTGTGAAGGCTAGCATTCAACCCAATTAAGGTGATCAAACCCAAGTTGCCTACCACGGTGAACACATAGATAAGTAAGAAGAGAAAAAAGAGGACCAGCTGCAGAGCTGGTTGATCTGAAAATCCCACAAGGATAAATTCAGTCACAGAGTTGTTTCTCAGACTCATTTTCTTCTGATAAATTTCCTGAGGGAGTGGAATAAAGCACACAAAAGATGATAATCATTAGCATGCACAATGGAAGAAGGTTCTAGAAGATATGTCAATGTGTATGCATGTCCTCTTTTCTTTGCACCCCAGCATCTACACTTCTTTTCATCTTCAGCCACTAATAGTGTGACTGGAAGTAGCTCATTTTCCCTGGGCTGATTAAAAATTCAAGCTGTTCTGTTTTCATAGGCAACAAAGATTCTGTTCTTGCTTAATAGATGAGGAAGCAGATGGCTTCATCTGGTAACCCATGAACTCTTAAAAAGATAACTTAAGATTGAAGAGTACAACCCAGGTCTACACCCTTAGGCTTTATCAAATGTAGATCTGCAGAACCTATGCTCAGCATCTCTCTCTCTCTCTCTCTCTCTCTCTCTCTCTCTCTCTCTCTCTCTCTCTCTCTCTCTCTCTTTCTCTCTCTCTCTCTCTCTCTTTCTCTACACAAAGTTTCCATCTACAGAAAAAACCAAGCCCAAGGTCTTCTCTACTGTCTCTGTATATCCTGCCTTCCATCTTTAAACCCCTTTGCTTACCTTGCCTCAGAGTCAGTGTTGAGGGCAGCAAAATGATAGATGCTTTCTAGAGCCCTTGTGTATATGTTTAGAACAAAACCATCAGGAGGGACAGAATTTAGAACCGTCTTTCTCCTTGGTTCTTCTCAGTACAGGGCTTTATGCAATAGCTTTTTCCATAATCCAGAGTCTGACAGTCATGAATTTTCACTCTTCTTACTCTTCCAATGCTTAGAAACTGAGCTTTATCTGACCTCAGTTGTCTGAAGTGCTCAAGAAATGTATACCACGGTTCAGCTGGATTGTCCCAGTTACTCTCCATCAGTTTCAGGAGGGAAGAAAAAGACCCTTTTTACACGAACCTAAAACTGGTGTAGTGAAGGAAGTTGCACAGTCTGGTGATCTTGGGGAACTAATTAGACAGATTCCCCTAGGAATAACTCTAAATTCAGTCTCTTTGGGGATGAAGCTACTACTTTTGTTTACAGGCTGTGTTATATATTTATGTATCATCTTGGGGAACTGAAATTCTAACTTCCAAACTTCACCCTGTGCTCCAGGGATTTTATATTATTATTTTAAGTTAAGTTTGAGAGCTCATTTTCCTCTCTTTCATTCTTGAACCTAAAAAACATCTGCATTTGTAAATTTCCACTAAAGCTACCTAAAATAATCCCAGTTTTCCCGAGGTGGCCCTAAAAGACACCCTTAACCTTGTGTAACTATTAATAACATGTCCCTTCACTCTTAAATATCCACTTCAATGTGGATTACAGATTTTATGTGTGAACTGCTAAAAGGAACATAAGCAAGTATTCAGGCTCTCTGGTCCTGTGGTCTTGCAGACTGACTATTTTTGTCTACTTTTTGTCAACACTTTTTCTGCTACCTTCTTTACCCTTCACAATCCCCCTTAACTAAGCTTACCCTTCCTGTACATTTATTATCACTTCGCCTCTGAACATAGGAAATGCTTAAACTACAAGCTGCTTCTGATTTACTGAAGCCAGGAACTTTAAACAGGAAACTAAAACCCCAAGCTATCTACCTAAAATAGATTATAAGAGAAAACTAAGTGTAAAGAAATTACATTAGAACCAATAAAAAGATAATAAATTGGTCAACAACATTTAACTTCAAAAAATGAGAACTTTCTACTGCCAGGTACATTGCTTGATAAACGTGTAGGTTGACTTCAACTCATGCTAATGTGCAAGCAGGATTGTACGTATCAGCCAACAACTGAAAGCAAACTACATGTCAACCAGTTGTAGAATGGATAATAACTAGTGGGATTTTAACAAAATAAGATTCCATTTATCCATAAAAGTTCATGATATCAAGACCTCATGGAGCAAAAGAGAGCAAGCACACATGCCTGTGTCTCATGGAATTGTGCTTTAAACATGAAATGTCTTTCTGAGATCAAGAATTGCATGATTGATTCCTAGGTGGTTTAGGTATTTAAGGAGGATGTAGAACCTTTAGGATACGAAATGTAGCCAGAGGACATAAGACAGTAGAGCTGCGACTCTGAAGATTACATCAGGTCGTTAGGTCCTTCCTTGTTCTATGCTTCCTTCTACCTCGAGATGGGTGGCTTCCTCCTCCACACATCCCACCTCTAGGATGTCCTGCCAAATAACTGGCTCAGGAAAATATAAGCTAAAATGTACCTTCTCTCTGTTAAGCCATTCCTACCAAATATTTGGTCACAGTAGTAATAAAACCAACATATATGCATACAGATTTTAAGAACAAAAAATTAATCTGAGATCTTAGAAGTCAAGCAGCAATTTCTCCTCACTGGGAAGTTGGAGGCTAGAGACTGGAAAGGGATATAAAAGATGGGCTGCTGGCTGTGTTCTATTTCTGACAAGACTACTGCATCTAGTTAGCAAAACACTCATCAAGTTATAGATATATGTTAGACTTAAATTAAATGTTTAAAGAATACGTGGAGAACAAAAAATAAATCATCCTACCAAACTAGTTTAAGCATAGTTTCTAAACATCTTGTTCCATAATTCTCTCATTTGGAAAATGAGTGTTTGCTGGTCTGACAACTCATTATAGTAGAACTTGCAAGAAAAATAACACTCTTTTTATTTCTCATCCATTATATGTCTCTTAAAATAAAATCCCGTTGTATTTTTTACATAAAAGAAAAAAAGCTATAGAAAAGATAATTAATGCATTTGGAGCAATTACAGAGCTCCAAGCATTATGCTGGATGTTTTCTAATATAATACTGTGTGTATAACAACTATGGAATGTATATGCATGTGGCAGATTGTATTTTCCAAAGATGGCCATACCAACACACACACACACACACACACACACACACACACACACACACACACACACACACACACACACACACGGCTTACATCCCTCTTGCTTTTGGTGTAACATAACTGACATTTTCCCACTAAAGTGATGGGATCTTGGTTATACACATGGTCTGGGACTTCTTGCTACATGACATCCAACCAAAGATCATATGAGGATGTCCATGGTGCATTTATTTCTCTGCTGTCACCCTTCAGCTTTACTCAATACAGTATGTTCAGAGAACTCTTGCCTACTTTCAAAATATACTGCAAGGCAAAAGCTTTGTGATTATCCTTTCAATTCTGTATTTGAATGATGTGTTTGACGTCAGTTTTTATGAAGAAAATGGGAGTTTCTTTTTAGTGAATGTACTTTCTTACCCACTTCATTCCACTACTTTGGATGGCAGCTTAGCAGCTGTGTGGTAATGAAAGAGAAAGAGTTCCCCTGCTCATCCATCTAAAAGTCACTTTATCCATCACTCAACAAATATTTAATAAGACCAGATATTTTTACAGTGCTAAAGGGCTTTATATTCAGATGGATTCCTCTCGGTTTAAAAAGTGTACAAATTAAATTCTTAATTAAATACACAAAATATCTATTTATTTCCTATAAGATTTTGTAGAAACTACGTAAAAACTCCTCAAGGCAATGAAGAATAAATAGAAAGTACAAATGTAGAGGAATAAGCACTCAGACAGGGAACCTGTGGATTCCTAGTGGCCTGTGAATTTAGATTTAATGGCTTTCCTATGTGGAACAGGAGAGATCAACCAGGCACTTAATTCTGATCCCCCGGGAAAGTATCTTATGTCTAATTAAAAGAAGAAAAGAAAATTTCTCAATGGAAAAAAGCCAAATGTGTCTGCATGTCTGAATAAACTTAGCCTTAAATAGATAGAAAATTTGCTTTTTTAATATTCCATGGACCCTGTACTGGTCTTAGCTAGGTTCTCTGCATTTTTGTATGCTTGTGTACTTTGGTGTTCTTGTGGGACTCCCAACAGTCTGAGTGAAGGTGTCTCTGATTCTTCTGCCTGCACTTGGGTCCCTTTTTCTCCTGTTGGTTGCCTCATCCAGCCTTAACATGAGAGTTTGTGTCCAATCTAATTGAAACTTGTCATATCATGTTGGTTGATATTCTGGGAGACCGACTTTGTTTTTAAAAGGGAAACAGAAGAGCAGTAGATCTAGGGGAGAGGAAAGGGAGGGGAGGGGACTGACTGGAGTTGAGGGATGGGAGGCTGTGGTCAGGATGTAATATATGAGAGAAGAATAAAAAATAATTAAATAAAATAGTACGTAAAAATTGGACAAAATATTTTTCTTTATTATTATTTATTTTATTTTTAAAATGTAGTTTTTATCTATGTATATCCCTGCTCCCCCTCCCTTCCCTCCTCCCAATCCCTCCCAGTCAGCCTTCAACCTCCCCCACCCCATCCACCCATCCTCTCCTTCAAAAGGGCAAGAAGTCCCAAGGTGTGTCAGCTCAGTGTGGCACATCCACTCCAGGCAAGTCCGATCCACTCACCCCAAAGTCAAGACAGGATTAGATGCTCCTCTGTAGGGAATGGGCTCCAAGGTGCCAGCACATGCACAGGAACACAGTCTGATCCCACCCCTCGAGGCTCCACATACTGCTCATGCCAGTCGACAGTTGCCTAATCTTGGAGGACTTAGCTCCTTTTCCGGATGGATCTCCAGTGGCCACTCCTGATTCACTGAACACCCCCCCCCCCAGAGCTCCAGCTAGCCATCCCTGTGGGAACTCTCCTCACAATCCTTATCCTCTTCCTCACACAGACACCCCTCCCCTGCTCCCAGCTGGACTAGGAGCTCTGCCCAGCTCTCAGCCATTATTTCTTAAGAATATATAATCACTTTCACGTGTGAGGTGAAGAAATCAATATTAAATGCTGGAAAGATGGTTAAGAGCACTAGCTGCTCTTCCAGAGGTCCTGAGTTCAATTCTCAGCAACCACATGGTTGCTGTCTATAATGGGAATCTGATACCCTCTTATGGCATGTAGGCATACGCGTAGACAGAGCACTCAGCCCTAAAACACACACACACACACACACACACACACACACACACACACACAAGTAAATAAAATTAACTTTAAAAAATTGATTATCTATGGAGAATGTGATTTAAATATAAATTCCAAAACAAGTCTCCAGATTTGAGTACCGTGGACTCATTGTGTGAATCATTAAACCAAAACAAAACAAGACAATATAAATGAGAATCGCAGGAATGAGAAATACAAAAAAGCATGCTTTATACTGTTCGTTACTTGTATTATTAATGATGTCAGCGCATTATGCTAAATAAACAAATGAGTATGTTTAAACAAGGATGAATTGAAGGTCTAATGAAGAAGCCATAAAAATACTAAATAAAAAATAGGGTTCCTGACATGAAATTGGGACCTGATTTATATAGAAAATGGAATTACTAAAATAGGGACCATATCAATACATTAGACTGTAGTAGACAAAATAAAAAGAAAATAAGATTAGTCAGGAGAGGGCAGATAGCATGACATGACTTGGAAGTAAATATCAGCTGAGAGTAAGGGAGACCATGGATTAAAGATACAAATTAAATGTAAGAAATTTAGAAATAAGAAAGCCCAACAAATAATAAGTCAGCTGAGCCATCCTCTGCTTTCAGAGTTTCCATATCAGCAGATTCAAATCATGGTGGCTCAAAGAAATGTTTAAAGAAAAATAAGTCCCATCTATGCTGAACTTATTCAAACTTGTTTCTTTGTATTATTTTCTAAATAACCATTGTAACAACTTACATTAAGTTGACCTGTATCAGGTATTATAAATAATCTACAAAGGATATAAATATAGGTAAATTGTATTAAAATAGTATGTCGTTTTACATAAGAAATTTAAAACTGGCTGATCTGAACATCTGTTCTAGCCCTAGGCCCCAGAGTATGCTGAGAGACAATTACATACACAGAACACTTAACTCAATTTAGACCCAATTCTCTACTCTAAAAATGAGGCAGTGATGAAAATAGACACAGCTCCTATGGCTCAGACATATAACCCAGATGGAAAAACCCAGCACTAAATAAAACCAACACATAACTGATTAGAAACACAATTAGCGTACAGGGAGGGATTATGGACTACTGTTCTGAAACAGCAGCAGTGGAGCCCGGGGAAGTCTTGAAGGTCTGTAAAGACCTCTCTAAGAAACTGAAATCGAGTAATAGAGTCGCAAAACTGAAAAACGAGTGCGTGACTACCCAATATCTGAATTCCTTTTGTGTGTGAGAAATACACTATCACGTGAGCCTTTATTAGCTCTGGACGCCAAATCCTTCTCTGACAACTCCAAGAAGTGATAAGCAGAAATTGTGTGGCATTTTGACAAGGATGAAGAAAAAAAGAAAAAAACACACAATAGCTCCATGAAGAACACAGACAGGGTGCTGACTGTGCCAGCAGGAGCAGCCAGTGCAGCCTCACCAGACATTTCTCAGTGTGACTTGGCCACAGTTCCACCACCTGGCTTTCCCATCATGCCTGACTCCAACAGCTGGTTCACCAGCCTGTTCTAAGAATTTGTGACCTACCCAATTTCTTAGCAATAGGCATCCTTTTTCTTAAATTAACCATAATCAACTTCTACTTTACAAAGTTAATTCCTTGACTTTTATATCAAAACAAACCAACATTCAAATACAGAATAAAAGGAAATTTTTCTAGAGAGTGAGCAAGATCTGGCTGGGCTAAATAACCCAGATCTGCACAGGTTATTTCCCTGCTCAGTTTACTGTGGGTTTTTCCCTGATCTCTCTCTACTCCCTTTCATACACATCCCAAAGGAATTTTTTCTCTCAACACTGGGAAAATAACCACAAAGTTTTTGCCTTCTGCACTATTTTGACTAAGAGCTAGAGGTAATGGCTGTTTATAATGAAACCTTGATTTCTGAACATAGTGGGGCAGTTGCACATATAAATAAACAGCAGTTTTGACAACAAGCATGAGGCTTATGCAAGATCATACCACACAAAACACCAGTGTTGAAAGGGGTGGTGGTCATGAAGTCCCAGATAAGGAGCTATTGGCAATTGATAGCTACTGGGAGAGAGATGGTCCTGGGTAGTTTTACCTTGCTCTAGTGGAAGAATACATGAGCAGCAAAAAATGGAACTTAAGTAACTTTTTAAAAAGAAGGGGGAAGATACAAAATTGAATGGTTAGAAAGCATGTAGATCTAGGAGGAATTTGGTGAGGGAACAAAATGATCAAAATATATTCCATGACACTCTCAAAGAACTAATAAAAATGAAAAAATATACTTCTAATTATAATGAACATTAATTGCTTTATTGGTTAAAGATGTCTGCATACAATTAAATATCTGGCCATCTTTGTAAATAAAATTTCAGTTACATAAAAACAAAATGAAATTTAAGATGGTTGTTTCATATCTAAACCATTAATATCCAATGGCTCAGTAATTAATGTGATTGATAATTAAATGGTTATTACACATAAAATATTTAAGGTGATGATATTGTCCTTTTGTATTATAAGGTCAGTTTATAGGCTTTGAGTGCAGTAACTATAATAGTTTTTACATATCTTTTTAAAAAAATCAAGGTTTAGCAAGGAATTCAACATAACATTTTTAACGTAAGTACTTAGAACAGATTTTTACACTCATTTTTCAACAAAATTTTCGTGTTAAATTTGGGAAATCTGACCAAGGAACCTATCTCTGGATAGTTTGTAGGCCCCCAGCACTAACTTGCTACTATGGTTTTGCTAAATAAACATATTATCAAACTTCCCTCTAAATATGTATCTCTGTATCAATGGATTATTAGTGAAGCCTTCCACTATCATGAAAGACGTTTCTTTGTGGAGTGGACAGTAGTTAAAGAAGAAACTCACAACTGGTCAACATGCAGAATAAATGTGATATGGTCAACCACAAATGGGCTATGTATATTAAATATCTCCTCAAAAGGCTCAGAGACCATCTCTGAAGAGGAGCAGAAAGATTATTAGAGCCAGAGATCTAAGAGGACCTGGGTGAAATAGCATCTTCTGGACATGGCAGGACCACAGCACTCATGAACTCACAGAAGCAGTAGTTGGATGCACAAGATCTGTATAATATCAAGCCAGTCAATATTGATAGGGGGGATGGTTTCATCAGGCTTCACCACTAATGGTTGATGGCTTTTGACAGTTGATGGATTCTAAGCGAGGGAATGTCTATAGGAGGATTGTGTTGCTTCATTGTAAATAATTGTCCCACCCACTGGTTTAATAAAAAGCGCTGATTGGCCAAAGGCAGGCAGGAAGTGTGGGTGGGGATACCAGACTAAGAAAAACTCTGAGAACAGGAAGCACAGAGCAGAATGCCAGAGAGAAGCCGGAAGAAGCAGAGGACAATCATGCTGCTGTGAGAAAAGGTACCGAGCTGCATGGCTGAACATGGGTTAGATGAAGGGTAGAGAGCTAGCAAGCTATATGCCTGAGCCTTAGGCTGATCAGCTGAAAACTATTATAAGCATTTGTGTGTCTCTGTGGGACTGTAGGTCTGTGGGTCTGTGGGCCTAAACCTTGAGATTAGGCCGGAAAGTCCAGGCCAGAAACCTCTTACTACAAATGTCCCTTTCTCTAAGAGTATGGCCCTGCTAGGTTGACTGTGCTAAAATTGATGGCCTCCTATTGATGAGTATATAGTCAGCACAACTTGGACTCTATGGTTTTTTAAGAACAAGAAGATAGCAAAGGAGAGAGCAAAGTAAGGGATGAATCTAAGAGGTGATTGAATGAGAAATGGAGAGACTATCACTAAAATGTACTGTATGCATGTATGATATTCTCAAATAATTAATAAGTATATCTTTTAAGATGTGAAAAATAATTTTATTCAAAAAATTCACTGCATGCTTTTATAAAAGAAAAAAATGTGTCTTTAAGTCGATAGCATGCTGTTTGTGCTAATTCTGTTCAGAAACAGTCTCTAATTATTATGTTGTTACTATGGAAATGCACTCTGCTTTATCATATAGTTTGAGAAATCCATTACTGTTAGTTTTGAATAACAAATAGATTGCAAGCTGGAAAATCATGAGGGTATTCTGAGCACAAGAAACCACAAAGAGAAGTGAAGAGATTCATAAAATGAAGGAGTTCAGTACTTCAAATTTTAAAAATGGCAAATGATAGCATTTAAGTCATGTTCTACATGACAAGGAGAGTTTGGTGTTGTTATAGTATGCTAAGGCTGTAAATTCACTGTTCTCTCCTCCATCTATAATTCCATAATAAATTAAAATTATTAACAATAATTAAATAAATCAAAAGTCTTGTGGAGGATAAAGTGGATTAGAAGACATAGCTTAGAGGTGCACCTCTTATATGACCTTATAATCCCCTCATTGTACATCAATTTTGGATGAAAATTTTAACACAAGTTCAAACTAAGCTGGATAACAGTTTATTTTCTGTCCAAAGAACCCAGGGTTGGAAATGGTTGAGTAGGCCAAGGTCCTGAGAACCTGCCTGTCCTAAATAGAAAGTAGTGAGCTGTAACCCAGAGAAAGGAGGTGGACCACACTGAGCTATAAATTCATTCTCTCAGCTTCTCATCATTTCTATAAATCTAACTTTTCCCCTAGACTGAAATGGAGAGACACTGGGCATCAAGTATATTTTGCTTCCATAAATATTGATAAAACACAGGGCTCCTCTCTATCCAGAGGACAGAAAGAATAGCTTAAGTAAGGCCAATGTGATCAGAGAGGTTGCATTTGATTTTAATCAGTGGTGAACAAGGCAAAACAAAATCAGCATGGATATTCTCTAATATCTTAGGGAGATAATAATTTCATAGTTAATTGTAGTAACATTTAATGGCTAGTGTGTGTTATGGAAGAAAGTTAATCTAACCAGATGTGCCCTGGGACTTTGAGGGGTGCAACTGGAGAACTAAGGAGGAGGAATAGACGTGCAGAATCTGACACCTACTAACAAAACAAAGGGAAAGCTCATCTTAGTATTTACAAGAGGAATTTAGGACATCAGAGAAACATGCAGCTATTTAAAATCCCTTTGACAAGAAGGAAACAATGCTATCACTCTTTCTAGCAATCAGAAAGCTAACCCAATGCCATCACAGCATTAAACACAATGTATAGAATTATTTTAAAAATCATGATTAATACATAATCAATTGTACTGAAAGCAGTTTGCATGCTTACCAAAGGAAAATAAAAGTATAAAATGATACTCAATGTGATAATATTTTATTATGCATATATAGATTTTTGCAAACAGGTACATGTTATTCTACCTAGAGAGAGAGAGGGAGAGAGAAAGAGAGAGAGAAATTGGAGTTGGGGTAGAATATTCTGGAAGAAATGCCATGGATGGTAATATTTAAGTACTAAGATCATGGAGGGTTTTTTCCAAAGATTTTGCTTATCTCTGTGTACTTCTCATCTTGCACATTTCTACCATATGAGCATTGCGTCTGCAAATTTGAAACAAAACTGCTTTGAAAAATTAAATTAAGACTAAAACACTGCATAATTTCAGTATTTTAAGGTATCACTGGGGATTTGTTCAACTTTCGTTTAATGCCTTCTGTATCTGCAGGCACCAGTCTCCCTGAATGTGCTCGCTCACCTGGCTGAAATTGAGAATACGATCTTAAATAAACAGCTTGTGAATATGTAAGTGTAGTGTCCATAAGACAATAATCCATCAGTCTTTATACACATATGTGTGTTTGCCTGGGGGATTTGTTGTTGTTGTTTTCTGACTCTGTTAGCCTAGGCTCCTAAATCGGAGACAAAGCTTTTCTCTTTCTGTTGACATATGTTTTTTGGCAAATGATTTCCAGGTGAGAGTAACTTTAGGGTCTTACTTAGCTCAAAACAACCGGAACTTGGAATTTGTACAGGTGACTATATATGCACTGCATGTTCTATTTCTTACACACCCAAATTGAGCCTTCTGGAAGGCAGCTAGTGTGAAGAATGTGGGCTCTAAAAGTTACACAACTCAAATGCAATTCTTCATTCTGCCATTTATTATCTGTGCAATCTAGGCAGGTCCCTTCACTTTGTGAAGCTTTACTTGTCTCCTATAAGACAAGGACAATTGTCTCATACAGTTGTGTAAAAAAAAAAAAATTAAATAGAAATCTGTATATATAATTCAAAGGGCACAATAAAGCCTCAAAAATATATTAAGGATTTAAAAACATGATGGCTTAAATTGGAATTTCCTGTCCACATATCTACTTTCAAGTTCAAATAAGACAGTTGGGAAAGTTTTCTTCTAAAGGGAGCACTTACTGCAAAATGGAAACAAAGAAAGGAAGCAAATGGAACAAGAGGTTTTGATCTTGAAGAAACCAAAACAAATTCCATTTACAACCAACTGTATGTTTTTTTTTCCTCTCATCCTTGGCCCATTTCTTTCTTTGGAGTTGCCCCAAAAAACTAATAAAAAGCAGAGGAAGCTGTGTCATGCAGTCAGGTAAAAGAGGCCTACAGACGACACACATGGGTCATCAGCTGAGGGTCATCAGACCCCATACATTCAGAGAGACAACTATAAATGTTGGCTTTTAAATATGAAAATTTCCCCACTAAATATCTGATTGCAAATTCACACTAAATATGTCACATGCTACCTCACATTCATGCCTAAGTTTTAAGCAGTCTCTAAACACAGGCAATTTTGAATACTAGGTCTAAAATACATAATTTTTCAGAAAGAAATAAAAATCTCAAAATCCTAGTGAAGATATATTAATGAACATAAAAAAATTCAACCATACAAAGTCTCTCTTTGAGCCAAGTTACTGCAAGTTGATAGTTAAAGTAAGTGCTGGCAATAAGGAATTGTAATCCATGAAGCAAAATTAGAATGCACGCACACTTTCATAATGATTCACAATTGGTGGCTAAAAACAATCTTTGTAGGATTCCAACTAAGAAAGTTGTATGAAGTTTTAAAGATCTTCATTTCATAGGTGTGTGGATTAAGGTTGGAGTCTTCAGTTTCATTCCATTGATTCACAAGTCTGTTTTTATGCCAGTACCAGGCTGTTTTTATTACTGTAGCTCTGATATAGCTTGAAGTCAAGGGTGGTGATTCCTACTGAAGTTCTACTATTGAACAGGATTGTTTTGGCAATCCTGAGTTTCTTGTTATTCCATATGAAGTTGAGCATTGTTCTTTCAAAGTCTGTGAAAAAAAAATTGCTGTGATTTTGATGGGAATTGTATTGACTCTGTAGATTGCTTTTGGTAAAATTGCCATTTTTACTATGTTGACTCTACCTGTCTAGGAGCTTGAGAGATCTTTCCATTTTCCAATATTCTCTTCAGTTTATTTCTTCAGTAACTTAAAGTTCTTGTCAAACAAGTCTGTCATTTCTTTAGTTCGAGTGACTCCAAGATATTTAATGCTATTTGCAACTATTTTATGAGTGGTGATGTTTCCCTTATTTCTTTTTCAGCCTTTTTATCATCTGTGTATAAGAGGGCTATTGATTTTTTTTTTTTGAGTTGATATTGCATCCTGCTATATTGCTGAAGGTGTTTATCAGCTGTAAGAGGGCAGTTTGTGGAGCCTCTTGCATGAACTGGCATCTTGGAGCCCGTTCCCTGCAGAAGACCACCTAACCCAGCCTTGATACTGGGAGGAGGGACTCAGATCTACCTCAACTGAATACACCAGACTGAACTGACCCACCTTGGGACTCCCGGCACTCCTTGGGTATGGGAATCGGGGGAGGCTGAGGGAGGATTGGGGGTGCTGGGAGAAGGAAAGAAAAAGGGAGCACTGGAATGTATGGGGAAAACCTTTTTAAATTAAAAATGTCTAATTTTAAAGAGTTCTCCATTTCTTCCTATTTTATATTATTTAAATTTTTTATTAGCAACCACAATTCTCCTTCCCTCCCCTCTTTCCAGTCACCTCCCAGCTTCCCCAGACCCCTCCCTCCTCAGAGGGAATAAGGCCTCCCATGGGGAGTCAAAAGTCTGGCTCATACAATCCCTCCTCCTTCTCTTCCACTGGACTGGAAGCTTGGCCTAGTACTCGGCTGTGGATCTCTGCTTCTGCTTCCATCCGCTGCTGGATGAAATCTCTGTGAGAACAATGAGGGCGCTCATCAATGTGATTACAGGGGAAGGCCAGGTCAGGCACCCTCTTCACTATTATTTAAAGTCTTAGCTGGGGTCCTCCTTGTGGATTTCTGGGAACTTCTCTAGCACCAGGTTTCTCCTTAACCCCAGAACGGCTCCCTCTGTCAAGGTATTTATTTCATCCTTCTCCCTCTCTACCATCTCTACCCCCATCTCTACCATCCCATCCCCTCGCGTCCTCTTAACCCCACCGTGCTCCCAGTTTACTCAGGAAGCTCTCCATTTCTTTAACATTTAAATAATAGACTCAGGTAATAATCATCAAGGTATGATAAAATTCTGTATGAAAGTCTAAAAGGTAACAACATATTGTGTACAGTCTCAAAATAGCTTGTTACAGCTACTGTCAGTTTTAAATGTCCAAGAAGTAACCATCCCCAATAAAATCACTAAACAGCTAAGATAGCAAGGCCTATCTATTATCAAATGTCTACAGAAGGCAATACAATATCTGTGTCTGAAAAATAAGTATAAAGATGTGGCCCGCCATAGCAATAATGAGCCCTCTAAGTCAGAAAAAAAAAAAAAAAAAAACTGTGCTATGGATTTGGAGGCTTTGTGTTCAGCAACTTCATCTTGTGAGAGCAGAAATCCAGGCAGGGCTCTGGGGAGCAGAAGTTACAAATGTGAGTAATTCCTTTTCCCCATTGTTCAAGTTTTTTCTCCTGTTATCTCTGAGATATTACTTAAAATAGAGTAAAAATTGAATATCGAATGTCAAAATTTTATAAAACATCCTTCCAGGTTTCAATTAGATAAAGATTTAGTTTAATCACCTTATATAATGCCATTAATTTTAGCATAGGAAGGTATGTAAAGTTGGAATTTATATTTCTACACTACTCCCCAGGTTGGGAGTTACAAGTAAACAGAGAAAATATGGTTAGGGTTTATAGTGATGGAGCAGTGAGTCCAAACATGTTCATTTCTATACTGGAAGAGAAGGACATACTCAGAAGAATGAGAACCTGAATATTCATTTAGTAAGTTACCTTCTAGAACTACATGTCCCAATTCTTGTGTCCAAAGGTATTAACACCAGCCTGACAAGGATTAATCTGACAGGGGTGAGGAGATGTTATATGTCAACAAGGACCCCTGGAGCTGCATGCACAAACTGTACCACCCAATTTATGGTGGTGAGGCTGAATACAGAAAAGTGAGCTAACAATGGCTCTGCCCTTTACCCAGAGCATCACAGGCTAGGTGCTAAGTAAGTATTGGGAAAACACAGAAAAGATGTTGACACCAGAGGGGAAATTGTTCTACAAGGACTCTGTACAATTGATAAGCGCAAAAGCTAAGTCTTTTAAGAGAATCTCCTCTTCCTGCAATAAAATGAACTATTTAGCAAAGAAAAACCCACAGAAGAAAAAAGGAAAAAGAAGAAAGAGGAATTTTCCAGTTCTGCTCTTTTTCTCGTTTCTTTTGGGTATTATTTTGTGTGTACATGTGTAATATGCGTGCTTGTTTCTCTATGTGGATGACTACACATGGATGTACATGTGTATAATTGTATGTGGAGACCAGAGATCATCTTTGGGATCATCTTCCAGTGCTCCCCTTGTGAGAGGGCAGTGAGTATGTGTGTATTCACATATTTGTGGGATGTTTTCAGCCACATAGGCATATGTAGAGACCGGAAGTTGATACCCAGATATTTTCTTCAGTCACTGACCACCTTACTTTTTGAGACAGATCTCTCATTGAATCTGAAGCTCATCAAATGATTATGGTAGAAGTCCTCAGGATCGATTTCTCTGCCCTCCATCAATAGGGTTACAGATGCAAGTACTGCCCTGCTTGGCTTTTTTATGTGGCTACTGGGCATTCAAACTCTAGTCCTCATGTTTGTTAAGCAGGCACGTTACCCATAGAGTCGTCTCCATAGCCTTTTTCTTTATTCAGACAGCTATCACAAGCAGATGATAAAATAAAGAAAAAGGGGTATAAAAGATGAGGACAGTAACATGAATATTGCTACCTTTGATATATATAAAAGGTAGTATATTTCCTGAGTAGCTCCTAGAGAGAGAAAAATTGAAATAAACTTTCAAGAAGAAATATTCAGGGGCTGGGGGAATGGTTCAGTGGATAAGATCACTGACTGTTCTTACAGAGGACCCAGGTTCAATCTCCAGCACCCAAATGACAGCTCACAACTGTAACTCTAGTCCCAGGGGATCTGAAATCCTTTTCTGACTTTTAAGAGCACCAGGCATGCGTGTAGCACACAGTTAAAAGTGAGGGCAAAATATTCCATATCCATTAAATAAATAAATTAAAAAAATATTCCTCACGTGAATTTTCTATAAAACTCAAGAATCTTACATAATTCATTAACTATCTAAGGATATGTCCTAACATCCTAATATAAAAGAGCCTTAGGCCATGAATATAAGTGTGTTTAACAGGCATCATTTTGAAGTATAGACAATAATAGAAGATTACTAATTACACAGGATACATCCATATGATGCAATGTTATGCAATTGTGATAGTTGAGTCAGAGGTAAAGATGAGAAACTCTTTCTGTGAGTCGTTCCTTTCTTGGTGTTCACAGTCTGGAAGCCAAGGATAAGCTTTTTTATTTTGCATTCTCTCTTTACCCCCCCCCCTTTTTTATAACTAGAACCCTGAACATTCATTTTTATTTCTCTCTTACTCATTTATTCATACCAATAATAATTTCTTCTTCTGATTAATTTTATCAAAAGATACATCTTAAATAAGCTTCTCATGGCTTAGAAATTAGAAAAATAATGTGGTACAATATGTAAGCATGTATGCACACTTGGACATAAATTGGGTATAAGAATTCACAGCTAAGAAATCAATGTACTAAAAAAGGACTCTAGATGAAACTTCAGGAGGACCAGAAAGCCATAAATGAAGATATCTTCTCTATGAATTTCTTTGGTAATATCTGTATACTCTATAAATATTTTCTTAGATTATTTGGTTTATGATAACAAAAATTATACAGTGAGTGGCTTACAAGCAATTTATTTTTCAGAGTACAAATAGGACTACAAGGTCAAGGTATTGTTACATTGTGGTTTCTTGGTCCCAGGCGGCCAGAGGCCCAGACTCACAGACCTGTTAGCCGCCTGCTGCTGCTCTGCTCAGGCCCCAAAAATGACTCAGACACTTACATTAACTTCATGTTGTTTGGCCTCAGACACATTGTTAGCTAGCTCTTACATCTTAAATCAACCCATTTTTATTAACTGTCTGCCACGTGGCGCGTGGCTTACCTATGTCCATTATATTTTGCTCTTTGGGGCTTTAGGCCTGGTCTGTCTCTCCTTACATGTTGATCCTTTGGGCTTCTGACTCAGTCTGTCTCTGACTCCGCCCTGCTCCTCTTACCTATTTTGATTCCTCCTACTACTTTTTCTATGGTGCCTGTCATGGGCCAAAACAGCTCCTTTATTTAAAGATTGATATTCACAGCATACAGAAAGACATTCCCACATCACCTATCAATAGACTGATCATTCTATCAGAAAATTGATTTTGTTCTGGTTAACATACTGAACCTTCTTGCTGTGCCCTTAAATGATGTCAGAGTCCCTTAGTGCCCTTATAAAATAGAACACTAGACAAAGTCTAGTAAGAACACAAATCCCAGGCATGATAAGCTCCCCCTCATTGATTCTCCTCTCTACCTCTTAATGTGTCATTTAATTTATAGAAGTGCATTAGCATTCATATACAGCAAATGTATACTCTTCTTAATATACAAATAAGTATACATTACAAATGCATGTAGAAACATGCTTTTTAAAATGTGGGTATGCATGAACTCAGAAATGTGATGATTGTCCAAATTAATACAATAATTGATATTAGAAGTGTTTGTGTGTGAAGGAAAAGTCTAGACCCAGGTAATGAAAACAGAATTTTTAAGTGCCTAGCATTTAATTCCTTTAATTTTATTTAATTTAGTCCCTTGTTTAAAAATATCATATGGCTGACTTAAGGTTAAATAACTACTGGGTAAAAGCTAGAAATCCAACTTGACTCTACCCTCTTTCCCCAGTCTCTGCTCTTTCTGGGTCTTTATGCTGCTTTCTCCCCCACCCCACCCCTGCTTTTCTACTGTTCCTGTACCCATGCTCATTCTTACAAATTCATCTTTGTAGATCTGTATCAACCCGAAAGGTAAAACTACATCTGTCCAAACTTCTCATTTTTTCAGATGGAAGAGACTGTTTCTAAAAATAGCTTCCAGAGTCAAAACATTTCACATACTATTACTCCACCAAAAAAAATGATTTGCCATTTATAATTTTCTTTGAAACCGAAAGGTAACCACCTTGCTTCACATGATGCTTAACAACTTATGAGTGTGAGGCCTATCAATTCATCCACCTCTCACTGGGAGTTATCTCCATGAGTCCCAGGAGAAAACAAATAATCTAGTCAAACAAAATGATTAAAAATATGAGGCAAGAACCATTTGCCAAGCTTGGGCAAAATTGTGGTTGAGAAAAACCACAAAGGGACTGCCATACTTGTCCAGCCAACAACAGCACCAGGAGAGGCATGATGGTGTCTTGGCAGGAAGAGACAAAGAGGAGAAGCTCAATAGAAATAGTGTATTCAGTCACTGTCCCTTTAGCCTAGCTTGAAAGAAGGTCAGAAGTACATGTCGCCATATCACTCTTGGTTTACTTCCTGATTCCATTGTCAAGGTTGCAGTTGATATGACCCCAAGAAATAACCCAGAAGAAAAAGGAGTTCATTAGAGAATTTTATCTAAGACATTGGGGAGAGGAAAAACCAAGTGGCATGAAGTTGATATGAAAAGGTACAAGGAAACATCACACCTAGTCTTTGTTGCTTGCAACACCCATGACTTTCCATCCACATTTCATTCACTAACTGGTCACAGTCTCCAGCTAACCTGATTATGACTTGTAACACGAACAGTTGTATGCTCCTTCAATATTCTCTAGGTTCTTAACCAATAACCCTGAGATACACGTTTCTCCATACTAACGTTACAAATGTAATATTAAAATAAAGAAGTGAATATGAAAAACAATATACAAATTCTATCACTGAGCTGGCATGGTGGTGCCTGTAATCCCAGCTCTTGGGATATAGAGGCAGGAAGACCAAGAGTTCAAAGCCAGTTTCACCACATAATGAATTTGAGATCAGCCTGGATACTGAGGGCCTTGCCTTGTTTCCTAAAAAGTGAAACATCTATCCTGCAGAAACAACATTTTCTATAAGCAGCAGCATCACCAAACCCTGCAATGTCCACATTCCACTGTCTCAGGAGGTATCAGGCTACTATACTTTAAGTACTTTATACTTTATACTTTATACTTTATAACACACTTTCTCTGTACTCTTTAAAAGGCCTCAAGAACTTTTCTGGCCACTTAACCAAAACCATCAAACAAAATCCTAAACCTCCTACCTTCTTGAAAAAAAGATGTTCTATTTAAAATTAGCCCTTTAAAAGTTGCATAAAATTTCTATAGTCATAACCAGACTTTAACATCCTAGCCATCTCACATTTGAAATGAATTGTTCCACGGCCTGAGAGGGGAAGGAGGTAAACCATAATAAAAAGCAACCAGTACGAAAAATATAGAACCTGTGGTTTACCCACTGTTCTTCTGAGAGATGCACACACACACACACACACACACACACACACACACACACACACACATACACAAAGAAGGTATATAAATCTGCATCTGGTCTCAGTAATAAGAGGAATTGATTTGTATGGTCCTCAAAAAGACCTACTAAATATAATCTCTCTGCAGCATTAAGTATCTTCTAATTAACCTTTCAAATGGAAAATCTGAACTCACCCAGGAAAGAATAAAATTTTCCTCCATGTAATACATGGTGACCCAGTCATATATGAAAGGAGGAAGGAGTGACTTTTTTCAAAACATCAACCCTTTCTTAGGAGAATGAACTTTTCTCCAATGTTTTTTTCAGAGCAACTTTGACATCCTTATTTCTCAGGCTATAGATCAATGGATTGAGCATGGGAACCACTATAGTGTAAAACAAAGAAGACACTTTCCCCTGATTCATAGGCAAAAGGGAAGAAGGTTTGAGATACATGAATGCCCCTGACCCAAAAAAAAGAGATACAGCAATGATATGGGAGCTGCAGGTGCTGAACGCCTTGGACCTGCCCTCTGTGGAGCTGATGCGAAGGATGCTAGAGAGGATGAGGGCATAAGAAATGAAGATGGTGATTGTCGGTACCCCGATATCAATGCCCACAACAACGAAGACCACTATCTCATTCACATAGGTGCTGGTACAAGAGCGTTCCAGAAGAGGAAGAATGTCACACATGTAGTGATTGACAAGGTTGTCAGAACAGAAAGTCAGCCTCACCATGAACGCTGTGTGGGCCATGGCTCCGGCAAATCCCATCACATATACACCTAGCAAAAGCAGTAAGCACACCTGGGGAGACATAGTCACGGTGTACATCAGAGGATTACAGATGGCCACGTACCTGTCATATGCCATGGCTGACAGGATGAAGGACTCGGAGACGACAAAAAAGAGAAAGAAGAAGAGCTGAGTCATACACCCAGGGTAAGAGATGATGTTTTTCTTTGAGACAAAACTCACCAGCATTTTGGGGGTGATAACAGTAGAATAGCAAAAATCTATGAGAGACAAGTTGAAGAGGAAGAAGTACATGGGGGTGTGCAAATGAGAGTTCAACCCTATCAGGGAGATCAAGCCCAGGTTCCCCACCACGGTGACCATGTAGAAACCTAGGAACAGGAAGAAGAGGGGCATGCGGAGTCCTGGCTGGTCTGTCAGGCCTGCGAGGATGAACTCTGGCAAAGAGGAATTCTCAGCGGCCATCCTCAAGGCATCCTGCTGAGACAGAGGCAGGAGAGAGGAGTCATTGTAAGGGGACACAGAGAACACCCCTGCCCTCCTGTTGCCTTCTTGGGTTTAGAAAATGGCCCAAGCACTAGTTCTGAACTTATACTGAGTCTGGTTTCTGGTTGCCGGTGCAGTAGTTCGCAGGGTTCCAGGGCTTGCACACTGCAGTACCTCAAGAGCCAGTGAGACTAGCTAGATAGGGCGTCAGAGGGTCAGTGCGGGGACTCTCGGGTCTTTAATTTAGTTGTGCTGCTGGACCCTCTAACCCCAACCTCTGTCTCTGAGAAGGGCCCTCAGAGGCTGAAGCCGGGCAATTATCGGGGTGTCTGCCTAACAGTTATCCTGGTCAGAGCAGAAGGGTGATGGAGTCGTCCTCTGAGCTTTAGAAACCATTCAAATATTCACTCAGATCCAACCACTCACCCTTCTTCAGCTCCAGTGGTCAGGACTGTGCCTTTTGCCTGTCTCTCATCCTTCTCGCTCTGGGAGGCTGCGGTGCTTACTAACTCAAAGGCAGGCTAAAAACAGACATCTCCACTTCCTCTGTAAGTGGGTGTGCCAGAATGTGCCTTAAGGTTGAGAACAAGATCTCTAAAGACAAGCTCTTCCCCGAGATTCTTCTCCCCGGCTTTCACGGAGGATGAGCAATTGTATTCTGAGTTTGGAGACCTGGGACCTAATTACTATAGGAAGCCTGACATTCCCTGGGGAGCATAACATGACACTGGATATTAACTTTTCAAAAAGAAAATTTTGCTTATACCCTTGATAATAATTGAATGGGCTTTTGGTAACAAACATATTTGTTGCGAATCTGAGGATGCAACTTAGTTGGTAAGTGTTTGCCGAGCATACAGGAAGCCCTCTGGGTTTAATCCCCAGTTCAGTATAAAGAGACTTGGTCGTACTTGTCTGTAATTAAGTGAGTCAGCAATAAGACAAGAAGTTTAGAACAAGTACGTGGTAAATAGAACAGAACTTCCTATACTTTCGGGGATTATATAAATTCTATAATGTTGACCCTGACTAAGAGCTGTGGTCTCTACTTTGAACATTTTACCAAGCCCAGGGTTCAGGTTCCATTATAGTGTCTTGCATGGGATATATGTATTCCTCCTTTTCTTATTACTCAACCTATCAATTTTGGTTGAGGAATCTACTTTTGCTACGGCAACAAGCCATGTCCAGGTCTAGCCAAAGAACATTGCTCCCCACCCCCACCCCTACTTCCTTGACATTCTTACTGACAATTCTATCCCATAAGGGGAAGAAAATTTAGTTTGTTTTCAAGTCCACAATGGTTTCACTGTAGGAACCCATAATATATTCGTTTATTTTAATATGCCTTTAACCTATTTTCACATTTTAGGGGGAGGAAGGCAGTCACAAACAAGGACTGTGACTTTAAAATAGAAAATAATCTTGACTATAATGCGTTCTGCAGCTCACAAATTCTTACCCACACCAGAGAATCAGTAGGAGTCCACAATAAACACCTTAATATTCTGTTTGATTCTCTCAATATTTTCTTCTCCAGGTTTGTTAGGTATTTTTAAAATTCTTTTATCTTCTTTCATCCCGACTACAGTTCCCCCTCTCTCTCCTCTCTTCTCACTCTCCCTACCCCGACACAGCTCCCCTCTCCCTCAGATTCACTTCTCTCTGCTTCTTTCCAGAAAAGAGCAGGCCTTCCAGAATATCAACCAAATATGGCATGTCAAGTTATATTAAGACTGGGCACATACCTCATATTAAGGCTAGACTAGTCAACCCATTAAGAAGCAGGCAGAGAGAGAGAGAGAGAGAGAGAGAGAGAGAGAGAGAGAGAGAGAGAGAGAGGTGACTCTCCCACTTTTTTCAGCTTGTTTATTTTTTATTTAAAGAAGATTTAACATAACCACCACTGTTCCCTTGCTCACCCCTCTTCCCACTCTTCCCCTAAGTCCTCCCCTATTTCATCCCCCCAACCAATTTCTCAGAGAGAATAAGGACTCCCAGGGTGAGTCAATGCAGTCTGGCATATACAGTTGAGGTAGGAGCAAGCCCCTTCCCCAGTATCAAGGCTGAACTCCACCACTTATCTCCTACTGTTTACCACAGGTCTCCATAGCCACAAAAATGAAATGTATGTGATAACTCATCAGTCATTCAGATGCTTGTGCAGACTTGGCATTGTACTTATTGCCAAATACCAATGGCTAAATGTCCTGTTTTTGAAATGGTTCACACATTTTGCAGTATATAAAAGACTCCCATTATGGCAACAAAGACCATATACTTGACTGACTTTCCTTTCTCCTTCATTTAAATCGTTTCAGCCTTGGGGTTTTTTTTTTTCTAGAAATATACTACCTACACAACACATTTCTGTCCTCAGCATAGATTTTTGTAGAAACTCCAGGTAAGATGCTCTTAAAGTTCTATGGGAGAAGCTTTCCACAATGTACTAGATTCCTTGCCTAACTTGGGAGGGATACAACTGTACCCAGAGCTCTTTGATCCAATGTCAGAAAATCAAATATGAACAATTGAATTTATCAGTTATCTGGAATTTCATATTCTAGAAATCATATTCTATCTTAAGCATAACCTGTCAAACATCTCAATGCTGCAGGATCTCAAATTGTTATCAGATTACTAACTAATGGAGACTAAAATTCTATGCACTTAATCACCAAGCATCCAACTGTTCCACACATGACTATTACTGTAATTATTGTGACATTCTGTTCATTGTAATAGCAGATTGCTCCATGAAGTGATGGAAGTAAGTAAGTTCATTCATTTTATACTATTAGGAATAAATGCAAAACATGGCTTGCTGGTACAGATGTTCAATAATGACTGATTCTTAATCTATTCATCTGCAAAATGGAGACAAAGATAATAATTGTAAGATGTTGTGAGGGCCGAATTAGATCATGAAGATGGAGAAGCCCAGCATAGAGGCTGATGCATGAATAAGACTTGCTAAGTGCTCTAAATATATGCGAAAGCAAAAATAAAATGTATATAATTTAGGGATAGAATGAGAGAATAAGTCTTGCTGAAAGTTGTGTGGATTGAAAGAGCCAGTTGGGGCTGAAGAGAAAAAAGAAGCAATGAGGGCGATCAGAGAGGAGCTATAGTCAGAGCTTGTTCCTTCAACGCTTTATCCAGTAACCAATCCTCCACTCATATGGTGACCATAATGAAACTCAGTGGGTCATTAAAAGGATATCAAATTAGGATGGTGGTTTCTGGGAAGAAGAAATGATTCAGCAGAGAAGAACTAGGGAATGAGTAAAAACTCAGGATATACATAAGAAATTGTCAAGGAATGAAAAAAAGATGAAAAGATAAAAGCCTTAGCTAAGGCTCATCTCTCCCACATAGCTGTTAGGAGTTATTGACATTCCATACCCTACCCTAGTCATTTTTGTTAAGAGAATTCCTTAGAAGTTGCTTGCATTCCATTTAGCAAGCTAGCTGCAACTGCTGTAACAGTCATGAGTATAAGTGTTGGGTAATGTTTGTATGTATATCGGTGCTAACTATGGCATACATTTCAGGAGAGATGGTTCAGTGGTTAAGAGTACTGGCTGTTCTTACAAGGGACCAAGTTTTATTTCCGGCACACCCCATAGGGGCTCACAAGCATGTGTAATTCCAGTCAGGGAATTCAATACTCTCTTCTGATCTCCATCAGCACCAGGCATGCCCATGGTGCGCATACATACTTACAGGCAAAACAAATAATTAAAAAATGTTTTAATAAGATTTATTCCAGTAACCTCTCAGTAACAAGAGACCTCAAGTATAAATTTTGCATTTAGAAATGTTCCACTGTCCTGGTAATTATAAAAAAAAAAAAAAAAAAATCCCAGTCTGCTCTCAGACTCATTGCTATTAACTCATAATTAAAGAAAACAAAGTATCGTTACAAACCAAAAATGAGCCCAATAGGAAAGGACTCCTTGGGGCACAGACAGCGCACTCAGACTTCATTAAAAGTTGACATTTCTACTGGTACTGCAGAGGATTCTTCTTAGGATGACAGAACAGGCAAGTAAAGTGCTTCTGGATTTATGTCACTGTGAAGTCTGTTGCCATGGGAACAATGTCTCCAAAGCCTCTCAACAGGGGACTCACTAAAGTCGTGTTCCCTAAGGCACATATGAAGCCCCAGCAGAAAGCAGTGTAGGAAGAACTACTCTTAATAATTCATTTTATTGCAGATCTCTCTTCTTTCAAAAATCAAGCATTTCTGTACAATGCATCTTTGTTTATTTACTTTTATTTTTCTGTTTCTATTACATTCTCCTGTGTCATTATCTATATGATGCATGCAAAAGCAACATAACGTTTCTGAAGCTTGTGCATTAATCTTCATACTTCTAGTCTGAGGAGGTCAGCTCAAGAACATCACCCATAACTACACAGCAAGGGTGATCATCAATGATTTCCTAAGCCACTGAACCTTCCCAGAGTGTAAAAATAGCAAGAAGTCTACTTTAGCTACGGGAGAAAATTATTAGGACCTGTGTGTCAGTTACTGGTGCAGACCCAGTTCCTATTTGCTCTTACTGTCTTCAGCTGTTTAGTGCACCAGTCTATACATAATTGTTGTGTATGTATAAAATAAAAAGGGGGATAGCATGATGGATTCAAGAATACTAATATAGGATTTATTTATTTTATAAGCTGATCATGTGTTGAAAACTCAGTTTTTATAATAGTATTAAGTATTAAGCAGACTCTATTATTGCCCTGCCCTGCAGCACAATAACGTATTTGTGAGCCAAATGAATCCAGCTCAGAATGCCATTTGCCATGGTGAAGAAGCCATAGCATTTGTTACAATAATGGTCATGGGAGAATCATAGAGCTAGAGCAGAAAAACTAACTGTTGAAAGTGATGGAAACCTCAATCACAGAAGCTACAATAAGTAAAGCAGCAAAGGGAGAGCAAACAGAATTTAAACCACCTGCCAAGTATTCAAAGTAAATCCATGAGTCTATGGGAAAAAAATTCCAATATGCATAAAGACCCAAGACACACAAATAATGGTGTTAGAAAAACATAAAAAGGCCAGCCATGCTAATTTTATCACTACCAATCAAATATATTGAGTAAATTATACTACAATTATTGATTACATATAATAAATATATAATATTAAATATAATATTACCTCTAACAGTATAAATACATATATTAATTTTTTTAATTTAAACTGGGAAATTCTAAAAGGCTCTCAGTATACTGGTTTGGGAGAGAATATTAAGACATATGTTAGCAGGGATTACAGAAGACACAGGTTGAGGTAAACTTGGGATAACCTTACACACTACACAAGAGGAGAAAGAAACTGTGCCTCTAGTGGGTAGTTCAGACTGTGGTCACAAAACATCCCTGCTTCAGAAAACAAAAAGACATGAGTGTGGGAAGGGGACGGGTAGAAGGGGGACAGTTGACAGGGATAGACAGATAGAATGTAGGAAGGGGGAGGGTGGGACTCCAGAGAAATTCGAATGTGTTATATACTTGTGTAAAATTCTCAAAGACTAAGCAACTTTCAGGCGAATGGATGGATCTGTGGAAAATCATATTAGATAAAGTAACCCAGACCCCAAATACAAACACCACATGTTCTCTCTCAAATGTGGATCCTAGCATTGGCTCTTTAGACGTGTGGGATTAACTTAGAGCACTTGTAAAAGGCAAGAAAACTAGAAAAGTGCCATGAAGGAATTTTAAAGAAAAAGAACACAGATGGAATAAGGGGAAGAATGGGCTAATGGAGGAGAGTCTAGAAGAATAGAACAGAGGAGGAGGCAGGAAAGAGACAGAAAAACTAAGGATGTTTAAAAATACCCATGTGGAAACTTACTATTTTAGAACTCCTTTCAATAAAAACATGTGTGTGTGTGTGTGTGTGTGTGTGTGTGTGCGTGTGCATGTGTGTTATGATGTGCACATACCAAGAGTTTAAATGGAGTTACCTTATATAGAAGAACAATGCTTCTCACTGATACCATATCAAATAAAATGTCAAGTGTAGGATACTAGCCTCCAAGGTATTTTTTAGGGGTGTCCCACAGACCACTCTCCAAACAAAACAGGCCACTATTGATGCTTGTTCTTGGCTATTTATTAGAATTTGGTGGTGATTTTCTGTTGCTTAAAATGTCACATACTTGTGTTATAGGACATGAAGAAATCAGCCTGGAAGCTTCCTCCCTAAAGGCTAAGTTTTAAAGTGCCAGAAGATGCTATACAAGCTACTAATGAATAAAAATCATCAAGTCTTACCTGGCTCTAAATCCAATGAGCTGCAATAATGATGAGTCTGAAAAGATATGCCATTGGTGTAATGTTATATCAATGTTACAGAGATAATCAACCTCTTTTAGATTTCCAACTCACTATACAGGCTGAAACTCATTCCTGGCAGTATAAACCTGGCCAAGGTCCCATATTGTGGAGGTTATAGACATTAAGGGATAATCTATTACTATTCTTTTGCTAAAGAGAAATAGTATCAAGTTGCTTTTAAACCAATCATCTCTATTTGAGAAGCCCTCAGTTCTCGAGAGAAAAGCTTCTTTGTACAGTGAGTGGTGGTTACAGTGACTCAGAGATGGTCATACTACAGAGAATGAGTAAACATGAACTGCCAGTCCCTAAATGGGACATCTGTATCATAACCTTATGACTCAGAAAACATTGTAGAAAAGGGCACGGAAAAAAAATTTAAGAGACAAGGATTGGAGAGGGCTGCTGCTAAACAGTGTTTTCTAGATATAACAGGGCTGTCACACTCATAGACTTACAGAATTTGTGTCTGCATGGGCATGGCTGTCTCAAGAAGGAAACATTCCCCATAAATAGGGAGGATCTCATGAAGCCCCCACACTACCCCAGAAGAAGAGTTTTTGTAGTTGAAGCCTGCAAGGGGTAGGGAGAATCAGTTCTCTTAAGTGGTTGGTTCCTAGCAGGTTACCAATGCTCCAGTGGATGACTCTACTCCCATGCACATACAAGATTAACTCAAAAAATCAATAGCCCTCCCATATGTAAATGATAAAAGAACTGAAAAAGAAATCAGGGAAACATCACCTTTTACAACAGCTACAAGTAACATCAAATATCTCAGGATAACTCTAACCAAAGAAGTAAAAAATCTGTGTGACAAAAACTTTAAGTCATTGGAGAAATTGAAGAAGATATCAGAAAATGAAAAGATCTCCCATGCTCATGGATAGGTAGGACCAACATAGTAAAATATGCAATGGAATGCCAAGGACATTAACTCAACTATGTTCGTAGCGGCATTATTTGTAATATCCAGAACATGGAAACAACCTAGATGCCCCTCTACTAAAGATTTGATTCAAAAATTGTGGTACATTTACACAATGGAGTGCTACTCAGCAGGAAAAAAATGACATCCTGAAATTTGCAGGAAAATGGATGGATCTGAAGAGTATCATTCTGAGTGAGGTAACAGAGACCCAGAAAGATAGGCATGGTATGTACTCACTCACAAGTAGATTTTAGATATATAGCAAAGGATAACCAGGCTACAGTCCACAACCCCAGAGTAGCTAGTTAACAGGAGGAACATAAAAGAGACATACAGAGATCCCCCTGGGAAGGAAAAATAGAGAACTTCTGAATAAATTGGGATCATATTGGGGGGGAGGGAGCAAGGGGAGATGGGAAGAGAACATGAAAGAATGGGATGGTTGAGGAGGGGATCAAGAGAGAGGGAGGGCAAAGAAATAGATATGTTGATAGAGGGAACCATTGTGGGATTAGAGAGACACCAGGTGCTAGGGAAACTCCCAAGAACCCACAAGATGTCTCCAGCTAGGACTTCAAGCAATAGTGGAGAGAGTCCCTAAAATGTTCTTCCCCTACAAACAAAGGAATTAACACCCTAATTGCCATTACAGACCCTGTATCAAGCAACTGATGGAAACTGATGCAGAGGTCCATAGATAAGCAATGGGTCAAGCTCCCTGTCCAGCTGAAGAGAGAGAGGAGAGATTATATGAGTAAGAGAGTCAGGATCATGAGAAGGAGACCCACAGAGATGGCTGACTGAGGAGCTGTTGGCAGCCCACTGACTCTGAAATGACAACTGAGGAACCTTAATTGAAGGAACTAGCCCCTCCAAATGTAGATGACAGTCAGACAGCATGAGCAGTTTGTGGAGCCTCTTGCAGTCAGAACAGAGTTCATTATTGGTGCATGAACTGTCTTGGTAGAGGTCATTCCCTCTCAGCCTTGATACTGGGGCGGGGGGGGGGGGGGGAGGGGGCTGAGTCCTATCTCAGCTGGATATGCCAGACCTAACTGACTCATCTTGGGAGTCCTTGCCCTCCCTCGGTAATGGATGGGGGATGGGGTGGGGAGATGCTCAGGGAGAACTGGGAGAAGAGAGGAGGAACAGTGATGAGTATGGGAAAAATTTAAATAAAAAATGACATGTTCAAACACTATTCCGCATGCCCAATATTAACTACAATGATGAATGAACATATTCATCAATAATATTTACTAAATAGCATATTCAATAAAAGCTCAAATTCAAAATAGTGAATTCAGAGATACATTTTTTTTTCAAACACCAGCGAAGTCCAGTTAAGGTTTTCCACAAATAAATACGACAGGGTGAGTCAATTTTTAAAACTAAATAATGCAGATTATACAACTGACTTAACTATATCTTTAAGATTTTAAACCTGCTGTCTTACCCCTATCTGGACATCCATGCTTTGTGATGGACCCCTCTTGAAAGTGATTTCCCCATACCAAGGATTTTACACATTAGAAGGACCCTCCTGAGATTTCTAAGGACTAGCAGCAAGGAATTTACTCAGTAACAAAAAGAGCTACAAAAAAGCCTTCTGGACTTAAGAGCTGCCGGGCACTCAGCCTCATCATAGCCCACAGTTTGGAGCTCTCAAAATAGAAATCCATTTTTAAGTGACATTCATCTCAGAAATATATATGCTATATTAAAAGAAGCAAATTATACTAACACTGGCAGTATAAAATATGTGCTTTCCAGGTGTGTCAAGGGAACATTGCGGTCCAATGTTGTGTTAGAGTAGGAAGTGACAATACATACTATGGCTTCATATGAAGACAACTTGATGGAAAAAGGTGATTTGGGGCATTAGTAGAGGTGTCAAATGGTTCATTTCTTAGTAAATTCTAAACTTGGAGACTTGCTAATAAGTCAAAAGCAACAGACGTCCTGTTGGACAGAAATGTCTCAAAAACCCTAATTGCAGCATGGTAGATGTTCTTTGCTATTTTTTAATGTCTCTGCTGGACAGAAAGCCACAAAACCTCTTTGTAGAATCTGACCAGATTTTTAATGTTTCTGATGAGGGATTTCTGCTTAGGGCCAGATGTACTCTAGAATTAATGTTCTGTAATTCAAGGAGCCAGGCTAGGACTACACATGTAGTCATGCAGCCTGGAAAAGTCTAAAAGTTTTTATCCTGAGTTTCCCTCTTCCATAAACAAGACGATCAAAACTTGTTTTACCTACCCCATAAAGTTATATACATAACATTTCATGGCTTCATCCCATTCCATCAGTAAATCTGGAATGTCTTCAAATTCTCCAGCTTTATCTTTCTTAACCCTTCATCCCATGTAACTCCCTGGAATAATTCCATTCTCTACTGTAGCTTGCCATTTTCAATGTGTTAACTATGATTTAGTTATATCAAGTACTCATTTGCTAAAGAAACTACCCATTTACACATAAAAAACCTTATTACAGATAAATGATATAGTACAACAGCTAAAACACATGTCTTGCAAAGGTCCAGCATTCTCTAGAACCTTCTTAAACATTTCACCACAAGGTTGCACAAACTCATATTGTCTCTGAATTTAGAACCAGCAGCAATAAATGCATTGCTGTAAGAAACAAACTCTCACCTCAAAGATAATAAAGAGGAAGTTTATTGGTCACAACTTTAGGAAGATACTGAGTGTGTGTATGTGTGTGTGAGAGTGAGAGAAGGGGAGAGAGAGCGATGTGTATGTATACATGCATGAACATTAAAAACCTTTGAAAGAATAAAAAGCATTTTTCAAATGCATAGATGAATATAGCAAGTGGTTTGAATGAGTATGAACCCAATCCTTGGCCCTTAGTTAGTGGAATTGTTTGGGAGGATTAGGAGGTATGGCCTTAAGGGAAAAGGCGTGTCACTTGGGGGCAGACTATATGGTTTCAAAAGACCCATTTCCAGTCTCTCTGTCTCTCTTTATCTGTCTTTACCTCTCCCCTTTCTCTCTCTTTCTTTCTCCCTCCCTCCCTCCCTCACCCACCCTACCCCACCCCATCCCACCATCTCCACCTACTTGTAAATCAAGATGTAAGCTTTTAGCTGCTCATGCCACTATGTGCTCTACCACCAAGGATTCTAACCCTCTAAAACCATAAACCCAAATTAAACACTTTTTTATAAGTTCTTCTGGTTATTTTTTTTCACAGCAGGTTACAATGAAACAAAGAAATCACAGATCTCAGATGCTATATGATGATAGTCTTAGTCTTTAGAATCATAGAAAATAGGAGGAGATGGTACATTTCAAAAATATTTGCCTAATAGGCACAAGCACGTTAGGTCACACACAGTGGTGAGCAATAAATGGCTAGAGAGCCAAAAATAATCTTGCCTTCCAATCTATAATATTCTATCTTTCCATATTCTATCAATTAGACTTCTATAAAGAATACTACTTAACAGGGTGTGGATTTTTTTCCTCAGGACCTCAGTTCAGAGTGGGAAGGCATGTCTATTAAATTTATAATGAACTAGCCTTATATATGCAGTCCACTTATGCAGACAAGCTTGAAAAACCCTACACTCTGTTGAAATAAGTCACAATTGTGTCTACTGTTGCATTATTATACAATCCAAAACTTTTCTGGGCAATGTTGGCAGCCCCTAGCTCTGAAAGAGCTCACAGACCCATGTTTACACTTCCTTTCTTTATTATATGTATATACTCCATTGCACTGACCACTAGCCAGTGCCATGCACCAGTAAGCCTCAGACATAAAAATGAAATAAATCAGTAGCTAAGATTACCTCATGTCGTGCAACTGACAGCTGACCAAAAGTTCATGTCTAGCTGAGCCTTACACTGTCAGCACATCCTCAATCATCTCCACTTGAATATTTCAAACACATCTAAAACCCTGCTACAGAAAATAACTTATATTTTCTCTATGATAATCTCCTCTTGTGTTCTCAGCCTAATAAAGACATTAATTTCTAAGTCTCAAATAGGGGTTCCATTCTATATTTCTCCTATCTCACCTTGGCAGCCTACTCTCAAAGACCTGGGAGGGAGCTCTTTCTGATGCCAGTCGAACTGTGCATTATCAGCACTAACTATTAGCTCCTCACTTTTAAAAGACTATTTCAATCAAACATTTTCTTGAAAGTTTATAAACCTCGACTTGCTCTTGTTAGGATTAAAATCAGCCAAATAAACTTCATAACATTTTATTAATCAAATAATTAGCTTCTCTTTCTACATTTCTATCTCACATTTTTTTCTTTGTTGCAAATTTCCTCACCTTTTTCTTCCAACCTTCTTTTTAAAATTAACTTCTATTTTGGATAGACTAGCTTTAGACTTCAAGCTCATCGTTGAGATTTTTTTCATTGCTTTTGGGTAAGAGGTTATTTTTTTTTTTCAAATGAAACTTGTTTTATTTTATTTGAGACAAGGTTTCACTGTGTATCCCAGGCTTAGAATATCCCTGCCTTGGGTTCTTAATTTCAGGGGTTACAAATATGCGGGTCCATGCCCATCTTAAAAATAGAATCCAAACTGAGATTCTTTTAAATATACAAATGCCTTATAACCTCCAGGATTCCAACTTTTAACCATTCTGAATTGCTGTCTTGAACATCATCTTCCAGGAATAGTAGAAGGAATGTTTTCCTCTCACACACCCTTCTGTACCCTACTCTTACTTTGCAATTAGAACATGTAGTGAAGGAAAACTATTTTGTCAGCCATCTAAACCATTCATCCATCTTGTCCTGAAACCTGTGACCCTTAGCTGTTTGTTATTCAGTAAAAGATTCTGCATTTGTGTCAAGAAATCATTCAAGAGAAAATTCCAGTTATGTTTTCATATGCTTTATTTACTGATTAAAAAACAAGAGAAATGATATTGTCAGAAGTTAGACAGACAGTAACAATTGTATCTAAGGTCCAAATTTTAGCCTAGATGTAAAATTATAGAGGTATATGTGGGGGCACGTATGGAAAAGAGTGTCATAAAACTAACAAGGGGATCATGAAAGAAGAGGAGATCTTGATGGAGGTAAAGAAATAAGAAAACCAAAGGACTAATTAGGGGAAGAGGGGGAAGCAGCTGGTGGGAGCTTATGGAGGAGTACAAGAACTAACTGCCATATGTATGTGTCAAGGAAGAATCCATTGCTCTGTATGCTACCTTACAGAATACACACATTCAAATACGTGCATATAAACAAAGTTCACCTTTTAATTTTCATTTTTTGGTTCTTTAATTCCACCCAGGTAGTCTTGCATCTACCCAAAATGTCTGATAGTTAGGTGTATTCAGTACTTGAATTATTAGAATTACATTATTAGTAGTACATTGACTCTAATAATTGATGCCAGGAAAAATAAACTAACATGGAGCCAACAGAATAAAAATAGGGGGATAGGGAATCAAGTGGCACACAGCATTAGAGAGCACACAAAGGAAAGGAGCCAATGACATGTGTTCCACCCAGCTGTCCAGTCTGCTGAAAGCACCACACTCTGGTCTTAGTTCTTTTCTGATATCAGCATCATCTGGGTTTATATGCTCACTAACGAAGAAAATGAAGAAAAAAAAAAGATTTCTTTATGTCTTATGTCCCATGCAAAATAAACTGTAGCCCAAGCTGATTATGTCCACTTTGCACAATAGAGAAATGGCAACCAAAATTCATACAACTTTTTTATTCCTAATAGGGGCTCTCTATCCAGACTACAACCATATACATTGATTATTAAACCCAAACTTAACTCCCCAGCTGATTTGTTTTTAAGAAACTCGTCACTCAGTAAGTTACTAAATACAAAACAGAACTGGTTATTTGGAATAGATAATTAAAATACTACATCCCTTTTTTACATCTTTTTAGCTAATCCTTAATGTATGTACCAACATATGTGTGCATATCTTTGCATATAGAAAGTACTTATGTGATTTTTGTGTATGGGAAAGTGTGCATGCAACAATGACCTAAAATTTAGGACAGCATTATATGTTTTATCAACTGGTTGGTGCAAAAGGAGGTCTCAGGCTACCTGACTGTAAATTCTACTCCTTGATTTATCTACTGATAAAGAACTCAAGCTGAAAAACTGGCTTTATGGTGAATTCCAGGCAAGTGAACTTACTTATCCCCAAATATCCTAAAATTTTAGTTTCCTGGCAGTCCTCAGAATAATTCAAGTAAATCATTGGTGTCTAAAACAAAAGGGAGAAAAAGGGGTGCCTCAGATTCTTGGTCCAAAACCTGCTTTCCTTGACTGCAAATAGTTTATTCCATCCTTACTGACTTCTCTTAGTTGGCATGCAAAGTAGCTTTCTCCTGAGCTTTGCATATATATGAAAAAATGAATCTCTGCCAACTCACATAACAACTGACAAATTCTATGCATCCAGGTATCTGTAATAACCACAGAGTATAATCTCTTCTTACAGAATATGGACTTATGAAGACTTATGGCCTTAGGAGTCATTTTTTTGCTATCTTCACTTAGCATAACAATGTTAGCCCCTTTTCTCTGGGTGCCCATGACCTATCTAGACTCGAGTTTTTGACCTGACTAACAGTATCAAGTACTGGTTTCTATCTCACAAAGAATGCCTAAAACCAACCAAAAATTGGTTATTTACTCCTACAGCATTTCTGTCTCTACTGCATCAATAGGTATATCTTGTAGGTAAGTCACTATGGTAACTCATAAGAATTTTAGCTGGGTGAGATTGCTGATGACTTTTCTCTTCCTACAGTGTACACAGTACCTTCCAGCACTATGAATATGAAATAATAAAAAAAGAAATCCTGTTTGACTCTTTCCCACCTAAATTGTCCAACCCCCTTCCTGAGGTCCCCAAAACTAGCCGAGGCTGACAGAGTTTCAGTCCCTGTGTAACGTACAGTTGATCAGATGGCTGTTTGCTCAAAGACTCAGGCTCTTGGACTCCCTGTGGGACTGATAATTGATCAGATGGCTGCTTGCTCAAAGACTCAGGCTCTCGGAACTCTCGGATAAAGCTTTGTTCGCAGGATTTATGGTTTCTTACCTAACTGCCCACAGGATGTGCTTCCTGCCTCCTTTTTAAGATGCACCTGTTCAGCAGCTTGACCTTCTAGACTTCACTCGAGATAAGGCCCTGGGACTGCATTCCTGATATATCAACCTGGGTGGGGCCACCCAGGAAAGCCCTACCATGAGAACTGTTACAACTTCTATCTCACAAGCCTGATGTATCCCTCCCCTACCCAGAGTGCGGTATAAGAATTCTACTCTGAAAGGGCTCTTGGCTTCCACAGTGCCTCGAGTCCGCACATATGTGTGTACCGGTATATCATTCATATTCATTAAACTCTCTTTTTCTTTAAAGTTAACAGTGGTCATTAGCCATGGTCTTGGGGTGCTCTAAGGGTGCCCGCCCATTACAAATATTAGTCAGTAAGGTGAAGCCAGTATAAGTATGTGATATAGGATCTTACCATTGGGTTGTGAAGGATAACCAATAGCATTAGCAATGTTTGAGTGGAAGGGATCTACGAGGCCCTTTTGGCCAATGACTCAAAAATATGTAACTAATTTCCAGTACTGGATGATGTCTGTTTGGGGACATTGTCATCTTCATTATATGGCTATTCCATTTAAATTCCCTTTATATGTGTATATATTTTAGGAAGTTTCTACTGTGTCAAGTTTCCATAAGGGCCCTTACTGCTACTTATTCCTCCCTATTTTCCCTTTATTGCAAATATCCATAGATGAGTACATCACTCAACCCTCATTAGAAAAGTTTCTTCTTGATGTATATAGTAATTAAACATGGAGAATCATAGCTCATGGGAGTAAGAGACTGGAGCACTCAGCTCTAAATGGAATATCTTTTCCACACTTCTCTGGTATCTATGTGGAAGAGAAAGCAGAGTGATTATAAGAACCTGAGGTGATAGACTACTCCAAGGAAACAGTGCCTTCTAGGCACAACTGAGATGGTGCACATACAAATTCTCAGACTAATAGCATACACACAAGCTCAGGCCAGAAAAGACCTCAGCACAGGAAAGGGGATGTGGGCACAAAAGCTCACCACTAACCAAAAAGCTGCTTGCAACTGATAGCTGTGGAGAGAAGGAAATCGGTTTTTCTCAGTAGAGTAACTGGGTGTATCAACCACATTCCAGTCATGCTCAGTAGTTGATCAACACAAAATAGACTCCATGTTCTTTGGAAAGGCTTTTTTATTGTTGGTTTTAGTTTAGGCTGTGTGTGTGTGTGTGTGTGTGTGTGTGTGTGTGTGTGTGTGTGTGTGTACTCACACACGCATATTCATGTGTGTTGGTATATATGTATTTGGTTTTGGTGGGTTTAAGAGAGAGGAAACATGAAGTTGAGTGGATAGGGAGAAGGGATCTTCAACGAGCTGGGGAGAGAGAATACAATCAAAATGTATTGTATGGAACATTTTTTAAAACATTAAAAATGTAAGAAGTTTTTACAAAGACTTTTTGAAACTAATTGGCACACATCCAATATTATACATATATCTACATCAAAAGAACATTTCTATGGCTTTGATGTCTGACTGTTCTTAGCCAAGCTCCACTAATCTGTTTCTGTTGGATTCTTCCTAAAACGAGGCTCAGGAGTCAACAAGCAACATTTGTACCCTATTCATGCTACTTTCTTTGGTTGTTATCTAATTTTTCCCCAAAACTCACAGAAAAGGATGTGATGTGAGATGAAGAGGTTATATTTGAAAACTAATGATAAACCCAAATGTCTGGATAGCATTTCACAATGAACAGATATTAAAACTTGAACATATTTTTATCCTCACTGTATTATTTTAAACTGTCTCCTGTTACCAAGCAAGACTTTCAGTGGGGCAACTGGGACACCAACCTAGCCACAAAACCTTCAACCTACAATTTGTCCTGTCTACAAGATGTACTGGGATAAAGGTGGTGCAGAAATTGTGGGAGTGGCAAACCAATCACTAGTCTAGTTTGAGGTCCATGATATGAGAGAAAGCCTAAGCCTGACAGTGCCTGGAAGGCCAGGACCCAGAAGCTGGATAACACAGAGACCTGGAAAATCCAGGATGCTATGAAAAGATCAAATCTAAAACAATATAGAAAATAGAAGAAGAATCCTTGGTCAAAGGCCCAGAAAATATATTCAACAAAATCATAGGAGAAAAATTTTCAAACTGAAAGGCCATACCTGTTACAATGTGGTTTCTTGGTCCCAGGTGACCAGAGGCCCAGACCTACAGACCTGCCACGCCAGACCCCTTAGCCACCCGCCACTGCTCAGGCCTCCAGAAATGACTCATATGCTTATATTAAGTTCATGTTGTTGGTCTATGGCTTAGGCACATTGCTAGCTAGCTCTTACATCTTAAATCAACCCATTTCCATTCATCTGTCTGCCACGTGGCCCGTGGCTCACCTGTGTTCCTTACATGCTTCTTCTTGGAGGGCTGACTCAGTCTTTCCTGACTTCGCCCTTCTCCTCTTACCTATGTTGATTTCTCCTCTTACTTTTTCTATGGTGCCTGTCATGGGCCAAAACAGCTCCTTTATTTAAAGGTTGCTGTTCACAGCATACAGAAAGACATTCCCACACATACCTATAAAATTATCAGAAGCTTACAGAATACCAAATAGACTAGATCAGAAAAAAAATCACCCTCACTACATAATAATCAAAACACTAAACATAGAAAAGAAAGAAAGAATATTAAAAGCTGTAAGAAAAAACGACCAAGTAAAATGAAAAGGCAGACCCATCAGAAATAGACCTGACTTCTCAATGGAGACCCGAAGAGCAGAAGAGCCTAGATAGACCTCTTGCAGACACTAAGAGAATGCCTACCCAGACTACTGTCCACAGCAAAACTTCCAATCACCATAGGTAGAGAAAACAAAGTATTTCATGACAAAGTAAAATTTAAACAATATTTATCCACAGATCCAGCTCTACAGAAGGTACTGAAAGAAAAACTCTTTCCCAAGGAAGTTAACCACACCCACAAAAAAGCAGGCAGTAGATAATCCCACACCAGTAAAACCCAAATAATAAAAATAGCCTGGAATATCAGAGGAATATTCCATCCTCATTGCCATTTTTATTAAATATTCACCATATCACCACAAACATACACACACACCCCACTACCACCAACAACAAAATACAGAAATTAACAATTATTGATATCTCTCAATATCAATGGACTCAATTCACCAATAAAAAGATACAGGCCAACACCAAAGACCTACATTACCTCAGAGTAAAGGGTTAGAAGAAGATTTTCTAATCAAACAGGTTTAAGAGACAAGCTGATGTACCTACCCTAACATCTAACAAAATAAACTTCAAGACAGTATTACTCAAAAGAATTGGAGGACATTTCATACTCATCAAAGGATAAATACACCAAAATGATATTT
Source organism: Phyllotis vaccarum (assembly GCA_033318265.1). Classification (NCBI taxonomy): domain Eukaryota; kingdom Metazoa; phylum Chordata; class Mammalia; order Rodentia; family Cricetidae; genus Phyllotis; species Phyllotis vaccarum. Next base: position 92,934,690 of record JARWLC010000012.1, read on the forward strand.
CAATTTTGAACATCTATGGCCCCCAAACAAGAGCACCCACATTTGTAAAAGAAACATTACTAAACCTTAAATGACATATCAAACCCCACACATTAATAGTGGTAATTTTCAACACCCCACTCTCACCAGTAGACAAGTTTTCCAGACAGAAACTAAACAGAAATAAGGGAGCTAACATATGACTCAAATGGACCTAACAGAACATTTCACTCAAAATCAAAAGGATATACCTTTATCTCAGCACCACATGGGAATTTCTCCAAAACTGACCTCATAGTTATCAAAAAGCAAATCTCAACAGATACAAAAATGAATTGAAATAAGCCCCTCTATTTTATCAGATCACCATGGATTGAAGCTGGAGTTCAACAACAACACGAGCTTCAGGAAGTCTACAAATACGTGGAAGCTAAACAATTCCCAAGTGAATTATCACTGGGTCAAGGAAGAAAGCAAGACATAAATTAAAGACTTCCTAGAATTCAATGAAAATGGGTACACAGCATACCCAAATTTATGGGGACACAATGAATGCAGTGCTAAGAGGAAAGTTCATAGCACTAAGTGCCTTCATAAAGAATTTGGGAAATCTCATACTAGTCACTTAACAGCACACCTAAAAGCTCTAGAACAAAAAGAAGCTAACATACTCAAGAAGAGTAGACTAGCAGGAAATAATCAGACTCGGGGCTGAAATCAATTGTACAGAAACAAAGAGAATACAAAGAATCAATGAAAGAAAAAAAATGGTTCTTTACAAAAATCAACAAGATAGAGAAATCCTTATACAAGCTAAAAGGCAAAGAGAGAATATTCAAATTAACAAAATCAGAAAAGAAAAGGGACATAAAACAGATACTGATGAAATCCAGGCAATCGCTGGGTCATACTTCAAAAACCTGCACTTCACAAAATTGGAGAATCTAAAAGAAACTGACGCATTTTTTTTGACAAATAATACCACAAACAAAAATTAAACCAAGATCAAATAAACAATTTAAATAAACCTATAACCCCCGTGGAAATAGAAGTCCTGTACTGGCTCCATCCGGATGGTACTTAAACATACACAGAAATGCTGCACTTCTTCCTTCACCTCCTGCCCTCATCAGCCCACCCCTTCCTTCTTGCCCTCAGCTCTTATCATTAATTCCTTTATTTTATGCAGTCCTACAATAAATTCTATCATTTCTCCATTGTATTTTTCACATTTCATAATTTCTCCAAAAATTCATTTAATAATTATAAAGAAAACTATATTGCTCAGTAACTCAGAACTAGAAAAGGAACATTTTATATTATAGAAGCAGAATTTTGTATAAATTAATTTTATAATAATTTGTCCAGTAGATGAAGTAACCCTTAGTGTATGGCACTAACAAGTTACATATCTAACATGAAATCCTATTTCAGAATTGTTTTTCTCACTTTTTACTTATATGTGTTTGATTTCTATGATGAGCACATACTTGAAATTGCATGAATGTGCATGTTCTGTACTCTCAGAATTAACTCTATCTTCATTCTAATTGACCCATTAATAAGTAAAATATAATTTGGACACATGATAACAAACATATCTGAGTCAAGATTTTTCAAAAATTTAAGTAATAATGCAAAGTCAACTATGTATTAATAGGCACTTACTACAAGCCAAATATTAACATTTTTAATTTTTTTATGTTTAAAAATTTCATATATGTATACAATGAAATATGATTATACTCACCCTACAATTTCCTCCCTCCAACTCCTACCATATCCCCTCCAACTTGCCCTCTCCTAATTTCATTTTTTTAATCACCTACTAACTTTTCTTAGTGCTACTTTTATATACTTTATTTGATTTGAATCTTAGTGAAATACTGGTCTTGGTAAATGACTCAGTGACTAAAAGCATTGGTTGCCCTTCCAGGAGACCCTGGTTCAGTTCCCAGTACCCAGATGGCAGCTCATAATCATCTGTTAACTCTAGGGCTAAAGAATCCAATGCCCTCTTCTGGCCGTAACATGCACTGCATGTACATGGTGCACAGACATTCATGCAACCAAAATACACATAAAATAAATAAGTCTTAGTGAAATAGATCATGTTCTTAAATTAATTTTACAAATGAATAAATAATTTACAGCTGGTACTTAATTTTCTAGAATTCATAGAAACAGTGGCCCTAAGAAATAAATCTAAATTTTGTTACTCCACTAACCAAAGCTTATACACACACTGATAACCTGTTTCCTTGGACTTGATAATCTCTCTGTGCATTGAACTCATGGTTTTCATAAACATGCAGACTAAATTTCAGTGCTTCTTCTGGTAGGACTTCAGATGTCCTCCTGCTGATCTCCTTCCTTCCAGACAGCTTCTTCCATCTGATCAGGGGCGGAAGAGAAGTTCACTGAAACTTCTCTCCTGCTACATCCCAGCATCTTCCTGGCATAGCTTATAGTTCTACACATTTCTTCTGTCTCACCCCCACCATCCTCCCTCTGTGATTGCTAATCCCACAGGCCCAACACTGTGTGGCTCATTTTTAAGCAAGAGCTGACACTTTTAAAAATAGTACTTTTCAAAACTATTTCATACTATACTTTATTCACTCCTCAAAGCCTTGGAAGGGAGTATTATTTTCTGATGTTACAGAAGATAAAACTGACATTTAGATACGTACATGGGAGTCTTATAAATCCACCAGGAGGTTTTCAAATTACGCGGCCTAAATACAAAGTTCATCATCTTATGATATAACCCTAGACTGTTCCAGAAGACCAAAATATAAGGAGATGCTAAGAATACAATTGAAATATTTTGGGAGAAAAAAATATAAACAAGATCAGGTTCAGAAATATAAAATCTGTTCTAAATTCAGGGCAGTTTGTGAGCATAAGTCACAGCACAGGGCTGAACATCCTGGCATGGAGGTCACAACAAAGGAAGCACTCAGAGCTAAGTCTTACATCCTTAACCTGACCCCAAACAACAAAGTAAGAGCCTTTAAATGCATTTTTAATCAAATCAAATTACACTTCACTTAAATTGAGCGGCCTGGCACCCAAAACATTCCCCTTTCCCACAAAACCCTAAACTTGAATAATGAAAGGGTAGGGAAGCCATAGGACTCCACCCACATCAAAAGCAACCTGGCAGCAATCCCAGGCAAAATCCAAGGTTAGATACTGAACCAATAAGAGCCTACTCCAGGGCAAACTCTCCTATAATTACCAGTGCCCCAGTCAACAGACAGGCAAGTTATTCAAAATATGTCCTGCCTTTAGTGTAGATGGTGCCCTGCTTCAGGGCTGCAGTCTGAAGCTTTCCTACCCTCACTTGGGCTGTCCTGTTGCCTGTCTTCAGCCTAATTGTCCTACCTGCCCACAGCTCTAACAGAGCGGACTGCAGACTACAGAGCGCATGCACTGTGGTACCCTGCTGACTTACACAAGATCCCACTTCAAGGAGCCTCAGTCTGTGCTTTGAAATAATCAAGCTGATAACCACAGGATTTCCACTTCTTGCTGACATCCTTATCAATGACCCTGACATTCTCAGGTATTTTCCTGTATTCAGTTGATGCTGTGGTCCCCTTCTGAAGTGTAATCCATAGTTTAAAAAAAGCTTTTCTGAAGTACACTCTTTGTAGAGGAACAAGAGACAAAGCCAAATGTGAGAGACTTCAGCATTAATTGTTCTTTGATTTTTCAATGACACACATAGAAATGAGTTATTTTAAACTTCAAGTTACTTGTTAATGCATAGAAACCTTTAAAAAAATTGATTACTTGTGTCTTGTTATTCAACACACAATAATCTTTTAAGGGCTCAGTGTTTCAAAGGCTCTTGACCACAATTATCTCTTCTGTGAGATCCCTACCTCTGAAGTTTCTGATCAGACAGTATTAGTTCCTGGTACAAGCTGGCACTGAGCATGTTCTGGACAAGGACTTCTATTTTTCATTGTTTTCTTTCCATTTCCTTGTGAACACTACTTAGAACCTTATCAGAGATATTAGATATTATTTGTGCTCTCAACATTTTCATCCACTACAAAATCTCTGTTGAAGAGAATATAGATAAGCACAGATTTTTAGGATGGCTAAACTATTTAGTTTACTGCAATGGTGGATAGATGCATTACAAATTCCTTCAAATCCACAGAAAGCATAATACTCAGTTAAAAGAGCCTTGCTTGGTGTAAACCACGAACCTCTAGGCTTATCTGTGACAAGTATATCATTCTGCTGCTACATAATAATAATAGAGGTCACCTATATGTGGGGGTAAGGAGAATATGAATATGAAAAAATTCAACAACTTTCTTTCGGTTTTGTCATGAACCCAAAACACTATTTTTTAAAAATATTCTTTAAAAGATAAAGAGGAAACAACAGCTGGGAGTTTGACCTGGCTCTCTCCTTCTATGTTGTTTGCTTATAAAATTAATCCTTGAAGCAGCCTCAGCCTCACATCACCTACGTGTTCACAAAACAGATGAAAGTGTCGTTCCTTCTCATTTTTCTTTCTCTAAAATGGTGATGCAAAACAAGGGCAAAGACTTTTTTGCGACACTTTCCTTCAAGACTTCCCAAATCCACACCACTCCCATCCACCAAGGTTTGAATCCAAGCAGTAAGCCCTCTAAAAGATGTTACTTTTCCTGACACTGATCTGTCTACTTCCAGAGCCTTTTGAAAAAGAACTGCCTTCCCAAATCCCTGTGTCTGTCATTCGAAGGCATGTTGTTGAGCCCTTTGTGACACTGCAGGGCCCAAACCCAGGAGGTGGGAGAGAATTCCTGTCTAATGCAAATGTTTATTAATAGAAAAGGGTGACTCCTAGAGCATCCCTGCTCAGCTGTGTTCAAGTTCTCATTCTCTGTCCCAGCAGAGGGATGCTCCCAAGAGTGTGCCTGCCCCAAGGCTTCTCATAGTGGTTTGTTATTGTTTTTGTATACTCCCTGTTCCAAGGCTTATTATCAGGATTGTTCTGTTTATTTGTTTGTTTGTTTGTTTGTTTGTTTGTTTGTTTGTTTTTCCCAATAGTCTCTGCTCCAAGATTTCTCATTGTGGTTTTGTTTTGTTTTGTTTTGATTCCCAGTAGCTTCAAGAATGACCAGGCTCAGTGTCATCATATGGAATGTCTACTTCCAGCTGCCCTAAAGTGAGACTGACCAGTAGAATGATTGGTCTGATGGTGAATACAAAGCCGCAGTGCACCATTTGGTTTCTGTGAAGTTCCTTTAATTCAAGATGGAGTATTTCTTCAAATATGTCGGGACCTTTGTTTGTTTGTTTGTTTGTTTGTTTTAACTCAAAATATACCCAACAGAGCACAGCACTCCACAGACTGGGTCACATGTGGGTCTTAAATGACTTCATTGTTCTGTGGAACATGTGGGCTGTTTTTTTAGAATCCTCAACTCAATGTCTTTTCCCAAAGGCTCCTCCAGAAGAAAGAACCCACACTTTTGATTCAAGACTTAAAGAGAGTGGATGTTTTTGCTTGTTGCTAATGTACAAGAACTTCAAGCAGTTCCTATCATTTCAGGTTAGTCTTTCTTATTGCAACGTCCATAATCAGAGCTTAAGGTTCCTATGGCTCAGACTGTCTTTGGAGTAAAGCTTCAGACTTCCACTAAGTGAAGAAAAGGTTCTGCAACACTGCACTTGTGGGAAGGAGGCAGGACTCAGGAAAGAGGGGAAAAAGCATGCAGTGGGGACTGGAGAAAAGTGAGGTGCACATACATACATGCTACTCGTAGAAAATAAAACAAAAAATTCTTTTGAAAGCACCATTTTACTTAAACCTATTAGTCTTGTGTACTAATAATTATTTATGGAAAGAGAATGAGCCAGATTTGACATTTTAGTGATATCGAGTAAGTATAAGCAGATCTACTTGGTAATAGCAGACAGGTGTTAACCATGTATATCAAATCAAAAATTTCAGGTGCATTTTAGAAAATAATTACCCATCAAGTCATCCCCCAAATTTTAATGAGATTTATGAGGTCTCAAGGTATAATTCATTTAATGAGTGTAATAGGCATTAAATCTTAAATGATCAGTGTTATAAATATCTGTTTCATGAATGATGCTTTATAAATAATCTCCATTGAGCTTCCCATTAATCAATCTATGAAGTAATTTTTTTTAAATTGCAGAATAATTATTCTTTATTATATGTGCTTCTATGACAGATGATTGGTCATATACTTACTGAGTGCACATTTTCACTAAGATACCATGTACCATTATAGCACTGTTACTATGGAAACGTCTAGTCAAGTTGAGTTATGCTAGAAACTAATTGCTGTTGAGTCCTGAATGATAATTATAAGCTGACCTGTGGGAAAGAAGATAAATCATTCCAGCCAGAGGAATGAACCACAACAAAGACGGCATTTTCCAAAAATGTCTATTTCCTTTTGGGGTGAGGTTGGATAAATCACTAGGAATGCTAAAAAGTATATTGTTGGGAGCAGAAAAATTAGGGGAATAATTCATTAGTCTTCACTCACAGTTTGAGGTGGAAACTGAGAGAGAAATAAGACGCAGGAGCTGGACTGCAAAAGATAAGATTTAGTTGGTCAAGGGCTTGACTAACACAAAGCCCTAGGTTCAATCTGAACCACTACATAAAAATAAACATAGTGTAGTCCCTGCACTAGAAAGATGGAGGCAAGGGAATTAGAAATTCAAGGTGATCGTACAATATATGGCAAGTTTGAATCCAGGTTGGGCTACATTATAAAACCCTATCACAAGAAGAAATAAATTTTCAGGGTGTAGTGATGCATACCTTTAATCCCAGCATGAGAAAACAGAAGCACGTGGATCCCTATGAGTTGAAGGCCAGACTATCCTACACAGGGAGTTCCAGGCCAGCCAGAACTACACAGTGAGAATTTGTCTCGAGAGCTATACTTATATAGAGATTATATTTATATGTATATATATGAGCTTTTAATTTTTAATGTAGATAAATTTGTGTGAAGGGCAAAGCTGAGATCTGCAGCCATATTTAAATTATCTAATTGCTTCTAACTCATATATAAGTTTTGTAAGCCAGGCAAAAACAAACCTAGAAAGTTTAAGGTTTTCTTTTCAAAACAGAGCAGAGCACATCCCACACTCAGTTAGACTTCAGTCCTAACACTTAGCAGAGTGCTAAGAGCCCCTCTTAAAGGGGCTGAATGATGAAACGTCAGCAAAAATAGGATGATCTAAATTATTTGTCCTAAAGGGAAATTAAAGATAAGTACTCATTTACAGGGGATATCTACTCTACCCAGAGGTCAGATCACACACAGGAATCATTTGAAGTCCCATTTCTTCCTATGGACAAAAGTAAAAATGTGTGTAGGCTTTGTTCTTGAATACTAGAAATGTAACTCATGTTTATGTTTTAATGCATTTTAATTGAAATAGAATCACATCACATTCCCCTTTCTATTTTCTCCCTCCATCCCCTCCCTCTAACTCTTCCCATGCCTCCCATTCTGAAATTGAGGGCCTCTTTTTCTTTGATTATTATTGCTACACACGTATATGTGTATGTCCATGTATGCCCACATTATAAATGTGACCTCAGTCTGCATTTGTTGTTTGGATGTATATGGTTGCCTAAGCTGGTGAGGTGAGAGCAAGCATGGAAGATGAACTTTCCTGTTTACCATCTGAGCCCTCTTGCTCAGAATCCACAAGGAGATTAAGATTCATGGTTTATGGCACTGTGAGTAGGGTGACAGAAAATCAAGAAGAGAGTGAAGTATTCATTTAAAAGACACTACTAAAACACGTAGGCTGATTTGGATTTTAAAAATAAGCAGAGTGCAGAGAGCTACTTTGCTTGGGTATGACTCCAGGTGGATGGACTGAGCCTCCAGCATTAAGCCAGGAACAGACCAGAGTGCTAAACAGAGAGTCAACCTACTTCTCACCCTTGATTGCTCAGCAAGCCAAAGGCAAGAGTCAGCTACTTCCGTCCATATCAGCCGGGCTGCAGGGAACCTAACAGGGTACGTCGGAGGGTTGATTGGAGGACAAACTAACTAGCTGGTATAGACACAGTCAGAAGCATCCTTCCAAAGACGGGGAGTGAAGTGATGAGATACAGACCACCCACATAACCCCATAAGTAGCAGGCATGAAGGCTGGGAGAAAGGAACAGACACCCATTCCTCCAGGAGGCTTGAGGTTGTTGATAACCACATTTTTTTTTCAAAAATAGTACAGAACCAAGGTAAGTGGGACAGAGTCATTGGCTGTGACTATAAATGTCTGAAAAGAGCAAAAGCAGAAAAAAAACCAAGCTATCACTAGCAGCAAACAAGCTGCTACCTTCTGTTCTAAGGGTTAGTAACTGACTCACAACTAACAAAAAGGAAAAAAAAAAGTCCCCCCAACAGATAGAACCTAAAAATATAATAACCACACCAAAAACAGAGGAAAATTTCAAGAAACAAATGGAAGATTCAGATGTGATGAGCTTTTTTTGGTGTTCCTTGTTTGTGTGTTTGTCACTAATAGCAAAGCGGTGGCATGAAAACATTTCTGTCAGCTGAGAGCTGCACCACATGCCATCAGTGCTCTGTCCGTTTTTCTTTGTCAGATTTTTACACATATTGGATTCAAACTGAATTCATAGCTCTTCAGCCTCTTTCACATACCTACCTACATGCAGACATATCGTATATATTTAGGTGCTTCTACATCTGTGATATATTACATATAATTCAGACTTTGAGCAAATACTCAAACAAAGCCTGAAAACCTTGTTAAAGGCCAGAAAACCAAAGATACCTATCATACTCTATCAGCAAAGAGTATGAGGTCATTAAAAGGTGAGACTAACCCCCCTTACTCATATATGCAACTACAGAGACAACCAAACCAAAATAGTAGGAGCTCAGAAACTTTAGACCAACAGCTATGGAGCCTGTACGGGACTGGACTAAGACCTCTGAATGAGGAAGGGAGTTGTTTAGCTTGGTATGTTTGAGGAGCCCCTGGAAGTGGGATCAGGATCTATCCCTGGTGCTCAGCCTTGATGGGGGTTGGGGAGGGGTTTTTGTCCTGTCTCAACTCAATGTACTAGGCTTTGCTGACTCTCCATGGGAGGGCTTACCCTCTTGGAGCGGGGGATGGGAGTGAATTGAGGGATCTGGGGGGAGCAGCAGGAGAAATGGGAGGAGGCACTGTGGTTGGTATGTAAAATGAATTTTTAAAAAATCTTAAATAAAAAATAAAACTCTAAAAAAAGAGCTGGGAATAAATGCTCAGTATAGTAAAGGAAATGCAGATTGATTTATTATAAGCTTTTCCTTCCTGACCATGGATCACTGCTTCCTCCTCCTTTCAGAATTTTCCTCTTTGGCTGGTTTTCTGCTACTAGACAAGGAAAAGACTGGATGTAGACTTCTTGGCATGATGCTGCTCTGTACTTACTGGGGTCTTTGAATATGTAAATGTAGTCTATGCCTAATTCTGAACAACTGTCAGCACAAGTGCTACTTCCATTGTCTCCTGTTCTGTTTTCTCTTGTCTTCTGATATTTTCATTGAATGTTATAATTCATGTGAATCCTGACCACACCTTTGTTTTTCATTCCATTTTCTCTTTACATTTCATCTTGGGATATTTTCATGATGTATCTTCAAAGGCAGCGATTTATAACTTATCAAGGGCATTTTTTTTTCTGTTACATGGATTTTTAGTATTTCCTTTGATTTTCTTCTTATAGTTCTCACCTTCCTGTTGACACACTCCTCTCCACTACTTCCATTAATACCATCAACATAATAACTGCAGTTTTCAATAATAATTCCAACCTTCGTACTACCCAGAGAGAATTCTACTGCACATTTCATCTCTATAGACTTTAGTCTCTCAGCATGCCTTATTATTTTTGTTAAGAACAGATGTGGTATACTGTGTTATGGGAACTGAAATAAGTAGATTTGTAGTGTGAAGTTTTAGTGTGGTTTAACATTCAGTTTTATGTTTATAGGCTAACTCTGACTCTACTCTTCATTCTAGCTGTAAATGTCTGAGGCTTCAGTTTCCTCTGGTGTTAATTTTTAACAACTGCTTTCAGTTTCTGAAATTACAATTGCATCATCTCTTTCCTCCATTTCAAATGTATTTATGAGATTAAATGTTTTAGATTCTACAAATAAATAGGCAGGAAAAGAAATAATCTATAGAAAGATCCTCATGCACTTCCCTCTAGCAATGAAACTACCACCTTTTTACACTTACAGTGTAGGTATGCAGAAGTCAGGGATGAATCCACTCTATCTATACCTAACAAATAATTCTGCCAGACCAAGAACAAGTTGAGGGGTTTTTACATCAAAAGGACTGGCTAACTTATCTCATATATAAATTCACATATATTATAACCTTTGTCTCATGGTTCTCTATAAGTTGTAAAATGATCACAGGCATGGAGGAGAGACATCTTGCAGCCCCTTCATATACCCCTGTTTGGCTGGACTGCAAATAAATCCTTTTTATTTCAACAATATCTATCTCCTGACTTCATTAACATACATAGAACCCAAAGGGACAAGTAACAATATCTCAGGGCTTTCTGTGACCAGTCATTTTCTTCAACAACAATTACTGTATTTCCTCCTTTCCTGACCATTTCTATTGGAAAACACATAATTAAATGCTCTTCTCTGAAACTTTATTACATAAATATGTAGAGGGATAAATAAGTACCAGCAGAAATATAACTATGCTTGAATATGTTAAATGTAAATGAAGAAGCAATGATGGTTGGTCCATGAGAGGAGCTGATACATAATGATCCTTAAGGAATGAGGTCAGGGGGAAACAGACCATGATCTTCCTAGAAAGAGCTATGCGTTACAAAGGAACAGTGCCCTATGGCAGAAAGAGCATACCAGGTTCTTGAGGGAAAAGACTGACTTGTTTTTAAAACCCATAGAGAAATTTCACTTAAAGGGATGACTTAAAGGAAGAGTAAGGGAAAGATACACCAGGAAAGGATGTCACAAGGGTCTAGAGAAAGGAGCCTTCAGAGAAATTCCACCAAATAAAAGGGATATATGCCTTTTATATGTCTTCAAGGGCTGTAGGAAGTTCCACATCAACTGATTTAGTTCAACATAGTGTAAGTGACAATGAGCTTGAAGGATCCACATACAATTAGAAGCTGTTAACTAGCATAAAACAGCTTTCTAACTCTATCCTGGAATGATAACTGGGTTAGGGGAAAACTGGTTTCTTCAGGCTATGATATCTGGTCTCTTAAACTGACCAGTGTCTTAAAGGGACAGGCCTATAATTTAGCAAGAAATATCTACAATATCCCTGGTAATGGTTACATGTTGGAAGAAAAATATAAGCATTGAAGAATAAAGCATTTCTTCTTTCAAGCAAAGAACTCAAATACGTTTTATACAAAAACAATTTGTCTCTACTTTGCTACATCTTCTTCCAGGATTCAGATGGTCTCAGGACAATTACAGGCATTATCACAGATCTTTATGTACTGACAATAGAACAAAATTATAAACCATGTTCTTTATTCGTGACCTAACACATGTGACTTGAATGTGATCATCAGGAAGCTGTCCCTGTCAGTCTCTTTAGAGACCAACTCTCAGCTGAACAAGGAGTTTCCTCTAGTATTTTATGAATTATATCATACTGCTCACTACATTGGCTTGGTTTACACATCTCCCTCTGGTAGCTTACTTTTATTCAACTGTTTTAACTATGTTGTTTTTGGCATTCACAAGTTTTTAGAATTCTCTGTTAAGGGGAAAACACTCTTGAAATGAAAATTATTAATCATTCATTCATAAACCAAAAATTGCTCTCTACAACAATATAGAAAATGTAGACATCATGCTCCATGGTAAAAACCTAAATTCTTTCACTCTAAAGTCATGACATATGGCAGGAATATTCATTATTTTCATTTTTATTCACCATTTTACTGAAAGTATTGATACAAAGGAGAAATAAATGGGACTTCAAGTGCATTCATTCTGGGGTTTTTTTTGCAATAACATTATTGTACATATAAAAATATAAAAATATGATTCTTTGTTTATGTTTGTATATTTTAGTAAATTCTAGAATTAATAACTGAAATTAGCAAAATCTAAGCATTCAATTATAAAGAGCAGTTGTAGTTCTAAATGTTAGTGATAAATTTTTAAAATTTAAATGTTTAAAATAAAAGGTACCAATGAGTTTTTTTTTAAAAAAAAAAAAAAAAAAAAAAAAAAAAAAAAAAAAAAAAGAGCATGACTCCATTTTAAAACATGACAGGAATATCTTTCCTCATCATATATGTTGAATATTTTATCATGGAATATAGTAGTTTGACTTAAAGTCTCCTTACCAATTGGTCCCAAAAAGATTGTCACTTGATCTTCAAATAAATCCACAGAAAGATATTCAAAACAACTGAAAGAAAAATAGTCCTCTCAATTAACAATGTTAAATGTCTTTGAAAATGTAGCTATCTCATTCTATATGCAATACCTAGTATAACTAATTCATTCTATCAATAATTGATTTGAAACTGATTAAAGATCTGATTATAAGAAACAACCATAATCATGTCAAGTGAAAACATGAAAATCTCTTTGAGACTTGCTAGTAGAAAAAATTGAACACATAGTAAAAAGAAAAATTGATACATTGACTATTAAAACTAAATATGTTAATCAAAGCCATAAAGCAACCATGTAAATGTGCAAGGCACAAACTTAACAGCTCCATTTATAGTTTTGAAAAAGACATATCCTAATTTCTTTTTTGAAACTTAAATCAATTTTCTTAAGAATAACAGTGGGTTTGGGAGAATTCAGTTAACAAAAAGTTTACCTGGAAACATGGATATCTGAGTTCAATGACCAAAACTGACGTAAAGAAGTAAGGTATGATGGGTCATGGTTGCAATCCCAGTTCTAAGGATGCAAAGACAGGCAACTCCTGGAGTTTTATGATTGAGAAGCCTAACCCATCAGTGAACTACAAGCAAAAAAAGACCCGCAACAAACCATGTGGACATCACCTGAATAGTGACACCCAATGCTGACCTCTGGTCTCCACATTCATGTGCACTCACACACATGAACCTGTACACAAGCAGACAGGAGTCTAACACTTGTTTAAATAGGAAAAATTACTGAATAGACACTTCACAAAAATCAATACCTGATAAACATATAAGAAATCTCCAACACCACTGTTTCTCCAGGAAGTTTTATGAAAGGCTTACAGTGCTAATGCACTGCCCAGTCAGCAGAATGCTGAAGTGAGAAATACTGAAAATAACAAAAGTTCATAGAGAAAAGAAAAAATGCTTACCTAATAGTTGTTAAAGAAAGCAAAAATAGTTAAAATATTTTGTAAGATAACTTGGTAATGAAACCCTATGATCCAGAGAATTCACATATGTACATTCCCAAGAGAAATAAGATGCTTTCTTGACAATTTTTATGGAACTTTTATTAATAATGTGTATATTAATATCTACTAAGACAAAACATAAATAAAAATGTGTATTTGGACAGCTGAGTACAGATTATGGAGAAATGCCTAAGTAACACATTGTGATATCATTCACAATGAAAGTAGCCAGCACTCAAGAGATACTGTGGTAAGCTACAGATGCTGGTCAGTGCTAGAGCACATGCTTAATATGTGTATGAACCTGGATTCCAGCTCTGTAAAAAGATAAAGTAAAATGAAAAGTAAATATGGTGTTTAACACTTAATAGGAAGCTCAAGGCTAAGCAAATGGATCTGCTAAGGTAAGAGGGATAACAGCAGATATTTCCAGGAAGAAAATTAACTTACTGGAAATTTTACTGGGAAAGAACAGTCCAGAACATTCTGAAGTGATAGAAGTTATACTCTAGGTCTGGGTCGTGCTGTATAATCTTACGTACTGAGGGGGGAAATCCGTTAAAACTTGATATTCATGTGTTTTGCTGTATAAGGCTGCACTTCCGTTTTAAAGGGAATGGACCCCAGTTGGGAGAGCATTAAAAAGAAAAATAATGCTGGCAAAGTTCGGGGGAAAGAACCTGCACATACTTCTTGGTGAGAAGGCAAATTAGTCTAACTACTATGGAAACAATACAGATGTTTCTTGAAAATTTAAATTAGAATTACTATATAATCCAGCTATACCATTTCAGGGCATAGACCTTTAGCAACCAAAGGATGCATACAATAGACATACCTACACATGCCTGACTCTCAAAGTCACAAAACCCAAAGTCATAGAATCAGCTTTGGCACCTATCAATGGATGAATCAAGAAAATTTAGTACACATACTTAATGAAGTTTTATTCAGCTACAAAGAAGAAAAATATGCCACTGCCACTGTAGTAACATGGATGGGCTAGACAGCAAGATAAGTAGAAAAACTCAGATTGGCAAAAGCAAATGTCATATTTTCTTCTATATGCAGAGTCTAGATTTTTTTAAAAAAACAAAGATGGCTTCCACTCTTGAAGGGAGATTATTTATGAGAAGAAGGCACCTACCAGGAGAAAGGATGAGAAAGTGTGAGGTGGGACATGATAGAAATGAACTCTTTCTATGTATGAAATGTCTAAATGAAACCTATTGTTTTGTATAAATGGCATATGATGATATTTTTAAATAAAAAGTTAAAAGGTTGAAAGTTTTTTTATTTACCTACATTATACAAATTTCCCACTATTCCTACCCTTAATCCCTAAGTGTCCTGAAATCTGTCTTCTACTCAACTTCATTCCTGGAAATATAGTTCCAATGGACTTCACCTTCTGTGACAACCTGTACTATATTGAATAAAATCATCCCAAAAAGGAAGAGTCAAGAGCTTTCAAAACTCCTTTTTTCTAATAAATAGAACTTGATTAAGAAAATTCACAATTAAAAACATCTTTCAAAAGGTTCACAAAAAAAGTATTACTATCAATGATGTATACAGATTTTTTAAAAGATTATTGCTCTAAATCTCTCTATGAAACTGTCTCCTTTTACCCAAATAGTGAACATTCATCCAAACCTGTTACTGAGTTTTCCATGCCTTTAAAGTTCCAAATTCTGTCTCTATTCATTGAAAAATGATGAATGAATGAAGCTTCTATGCAGCTTCTTACACTCATTAAGAGGTCTGAGAAGTAGCCTAGGTCTCTAAGACTGTATACCACTGAGGGAGCACAGGTGCCTGGTTCCAGGCTCCATTGTTCCCATTCATTCTCATACTTCAAATATATTAAAAATAGTTCCTTCTCAAACTAAATTTTACCTCCAATATGCTTGCAAAAATGATATTTCAAAAATTAATCTAGGCAAAGTTAAATGTCATCACTGATAATGCAATCTGATTTGTTTAAATGCAAACATCAATGGCAAGCTTAAAAGAGCAAAATTGGCCATGGAAAGGGTAGAACATGAAAATGGGCTAAAAGGAAACAAAATATATGTTATTAGAATTCAAAGGTCTGTATTTCAGTCCCAGTTCAAGTATCAGGAGCATGTACATCTTTAGATATCCTGAAAACCTTTAGAAATCGCCAGTGTGCAGAACATTACATGAACAGGCTAGACTGGGTTATTATTGGTATATTTTATCATTATAAAAACAATTTCTCAAAAATAAAAACAATGAGGCAACTAGGTAGGCATATTTGAATACGCTTGTGAATGAGATTTTAAGTTCTCCTGTTGTAAAGTAGTCAGCACTCACTTTCATTACTGAAAAATAATAACGCTTTGGGTGCTACTTCCAAAGTACTTTCACAAGAAGATTTTTGTGCTTAAAGTCTTCTTCAGGGCAATCTTGACATCCTTATTTCTCAAGCTATATATCAGTGGGTTGAACATGGGTGCCACAGCAGTATAGAAAACAGAGGATACTTTTCCCTGAGCCAGAGGCAAACTAGAAGGTGTCATGAGATACGCAAAAGCTCCTGACCCAAAAAAAGAGAGACACTATAATAATATGAGAAGTGCAGGTGCTAAGGCTTTGGGCCTGCCTTCTTTGGAGCTAATGTGGAGAATGCTAGATCGGATGAAACCATAAGATATAAAAAACGGTAACAATAGGCACTCGGATGCCAAGGGTCACAACAACAAAAACCACTAAAAAATTGATGAAAGAACTATTGCAAAACAACTGCAGGAGGGGAATGATGTCACACATATAGTGATTAATGATGTTGTCATCACAGAAGGTTATAAACTGTAGGTTTCCCATGTGAGCCACAGCCCCAAAACTCCCATCCCATAGACACCCGACAAAAGATATAAACATACTTGGGGAGACATGGTCACCCTGTACATCAGTGGTTTACAGATGGCAACATAGCGGTCATATGCCATTGCTGACAGGATGTAGGACTCAGAAAAGACAAAGAAGCAGAAGAAAAATGGGGTCATACACCCTGCATAGGAAATTATATTCTTCCTCAAAACAAATCCTACCACCATCTTAGGGGTGAGTGTGGTGGAGTAAATAAAATCTACGACGGACAAGTTGAGGAGGAAAAAGTATGGGAATGTGAAGTTGAGGGTTCTTTCCTAACAGGGTGATCAAAGCCAGGTTTCCCACCACAGTGACCACATAGAAACCTAAAAAAAAACAATGAAATGGGATCTGGAGTTCGGACTGCTCTGTTAATCCCACAAGGATGAATTCTATCACCAAGGAGGTGTTCTCCGTAGCCATTCTCCCCCAGAAGTGTCTGTGAGGGTAAAACAAATAAACAGAAAAGAGTCATTAAGAGAAAGAGGGAGTCGTTTTACACACCACTGAAGTATGTGGAAACCAAAGGAGGAGGGAAGAATAAAAGACCAAACACTAACTATGAAGCAGACACTTTCTAAATGCTGGCTGGTCTGTAACTATCCCACTTTTACAGGTGAGGACCCTGCGAAATTAGCATGAAGTCACTATGCTAGGTTGTTGCAAAAACAGGGGAATTAAAACCACCCAGCTCCCTCCTGAGCTGAGAGCTGACACTAAGGGACCTGTCACAGGAAGCTGTGGGTCAGATAGACACTCACAGGGTCAGCGTGGAGCCTCCCTCTGTGACCTCCTGTCCATCTCCTTCTTGGTGAAAGGAAATCCACAGTGTGTTGTTAGGATGGTTCTACTTTTACTTGTCTGCAATTAGAATCAAAACTTTTAGTTTATCTTGGTTCTCATGCAGAACTGGAGGGAGAGCTTGCTCTCTGGTGGTTCCTTTGTTGTGAGACTCCTGGACAGTTGTTAGAGAAGGGATAAGAATCTTTCCCTTGCACCATGGACAATAGGAAACTAAGGCTTTTCTTGGAAATCTAAGAGAGCTCCCACAGGACCATTGCCCCAGAGTCTGCATTCCTAGACAAGTGTTCATTACACCCTTGATAATGCTCCAATTGGCTTTTAATGAATTTGTTTTTTTCTTAAGTTATACTTTCTTGAACATGATTAAAAGTAAAACATTAAGGGGAGAATAATTCTTACCATCTAGTATAGAGAGACCACTTTCTGTTTACCAAGCACTGTGCCCAGCATCATAACAGCAGTATACAAATAAATCTGACTTATTACTGATCTTGACCTAATACATAGTTGATACACTTTTTATATAACTGTATTTAACTATCACACAAAGACTACATGCTTTAAAGCATCATGTTTTACATAATAAATATATACTATATCATCTGGTGAATTTAAAAGATTCTATTGATTTATAAATGAGAAGGCTCACTCCAGAATGTTGAGTCCACTCAGATCTCTCCAACTTCAATGAGAGTCTTAATCATTGCCTACACTGTCTCCCGGTCAGTGTTGCCAGTTCTGTGAAGCAGCATCTTTAATTACAAGGACCTAAAGACTATAGACAGACTTTTTTTTAAACAGCCATTTCAAAGAAGGGTGAAAAGTTCTAGAGGCATAAAAAAAGTCAGAGGCTCTCAGACACCAGGAAGGGAGAACCACCGTTTCACTCACGTGACAAAATCACCACCATATCCAAGCTACAATATAAGGAAGCTTACTATTTCATCCTATTATTTGCTCAGGCAGATTAATCTTAGTAACTTAAAAAAAAAAAATGCTTGCCAGATACTTATCATCTGTAAATATCTGAAAAGTAAGGCATTGTCACTACGCCTAGTAATAGGGATATGATGACTTTGACCAAGAATGTGTTGTATATCCTCCATGTCACAGAAATTCTTCTGATCCATTTTATTCTCCTCCAGGGGGAGAACTATAAGATATTATTGTTATTACTATATTCAAGCCCACTACACACACTTGAGAAATAAATAATATAAAACTATTATTAAAAAATTATAATGTCCCTCAAAGCAAGCATTCTTTGAGACTGTAAGGGAAGGCCTTAGGGATTCATTAAATGTTTGCTTGTCTCTCAGAGCTTTGGAGAGTTCTATATGCATGATACAATATCAGGGAAAGTTCTTTTGAGGTTAACAGTTCACAAATGGTTTCCATGGGAACTTCATTGCAATGCAACAACGTTTTATTTCAAATGAACCAGGGCTTTTCTATCTTTCTACTGTTAACTTGCAGCAACATAATGAAAGCGAAGCAAGGAAATTTGTCCTTGATTAAGTTATCTGATACAAAATTGTCCCTTTTCTCCAAACTTGAAACTCTGTATAATAGCTTCCTTGCATGGCTTACTATTAATAGAAAACTATACGTAAGACATAAATTATAACAAGATCATAAGGGCAAACATATGCACTATACGGGGATTTTATACATATGGTGCATGCATTAGTCCTCCAAAACCATCAAATAATGGTTTTGCTGAGGATGACTGTCCACACTATATAAGAAAAATCCAAGAACAGCTATAATTCCAACACACCAGAAAGCCTGTCCAGAGAAAGATGGCAGTTGAATTATTTCTATCCAAAATGACTTCAGCTAGACCCTAAGGATGTGCATAAATTAATGTCATCTGTAAGACATCTTACTGTAACATTAATTTTAATGTGTATATTTATCATGTCAATTGCTAAGTTAAAAAAACATTCAAAGAAATGGCTTCTTTCCCAAAAGTTTGTAATGTGATACAGGCGTCTCCCATCTGTTTCCTCCTCCTCATACTCATCTTTTGTGTTCCAAAACACCACGCTTCAGTTCTGGGTGATCTATGCCTCTTCCTCTTTATATGCTTGATAATCTCAGCTAGGAGCATCAAGATATTATCCATCACTCAAGCCAGGACCAAGGCAGGATAACTGCAGATCTTAACCTATTCTTCCTCTCCTCCAAATCCCACCCTGCCCCCACCACCGCCCACTCACATTTTACCCCTAGCTCAGTAGCAGACCACCTGCTGAGGCCGCCCTCCCACAACTACCGCCATCTCCAGTGAATCTCACAAACCTTGCCCACCTAACTTTTCTCCCCAACTCATTGCTTTACCCCAAGCCATGACTCCAGCAGGCACTCCCTGGGAACCCACAGACAACTCTGGCCAAGGAAATAGGTAAGCTATCTGCAAATCTGTAATTGTCCCTCTGCTCCTCCAAATCCAATTCCCCAGTCTTATCCCCAACTCTATAGCAGACCACCTGCTGCAGCCTCTCATCCCTCCCACCCCATCTCCAGAAGATTACACAGATCCACCAGTCCAAACTTCCTTCCCTAAACTCATTGCTTCATTCCAGTCTCCAACTCCAACAGGAATGACTGGGAACCACCACTCTCTGCCCTCATTCCAGAGGACTAAGCAAATCCTGATAAAGTACCCTGCTTTCTTCCCTCCTGTGGACTCCTTCACCAACCCCCTCCTAGCCTGTCTGCTTCCTAACTGTACCTCCCAGTACCTAGAGATATGTACGCCTGGGAACACCAATGACACACCTATCAGAATCCTACAATAACTCCCTGCAGACAACATAGTCCCCAAAGAACCCAGAGGCATCAGAAATTAAGAAACAAAACAATGACCCAACAAAGGTATCAGCAGGTAAAATTATGGTTTTCAAAATCCCATACGCCTAGACACCACCATAAAAACACAATAATAGTCAAGACAGTATGTCTTTACTGGGGCCAAGCGACCACACCACAGCAGGCCCTGAGTATTTCAGGATGGCAAAAGCATAAAACAAAGATTTAAAATAGCCTTTATGAATATAACAGAATATAAAGAGAAAATAAATAAATCCCTTAAAGAAATATATCAACACACCAACAACCAGAGACACCCCCCCCCCCAAGACTCCTGGTCCACAGCTGACTAAAAGGTGAGTGGCACCCTACCTCCAGGCCAAGTAGAGGCCATGGTCCCTAGCATATCAACCACACCCAGCTCTGCACTAAACCAAAGGAAGCTGGGGTGCACCCCCCCCCAGTCCAAACTCTATCAAAACAAAGCTGGAGGGATGGATATCCCATGGGCCAATTCATAGTCTGCCTCATCACACTTGGACAGCTGGAGACCCCAAAGCCTCCTGGCCCACAGCTGACTAAGAGCCTACTAAGAATGACTCTGTGACAACTGGGTCACACATACAGCTCCTTGGCCTACAGGCAACTAAGAGCAGCCCCTGCAATTACTGGAGACACTCAGCCCCTCGGGCTCACAACTGACTAAGAGCTGACTAAGAGTGAACTGAGGAAGCAATGGGCAGATACCAGTGCAAGAATATATACAATATAAAGAACAAGACACCACCAGAATAAGCTGGTAGTACAACAACATCAAGACCTGAGCATAAAAATGAAGAGAAAACAGAAGGAAACAACCTTAAAAAAAAAAAAAAAAAAAAAAAACTTTATGAAGATAATAGAAGCTTTAAGTGAGGATATTTAAAAAACTCCCTTAAAGAAATAGAAGAAAATATAAACAAAATTGGAAGAAATGAACAAATTCCTGAAAGAAAACCAAGAAAAAAGAAAACAAACAGGTAAAAGGAACATTCTGGGAATTAAAAATTAAAATAGAAGCAATAAAGAAGGCACAAATTTAGGCAAAGCTGGAAATAGAAAACCTAAAGAAACAAACCAGAAATACATAACCAACAGAATGCAAGAAATGGAAAAGAGAATCTCTGGAGTGGAAGATTCAATAGTGGAAATAGATACATCAGTTAAACAAAACACTAAAACCAAAAAAGTCATAAGAAAAAGCATCCAGAAAATCTGGGACACCATAAAAAGACCAAACCTATGAATAATTGGAATCAAAGAAAAAGGGGATAACCAGCTCAAATGTACAGAAAATATATTCAACAAAATCAGAGAAGAAAACTTTCCCAACCTAAAGAAGGGGATGCCTATAAAGACAGAAGAAGCTTACAGAACACCAAATAGACTAGACCACCCACAAAAGTTTGCTTGCCACATAATACTCAAGCCAATAAACCTACAAAACAAAGAAAAAATACTAAGAGCTGAAAAAGAAAATGGTCAAATTACCTATAAAGGCAGACCCATCAGAATAACACCCAACTATACTATGGAAAGAATGAAAGCAGGAAGGTCCTGGTCAAAAGTTATACAGACACTAAAAGAGCATGGCTGCCAGCCCAGACTACTATACCAGCAAAACTATCAGTCATCATAAGTAAACAAGATATTTCACAACAAAAATAGATTTAAAGAGCACCTATCTACACATCCAGCCCTACAAGAAAGTGCTAGAGGGAAAACTCCAACCTAAGGAAAACAGATACACAAATGAAACCACAAACAACAAATAATCCCATAGAAGAAAAACCCAAAACCACATGCTACCTCAAGAAAAAAAGGAAATAACATTTATTAGTCATTAATATCCCTTAGTATCAATGAATCAATTCACCTATATAAACACACACACATACACACACACACACACACACACACACACACACACACACACACATCCTAACACAATGAATGCAAAAACAGAAGCCATCCTTCTACTGCATACAAGAAACACACCTCAAATTCAAAGACAGACACTGGTTCAGAGTAAAGGGTTGGGAAAAGACTTTCAAATCAAGTGGTCCTAAGAAACAAGCTGGTTTAGTCATCCTAATATCTAACAAAATAGACTTCAAACTAAAATCAGTCAAAAGAGACCAGGATGGACATTACCTATTCATCTCAGGAAAAATCCACCAAGATAAAATCTCAATCCTGAATATTTACTTCTCCAACACAAGGACACTTACATATGTAAAAGAAATACAGCTAAAGCCTAAACCTCACAACAAACGTCACACACTAATAGTGGGAGACTTTAGTACCCGCTTTCATGCTTGGATAGGTTAACCAGACAGAAAAGCAACGGAAATAAGGGAATCTAACAGATGTTATAACACAAATGGACTTAATAGGTGTATACAGAACCTTCCACCCAAACACAAGGAATATACATACTTCTCAGTAGCCCATGGAACTTTCTCTAAAATTGATCACATACTTGGTCATAAAGCAAATATCAGTAGATACAAAGAAATATGACTAACTCCCTGTATCATATCAGACCACCATGGTCTAAAGCTAGAGTTCAACAACAACAAAAATCACAAAACACCTACAAATTTGTGGAAAATGAACATCTCTCAATTGAACCACCTCTGGGTCAAGGAAGAAGTTAAGAAAAAAAATCAAACTTCCTAGAATTCAATAAAAATGAATCCACAACATACCCAAACTTATAGGACACAATGAAAGCAGTATTAAGAGGAAAACTCATAGCACTAGACGCCTATATGAAAATCCTGGAGAAATCTCAAACAAGGGACCTAACAGCACAGCTGAAGGCTTTAGAACAATTAGGAGCAAATTCACTTTGAAGAAGTAGACACCCGGAAATAATCAGACTTAGGGCTGAAATCAATACAAGAGAAAAAGAGAGAACAATACAAAGAATCAATGAATCAAAGACTTTATTCTTTGAGAAAGGCAACAAGATAGATAAACCCTTATCCAAACTAACCAAAAATCAGAGGAAAAGTATCCAAATTAAAAACATCAGAAATGAAAAGGGGGACATAACAATACACATCCAGGAAATCCAGAGAATTATCAGGTCATACTTTGAAAATCTATATTCCACTAAAATGGAAAACCTAAAAGAAATGGACAACTTCCTGAACAGGTACCACTTACCAAAGTTAAATCAAGATCAGATTAAAGACCTAAACAGACCTATAAAACCAAAAGAAATTGAATCTGGTGTCAAAAGTCTCCCAAGTTAAAAAAAAAAAAAAGGCCGATTGATTCAGAATTCTATCAGACATTCAAAGGACTAATACAATATTCCTCAGACAGTTCCATACAGTAGAAACTGAAGGAACATTGCCAAACTCTCTTTATGAGGCCACAATCACCCTGATACCCAAGCCACTCAAAGATAAAACAAAGAAAGAGAATTACAGACCAATTTCCCTCGTGAACATTGATGCAAAAATACTCAATAAAATTCTGACAAACTGAATCCAACAACATATCAAAAGAATCATCCACCATGATCAAGTAGGCTTCATTCCAGAGATGCAGGAGATGGTTCAACATATGAATAACTGTGAATGTCATCCATTATATAAACTAACTGAAAGGAAAAAACCAAACGATCATTTCAATAGATTCTGTAAAGGCCTTTAACAAAATCCAACACTCCTTCATGATAAAAGTTCTGGACAGATCAGGAATATAGGGAAAATACATAAATATAATAAAGTCAATATACAGCAAGCCAATAGCCAACATCAAACTAAATGGAAAACTCAAAGCACTCCCACTAAAATCAGGAACAGACAAGGCTGTCCTCTCTCTCTTTATCTATTCAATATAGTTCTTAAGTTTTAGCTAAAGCAATAAGAGAACAAAAGGAGATTAAGGGGAAACAAATTGGAAAAGAAGAAGTCAAACTATCTCTATTTGCAGATGATATGATTGTATGTATAAGTGCCCTGCAAAATTCTACCAGGGAACTCCTGCAGCTGATAAACACCTTGAGCAATGTAACAGTGTACAAGATTAAGTCAAAAAATCAATAGCCATCCTATACACTAAGGATAACAGAGCTGAAAAAAAAGGGGAAACATCACCCTTCATAACAACTGCAAATAGCATTAAATATCTTGGCATAACTCTAACCAAAACAGTAGCAGAACTGTTTGACAAAAACTTTAAGTCACTGAAAAAAAAAACTAGTTGAAGAGGATATCAGAAATGGAAAAATCTTCCATGCTCCTGGATAGGTAGGATCAACATAGTAAAAATGATAATTTTACCAAAAACAATCTACAGATTCAATGCAATCCTATCAAAATCCCAACACAATTTTTTTACAGACCTTGAAAGAACAATACTCAACTTCATATGGAATAATAGGAAACCCAGGATTGCAAAAACAATCCAGCTCAATAAAAGAACTTCAGGAAGAATCACCATCCCTGACTTCAAGCTGTACTATAAAGCTGCAGTAATAGGAACATCCTGGTACTGGCATAAAAACAGACTTGTGGATCAATGGAATCAAATCAAAGACCCCCAACATTAACCCACACACCTATGGACACCTGATTTTTGACAAAGAGGCCAGAAAAAAAAGATAGTATCTTCAACAAATGGTGCTGGCAGAACTGGATGGTAGTTTTTAGAAGAATGCGAATAGATCCAAACCTACCACCCTGCACAAAACTCAAATCCAAGTGGAGGGGGGAGCAGTGGTGGGCATAGGAAAAAACCTTTTTGAATAAAAAATTTACTTTTAAAGAAAGAAATACTGCTGCATCTTAAAACACATATTGATTCTCACACATTTAGTGGGAAACTTCAATACCTGACTCTCACCAGATAAAAATTGAACAGAGATAATCTGAAGCTAAGTGACATTATAAACCAAATAAAACTAACAGATATTTGAAGATTCTACCTAAATACAAAAGAATAGACCCTCTTCTCTGTATTCCATACAACTTTCTTCAAAATTGACGACATACTTAAACACAAATCAAGTCTAAACAGATACAAGACAATTTAAATAGCACCCTGCATCTTATCAGACCATGACAGATTAAAGCTGGATATCAACAACAGAAATTTTACAAACCCATGGATACTGAACAACTCACGACTGAATGAAAAAAATGGATCAAGAGAGAAATTAAGGAAGAAATAAGACTTCCTCAATTGAACAAAAATTAATGCACAATATATCTAAACTCAAGGGACACAATAAAGGCAGTTCTAAGATGTAAGTGCCTACATAAAAATTTGAAGAGATCTCATATCAACAACTTAATAGCACACCTAAAAGCTCTAGAATAAAATGAAGAAGTCACACCCAAACAAGATAATGGCAAGAAATAATCAAATTTAGTGCTGTAATCAATGAAATAGAATAAAATATACAAAGACTCAATGAAACAAAGAGTTAAGGTTTTTTTTAGAAAATCAATGATTGGGAAACCATTATTTCAAAAAACTAAAAGGCAGAGATATAATATCCAAATTAACAAAATTAGAGATGAAGAGGGGACATAACAACAGGCATCAAGCAAATTCAGAGAATCATAAGGATATTCAAAAGAAGCCTGCACTTCACCAAATTGAAAATCTAAAATAAGTAAATAATTTTCTATATAGGTACCACATATCACAGTTAAATAAGCAAATTAAGTCTATAACACCTAGTGAACTAGAAGCCACCATTAAAAAAGTCTCCAAACCAAAGAAAGCCCAGAGCCAAATGGGTTTAAGCAGAATCCTATCAGACTTTAAAAGAGTTAATGCCAATACTCCTCAAATTATTCCACAAAACAGAAACAGGACATTGCCTAATTCATTTTACAAGGCTACAGTTGCATGATAAACCACATAAAACCCCCAACGAATAGAATTACAGGCCAATTTCTCATATAAGCATAGTTGCAAAAATAATAAAGTATTTGCAAACCAAATCCAAGAACATATCAATAAGATCATTCCCTATCTTCAAATAGGCTTCATCTCAGAGATACAGAAAATATTCAACATATATAAACCAATAAATGTAATCTACTACCTCATAAGCAAACTGAGAAACCACATGATTATCTAATTAGATGTAGAAGCACTCTGAAAAAATCCAGCACTTCTTCATTTTAAAGGTCCTGGGGAGAGTATGGATACAAAGGGAATACCTCAACAGCCATAACAAACATCAAATTAAATGAAGAAAAACTCAAAGCAGTTTCACTAAAATCAGGAAGAAGACAAGGTTGTTGGCTCTCTCCATATCTACTCAATATAGTACTTAAAGTCTTAGCTACATCAACAAGACAACTGAAGGACATCAAAGGGATACAAATTGGGAAGGAAGTCAGAGTACCTTTATTTGCAGGTGATATAATAGTATACATAAATGACACAAAAAATTCCACCAAAAAAATCCTGAAGTATCTGGATACAAAATTAACTCACAAAAACCAGTTGATCTCCTATATACAAATGACAAATGAACCAAGAAAAAAATCAGGGAACCAGCTACTTTCACAATAGCTTCAAATAACATAAAATACAAGGGTATTTCTAACCAAGCCAGTGAAATATTTTTATGATAAAAAAATTTTCAAGTTATGGAAGAAAGAAATTGCAGAAGAGATATCAAAAGATGGAAAAACCTTTCATGCTCATTAGTCAGTAGAATTAATATAGTAAAATTAGCCATCCAACCAAAATCAATCAATAGATTCTATGCAATCCCCATCAAAACTCAAAATTATTTTTTTTTACAATTCACAGCTTTATATGGAAACACACATACAAAAACAAACCCAAGAGAGCTAAAAAAATATTGTAGATATTAAAAGAATTGAGGGAGTTATCTCTATCTCCATTTGAAGTACTTCAGAGCTATAGTATTTACAAAACAGCGTTATATTGGCATAAAAGCAGACACATTAGTCAATGAAATTGAAATAAAGACTGAGACATAAGTCCACATGCCTGTGGATACCTGACTTTTTTTAAAGATGCCAGAGAAACACACTGGAAAAGAAGACAATATCTTCAGCAAATTGTATCAGTAAATTTGATGTCTGCCTATAGAAAAATACAAACAGATCCATACTTATCACCCTGCACAAAACACAACTCCAAATGGATCAAAGACCTCAACAACAACAATAAAAAAGATATACTGAACCTGATAAAAAGAGAAAGTAGGAACCTCAAACACAGACTTTCTGAACAGGACATTAATAGTGCAGGCACTCAAATCAGCAATTAATTAATGGGCCCTAATGGAACTGGAAAGGTCATGTAAGACAAAGAACACTGTTAATAGGACAAAGCAACAGCCTACAGAATAGGAAACTATTTTCATCAACTACACATGAGATAGAGAACTAATATCTGAAAATATATAAAGAACTTGAAAAACCAGATATTAAAAAATCAAATAATCCAACTAAAAACAAGGTACTTACCTAAACAGAAAATACTAAAAAGAGGAAACTCAAATGACTGAAAAAAAATTTACAGAATTTTTCAACATCCTTAGCCATCAGAGAAATCCAAATCAAAATTAATTTGAGATTTTTATCTTACGCCTATCAGAATGACTAAAATCTACAGCACAAGCAACAGTTCATGCTGGCAAGGATGTGTAGTAAAAGGAATACTTCTTCATTGCTGGTAGGGGAGAAAACTTGTACAGCCACTATGAAAATCAGTGTGGCAGTTCTTCAGGAAAATGGGAATTGATCTATCTTAAGCTCCAACTATGCTGCTCTTGAGCATATATCCACAGGACATTTTATTCTATGACAGATACACTTGCTTAAATATGTTCATAGCTGCTCTATTCATAATAGCCAGAAACTGGAAACTGAAATTTCCCTCAGCAAAAGAATGAATAAAGAAAATGTGGTACATTTACAGAATAAAGTATTACTCAGCCATTAAAGAGAAGAAATTTGCAGGCAAATGGGTGGAACTAGAAAATAAGTCATCCTGACTGAGGTATCCCAGACCCAGAAAGAAAAATATCATATGTATTCACTTATATAGGGGTGTTAACTGGTAAGTCAATGATAACCAAGCTAAAATCTATAGAACCACAGAGGTTATATATAGAATAAGAAACTAGGTAGAAAAGCTTAAGTTCATTAGAAAAAGGAAATAGACTAGATGGGTAGGAGGTAGTTGGAAAAAGAGAATTATATGGGAAGTTAGAGTAAAAAGGTGAATGAGAAAGGGAATATGGAGATGGACATCTAAAATTAAGGCCATTTGATGGTGGTGTGGAAACTTAATACAATAGATGCTTCCTAAAGTGTTACATATATAAAAAAACAATCTAACTGGAATCACCAAATAATGAGGAGACAGAGAACTAACTGGACATTCTATCACCAAATCAAGCATCCAGTCCCAGAACTGGCTTTTATCTAATTGAGTTTTTGGCCATACAAACAACCCAGGCTGATGGCAAGACTATAGCTTGTTCTCCACAAACTGATGGCAAGGCTTCATTTCTGAAGAAAGCACCTATACAATTCATTGGACACAGAAAAGACAAACAAGTGCCAATATTAAAGCCCTCGCACCTATGTTCTAGAGTATTTGGAATAGGAAGGTGATTGGGTATTGTACCAAAAAGAAATTTAACCATCTAGCGAGCTATAAACACTTGGACCAATAATGATGATTTTCTTGTAAGCTATGCTAGTGTAACGGTGTCATAAAGCTGTGAGAATAACCAATAGATATCATATTTGATTGAAAGCCCACTCTATGAGTTAGAACCCAAACCCAACATTTCTTAGGTGACCTAGAACCTGAGACTGGCGAGCTCAGGGACGTAGAGTAAAACCAAATACTTCTTTTCTACTAAAAGAATGTAGCAATAAAATTATTTACAGAACCAAAAAAAATTGAAAAATTGCATTGTCAGTTTCATCGCTTAGATCTATACCTGTAGATGAAACATTTTTAGACTACATAATATGTAGTTCGCTTAAACAGGGAGAGGCTAAGGCAAAGAGATCCATGAAGTTTCACCAGTAGGACAAATAGCAAGGCAAAACAGTGTTAAAAGATGGCATCACAAATGACAGAAAAACTGCTCTATGACTTGAAGGACAGAAAGAAAAGAAGCACATAGTCAGACCAAAATGTTGAGCCCAGGGAACCATGAACACATGACAAGATTGCATAAAGGAACAGGAAGGGCAAAGAACTAGACTTAAGGATAGATGGAAAATGCTGTCCAAAAAACTGCAAATGAAAATAAAGACTAAAAACATAGCCTTGAAGAAACAGACTGAAAGACAATAGGTCAAAATACAAACTAGACAATCAGCTCAGCAGAAGTGGTTAAGAATTAGGAACTGCTTCGAGGAAAAATATTTAAACAGAAGGGTTGAGGATGAAGGATGAAATCTTCCCAAAAGAGCTCATGACATGGAAGAAGAAATTTTTAAAGAGAAAAATGTTTAATTAAAAAACTGAGAATAACAACTTATGGGAAGATTTGATGTTGAACTGGCCTGGAATCAAATTCCAACTCAATAACTCCCTAGCATCGTGAACTTGGGGAAGTTGTCGTAATATCACTAAGATATGATGGCCCTGTATAAACTTAGGGAGAGTAATATCATGTTTGCAGAGGTATATACAGTATAAAGTCTGACTGTAGTGAACACTTTAGATCCATAACTGTCAAAGCCCCCCCCAAAAAAAAAAGAGTTTCAAAGGGGAGAAATAAATTATAGTCTCAGACTCCAACTTTCTCTACATCAAATTTTACCTATATTTTAGTGCAAAATGTTTTCAAGAATTCAACATGAAGCCATTTTACTTAAGGTACTGGAAAGATTTTAAGACCAAATTTATTTTTTAATTTATTTAACATAGTAAATATTGAGTTTCTCTTACTTCTTTTGTGAAGTTTACTGATTTTCATATTTCAAATAAATCTCCAGTATTTTTAAATTGCTAATTTATTAGCATGGTTAGTAACAACCTAATTTACTTTTAATATCTAATATCCAGAATGATTGACTATTATTGATATTATTTATTTTATAGTTTTTTTGATTGGACTAGAAAGAATTTTATTGATCTCTTAAAATATCTATATTCTATTTTTACTGATTTTTCTTTATTAATCTTTGATCATCTATTTCATTTATTTATATATTGTCTTAATTATTTTTTTCCTATTTACACTAAATTTTTTCTGCTATCTAAAGGCTTTGGGTATAAATTACTGAATCTTGATTTTCAATTTTTCTTCTATATTATAGGTACTTAAAGTATAAAAATAATTTTAGATAAATTATACAATGTTCAATTTTACATTTTTATTTAGCTCTAAAGTATTTTCTGACGTCCCTGGAGGGTTTTGTTCCAACAATTGTGTTATTTAGAAGTGTATAGCTGGTTTAATTTCCATATGTGCAGAGATTTTGCAGAGATCTGTTCTTAGTTTCCAATTTAATTCCACAGTAGGAAGAGAACATATTTTGTATGTTTTTGATACTCTTAAATTTATTGAAACTTGTTTAAGGTCTCGGCATATGGTCTGTCTTCATGATTTTTTCCATGAATACTTTAAAAAGTATGTACTTTGTTGTTGTTGGGTAAAATGTTATATTAATGTCACTCCCTTCATATAAGTTGATAGTATTGTCCAGGTCTTCTGTGCCTATAATGATTCTTTTGTCTACATGTTCTGTCAGGTACTGTTGACATCACCAGCTTGAACTGTGAATTTTTCTATATTTTTTTTCAGTTTTCTCATGTTCGTTTAGTGTATTTGGGGTTCTAAATTGACTTCAGCTATGTATTCTCCATCTCCATACTCCTCCCTCCTTTCTTCCCTCTCTGATTTCCCACCTCCTGTTCTCAAGATTAAACCCGGTGCATGTGCATGTGAACCAAGCACTCTGCAACTGACAAGTTATTATAAAATATCTCTAACAATATTTCCATGTCTTGCTATCTATTGTATCAAAACTTAACATAACCACTTCAATTTTTGTATGACTGGGTCTTACACGGTGTATTTTCCCCATTTTTCCAAGTTTTTGGCATATAATACTTGCATGTATTTATGGAAAACATGATAATATGATACATGTATGCAAAGTGTAGTAACCAGATCAAAGTGCTTTCTATTATTCCCAGGACTATCATATTTGTGTTATGGGAACTTTAATATTTGTAGTTATTGTGAAATCTATCACATATTGCTACAGATAATAGTTATTCTAATAAGGTCTAGTAAACCAGCACTAATCCTCCTACCTGTGTGGTGTGGTTCTTATGTAATATCTTTCCACCCCTCTTCTCTTCTGTACTTCCCAGCCTTTGGTGACCACTAGTCCACTCTCTTTTTTTATAAGATTTATTGTTCAATTTAAATGAATAATAACATGTGTAATTTGTCTTTCTATACCTGGATTATTTTATTTAACATAATAACCTTCAGTTCTACCCATATTGTGTGAAGGCATCTGACAGTATATACAAGAAACATAACATTGCTGTATGCAAGACTGTCTGTTTGAAATCCCAAAACAGACAGAATGAAGACCTAAAAGCTGTAGTTCCAGTCCGGGACTGTTAATACTAAGAACAGAAGCATGACTTGCCAGGCTTTGTGCCAACACCTGGTAATTACAGGGGAAGTACCGGGCTTCATCTCAGAATGATGCCAGGTTTCCTTAATGAGGGATCCCTGTGGCTTCCTCTTGCCTTCTCATTAATAAGGTGAAGAGGGAAGACTGGGCCTATGTACTCAGGCTGCCCATTTGGCTTATTTTCAATTTAGTTTAAATTTGCTTAGCTGCACTAAAGCCTACAGTAGGATCTGGGGAGAGACTAAAGATATGACTAGGCCAGAGTTACAACTCAAGCACAATGTTCTATCTCCAGGACAGAGTTCACACTCAAGGAATTTATTTCCACAAACTGAACTCCATATGGTGCTATTTTGTTTCTTGACATGCACCTTAATGGGGGGGGGGCGTTGTATGTATACTTGTGTGTATGTTGGCATGTACATTTGGATACCAGAAGTCAACAGCAAGTTTGGTTATTTTTTACTCTTTTGCTCATAGCTCCTAAATAAATCACCTATAAGCTTATTATTACTTATAAATGCCCAGCCTTAGCTTGGCTTGTTTCTAACCAGTTTTCTTAACTTAAATTATCCTGTCTATCTTTTGCCTCTGGGATTTTACCTTTCTCTATTTCTGTATACCTTTCATTATTTCTTACTCCATGGCTGAGTGAGTGGGTCCTTACATCCTCCTCTTTATCCTGCTTCTCTATCTTTCTTCCCAGATTCCTCCTCATATTTATTCTCTCTGCCTTCCTGCCCACCTATTGATCATATTTCATCTCCTGCCTTGCTATTGGCCATTAAGCTCTTTATTAGACCAATCAGGTGTTTTAGACAGACTCAGTAATACAGCTTCACAGAGTTAAGCAAGTACAACATAAAAGAATGTAAAACATCTTCGCATCATTAAACAAATGTTCCACACCATAAACAAATGTAATACATCTTAAAATAATTTCACGACAGCAAATGTCTTATTCAATTATGCTCCAACTAACTTTTTGAGACAGAATCTCTGTCTGAATCACTGAATCACTGAACCTAGACCTTACCAATTCAGCAGGACTAGCTAGCCAGAGAGGGGCTCCTGACTTCTGTTTGTCTCTGTATCTCAAGGTTAGGATTATACACCTGCAGCACCATGCTCTGCTTTTACATGATTCTGGGAAATCTTCAGTGATCCCTGTGCTTTTAACCAGTTTTGCCTAAAGGCAATTCCCCAGTCACCTAATTTAAGAAACAAAAAAGGTCATGGCAACCTTGTTAGGGATTCATGTTTTTTCTCTTATGTCTATAAAATCTTTGTCTCACCAGTTTTGACAAAGTATAATTTTGCCTAGCAAGTTATTACCTGAGCAAAATATTACCATTCATTTTGTACAGGTCTTCATTTTAACTTCAGTTATATAAAGGGTATGAAATACAGACAGAAATTTCTTCTTTTTATGATGGGTATCCAGTCACTCTGGTGTCATTTGTGGAAAGCAGAGGATTTTTTCCCATTGAATTATGTCTGTGTCATTGTCAAAGTCAAGAAGCATCTGTTCTTTAATATTTTTATTTATGTCTGAGAATCTCATACACTGTATTGCCTCTTTCAATGGCTCCCCTTGTCCATGTACCCTCTCACATCTCTCATTACCCTTCCCACACAGTTTTGACATAACTTCTTATTTTTCTTCTTTCCCCATTAAGTCCCGTTTATGTTGATCAACCTGCCTCAGAATTGGAGCCTGTTCAGTCTATCAGTGGTCACATTCATGTTTGAAGAGTTCTTCCCTATAAATCTAAATGCATACACTTATTGTTATAACTTAGCTTTCTAATTTCCCAATATGAATAGATTGTGGGTTTTTCTACATGGGATATGCTTAATACCAGTGTATTAGTCAGGGTTCTCTAGAGTCACAGAACTTATAGAATGTGTGTGTGTGTGTGTGTGTGTGTGTGTGTGTGTGTGTGTGTGTGTGTGTGTATGGGAATTTATTGGAAGGACTTGCAGATGACAGTCCAAATAATCCAGCAATGACTAGCATGAATGGAAAGTCAAAGAATCCTGATGTTTCTCAGCCCACAAGACTGGAAGCCTTATCTGGTCTTCTGTGTATGCTGTAATACTTAAGAAGTAAGCCAGTGAATGAATGGATGTACTAGAAAATTGAGGGCAAGCAAGCAAAGAACAAAAACTTCATTCTTCCATGGCCTTCTATAGGCTTCCAGAAGAAAGTCTGGCCCAGATTAAAGGTATGTCTTCCTGCCTCGAGATCTGAATGAAATGTGTATGGCTTCCTGCCTCAAAGGTCTAGACAAGAAGTGGATTTACACACTTGAAAAAAAGCAGAATATCTCTCACAGGTGTGCTTTCCATTTCTGGATTGTAGTTCATCTGAAATACAGTCAAGCTGACAACCAAGAATATCCATGACATCTATAAACATGAAACTTAACTTGACTATCAATAATTCCTCCTTCACATAAGTGTTCATTTCCCACTAGGCTCTGTCTGCTTCAGTCTCTCTCCAGGGACCCCTGGTAGTTCCTTATACTTTAATTTTGCCTATATTTAACTTTTTATGCATGGGTGTAATCTGGTAAAGTCTTAGTCTATATTCATTTAACATGTATGTATTTCTGCACCCATATTATAAAGGACAAAGTCTTCCAAGTTCAACACAATCTGGAATCCCTACTTTAATCAAAATATAGAACATTTGCAATACTCAAAGTTTCCCTCATTGCTACTCACCACAGTAGTACCACCAACTTCTCAACAAGTTACCATAATCAGCATTCTACATTAACAGAATAATTTTACCTATTTGTGAAATTTATTCATGCTATTCTCTGGTTTATTTTGTTCTAGACTACAGATTCATCCATATTGTATGTATTTCTTTTTCTGCATATTATTCTGCTGTATTAATAATATGCATCAACTTATTTCTCCATCTCATTTTGTGACAATAGTTATTTTTTAATAACAAGTTAAATTTGGCTTTTCAAATGGTAATAAAGCAAATAGAATTGTAGATTATGCATTATAAAAGTATCTGTTGAATACACACGCTACTGTAAATTTCTCTAAACATATTTATTAAATAATAAATAAAAGCTGTTGGAGTAACTTTAAGTTCAGTTTTTTATTAATATTGCACCATTTGTTAATTAAATGCTTATTTAATATATAATGCACTTGTATTCAAGTGATCAATATACTTTTCATAAACCATGTAACTATGCCTTATTACTTACTGAGTTTCCACAGGAAACAAATTCAGGAACCATACAACTGTCCATTTTATAAAAGTTGAAGTCATTTTTTCTGCAGAGATAATTATGCATTTTCAGGGTTAGAGAGATGATCCTGTGGTTAGGAGCACTTACTGTTCTTCCAGAAAACCTGAGTTCAGTTTCCAGCACCCACATCAGGCATCTCCCATCTGTCTGTAACTCCAGTTCCAGGGGATTTGACTCTTGTTCTGGCCTCTCAGCCAGCACATGTACACAATAGCACACATTCACAAAAGTACATATTAATACACATTAACTTTAAAAACTGATTTTATATAGATATATTGCTTGTGTGGTATAGCTCCTTTATTTTATCTTCAAGTCCTGATATTCTATTTTTTTCTTGAACCAAGTTACTTTACTCCAAGCCTGGTCAGGTTATAGAGTTTTTCAAGTCCATCTTCAATTCAGCTTGAATTCTCTTCAATATTTCCTGTGTCCTTCTTGAATTTGGTTTTCAAATCCTAAGTTGTTTTTATCATTTCATTCTGCAGTTGTGTTTGTGGTTTTTTGGGCATCACTCAGGCATTTATTTTCTGTAAGCTTATTGAGCTATTTCTTTGTGTTTTCCTTAGAATCTGTAAATTGCTTGATGAAATTTATGATACTTATTCTAACCTCTGTGTCCTGGGCTTCACTTAGGTAATTCTCATTGGAAAACGTTTCTATAGGACTGGTAGATTTTAGGAGGAACAGATCCTTTCTTGATTTTTCATATTTTTGCAGTTTTGCAATGAGACCTGGGAATGTAGACTTATTTCACTGGTGCTGTGTCTGATGTAGAAACAAGAAGTTTGGCTGGTGAACAGGATATGCTACCCTGTCCAAATCTGGAGGTTGTTCAAAGCACAGACAAAGTTCACCAGTCTGGGCCAGGGCCTTGGTTGTAGATCATGTATTTAATTTGTTTTACTTTAATTCCTACTCAGAAATCTTAGCTACATGTATACTGCCATGATTTTGTTATTGACAAAATCATAAGTTATTTTACTATATTCTGATATTATATATGAGGTTTATAACATACTAGGAACATATTGCTATGAGTCACAAATAACAAATGGATCCAAAACAGTGGATGTGAGGTGGCATTTCATGCAGAGGAATTTATTTTAGAAAGAAAAGAAAATCCTAGAAGCCCAGTAAAGCCAAGGACACTTGGTTCTAGGGTAAACTGCTGGGTGTGTGGAAAAGTCAAGAGATGGTTGACTGTGCTCCCTCCTCCTATGTTTTACATTCTCAGAGAATAACTATTTGTAAAATAAGACACGGGATGCTTGGAGAAGATTGAGAAATATACTTCACATTTCACGGAGATGCTGGCACATACATGTTTATGGGTCTAATGTCGACAATAACCAAGATGTAGAACCTATTTACATGTTCCATCACCACATGACTTAACAGAGAGCATTGGGCTTCAGTAGAAACATGCCTTATGGCCCTTGAATCTTACTGATCCTTCCCTGCTGGCCACAGAGACCAGAATAGACAAGTCAGCATAGCTTACCCACATGAAGCTGATTTCATCAAAGCTATAAAGTAGTCTTGGGGTTCTTGATTAGAGAAATGTTAGTTATCCCCAAGGTATGCATTCCAGTGTGGCATCCTTAGGCCTATCATGCCCTCCTGACCATTGAAGTGATTCGTAGGCATTATAGCTGGGTAGAACTGTTGGTTGCCTCCTTTTAAAGTTTTATAGTACTTTCTGTTACCATAACAGCTAGTACTCAGGAAGGAGACGTTCCGGTGAGTCCCAGCTGAGGGGTCTCTGAGCATCGTCTCATCTCCTTAGCTATCAGAATTTACTTTCTACCTCTGTAGGGTAACCAAGAGCAATAGCACTAGGAGGAATGTTTTAGGAGTCCCCTGAGCATCCCTGGCCAAAAACTCAAAGAGGACTTCTCATTTCTGGTATTGAGGGTTTTGATAAATGAGCTTTGGCACTTGGAAGAGGCACCGATATCTCAAATGAGAAAAGCTCATCAAAACTATTATATGTGTATTTGTACATGGAGTTGTGTGTGTTACAGTTTTTAGGGAGTGGTAAACAGTTAATAGTGTGAATCCTTCTGGCTTTTTCAGACATCATAATGTTATTTTATCCACCTGCTCCCTTCTCTAAAAAGGTTCATTTCTCCAATTTCCCCTATCAAATCACTTGTCCAGTGATAAATATCACTGAAAATATACATACAAGTAGCATTATGCAGATAGAACATGTTATATCTAGGAATATATATATGCATATACATATACTTACACATGCAGCAATTAGATGTTTTTTTAAAAGAAGCCATGAATTGAAATGGACTAAGGAAAAGGTTTGAATGGAATAAAGGGAAGAAATGTTGTAATAAAATTATAATCTCAACATTTTAATATTAAAAGTAAATGAGAGCCAAGATTTAAAATTTAAGTGTATATTCTCTTTCAATAAAATAAAATTGCTTTATTATAACCTCAATAAATGTCTTTTTAAAATGTTTAGTTATATTTATTTATCTATTTACTTATTGGGGGCCACATGTGTGCCATGATGCACATATAGAGGTCAGAGGACAACTTACGGGAGTTGGTTCTCTCTTTCTACAATGTGGGTCTCAAGGATCTGGCTTGAGTCATCAGGCTTAGGAATAATCACCTTTACCTAACACCGAATCATCACAACAGCCCATACATTATCTCTTACACTTTTATTTTTTATTTGTTTTAACAACATATGTGCTTTTTAAAAGAGAAAAATTTAAATAATTCAGTGTCTTAAAGTTTCATTGCTGTGAAGGTAAACCAAGACAATAGCAACTCTTTAAGAAAAAAAAAAAACATTAAGTTGGAGCCTTACTTATAGTTTAAGAGTTTTCGTCCATTAGCATCACAGCACAAAATCTGGTGGCATGCAGACAGATGTGGTACTAGAGAAGGAGCTGGGAATTCAGTATCTTGATGCACAGACTTTATACCATATTGGACATACTTTGAGCATAGGAGAGCTCAAAGCATGCTTCCACAGTAAACATGCTTCCTCCAGTGAGGTCACTCCTCCTAATATTGCCACTTCCTATGGGTCAAGCACTCAAGCACATAAGTATATGGGGGCCATACCTATTCAAAACACTACATACAGCAAATTATATTCTTCAATATCCATACTAATCCAAAGAAAATCACTTTCCCTTGAATTAATTTGTTACATTCTTGAGATTCTTTTGAGAAATTTAAAAAGTCAAAAACATTAAAAAGCTAAGAAACATAAGTAAAGCCAAGAATCTATTTCTAGCACTATTGTTAAGAAAAAGATATTATTTCTGTCTTGGATAATAATTACCTCTGCTTAATGTTACTGGAAAAGTTTATCACCACAAACACCTTCTGGTAAAACAAGAACTCAAATTTTGTGTGTGTGTGTGTATTATGTAAGAGTGACATCATAAGGCTGGAGAGATGTCTAAGTGATTAAGAGCACTGGCTGTACTTCCAGAAGTCCAGGATTGAATTCCCAGCAACCACATGGTGGCTCACAACTGCGTATAATGGGATTTGATGACTTCTTCTGGTATTCAGACATACGTGCAGACAGAGCACTCATACATCAAAATAAATGTTTTTTTAAAAAAAGACCCTACAGTTGGACCCTCTACTCTATGGGAGTCTAAAGAAGGAACAATCTATATTTTTCTGATTAGGTGGGAATAACAGGAACTATGGCAGAAGTATGAGTAAGGTGTAGAAATCACACAGGATCCTAAGTCAAGGAAAGCCGACATCATTACCATATATATGCTAAGATGAACAAGCAGAAGACTGTGGAGGGCACCCTCATGTGAGTAGACTCAGCACACGCAGCACTCATGTAAGACAAGCTAAAAATACTCAGTCACAAACACAACCCTGAAACCAAACTGGATAACAAAAGGGAAATGAGAAAAGGTAGGTCACATGCAAATACCACACATGACAGTCAAGAGATCCAGGAACAGGAAAGAGACATCAAAGACCCTCAAAGGAGTAGAAGCTATAGCAAATCACCAAGCCTGATCAGAAATGGAACTGGGCCAGCCTAACTCTAGCTCTAAGTGTCTGGGAAGAGCAAAGGCAGAGGAAGCCAGCTTACTACCAATGGCAAACAAGTCTGTCACCTTTCTTTCCATGGACAAATGATTGATTCATACTTAATAAAACCAAAATCTCCCCCAACAGATTAAGCATCAGGATAAAGATGCATATGCTGTTATGAATTTTGCTCATGATCATGTGTAAAGAGCAGTAAATACATCCAGAAGGAGAGAAGCTCACTGCACAAATGATAAATGACCAATTTGGATGTAATACTTCTCTACTTAATGTCAGGCAGGAAGTATGCCAATCATGGTGCAGTATTCCAACCACCCACATGCAGATACTCTTCTCCTTCTGATGCACACCAGCCTTGAGGAATATTTCACAAACTTTCAAAGATCAGCACCTGCTGCTACTTTCCAGAGAGTTTCACTCAAGGAGCTTGAATTCTAATCCCTGACCAGTAGAGTGCAGAGAACTTGGAATTTTATATTTCCTAAAGTATTCCCCAAGGCCAAGATTGGCATACAAAAGTCAAAAATACTACAGGTGCCTGAACTCTTTCAGGACAATTCTGAGATATTCAAAGGACTCATGCAAGGTGGTAGCCACAGTTAACTGCTTAAAATTTGCTTGAAAGAAAGAGATGGACATCTCAATAGAGGAAGTTAATACGGGGTTGGAAAGAGACTGGGTGCTAGAAAAACCTCCAAGAACTCACAGAATGTTCCTGGCTAGGTCTCCAACCAATAGAAGAAGAGGTGCCTAAACAGGACTTGCCCGGTAATCAAATGAATAGCCATCCTAAGTGTCATCACAGAACCTATATCCAACAATGAATAGAGGTGGGGGCAAAGCTCCATGGCTGAGCACTGGGCAGAGCTCCTGGTCCAGCTGAGAGCAGGGCAGGAGAGTCTGTGTGAGCAAGGGGATAGGGATGATGAGGAAAATTCCCATAGTAATGCTGAAATGCTGGGGGGCTCACTGAATCAAGAACAGCCACTGGAGATCCATCGGGAAAGGAGCTAGGCCCTCCAAGGGTAGACAACTGTCGATTGGCATGGGCAGTATGTGGAGCCTCAAGGGGCAGGATCAGACTGTATTCCGATGCATGGGATGGTACCTTGGAGCCCATTCCCTGCAGAGTAACAACTAACCCAATCTTGACTTTGGGATGAGAAAATCAGACATGGCTGGAGTGTATGTGGCATGCTGAGATGACTCACCTTAGGACTTCTTGCCCTTTTAGGGGAAGGGATGGGTGATGGGGACAGGGGAGGCTGAAGGCTGACTGGGAGGGATTTGGAGGAGTGAAGGGAGCAGGAGCAGAGGAATACATGAATAAAAAATACATTTTTAATAAAAAATAATAATAAAATGAAAAAATTGCTTGATGTTGTGGTTTTATTGGTATTCTTGAATCTGCTTCAGTTCCGCATTCTTCTACAGGATTTGTGTGCAATGCTCCTATATTAGTCCTGGTTCTCTAAGGGAGTACGTTATATGGACCTGGTAATAAAGGAGAACTTAATAGACTAACTTACAAGATATAGTCTTGCTAGTTCAACACAGCTGTCTCACAAAGAAAAGAGAGAGACTGTTGTTCAGTTCTTGAGACTGGATGTCTCTGCAGTCCAGTCTAACTCTAGAGTCCTGGATACCTGCTGATTTTAATTCTGTATGAAAACCTGAAGATGTTGCGTTTGCTCTAGCTGTGACAACAAGGTAGATGGACTCTTGAGTGAGGGTGAGGGATGAGTAGGAAAAAGCAAAGCTCCTTCAGCATCCTTCTATGTGGACTTCCAACAGAAGAAGTAGACCATATTTAATGTGGGTCTTCACACCTCAAGAAGTAGACCATATTTAATGTGGGTCTTCACACCTCAAGAAGTAGACCATATTTAACATGGGTCTTCACACCTCGAATTATCTAACAAAGAACATCCCCTAGACTAGTAGCCAAAAGCTTGGGTTTTCATCAGTTCTAGATGTAGTCAAGGTGGCAATCAGGAT
The DNA here is from genome assembly GCA_033318265.1 of Phyllotis vaccarum. NCBI lineage: Eukaryota > Metazoa > Chordata > Mammalia > Rodentia > Cricetidae > Phyllotis > Phyllotis vaccarum. The sequence goes on from JARWLC010000012.1 coordinate 92,975,635, forward strand.
TATCCATCACAGCTCCCAAAGAAGTCACTTCAAAGTGAATCTCCCCCTTAACTGGTAAATATTACTGGTGATCCTTCCATTAGAGGAAGAAAACCAAATAGAAAGTGATGAGAACAGACTGCAACCAGAAGCAAAGGGAAGGTCAAACCACTTGAAAATTTATAATTATTTCTTTTCAGGAAAAAAATGCTTAGAATTCAAAACATATTATAATTTCTTAAACAGATAAACTTTATGTATCAATATACATCTAACACACAGGAAGAATCTGGGGAAGTAGTATTTGAGCAGGTATCTGGCAATGGCTGCATTTTACTGGAGGAAACTATGTAGTAACTATGTGTCCTGAAGTTGGCTCCAGAGCAGAAGCAGAAGCATTACACAGGAAAATTTTAAGAATAAAAATTAAGTCCACACCAACAAAGTGGCTCAGCAGGTAAAAACATCTGTCATACAAGCCTGGCAACTTAGGTTCAATCCCTGGGACTCACATCAGGATGAAAGGGGAGAAATTATTCCACACTTGTCTTCTGGCCTGCATATGTGTACCACAGTATGTGTACCCACATACACACAAAATGACAATTTTTAACATGTTTAATACATTCTTAAATAGCACTCAAGTACCACCAAAATGGAAACTCTGAAGATGGATCCATAATCTGCTTTTCAGATGCTTTTCCAGATATTTCATTACATAAGTCCACCTACAATTATGGGTTCAGTTACCTGTAGTTAATGATGGTTAACAAATATCAACTATTCAGAAAGGGGAAGGCCTCCAAGAGACTACAGCCAAAGAGGACCAAAAAGAGATCCAAATAAGCTTAAGCAAAAGTTTTCATATCAAGGGTGGACAAGGCAAGGAAGAAACAGTCTCAAGAGCTAGCAAAAGAGGCAACAGCTCCCACTGTTAGAACCCTCACAAAAACACTACATTAACAGCCATAACAAACAAAGAAGACCTGAAGCAAAGCCACTCAGGCTTCATACTGGCCATTTCGGTTTCTATAAGTCCACATGAGCTCTGCTTAGTCAATTTTGTAAGCCATGCTTTCCTGGTGTCCTCTGCCCCCTCTGACTCCTACTATCTTTTCTCCCCCTTTCAGAGGGGTTTCCTCACCTCCAATGGGAAGAATCCAATGAATACCTCCAATTTAGATCCTCTCTCTGCATAATGTCTGGCTCTGTGTCTCTGCACCTGCTCCCATCTTCTTTCAGAGAGAGCCTCGCTGATTCTAGCTAGACAAAGCACTAATCTATGAGTACAGCAGAATATTGTTAGGAATTATTTTGATTTTTTCCAGTCAAGTTTAATTCTACTCTAGAACTCTGGGCTATCCAGTCTCAGGTTTCTAGCCATACAGATAGTGTAGGGCATGGAGAAGTAGATATGGGGCAAAAGAAGGTGGGGGTAATAGGAGAAGTGGAGGGAGAGGGTATAATCTAGGAGGGCTATATGAGAGAAGAATCTATTTTCAATAATTAAAAGAACAAAATCGTCAGGGATATCTATTCCTCAAATGTTTCCATTAAGCAGATGATAACTGTAGGTGGAATTTTCTTCCACAACCACCAGTCCCAAACAACCACGCAAAAGCTTATATTAATGACAAATGCTCAGCCAATAGCTCAAGCTCATTACTAACTAGCTCTTACAACTTAAATTAACCCATTTATATTAATTTATGTTTTGCCATGTGGCTCATGGTTTTACCCATCCTCTAGCATGTCTTGCTTTCTCTGTGTCTTCTCGCAAGTCCACTGACTCTGCCCTTCTTCTTCCCAGCATTCTCAGGTTGGCTGCCCTGCCTATAATTCCAACCTGTCTACCAGCCAGTCAGTTCTTTATTAACCAATGAGAATATATATATTCATAGCACTACCCTTTTTGTCTAATTTAAAAAGGAAGGTTTTAACCTTAACATAGTAAATATATATATATAAACAGTTACTAAGTAAGAATTACAATTACAATATTCAGTACATTTATATTGGTCAAATTTAGAGAAAATAATCTATTGTTTATCTTATTTTTATGACTCTTAAGTTTTATACCTAATTTACCTTGTATTATAACTGAGGAAAGATTTAACTATGACAATCTAGTCTTCAACTATACAACCCAGAACAGTGATATATTACCTAACAACAGAAATATCTGGCTGCCTAAACAGTCACCCTAGGTTTTTATATAACATTGGGCATCCATCTTTGGCCCACCAGACAAATGTCTAACAGACATTTTGAAGAAACAGAGAATTTTGAAGGACTGTCCTACCTTGTTTTGGGTAAGTTTTACAGTCACTTTCTTTTGTGTCCTGCTTGTTCAATTTGGACAGTAACTGTCAGCAGTCGAGGCAAGGGAAGCTTCTTGCACAGTAGCTAACTTTTGCCACAAAGAAAGTAAACTCCTTATGGAGTTTCTTCAGTGCCTATCATCTTCTCGGAAGTAAATTGGTGCTTCCAGAAAAAGACATGTCTCGTTGCCGTGAAAAAAGAACTTATGTTATTAAAACATCTTAAGTGCCATATTCTATAGCTCTATGAAATGTTTGAAGAACACCTGTCTATCTAAAATATGTCTCTGACCTTGAAAACATGTCTAACATGACTATAAGTTTGATTGTAATAGATGACCATTAACCTGAATTTATTTATTATCCTAAATAACTGTAATATTAACTTTCAAGGACTGGAAATTTACATTACATTGTTAAATGATCTGTATGGGTACAATACCTTGGATAAGAGTAGCAACATATGTAAAGTAGCTTCTAACAAAAATAACCTTAAGTTTATATTAATATACAAAAATCCACACCAATGTAAAATATTTAAAACTAGTAATTTCTGTTTTGGTTTTAAAGTAAATTCAATAATATACCCTTTTATCCTATCATTTTTACATTCTTCCCTCTTCTTTTCAGAACAAGATCCATGAATCTAATCTCCTTTGTTTGACTTTTTTAACCATTCCCAATAATAACTTGTAACCAATCCCCTAAGTATTGATAAATATCCATAATCCACTAAACAACCAAAAACTGCCTATCCCACCTTTTGGGAATGTGGGTGTCATGTTCTTAAAATTACTTCCTATAGTCTGAGAGCAACAGCATCTTTAGGGGAACTTGGGGAAAAAATGCAATAATTTTCAAGTCCTGGGAGAGCTAGATGTATCATTTGCTGCCCAGTCTCTATGTAATGGGAAAATACAGGACTTAACTTAAGCCCTGGCTAGAGTACTCTGTGAGGCTAGACCATCTCAGCTAGCCACCTTGAAATTATCCTGAGAAGTTTGTTGTCCTACTGTGCCAGAATAAATGTTAATCTACTTAATCTTTATCAATAAAAATTAGGAGTCAGATATCGGGGAAAGAACCTGAAATATCAGAAAAGCCAAGAGCAGATACCAGTTGCCTCCTATCTCTTCTGATTCTTCATTCAAAAATGTCAATATCTTCCCTCAGCCCCACTGTACTACTCCCTGTCCCCTTTCTGTCTACATTCCTCCAAACCTCTATGGTTAATTTTGGTCAGCTAGTGGCTAGCTCTGCCCTCTGACTTCAAGCAAGTTTTATTTGTCACAGTACAATCAAAATATCACACAGCAAATAACTATAGTAACAGTGTATTCTTTGATTTTACCTATATTTCTGAACTTCTCTGTTAAACTGATATTAAACTGGTTACAAAAAGAATATCAGATATGAAATTTCAGGATTAGCCAATTATATATATATAATAACTTTTATTACAGTGTACTCAATCTTCTGCTACATTTGTGGGTTATATGTGTTCAAAGACAATCTTTCGTGAAATAAAAAATAATTCAAAAGATCCCTGAATGCATATATACTTTTCCTCAATAACATAGCATATATATTATATGTGGTATCATAAATAATATAGAGATGATTTAAATTACACAGAAAATTTTACATAAAGATTTGCATTTGTTATATTCCAATGCTACACCATTTTATACGAGGGACTTAACTTCAGAGCTTGAAGCAAAGTTAGATTTTGATATCCATGACAGGTTGTGGAACTAACCTCAATGGGTTCCAAGAAACAGTTGAATATTGTTTTAATTGTTCTAAATTATTGCCATTGTTGTTAATCTTTTCATGTGTAATATCCTACACAAATAGGATAAGGTTTGGAATATAATCCCATGGGTAAGGAAATGGCTACTAATCATAATTAAATTTGAAATGCACTGGTGCATTCCCTAATCCCAGAAGGTGAAATGAAGTGCATGTGTTTTTTACCTAATTTAAAAGAAAATATAAGCTTTGCATTTGGCTAAAGAAAAAGAAATAGAGCAGTGAGAAGAATAGGGGTTTTTTGAGATAAAGATGGTCAGCAGTCGTAAGTACAAGATCATAAAATCTACCAGATTAAGAAACAGAAGTTAGGAAAAAAGAATTTTATGGGGGCCCTGATCTCAAAACAAGTGTGTCTTTGAAAACTTATCTACAACTGTAGAAAGCAAGTACCATTCATCCATGATACATGGACCATTGAGTGATATGTAAAGGAGAGCTTCTTTTATATTTGTATAGATTAGAACTCTAAAAGAAAACTTAGAGACATCCTCATCATATGCCCACCTAAACATTTCTATAATAACACACTTTTACTTTTGTGTGGAATTTTCTTTTCAAAAAGATTTCACATCCAGAGGTAGAAGCATAAACCTCTTTAGACCCAGTTTAAGGAACAAGGTTGAGTCAAATCTGGAATTCCTACTGAGGCTCCCTGCAAAGAACATTTAATACCATAGTCTAGGGATCTAACAATCATTTAGTACAAGTAGCCTCTCCAGAGCAAAATGTCTTGTAGTGATGGCTTTTTCAGTAAAATGCCTACAACTTTTAAAACTTCAAGAATCTATGCCATAAAATAACAGTTGAAATTTACTCCCCCCAAAAGGACTCAAAACCAGTACATGAAGGAGAGAGAGATGAGTAAATGTCATCTTACCATTGGCTCTGTGGAAGCAGTGATGTTCTGCACAGAGACAGCAGGGAAGGATCACACGTAATCACAGTGACATTTTTCTAAAAATACCTCATCTTAGGAGGCAAGACTCAGTACATAGTCTCCATTATTTTGGCTAAGGTATAAGTTCACTATATGAATGATTCATATTTCTATTCAGTAATTATTCTATATTTCCATAATTTTGCATTTTAAGTAAATACAAATATTAAATTACACTCAGTTGCTAAAAATGTTTTCCACCAAAACTTGGTATTATCTAAATAATGATGCTGTTTATATAGGTTTACCTTCTTAAGTAGTGCTGCATATTTTTCCCATAAAAACTTGAAGAATGATAGTTTAAAAATTGGAGCGGGCAGAGTAAAGAAAGTTTCATTTCAGACAACCACTAACACACTCCCTGTTTCTCCCCTTTCCTCATCTCAACTGTGCTACATAATGGAATCATAGAGTATTTAATCTCTGAGGTTGGTTTTTCTTCATACAGTATGATTCTATTGAAATGTGTCCAAGTTGCAATGTGCATGAATGACATGTTCCTTTTTGGAGGAGAAAGATGTGGATATGAAAAGGCAATAAGAACAAGGGATTCTTGTGGTGATGAATTGTGATGTATCTTGGCTGTACCAACTATAATATTTAGGCTGTTATAAACCATACTTGTAGGAGAAAGGTGTATGGGATCTCTGATTATTACAGCCACCTACCAATCCACAGTTACCAAAAAATAAATAAATAAAAGAGTCAATAACAATAAAATAATTAATCAAGGTTATTACTTTTACCTTAATGCTAGAAAAGAAAAGTTAATTTTTGATCATAGTTTCAGAAGATTCAGTCCATGCTCTCTTGGGACATGTTTTGTTGTTGTGATTCTGTTTAGCTGATTGATTTTCATTTGGGATTTTTTGAGCTCCTGAGTACACAATGGTGGGAGCTCATAAAAGAGGTGACCTGTTTACCTCACAGGAACCATAAAGAAAAAAAAATAAGAGGAAACAGAGTTCTAATATCCTTTTCAAGAATACATATTATTGACCCATACTTCCTCCAAGTAAGTCCTACATCCTAAAGATTCCACAACCTCCCAGAAGCTCCATGATTTGGGGACCAAGATTTCAGCATATGGTCCTTTAGGGAACATTCAGATCCAAAAAAAAATCAATAATAAAACATATAAATCTTAGATCTAAAGACAGCAACTTACTTTGAAATTCATTCCTAATTAGAACACAGAATAAAACCATGAAGCTTAAAGTCTTCTCTATTATTTAACACTGTATTAAAGGCATTACAAAAGTTGGCATAAATGGAGAATAAGAAGCATAAAAGTTGTTACTAAATTAGCACAAACTTCTTCAGGTTTTTAATATATTTGCCATAAGAAAATAATAATGTTTAAGGTGACAGTTAAGCTAATTACTCTGATTTGATCATTATACAATATATACATAGATTGAAACACCACATAAAGCTTTATACACACAGTTATGTTAATAAAAAAGAAAAATTTAAAAATAAAAATCTCTGTAAATGACATTATATTACAATATATAAAACTGGTGCATTTATTAGCTATAGTCCATATAGCCAAATAATAATCAGAAAACCTCATGAAAGATAAAACTTTCATTATAGTCACAATATCATTCCCAAGCATAAAATCAATAAAGTGTATGCAAAAGAGAAACAAAACAAATTATTAAATGTTGTCAAAGACACTGATACAAACCTGAAGAAATGGGAAGCTGTATCACAATTCAAGACTAGAAGCTTCAAGATCCAGAGTGTGGGAAACCCTCTCCCTAGTTTATCAACTTAAAAAGAAAAAACAATCTTAATGCACCTATACTATCAGAATTTTTTGTTAAAGCTATCCAAGTTAGTTACAAAAGTTATGATTAAACATGAATTGTCAGCAAATCCCCCAAAGAAGAGTATTGTGAAGTTACCCTGACAGATAAGAGAACATAATGAAGTTTCTATAGTTAAAGCAGTGTGGGATTGGCTTACTGGTAGACCAATGGACCAATCAAACAGAATGGAAAACTCAGAAATAGCACAACTTCCTTGACATTTACTATGTGATAAAGGCAGGCACTCAAAAGTAGAAAAAGACGGGCATTTTTGTAAATGGCAATGGAGTAAGTGGATAGCCATATGGAAAAAGATAAAGTTGGATGCATTCACACCATCCACCAGTAAATCAGACATCTACCTTTTAAAAACATGAAATTATGCAAACAAGATGGAATATTAAGTAAATGATGTTATAAACTAAGAAGCTATAAAGAATTTCTAACGATGATTAAAATATCACAAATTATAACACTTTAATAAATTTAATCAAAAATAACTTTTTAAAACAATAAAAAAAAGAAGCAAAAGGCCAAATTACAAAATGAAGGAAAATCCATGTAACTTCTACCTCAAGTAAAAAGTTAGTGTTTCTAATACAAAAAAGAAAATTAAAAAAATCAAAATTTCATAACAGAAGGAGAAATACAAAGATGCTACATATAAGAATTCAGTAGTCATTTAATATTCAAAAACATTTTCAATCTTTCTTTCTCATAATAAGAGAAATGCAAAACAAAGCAACACAAAAATTTGTTCTTTGTTTATTATTTGGAAATTTGAATTATTTTGAAAGGTGCTATATTAGAAAAATTATTCACTCCCATTTATTGATAAGGAGACTGCAAATGCCTACTCTTCATACATTTAAGGCATTCTCTTCAAAATATGAGTAGGAGTTTTTTATAAGAATTTTATGAGCTAACTAAAAATTAGTTAAAACATTATTAATGTAACTAAAACAACTTGTATAAAGGAGGAGGGCTTACATTTAGCTGATTGACTGGGTAAGACATTGATAATACTGGCATAAACATGGAAGTAATCAACTATTTTTTATTGGATTTAAGGCTTATTCTGAAAGATGCAACTCACATCTGATATCATTGTTAGACCAAGGGCATGTGGTTAGACAGATCATAGGCCCTAAGTATGAACTTACCATGATTATACTACCGAATGAATATAATATTAAATTGACTTCTATGATTCATTGTTATGCAAATAGATTGATTAATTAATCTCTCAACACCCATCAAAGATGCTTCTATTGGCAGTAGGCAATGATTAGCATCAAGACCTACAACTGACAAGACACAGAGAATAAGAGACTGTGAATGCTCAGCCCTAAATGGGACATCTATATCAGATCTCACTCTCTCAAGGTTCAAGGATCATTGCAATTGAAGGGTGAGAAGACTTTAGGAGCCATAGATGATGAGTGAATATAAGTGAAGAGTGTCCCCGTACACAGCAAGGCTGCTTCTCATATCAACTCACAGCAATGTGGCAACATACACAGCCTTGTGCAAGTTCAAACCAGACCAAACCCCAGCATGGAGAAAGGAGGTAGGCACAAAGCCTAACCCCCTAACCAAGGAGCTGTTGGCAATTTGTAGTTGCTTGGAAAGGGGGGGCTCATGTTTGTCAAGAGTGTTGCCCCTCTATTAGGTCAACCAAACTTCAGCAGAAGGCCACACATTGAAGACTACATGGGCAGCACAAATTGGACCTAACGGATGTGGGGAGGGGGGCACCCAAAATTGGGTGGGTAGAAAAAAAAGTTATGGATCTGGGAGGATTAGGGAGGATTGGGGAGGGTTTTAATAAGATTAAAACACAATAATTAATAAAAGATTGTCCCAATTTTAGTGTGTCTGTTCATGCCTATCTATTCTGTTGCTTTTATTTGTCTGATATCAGTTTTGATTATTGTGGGAAAGTCTTTAGTTTTAGCTACCCCTCCTTATATTTTTTTTCTTCTACCCTGCCCTCACATCCCCCACCTCAATTAAGCCTTCTTATTCCACTAATCCCTATCTATCAAAGATAGCACCAAGAATAAATAGTCAAACTATTGTTGAGGACTTAGCTGTATATTTCTCCTGTCCAGCAAACAAGTCAAGGAGTGGTTTGTTGCTCTATATATTCATGTCATGACTGCACCTAAGGACATACCTGATGCAGGAATGTCTTTCTGTATGCTGTGAATAGCAATCTTTAAATAAAGGAGCTGTTTTAGCCCATGACAGGCACCATAGGAAAAGTAGGAGGAGGCATCAGAGTAGGTAGGAGGAGCAAGGTGGAGTCAAGACAGAAGGAGCCAGAAGCCCAAAGGATCAATGTATAAGGAGAGACAGACCAGGCCTGAAGCCCAAAGGAACAACATGTGAGGAGCACAGGTGAGCCACGGGCCACGTGGCAGACAGATTAATAGAAATGGGTTTATTTAAGATGTAAGAGCAAGCTAGCAATGTGCCTGAGCCATAGACCAAACAGCATGAAGTTAATATAAGTGTTTTTGGGGCCTGAGCAGCGGTGGGCAGCTAAGGGGTCTGGGGCTGCAGATCTGTGGGTCTGGACCTCTGGCCGCCCGGGACCAAGAAACCTCATTGTAACACATATCTTGCCCAGCTGTCATGACTATAGCTCACAGGGTTCACTGCTGGGTAAGCCTGTTAGTTTTCCTGCCTCAGCAATCTGCATAGCACCTTGTATGAAAGCAATAAGGAGGAACTTTCAGAATCATCACCCACTTGATTTCTTTATGTCCTGAGACCAAACTGTGTGATATTTTCAACAAGTCTTACCACCAAATTGTGGTGGGCAAGAGCATCAGAATAGCCTATTTTGTTTAAGGGGCCTCCAGACTACTCATGACATCTTCATATACTTTAAGTACAAGTTTCTTATCATATATGTCTCTTTTAGAAGAGAAGGTATGTTCTACTAAATTGCCTAGGTCTCCTCCCACCAAGTCCGATGACACCATGTTTATTCCTATATGTAACCAAACATTTCTCCTTCACATACACTACAAATTCATCCAGTACCAATCTTGACATTTTGCCAAGGCCAACTCAACAAAATATTTCACCTCCTACACTTTTGTGAAGTGTGATATATTAAAATAATCCTGTGAAAAATAGCATGAAACTTCTTAAATGTGTTAGTTCAACTAGCATGTGAAATTAAATCTTCCAAGAAAAAGGGAAGGCAAGAAAATATTTCATAATAAAAAACAAATAGATTGGAATTCAAGCGAGGATCCCAATGCCAGCACCAAGTATTTTTGTTCCTGGAAAAGAGGCAAAGTGTTAGCTTCCAAAATGTACCTACCCTGTGATATAAGTAGGTGAACTAAAAGATTTATAAAGAAATTTAATATCAAATATTCTGTTATTACAAAAACTATGTCTTAAAATAATGTTGAATTATGGATAAAGATAAAGGGAAGTGAACACATTAGGAGAAAAAGGTAAATTCCCTCTATAAACAGGACAGAAAACAATGGAGATTGTATTATTTGTTGGAAAAATGATGATAATAAGAGGCACACTGATTAAAAAGTTTTTTACTTCTCATGAGAGGCCTTATCCTTTTTGAGGAAAAAGTGAGGGAAGTGGGTGGGTAATGTGGGAATGCCTTTCTGTATGCTGTGAATCTCAATCTTTAAATAAAGGAGCTGTTTTGGGCCATGACAGGCACCATAGAAGAAGTAGGAGGAAAAATCAGAGCATAGGTAAGAAAGGAAGAGCGGAGTCAGAGACAGATCCAACAAGTTGCCCAAGGAACAACATGTAAGGAGTACAGGTGAGCTACGGGCCACAGGGCAGACAGATTAATAGAAATGGGTTGATTTAAGAGAGCAAATTAGCAATGTGCCTGAGCCATAGGCCAAACAGCATCAAGTTAATATAAGCATCTGAGTCACTTCTGGGGGTCTGAGCAGCGGGAGGCTGGGTGGCTAAGGGGTCTCAGGCAGCAGGTCTGTGGGTCCAGGTCCCTGGCCGCCCGAGATCAAGAAACCCCACTATTACAGATGGTGCATCCAACATGGGTCGATTATCCACTTAATGCCTGAGAAAGTTTAAAAAGGGGTTTAGCAGAAACTGAGCAAAGGCAGCTTCCAAATTGTGTATATGAAGCAGGTCTTTGTACAAAGAAAGCGTGGTGGCTGGGTCACATTCAAAATGGCGCCGGAGGACTGGCGGCAGGCAGTGTAAATTGCAATCAGGTGGGTTCCTGAAATCTGACAGAAGACTCAGTAGCATGTGATTGATTTAAAGTTTCTGTTTATTTTGAACAAAAAGGAAACAAAGACAGTTTCTTAGTAGGAGCATTTTCTTTAGTCTGCTCTGTTTGCTGGTCACGTGACGCAGTCCCTTTAAGAGAACTTAGTGATTCAGCCTAATCTGCAAAAACTATGCTGCTCTTTTAGAGAGTGTATTTTAAAAGCTCTAATGGTTAGAAGATGATTAACGATTCACAATAAAACAGATTCAGATGAAAAGAAAAACCTGTAAACAGGTTACAATGTGTGTAAAAGGTACATAGGCTTCAGAGAGAAAAGAAAGAGGTTAGAAAAAGTCTTTAAAGAGAGAAATAGAGTAATAAAAATATAATAAGCCACGTAAAGATGGAAAATAGACACAAAATCTGGATTTTGGTTGTTATTGTGTTTTCTTTTAATTTTTTAACTGTTAATGAGCTAACTGCAGAAAGACAATGGATTTCAAATGCAAAGGCTACTAAGTTAAACAAGAATATATATTTTAAAGGTATTTTGATTTTGAAACTTGTGTCTAAGGATTTATTGCTTTGGAAGAGTTCTGTTTTGTTTCCACAGAAGATGAGAACCTGTGGATTGATTCCAGGCAAATATGGTTTCATCAACCAAGACCCCCTGAAAAAACCTGATAGAAAGAGATGGCCTTATCAGCTTCAGAGCTGCAGACTGATCCAGTCTCAACAACCGTGAGATTTTCAACGCCCCTTAGTCAGCAGGAAGTAGTAATGGAAAACAACACCCAAATTCCCCAAATATTGTTTCTAGATAATTGTTTTCATTATAAATGGTTAATGGTCATAGTTAATCTCTTTATAAGAAGAAAAGGGGGATATGGTATATGAATGATTTTTTAAAAAAATTAGATTATTGAATTTACTTAGATTAGGAAATCATCTGTTAATCTCGAAATGTTTTACATTGGTATGGATTTTGGGTTATTGATACAAACTTAAGGTCAATTCTCTTATGTGGTATGTATTTTTCTACTCTTGTTTAAGATATGATGTTTATGTAACTGATTTAAAATTGTAATGTATAATTAAGAAACACATGTTAGTTAGATTTTTAGGTATACAAAGATATAATTCAATTAGATAGGTAATCTTCAAACACTTCTAAGACCTACAGAATATGGCATTTAAAATGTTTTAAGAGCTTAAACTTTTCTGGACAGTGAGACAGGTCTGCTCCTGGCAGCACCAATTTACTTCAAGAGAAAAATGGGCATTGAAGAAACTCCATATAGAGTCTACTCTATTTGTGGCAATGGTTAGCCACTAGATAAGAACCTGTTCTTATATTGACTGCTTGACAGTATGCTGTTTAAACTGGACATGCAGGTTCCATAGGAAGATGACCTCTGAACTTTGGCAGAACAAGCCGAGATGGTCATTCAGCTTCTTGCTTTGCAGAAAAAACTGTCAGGCATTCTTCAGGACTCAAGGAGAAACAACTGATAAACTGTGCCAGAATGGGCAGAGCAGATTTCCTGCTTTACTGAAATTAAAGAGACTCTGGGCCTGTAGGCTGAAGATGGATGCCCCAACTTTATAAAGGAACTTTGAGTGACTGTCCAGGCAGATAGGTGTCATCTCTGTCCTTACTAGATTTTAGAAGTCGCTTGCACTTCTGGTTTACTTGGGTAAATATATCCTTCTGTGGTCTTTGATGTAGTTAAAGATTAGATAGTTATAGGTACAGTTTTTCTTAGTCATTTGAAAGGTATATTGGATATGAAACTTTAGATTAATAAAAATAAGGTAGATGATAAGAATATTTTCTTTAATTTTGCTAAATACAAATAGACTAGATATTATAACTGTAATTCTTGCTTGATGGCTATTTTGTTATATGTAATTTTGCTATGTTAAATTGAAACCTTCCTTTTTGATTAGACAGAAAGGGGGAAGTGATGTGGGAATGCCTTTCTGTATGCTGTGAATCTCAATCTTTAAATAAAGGAGCTGTTTTGGACCATGACAGGCACCATAGAAAAAGTAGGAGGAAAAATCAGAGCATAGGTAAGAAAGGAAGGGCGGAGTCAGAGACAGATCCAACAAGCTGCCTAAGGAACAACATATAAGGAGCACAGGTGAGCCATGGGCCATGTGGCAGACAGATTAATAGAAATGGGTTGGTTTAAGATGTAAGAGCAAGCTAGCAATGTGCCTGAGCCATAGGCCAAACAGCATCAAGTTAATATAAGGGTCTGAGTCATTTCTGGGGGTCTGAGTGGCGGGCACTGGGCGGCTAAGGGGTCTGGTGGGGCAGGTCTGTGGGTCCAGGTCCCTGGCTGCCCGAGATCAAGAAACCCCACTACTACAGGTGGGAGAAGTGGGAGGGGGGGAGGACAAAGAAACTGTGGTTGGTATGTAAAAAAACAACTTTTAAATAAAATAAATAAAAGGTCTTTGGATCCTCTACTTGATTTCAGAAACAAATTTAAGGGTGTTTATTCTGAGCTGAAAAGGTTGTTTAGCTGTTAAGAACATGTGCAGCTTTTTCACAAGATACCCAGGATCCACATTAGGTGGTTTACAACTGCCTCCAGGGGCTCCATGCCCTTATCTGACCTCAGCAGAAGCATGCACCACACACACACACAAACCCACATAATAATAATAAGTAAAATAAACTTCTTTTAAAGTAGATAAGTAGATATTCTGTTAAAGGTTGTCTGTGGAAGCATGACACCTTTATTCCTCAGATTAATTGACTAAACATGGGCATAATCGTGGTGGAGAATAGGAAAAACACCCCCACACACACACCATGTCTGGGTGTTTGAGGAAGATAAAACTTCCTCATCTGAAAAAGAGAAAATCTTTAATTATATGGGACTGATTAGTATGAAATATTTTTAAACTGCCTTTTACGAAGCTAATGTGAAAAAGAAGAAGAACATAGAACATATGTAATAAAAATTGAAAGACATTGTGGTGGCAGAACTTGGGAGGCAGAGGCAAGAGACGCACAGCAGGTTTAAAGTCTGCCTGTTCTACATAAGAAGTTCCAGGTTCCCTGAAGCTCCATGAATAGTCTTTAAAAACAGGAGTGTTGGGGGGAGGGGAGGATGAGAAGGAAGGAAAGAAAAAGAACAATGAGAAGATGGGGTAGCAGGGAGGGGAGGACAGGAGAAGAAAAAATAAAACTGGCAACAATGAAAACCTTGATGGCAGTGCCTGCGGCAATTAAAATAAAATTATTCTCGATGTCACCCCTCAGCCTTTTGGCATCCGCTCCCATCAGCTTAATGTCCAATATGTTGTCTAGCCAAGGACGGTGTATTAAGTATATTTTTGGAGCTGGGAGTTGGAATAAGAAGCTTGCTCTGTTCACTCCACGAATTGACCTGAAATAGCAGTGCTTCCGGGAATGGCACATGTCCCAGGGTGGGGGCGCTTATGTAAATCCTCTTAAGAAGACAGTTGGCTGATAAAATGCCACATAGTGATGCTTCAGTGCTGGATGAATTAATGAGTAAAGAAACATATGAGGAATAGAGAAGACATTGATTGAGGAATGAACAAGGCACCTCCGCCCAAATAAAAATAGTGTAAAGCAACCTAAAAAAAAAAAAAAATGGTTGCAGGGCAACTCAAAGCGGAAAATGATGCCACATATAGTGCTTGATGAGACTGTAAAAGGTAAGAAAACATAAAACCCTATGCATGTCATCACTCGGAAACTCCTCATCCTCAGTACACCTAAGTAGCTAGTGAAGTAAGCAGATCTGAGAAGGCATGATGCCTACACCAGGGGTTACAGCTAGCTACTCACTATACTGTCTTATACCATCACAGTGTGAAGGACTCAGGTGATAAAAGCAAAGCTTAGTCATACACCCTACACTCTGTGAAGCAAATCATCTGAAGTAAAGTTGTTAGCCTGGAGGGTATAATAGTAAAAAATTAAATCTCTCCAGAAGACAACGTTAAAAGGAAATAGATATATGAAAGTCTGTGGATGAGAGTCCAGTCCTTTCACAGTGGTCAGGTCGATTCCCCAGCGTGGTGATGGGGAAACCTCAAAACAGTAAGAGTGGGATCTGGAACCCGAGCTGGTCAGTGAAGCCTATGGGAGAGGTTTTCATGGAGAAGTTCTTAACAATCCTTCTCTCCCAAAAGATTCAGTAAGAGAAATGAAGAGTCATAGAGTCAAATCCCCTCATCCTTGAAAACATTATCCAACCCGAGATTTTAGAGTTTCAACACCATGGTCTTTCCCTGTCTTTGACTTTCTGTTTCCATGGTTCCCAAGGGCTTTTATTCTGAAAATTGGCTCAGTAAAATTCATCCTAAAGAGTGGATGTTGATACAACTCAGAGTCCCCATGATCTAGACAGAGTAGCAATTGAGACAGGATACACAAGCTAGACATACCAACTTCTATTGTGGTCCCCTCCTATGGACTCCCTTCCCTTTGCAGCCAAGTTGAAACTCGTTAGAACCTGAGTCCCTTCTCTAGAGTCATTCTGCAAAGACGGAAGCCACCTGACACTGTCCAAACCTTCCATCCATATTGGGAACTGTAGTAAGCAGGGCACGAAGATGAAGTTGTTGTAACCCAAAAGCATTTCCTATACCATCATTGCTAGATGATAATCATAGCTGTGTAAATGACGAGCTATTCATAAAAAGCTAAGATAAAAGAAAAGAAATGTTACTTAATGTGTCCAATGCTGTGTGGCATTACAACTCTTCCCATTTTACAGGTGGGAATCCTGGACCTAAGCAACCTGTACCAAGTTCAAAGCTAGTGAATTGGGGCAAGAGTGAACTCTGGCCTTTGGGCTCATTTCTTTTAAACTCTAACCAGTCACAGCTAGACACTGGATCAGGCAAACACCCCTTTCAGTGTGTAGCCACATGGCTTCTCTCTATAGTGTCTGGTCACAAATATCTCTGGGAGGAAAAGAAGGTAGAGCTCTTACCCATCTGCTTCTGCTTCATTGCTTTTATAGTCAAAATCTACAGGTGTGTGGTTCTTGTTTGTGTTTTGTTTTATTTGGGGGTAGTCCCTAGCTAAGCTGCAGAATGTGCTCTCTGGTTCTGCCTTTGCCCTGGGACTCTGATATAGACTCTGCACAAAACAACAGCATAATGTCCTGGTACTGTGGGTCACAGGGCTCTACAGACTGTGATTCAGTCGGTTAGTTGCAGAAGGCTCACAGATACATTATCAGCAGTCTGCCCCCTACCATACATACATACACATACACTCTTGGTAATGGATTATGCAGCCCTTAAAAATCTGTTTACGTTCAAGTTGCATCTTTATATACACAATTAAAAACAAAGTACTATGGGAAATAGATTTTTGCTATTCTATACTGATGCACTTACTATATACAAAACACCAGATCTGGTCCAGAAACCTCATGTGGAGACAAATAATCCATTGGCAATGTACAAATAATTCTGTCCTACTTATGATGTGGGAATGCCTTTCTGTATGCTGTGAATCTCAATCTTTAAATAAAGGAGCTGTTTTGGACCATGACAGGCACCATAGAAGAAGTAGGAGGAAAAACCAGAGCATAGGTAAGAAAGGAAGGGCGGAGTCAGAGACAGATCCAACAAGCTGCCCAAGGAACAACATATAAGGAACACAGGTGAGCCACAGGCCATGTGGCAGACAGATTAATAGATATGGGTTGGTTTAAGATGTAAGAGCAAGCTAGCAATGTACCTGAGCCATAGGCCAAACAGCATGAAGTTAATTTAAGCATCTGAGTCATTTCTAAGGGCCTGAGCAACATTGGCAGGCAGCTGGGCTGCTAAGGGGTCTGGTGTGACAGGGTCTGGGCCTCAGGCTGCCCAAGACCAAGAAACCTCCACTGTAACAGATGGTGCCCATTATGAGGCAAATATCCACTTAATGCCTGAGAAAGTTTAAAAAAGGTTTTATCAAACTGAGCAAAAGCACCTTCCAAATTGTGTATCTGAAGCGAGTCATTGTACAAAGAAAGCATGGCGTCCTGGTCACATCCAAAATGGTGCGGGCGGACTGGCGGCAGGCAGTGTAAGCTACAACTAGGCCAGTTCTTGAAGTCTCACAGAAGACTTGATAGCATATGATTGATTTAATATTTATGTTTACTTTGAATAAAGAGGAAACAGAGTCAAATGGTTTCTTAATAGCAGCATTTTCTTGAGTTTGTTTGCTGGCCACGAACAGAGACTCAGTCCCTTTAAGAGAACTTACTGATTCAGCTGAGAGAAAAAAAAAAAAAAAAACGTAAAAGGGTTACAATGTGTGTAAAAGGTACATAGACTTCAGAGAGAAAATAAAAAGAATAGAGAAAGTCTTTCAAAAGAAAAATAAAGTAATAAAAATATAATAAGCCACGTGAAGATGGAAAATAGATACAAAATCTAGATTTTGATTGTTATTGTGTTTTCTTTTAATTTTTTAACTGTTAATGAGCTAACTGCAGAAAGACAATGGATTGCAAATGCAAAGGCTACTAAGTTAAACAAGAATATATATTTTAAAGGTATTTTGATTTTGAAATTTGTGTCTAAGGATTTATTGCTTTGGAAGAGTTCTGCTTTTGTTTCCACAGAAGATGAGAACCTGTGGATTGATTCCAGGCAAATATGGTTTCATTAACCAAGACCCCCTGAAAAAGCCTCTGATGAGAAGAGATGGCCATATCAGCTTCAGGGCTGCAGATTATGATCCAGTCTCAAAAACTCATGAGATTTTCAACACCCCTTAATCAGCAAGAAGTAATGATGGAAAACTATGCCCAAATTCCCCAAATATTGCTTATAAATGTTTGTTTTCATTATAAATGGTTAATGGTCATAGTTAATCTCTTTCTAAGAAGAAAAGGGGGATATGGTATATGAATGATTTTTTAAAAAATTCAATTATTAAATTTACTTAGATCAGGAAATCAGCTGTTAATCTTGAAATGTTTTACATTGATATGGGTTTTGGTTTATTGATACAAATTTAAGGTCAATTATCTTATGCTATATGTATTTTTCTACTCTTGTTTAAGATATGATGTTTATGTAACTGATTTAAAATTGTAATGTATAATTAAGAAACACATGTTAGTTAGATTTTTAGGTATACAAAGATATAATTCAATTAGATAGGTAATCTTCAAACACTTCTAAAACCTAAAGAATATGGCATTTAAAATGTTTTAAGAGCTTAAACTTTTCTAGACAGTGAGACAGGTCTGCTCCTGGCAGCACCAATCTACTTCAGGAGAAAAATGGACATCGAAGAAACTCCATATGGAGTATATTTGTGGTAATGGTTAGCCAGTGGACAAGAACCTGTTCTTTTATTGACTGCTTGACAGTATGCTGTTTAAACTGGACATACAGTTTCCATAGGAAGATGATCTCTGAACTTTGGCAGAACAAGCCAAGATGGTCATTCAGGTTCCTGCTTTACAGAAAAAACTGTCAGACATTCTTCAGGACTCAAGAAGAAGCAACTGATGAACTGTGCCAGAATGGGCAGAGCAGATTTCCTCCTTCACTAAAATAAAAATAGACTCTGGGCCTGTAGGCTGAAGATGGATGTCCCAACTTTATAAAGGCACTTTGGGTGACTGTCCAGGCAGGTAAGTGTCATCTCTGTCCTTACTAGATTTTAAAAGTCGCTTGCACTTCTGGTTTACTTGGGTAAATATATCCTTCTGTGGTCTTTGATGTAGTTAAAAATTACATAGTTATAGGTATAGTTTTTCTTAGTCATTTGAAAGGTATATTGGATATGAAACTTTAGATTAATAAAAATAAGGTAGATGATAAGAATATTTTCTTTAATTTTGCTAAATACAAATAGACTAGATATTATAACTGTAATTCCTGCTTGATGGCTATTTTGTTATATGTAATTTTGCTATGTTAAATTGAAACCTTCCTTTTTGATTAGACAGAAAGGGGGAAGTGATGTGGGAATGCCTTTCTGTATGCTGTGAATCTCAATCTTTAAATAAAGGAGCTGTTTTGGACCATGACAGGCACCATAGAAAAAGTAGGAGGAAAAATCAGAGCATAAGTAAGAAAGGAAGAGCGGAGTGAGAGGCAGATCCAACAAGCTGCCTAAGGAACAACATATAAGGAACACAGGTGAGCCACGGGCCATGTGGCAGACAAATTAATAGAAATGGGTTGATTTAAGATGTAAGAGCTAGCTAGCAATGTGCCTGAGACATAGGCCAAACAGCATGAAGTTAATATAAGCGTCTGCGTCATTTTTAAGGGGCTGAGCAACATTGGCGGGCGGCTGGGCTGCTAAGGGGTCTGGCACGACAGGGTCTGGACCTCAGGCCGCCCAGGACCAAGAAACCCCCATTGCAACATACTTACTGTTCACTACAACTTCCTAAGGAACGTCTGTCATTTCCCACTTTAAACGAGTAGAGCACCGTGGTAATACAGTACGGAATCTTGAGTCAACCCCACTGCCTCCTTAAACTCAAGGCATATTACTAACAGTTCCTAACTCTGTCCCCCCTCAGCAGGTTATCTTCACTAAGCTTCAACCATTTAAAGAAGTAACTTATTAAATACAAATATGGGACCTACTAAAGTTTTCTGTGGAAACTGGGCCTCCTTGCTGCTGTTCAAGGTATATATATATTTAAGGATGACTGGTTGCTTAGCCATTATGAAACAAATCTCTGAATTTAGCAAAATTTGAGCTACAATGTTAAATATGTTTTTGCTCCAAAACAATGACCAAAAAATGGTCTTGGGAAAGTTTACAAACTTTTATTAGGCCAGAAGTCCATCTTCTAGATAAACACTCCTAAAATTACAGCACATGGGCCTGGGCAGATTTTGAGGCCATATGTATATATTAGTGAGAACTTGCTCACCTTCGGCTCAGCAATGACAATGACACACAGAATTGTCCACATCCCAGAGTGAAATTGAAGGATTCCAATCTCATTCCAAAAAAGAAATGGAAAGGCAATTCATTAAAACAAAATTAAAATAAGCCCATAAGGCAGGCTTCTCAGATCCAAGTACAAAGAAGACGTTGGAGGTTCTCTGGAAGCTCTGAGGGGATTTTGTCTGTTGCTTTAGAGACAGTTGCCATGACAACTTCATTTCCAAATGAATCTTATACAGGCTTCTCTAAAAACCATGTTTGCTCCAGTGCAAGCAGCAAACAAAAACAACTATGTTGACAGTTTCTCCTTTTTTTCCCCTGTGTCTCCAGCTTCCAAAGCTTGAGTATCAAAAAACTGACGTTCTTCTTTATTTATTTCTGGTTTAAACTACTTATTTTAACATTGCAGACTATAAGATGTTTTACCTACAATAGTTTGTTGCATATATGCTCATGTATATCAGGTCTTAAGCTCCTGGAGGACCATGGATTACAAATGTATTCCAGAGCCAACCACTGAACAATATGAGGTTCCACTTTGCATAAGAAGCACAAAATACATACAGCCTTCACCCCTGCATTCTAGCATCTTTAGTACAGGAAGTTACTCTGCACCCCACCAAAGAGGAGATGTAAACACCAACCCAGCCACAACCCTTTGCTCTACAATGATGTTCAGCCTACAAGGTATGCTAATGCAATGCTGGCACAAAGCTTATGGGAGTAACCAATTGATATCTGGTTTGACTTAAGGTGCACCATGAGATGGAGCCATACCCAGCACTGCTTGAGTAGTCAAGAACCTGAGACTAGACAGGCTAGGGGACCTGGGGGTGGGAGGATGCTACTGTTCAGAAATTAAAAGCAAAAAAAAAAAAAAAAAAAAAAGACTCCTAATACCATTCTTCTATATTCATCGACCAGTACCTTGGTCAACCATCACAAAAGAAGCTTCTTCCTATAGCAAATGGGAAGAAATGTAGATACCCAAAGCCAGACATTTTGCAGAGAGTGAAGACCTTGGAGCAATCAGGCCTAGGTGGTTTGTTTCCATAAAATCCCTCCCCTCAGAGCTCAGGAAACTGATGTAGAGGAGGAAGAAAGAGTGTAAGAGACATAGGGAATAGAACACCAAGAAAACAAGGTCTTTTAAATTAACGGGATGAGTGCACATATGAATTCACAGAGACTAAGGCAGCATTCACAAGGCCTGCACAGATCTGCGCCAGATAGGGCCCTAGAGCTGAACGGAGGAATGAATACACATCCCATGCCTAACCCAGAAGCTGTTTCAAATTGATAACCATTTACAAATAAAAATTTACTCTAAGGATATACATGGCCAACAGAAAATGAACTCAACAGCATCTTTGGATTTGTCTCATGATGTCACCTCAGAACTTCCCCTCCTTCTTTTTAAATTCTATATTATTTTTGTGCTATTTCATTTATATATGTTAATATCTTTTTTTACCCTATGTGACCTTTACATATACATTATGGCTTACAGTTTACTGTTTTTATGGATTTCCTGAGAGTGCAAGTGAGCGGATCTCTTATGTTTCTGATGCCTTTTCTTGGGCTCTTTTCCTTGTTAGCATGTTTTGTCCTATCACAGTGTGTTCGTTTTTATCTTATAGTGTATTTTATTTAATTATTATCACTTAGAAATATGTTTTCTGATGAAAGAAAAAAGGAGGAGATCCTGATGGGAGGGAGAACACTGGGAATAGAGGGAGGAAAATTATAATAAAGAGATATTATGTGAGGAAAAATCTATTTCTATAAAAAAAAAAAAAAAAAAAAAAAAAAAAAAAAAAAGGAGAAGAAGAAACAGCATAAGCCTGGCCAGGGAGAAGTGATAGCACCAATTAGGGCTTCATTGTCACAGCCACACCGCAGATAGCTTCTGGGAATATAGGTAAAATTAATCTGTTCACACTTGCGAGACTTCCTACCTCAAGTAATCTAATCTGGACAGTCCCTCACAGAGGCCTGTCTCCCAGGTGATTCGAGGTTCTTCCACATTTGCAGAATTAACCACCATGGATAGGAAGCAAAATTAGATTTTTGGCTACAGAGTGAAGCCCTATCTTAAAAAATAAAAATAATAAATAGATAAGCAAGCTGTTGTGTGAACATATGTTTCCTCGAGGGTGACCATCTGGATGTGGAATTTCTAGGTCAAAGGGCAAAGTTAATTCTATAAAAAGCTGACAAAATGGTTTGTTTGTTTGTTTGTTTGTTTGTTTTCAAAAGGATAAAAAAAAGAGGAAAAAATAGTGTAAGTTCAGAGTTGGACCTCACCAAAATGCAGAGAAGTCAGAAGCAGCTTCAGTGAAGTGGGAGGGCCTTTGGAGGTAGATTTGCATATTATTACATCATTAATGGGATAGTTATTTCTTCTAGCTTTTCATTAGGTTTTCAGGTATACCATATTTTTTAAAGTAACAGATTGCTAAGGAATGTTCTCTTGTGCATGTGATTGACAGGTTCATTTACATTAACTCATGGGAGCAGAGGATAGCATGTCCTTGAAATCATGTAATCTTTGGAGTATTTAGAATGGTATGACTCCACCAGGGAATGAAATAGAACTCAAATCTCAATCTTGTGACCAAATATCACATAACAGTATATGTAAAAGAATTAAAGAAAAATTATAAAATAATAATTAGTCTATAAAATACCCATGCTTTATTGGGAGAAAATAGCCTTTCCATAAGGGGCTTCAACATATCCCTGCTACCTCCACTTCCCCATTTTCACATCATATTTTAAGTCTAAATGGGGGAGGAAGTGATAATGATGCCTCCTCCCTCCTTCACATGATATTTCAAATTCAAAGGAGTGAAATTGTGGTATTTTCCCATCCTTAAAAGTAGTGAGTTACCAGGGAAATTAAAGATAAAGATCTAAAGTTAATTTGAGGGGAAGAGATCACCCCCAATGAGCTCCAAACCTGAAAAGGCCTGATTAAGCACCTAACAATTTGTTACATGATTTTAATAACTACTCCATATGGAAGGCTCTCACATTTGTGGGTTTAGTTCAAGAAATTTCACTTATGTTCTTCCATAAGTAATCAAATTTTTTTTCTGAAAATTTCTAAAAGTCCATCCTATAGTTATACCAGAACCTGGGTTTAAAAAATGAACACAAACTTTCCCTCTTAAAGCAGATTTTTTTAATATCCCTTTACTATTTCCCCTTATAGATTTGTAGATTACTTTCCCTTGTATAGATTTTCCTTTATTGTTGAGCTATAATCAATGTGAGTTATCATAGTTATTAAATGTATTATCCCAGGAAAATTATTAGCTCCTTATGTTTCCTAATTAAGTATTTAGAATACCCTCTCTCCCTCTCTCATGTGCCATGTAGTGGCATGGGTGAGGAAAATATATCCCCTATCCCTTGCCACCTCTAGTAGGCAGGAGAGCTAGCCTTGTGGACATAAAAATGGATGAGCTGGCCTCACCCCTCATCAACTGAAACAATCTGGAGAGTAGGCCTGCACCTCCCATGGACAGAACAATAGAACTGGCTCAGGTGGTGTGAGTTTGGGTGAGCTGGGCTTGAGGATATGAGAGAACTGGCCCTGCTCATTGATGCCTGATGTATTGTGTGTGCTAGCCAAAGCAGTGCTGGAGAGTTTATCTAGACGAGGGAAAGCTGGCAGACTGACCAACCCAGCTACCACTTAGATCCAGAACCAGGGCTATGAATTGGTCCATCACAACATCCACTTCACCTATGAATTGCTGGAGTATATGAAGAGGCCTGACCTGCAGATCCAAAGCTGCAAGACCTCCAAGACACAGAACAATAGGATTAGAGTGCTCAGCCATAAATAAGACATCTATGTCAACTCTCACCTAAAGGTTTGGGGATCATAACAGAAGAGCAGAAAGAGACAGAAGAACTAGGGGATGGACAGAAGTGGTATGACATGCTGTCTTCTGGATATAATATGGTTGTTGTATTCAAGAACTCACAGTACTGTGGTTATCTACATATAACATGCATAAAATCAAGCCATTCAACATTCTGGCATGGATGAGGAGTCACAGTCCCTTGGCATGGGATGGTCTTTCTGTACACTGTGAATATGTATTGCTAACATTGTTTAATAAGAAAGTTGTTTTGGCCTATGGCAAGACAGCTTACAGCCAGGTGGAAAATTCAAGCAGAGATACAGGAGAAGAAGGGCGGGGTTGGAGGAGACACTGAGAGCCTCCAGGGAATCAAGATGTAATGGAACACAGGTAAAACCACAAGCCATTAGGCAATACAAGACTAATAGACATGGTTTAATTTAATATGTAAAAGCTAGCTAGTAACAGCCTGAGTCAAACAGTTTGTACTCAATATAATCCTCTGTGTGTTTATCTAGAACCAAGTGGCGGCTGCGGGACTGAGAAATTTCTTGCTAAAGTACCTGTCCCTTAATAAGGAACCCCTGGCAGTTGATGGCTGTCACACGAAGGAGAGTCATTTTTCTTTGGGGATCTGGCCACTGGTAGATTTACAAACACTCCAATAGAGGACCCTACATGCATACCAGCACTGACTAATATATGACTTAGTCAAAGTGAATTGGAACTGTAGACACACATGAACACAATAAAATCACATTAGAAAACCAGGACCAAAATATAACAGAAATACCAGACTGAGGAAAGAGGGTAACTCACTCAGCTGGACCTACAAAACGGAGAAAACCTGAAGTTGCAGTGATAGTCCCACAGCCTATGATCTTATTACCCAGTGTGTGTGTGTGTGTGTGTGTGTGTGTGTGTGTGTGTGTGTGTGTGTGTGTGTGTGTGTGGAATACAGACAAGAACTCCTGGATATCAAAGGGTCTTCAGTTCAGCTCAGTTCCTGCTGTTCACTTGGACTGCTCACACTGCCATCTGTCACTCTGTCAATTCACATTTGTGGGTCTGTCATCAATCCTGTCATTCATTCACCTGTATATGCTCTTGTCCTTTTTCCTCTACGGGCTTCTACACATAATTCCTGTAGTTCAACTCTGACAGTGCTACTTGACTCTGTTACAGAAGCAGCAATACCTTCAAGCAGTGTTACTTATATTGCATCTCTATCATCTTCCTCTTTCTGTCTCTCAGGCCTCTTAGATACCTCTTTAACTCGGCTGTGGAATTTTCAACCTTTAATGGCTGTCTTATAACTTACATATATGTTATATGTGTATATATGTGTGTTTGTGTTTATATATGTA
Source organism: Phyllotis vaccarum (assembly GCA_033318265.1). Classification (NCBI taxonomy): domain Eukaryota; kingdom Metazoa; phylum Chordata; class Mammalia; order Rodentia; family Cricetidae; genus Phyllotis; species Phyllotis vaccarum. The sequence goes on from JARWLC010000012.1 coordinate 93,000,912, forward strand.
TATATGATTAATTTATTGTGTACAGTATATGATGTGATCTAAGGGTTAATATTTATCATTGAAACTGAAAAGAACGGGCTGAGAAGATGCCTCGGGGGATCAAGGGTTGCTCTACCAACATGAAGACCATCATAGTTATCTTTAATTGTCAACTTGACAAAACCTGGTAAGAAAGGATCTATGAAGGACAATGTACATTTGGTTGACTGGGAGCATGTCTGTAGGACAGTGTCTTAATTAAGTCAAATGATGTGGGGATGACACAGGCCACTGTGAGTCATACCATTCCCTAAGCAAGTAGTCCTGTTAAGAGTGGAGAAATAAAATTGAACTCATGCAAGCAGGCAAGCATTCATTTCTCCATAGTAAAAAATTATAACCTCAAATTATAAGTTAAAATAAGCCCTTTCTCCTCTAAGTTGTTTTTTTTTCCTTTTATGGTAATTATGCTTTCTTTTTTCTTAATTTTGTATTAATATGCACAGTATTAGGTTTAATTATGACATTTTCTTTTATTATTTCTTTTTTATTTTATTTTTTTTCTTTATTATAATATCATTTCTCTCTTCTCTTTGCTCCCTACAAGCCTTTCCATAAAGACCTACTTTCTCTTTTTAAAATTCATTTTAAATGCTTGCTCCTTTTTCATAATTCTTTTTGCATTTTATCAGGTACCTTATCACTGTTACAAAAATGAAACCAGAACAAGAACCTGAAAATCTTGTCATTCAGATAAAATGACATGACATTGCATGTCCCTTACTCCAGTACTATGGAATCAGAAACAAGTGGAAGCCTGCAGCTTGATGGCCACCAGTCCAGCCAATGTGAGCTCCAGGTTCAATAAAAACTCAGTCTCAAAAAAATAAGGTAGAGAAAGCCATAGAGGAAAACAGAGGCATCAGCCTGTGGTCTGTACATACGAATACTCAGGAAAAGAGATCACATAGTCACATCTGAAGCAACCAAAATGTCAATCACATTGTCCCAACCAACGTGACAAATAACTTCAAGGAAGAGCATTAGAGACAGAATAGTACCCAGAACAATCAAAGACCTAAGACTGAATCTTTCAAAACTGTCAACAAGTATATTGTAAACAAAGAAATCAACCAAAAGAAAAACTTTAAAATAAGTCCAGCAACTGACAGCAAAAACTTGAAGCAAATAAATCTGAAATTAAACCCAAACTATATTCCACATTTAAGTGAATCAATCTGTCAGTTCAGCAACTCAAGATATGCCCTTCTCATTTAAAGGGGATCATAATTTACAGCTATTTGTGCACATTAATTTATATCCCAGTGAATTTCAGTTAGCAATTATTAGCTGTATTTATAAAATGTTAGGACAAGCTGGTGGGAATTTCAAGAGTGGGAGATAAACTATGTCACGAACAACCTAAATGACAAACTGAAAATAACCTTGAACGAGTCATTCTCTTGCTCTTCTCTTCCCATATAGTTTTCTCTCACTGACTTTGATTGATGTATGCTGACTATTTTATGTTTTTATTTAAGTTCCAACTAGATCAAAACTTTCTTCACAGTAAGTGCTAAGCCCTGTAGCTTTGTTGTACATTAACACTTCCGTTGATAATCATGAGTACATTCTACATCTCAAAATCTCACTAAATGTAACGGAATTATGCATAAATATTATGCAATAAATACACGACAAATCTGTAAGTCTTGGAAATTTTTTTATTATCTAAATTAATTTATCAGAGTTTTTATAAGCAACCATCTTATTTACAGTTTAATTTTTTTTTTGAGAGCAATATGGGCTACAGAGAGCTAGACTGACTAAAATTGAGTTAAGAGTCCTGACATCCTAAAATCCAGAAAGTTTATACCTGTCAGAGTCAAGATGTTTGTGAAAGAAACCTTTCCCTTTCTCATGAGTGTTCAGTCAATTAAGTGGCAGAAATTGCTGCAAAGGCACTAGAGAGCAGCCAAGCACAAAACTCTTCAAAACAAAGCTGTCTTCCAATGGATATGGGTTCAAGAAGAGTTAGTTAACAAAACAGAGTTTTACTAATTAATACAAAAATATTGTAAAATCTATTTTTATTAAGGAGCATAAAAAACACAAATGCATTATCATCGAGCTACAAAGTGCCACATTGGTAGATTTGCTTAGGACAATCCCAAGACCAAAAGTGTAATTTCCTGGAAGGACAGTATATAGTTTGATGAGTAGTAGAACCAGGGAAATTATTCTAAGCATAACAGAGACATTTTAATTGACTAATAACTTAAATTAACCATTTTATATGTACAAAGAAACTACACAATTGCTTTTTAAAGAAAGCAATAGAGCAAAACTCTCTGATTAGTCACTTAGTGATGAACTCCAATATTTTGCAATATTGGGGAATTCTATTCTGGCTCCTGTCTTAGTCTCTTTTCTGTTCCTGTGATAAAAATCTTCTGAAAAAAAATGAAAAGAAGGAAGGGTTTTGGTTTAATTTCATACTTAGAGAACTAGCCCATGATGATGGATAAGGAAGTCTGGAGCAGCGGCAGCTATGACATTGCACTCAGGAAGCATGAAATCATCATGGCTCTTGGCTGACTTTCTCCATTTTGACAGTCTGGATCCTCACTTCAGTTAGTCTCTCAGACATTCTCAGTGGAACCTTACTCTAGATGAGACCTCACAAAAGTATTCAGAGGCAGGTCTCCTAGGTGAATCTGGAAACATCAAGAGGATAATTAACAGTAACCATCGCAGTTCCTCAGGAATAGAAATTGCATCAACCAGGATACAATGTGGACAGGCCAGATCTTATGCACATCTTGTGAGAATAACCACAGCTGCTGTGATTCCATGACTGTGGCAGCCATGACACGTTCAGGAGACAGTTTTATAGTGCTCCTTCCATCTTTCATCTCTTACATTCTTTCCATCCTCCCTCTCAGTGCAGCAATTGTTTACTCTCAATACTTTGACCAGTTGTAATTTTCTTCTAGCTTTGCCTGGAGGACTTTGTTTTTCCAAGTGACTGACAGGCCCATTTGGGTTGACTTTTGATGGGCAGGAAATGGTATGTCTCCACATATCAGAAAGCACCCTACTAGACAGTAGTATTGTAAGACTTGTAGCACCTGGGACTAGCTTTAGGGAGTTATCTATTTGAGATGATATATCTCCTCCCAAGGCCAGAAATATGACTCAAGTTTCATGCTTCAGACCAGTTATGTTGAGTTTCAGGAATCTATTTTTATATTTCTTATCCTTGGACACTCATATAGTTGTACACAGAAACTTAATTATGCCTTATTAAGATATGCTTGAAGAAAATGAAAAGAATTTATGTAACCAGTTCATCAATTTTAACAAAATGCATAGCCAAACAACTAAAATGTGTTATTTTATTTTTCTAAAAAGTTCTGTACTGGAGGTACTGAAGGCTGGAGAGATGGCTCTTATGGAAGACTCCGGTTCAATTTCTAGTACCCATGTGGCAGCTTACAACTGTCTGTAACTCCAATTCCAGGGTATCTGACACCTCCACACAGTCATACAAGCAAAACACCAAGGCACATAAAAAATATCAAGAAATCCTAAATATACTTTTAAAAGGTCTATACTATAATGCGTTATCTCTTATCCTGTCATGAGACACTATTTCAGGGGAGAGATGAGCAAGTTTCTTCTCATTGCAGATTAGGGAACCACTGGCGGAACAAAATTAGCAAATCCAGCTTGGTGAACCAATGAGTTTACTGGGGTTACTTACAGGAATATGGATGAGGATTTGCAAGAGCAAGAATGGCTGATATACAGCTCCATCACCAAATCCCACCCTCATGAGAGCTGGGAATCTGGGGCTCACTGCACAATTCTCAGACATCTTGACAGACTGTGAAATGTCTCTTCCAGGCAGCTCCGTTGATCACTGCTTCTTCCTCATGGCCTGGTCTCTGTCTCTTCTAGCCAGCTCGTCTGAACTGGGCCTATGGTAGGCAGTTCAGCTTGTCTGAGAATGTCTCTCCAAGATGCTCTCTGCTTATAAACATATGAGGAAGAAGGGGTCTAGAAAATTAGGTCAGTTTCAGGGACTTCCTGAATCAACCGAGTTTTTAGCTTCCTGAATGTAATGTGCTTCCCTGTGGGATGGAGTGTTTCACCTCTCCTTAGAACATTCTGTGTTTTAAGGAGCTTCCCTCTAAGGTGAAAGGCTTTAATAAGAGAGGGAGTTGTAAAACCACACCCCACACTTCAATCCTAGGCAATTATTGACTGACTAGATTAGTTTTTCTTACTTTTAAAATTAAAATACATTGGACACTTTAATATGAAGTTTCTTTCACTCAGCATAAAGTTTTGAAATTTGTTTGTTACAGTAGATTTCTGGCCCGGACTAGTTCCACAGTTCGGACCCACCTGCCACCACTTATCTGGACCACCAATCCCAAAGTCCCAATGAAATACACAGACATCTATATCAAGTTCATGCTGTTTGGCTTATGGCTTAGGTACATTGCTAGCTAGCTCCTTTATCTTAACTCAACCCATTTTCATTAATCTGTCCTGCCAGGTGGACCATGGCTCACCTGTGTTCCTTACATGTTGCTTTTTTGGGCATCTGGCTCTATCTGTGACTCTGGCCTCCTTCTCATACCGATGTGCTCCTGTCTCTGGCTAGTGTTCGCCAAGGGTCAAAACAGCTCCTTTATTTAAAGATTGATATTCACAGCATACAGAAAGACATTCCCACATCATTTATTCATGCTGAGCTTCTTCCCTGTGTGTATATGTCCCTTGTCATTGCTAACTAGTATTCATTTACATGAATATATTGAAATTTGCATGTTCATTCACCACTTAAGAAAAATTTGGATTGCTTCCAATTGAAGGCTTAAATAAATAAAACTGCTACAAATGTCCATACACAAGTTTTTATGGATATATGCTTCCAACTGTGTTTTTATAAATGCTAAGAAGTGGGTTTTCTGTATCAAATAAAACATCTAATTTTAACTTCACAAAAATTATTTGCAATGTTTCTTAAAGTGGTTCTGCCATTTTACACTTTAATCGGCCATAAATAAGGACCTCTGTGCTGATCAGTACTTGGTATTGTCCGAATCTTTAATTTATCAATAATATTGGAAGTCTAAAGGCATGGTGACTTTATCTACACTTCCCTTAACATTTATAATGCTTTAGTATCATTCACATTTATATCCTTTTACCTGATTACACATTGTTTGTTGGGTGACTATGTTTTCTAATGAGTCTGGACATAGGTACAGACATAACAGGCATCATTGTCATTTTCTTCACTTGCTTTTATTTTTTGTCCAAACCAAAACCACATAAATATAAATAAGCAGCTACATCTGCTGCTTTAAATTCTAACTCAGCAAACCCACAACTTCTACCAAGAGAAGGTAGGCCATTTGCAGATGAAGGTTTCTGCCTTTCCTGACTGTGGAGCAGGCTTCCTATACTTCCCAGGGAAGGATCTTTAGGGTCCCACCAACTCTTTCTGTGACAACAGCAAGGAGATAAGAGTCATTTCTACCCTCCTGCTCTTAAAGATGAATGAAAATGAGAGGAAAGAGCCTCTTCCTCAAGACTCACTTCCACCCTGCAATATCCGTCCAGGGCACCCTACAGAAATCCAGGTGTCAACTTCGCTGAGGAGGACACTTCATTCTCTAAATCACAGGCATCTAGAGAAAAGGATAGAAGAGATGGGCAGGAAGAATGAGTCCAAACATTTAGATAACCTGAGGCAAACATCCAACTGCTGCCCCGTCAGAGAGGCAGGTACCAAAGAGAAAACAGGACCAGAAGACTGCTGAGAAAATGAGGGATCTACATAATCCACTGAGTAAGAGACTTCTAGACTCCCCTACTCCTCTGTTCCAGCTCCGGGTGGCCTCAAAGCCATTCTCCTGTCAAGACATGAGTTTCCCCAACACTTGTATAAAGCAGTCTGCCTTGGTCAACTCCTCTCAGTCACCACAGTCAAGATGAGTCTGTAGTAGAAATGCAGCAGCTCAAACATTGCTTGTTACAGGAAATAAAGTCCATCTCACTGGGCAAGCAGGAAGGCACCAAGTCCATCAAAGCAATTCATCTGAAAAACTTCTTTCCCTTTATGCTAAATGAAGCCATCATGGGAAAGGGGTTAGACCAAGCAGACCAGACCTGTCCAAGAGTCTGTTCACTTGGTTTCTGATATTTAAATAATATTTCCCTGTCACCCAACATGAGGAAATAGCTCAAGAAAGCCTGAGACAGTAGAAATTGTTTCTGTTTATTGAAGTAAAAGAACCAAATGTGTATTTCTCATTGATTTTTTTAATAAAATTATTTCTAGTCATATAGCACTTGGGATGCTCAGGGGAAAAGAAGTCTCCCACCATGACACACACACAAAAAAAAAAATGCTAAATAAAAAGCTTAAAAATAAAACCATTCAACCACTAATAGTTTTAGCTCATCCTTAAAATTCAGTGCAAATAAGCTGTCTCTTCTAACAAACAGATGTTTGATGCTGCCTTAATAGATAATTGCATCCCCCAAATTATTCACTGTTCCCTTAAGCCACCCACCTTGCTTGGTTTTCCTGAATCACAAATTTTTTTATAAAGGCTCAACTATCTAAATTCACCACCCCCAAAAAAAATTCCAAATTCTATTTATTTGTCTTAAAATAATACATAATTTTACATTCAATGTCTTTATAAACATTAAGCCTCTGGAAGTCCTAATACAGTGTCACACACATGGCCTCAATCCAACCTCAATGAAAACCACATAACACAATTGTATTTTCCCCTTTTCATTTGGCAAAGACCCACTTAAAGAAGTGTTTTTCTCTTGCCTTCTTTAACAGTAATAATAAAATTGGAAAATGTTTTTGAGGAGTTGTGTCATTGTGAATAGAATCAGATTTTAATGTGTTGCCAAATCTAAAAAAGGGAAATCAAAAAGAATAATAATGTTCCAGGAAAATTCATGGTAAAGAAACATAAGGTAAACAGGAATCCAACCAACTAGGTTTGAGTGCTTTTGTAGAACCAGATAGTTCTTATACCCTGAGTAACAACATATTTCTGAGTCCCCAAAGGTTAATAAATGAGACTAAATTAAATCGCTTCTGAGGCTTTTCAGAATAAGCATTCTACAGAATTACAAAATATTAATAAACTTTTAAAAATCTAAAAAGAGTTTTAAAAGAGTAAAGATCAGGAAGAATGAAGCTGTATTAAATTCATTCAAAAGTAAAGATTTGAAGAGAGATTATTTCTAGAATGATGCTGCTCACTGGTAGAGCAATTTCTTAGTATCCATGAAGACCTAAGTTCATTCCCTAGTGCTATAAACATCTCTTATTGTACAAAAAGAAGAAGAACAAGTAGATCTTGTACCAACGTGTCATCACTGCACCTTCTTCTCTCAGCACTGCTCTTTCCATATGAACACTGCTCATTGACCATTCACATCACTGCAGCTCATGACACAGTTCCTCAGGAAAATATTCTCTTGCCCAAAGTTTTTCTCAAAGCCACTTTGACATCCTTATTTCTCAAACTATAGATCAGAGGGTTCAACATTGGTACTACAATTGTATAGAACAAAGAAGATACTTTTCCTTGGTCCAGGGACAAAACGGAAGGTGGTTGGAGGTACATGAAAGCCCCAGAACCAAAGAAAAGGCAAACCGCAATCATGTGGGAGCTGCAGGTGCTGAAGGCCTTGGACCTGCCCTCTGTGGACTGCATGCGAAGGATGCTAAAGAGGATGAGGGCATAAGAAATGAAGATGGAGACAATAGGCACACCAATTGCAATAGCCGCAACAATGAAGATTACCAGCTCATTTGTGAAGGTGCTGTCACAGGAAAGCTCCAGAACAGGGAGGATATCACACATGAAGTGATTGACAAGGTTGTCTGCACAGAAGGTCAGATTCATTATGTTTCCTGTATGGGCCAAACCTCCAGAGAAGCCCATTACATATACTTCCAGTAAAAGAAGAAAATATACTTGGGGGGACATGGTAACTCTGTACATCAAAGGGTTGCAGATGGCTACATAACGGTCATATGCCATGGCTGACAGAATGAAGGACTCAGAGATTCCAAAGAAACAGAAGAAAAACAGCTGGGTCATACACCCTAAGTAAGAGATGATGTTCTTCTTTGAGATAAAACTCATCAACATTTTGGGGCAGATAACAGAGGAGTAACAAGAATCTATTACAGAAAGATTGAAGAGGAAGAAGTACATGGGGGTGTGCAAGTGAGGGTTCAACCCTATCAGGGTGATCAAGCCCAGGTTCCCCACCACGGTGACCATGTAGAAACCTAGGAACAGGAAGAAGAGGGGCATGCGGAGTCCTGGCTGGTCTGTCAGGCCTGCGAGGATGAACTCTGTCACAGAGGAATTCATGGCAGTCATTCTTCTTAGGAGGAAGGCCTGTGTGACAGAGAGGGTCAGTGGAGAAAAGAATTAGCACCATCCTCGCAAACCTAAGTCCTCTTCATGAAAATAAAATCAAAGAAAAGAAGTAAACTCTAGTAGGAAAGATTGAACTATTTGAGGTGGACATGAACTACCAAGTGACTCCAGCTCAGGGTAAAGGGCTACACTTATCCTGCAGAATAAGGGTGGGCATTGGAGGGAAGCTTTTAGACTCCAAAGTCAATCTTTACCCATACCCTCCTGTTTGCAGCCCTTACACTAGTTCTGAAATCTGAACCTCTGCTCTGCAATGAATCCTACAGGCAGAAGACATCATGGCTCTGGGTCAGCACTAGAGAGTAAAAATTGAAATACTATTTTCTTCAGTCTCTTAACTCAACTGCACACAGGTTTAATGATAATGCTCTAGGCTAACACTCACTGAGGAGTTGCTGTGAAAGGCTCTAAGAATGTCACCATAAAGCAATCTTCACTGTACAGATAAGACACAAAGTACTCATAGTCACAAACTCTGCAGACTTCAGACAGAAGGGGAGCTCCAGCAGCTCCACACAAGTGTGGAGCTAACCTGTGTTTCACAGGTGATCAGGATAACAGAGGCATGGACCTTCTTTTGCTTGCAATGGGGATACTCTACCTGCTATCATTCCACAGAAGTGTTCTGTGGGAGACAAAGACCTGGTGAATAGAAAACACCATCTTAGAGCTTCCACCTTTTCCTTTCCCAGGCCAAAGCTCAGAATCTCAGCTTTACCTTGTAATCCTCTCAGTACTGATAACCTTGACTTACAACTGTTGTTTATCCAGTAGCCCTCCAGCTTCCAGGAATAAGAAGCTCCTGCCCTATGAATAACAGAATAGGCATGTTATTTCGGTTTGCAGATCTTAGTGGCCTGGTTATGAAGACAGAGACTCCCACAGGACCATGTCCTCAGAGTTTAACTCCTGAAGGAAAAAGAAATATCTGTTTCTCCTTCAGAATTCCATATTTGCCTTTGAGAAACAATTCTTTCTGACAATTTACAGTTAGTGTAATAACTGTAGTAATAGTGGAGGGAGTGATACTAAGTCATGAAACACATCCACATCTTCAATGTTAGAAAGTTGAACATTGCTATAAATACAATAAAGTAATTAGAAGTGGTCAAATATCCAAAAGTAAACATATATTTGATAAATACAGAGCAGTGGTATGTGGAATTAGAGGTAAGGACTTTATAACAACCCCTTGAATTACGTTTTTAACTTACATAAAATGGAAAATGAGATGTAGGAAAAAAACAGCATATTCCAACAGAGTATATGAAGAAACAAGATACCAAATAAAAATTTCAAAACTAGAGCAACACCCTGCCCAGGCCAAATGGATTCCACAGTCTCCAAGACCCAACTGGAGGATACAGCCCTTGGAACTCCACCCCCACCCAGCTCTGCCCTAAATCCAAGACAGCAAGGAAACCCCCTGCATGCCCAAAAGGCCCAGCAAAACCCAGGCCATTGAACAGCTCCAAACCCTACCCCATTCCCCATCCAAGTCATTACCTAGCAACCTCAGTGATAACCAGAAACCCACAGACCCCTGATCCACAGCAGACTCAGAGACTAAGAGACAAAGAGACTAAGGAACTAAGAGGGTTCCTCAGATCCTAATAGATCAAGAACAGCTACCTAAGACTCTTGAGTTTCTCAACACCTATTGGATCAAAAGTGGCCACCTGAAAACCACAGTGTGTCAACACTTACTGGAATAAGAGGAATCACTGTGACACAGAACATATTACCTCCAAGTGGACCAAGAACCCAGATTAGAGCAAGAGGGGCTTCCAGAGACACAGACACACCCAGAACAGATTGCACCAAAATCAGATCCCTGAGATTTAGACAAATCCTGCAGTGAACTGAGGAAGCAATAGGCAGATGCCAGTGCAAGAATACATATAGCAACATGAAGAACAGCATAGTACCACCAGAATCTGGTGGTTCTTCAACAGCAAGACCTGATCATGGCAATGCAGGAGAAGCAGAAGAAAATGACCTTAAAAGCAGCTTTATTGAGATAATAAAAGCCTTAAAAGAGGATTTAAAAAATTTTCTTAAAATGGATGAAAATACAGACAAAATGTTGGAAGAAATTAAGAAATTCCTGAAAGAAAATAAAGAAAACCAAGAAAAAAGAAATCAAACAGGTGAAGGAAACACACCAAGATTTAAAAATTGAAATAGAAGCAATAAAGAGACACAAACGGAGGCAATGCTGAAAATAGAAAATCTGAAGAAACAAACTAGAACTACAGATGGAAGCATAACCAACAGAATGCAAGAGATGGAAGAGAAAATCTTTGGAGTGGAAGATTTTACAATGGAAATAGAACATTAGTCAAATAAAACCAAAAAAAAATCATAATACAAAACATCCAAGAAATATGAGACACCATGAAAAGGCCAAATATGAGAATAATTGGAATCAAAGGAGAATACCAGCTCAAAGGCACAGAGAATATACTCAACAAAATCATAGGAGAAAACTTTCCAAACCTAAAGAAAGAAGTGCCTATAAAGATACAAGCAGCTTACAGAACGCCAAATAGACTAGAACCCCCCCAAAAAAAGTCTGCTTGACACATAATAATCAAACCACTAAACCTATAAAACAAAGAAAAAATACTAAGAATGGCAAAAAAGAAAAGGCCAAGTTACCTATAAAGGCAGACCCATAAAAATAATACCATATTACTCAATGGAAACAATAAAAGCAAGGAAACCTTGTTATACAGACACTAAAAGACCAAGGCTGCTGACCCAGACTACTATACCCATCAAAATAATAAATCACCATAAGAAGTAAAGAAGATATTTTTCAACAAAACAAGATTAAAGAATACCTAACCACAAATAACACTAGAAGGAAAACTCCAACCTAACAAAACCAGATATACCCATGAAACCACAAGCAATAGGTAATCCCACAGAAGAAAATCCTGAAGAAGGGAAACACACACATACTACCACCAAAAATAACAATCACTGGTCATTAATAACCCTTAATATCAATGGACTAAATTCACCTATAAAAAGACGCACCCTAACATGATGAGTACAAAAACAGAATCCAACTTTCTGCTGAATACAAGAGACACACTTCAACTTCAAAGACAGACACTGGCTCAAAATAAAGGGTTGGGAAAAGATTTTCCAATAAAATGGTCCTAAGAAATAAGCTGGTGTAGCCATCCTAATACCTAACAAAATAGGCTTCAAACTAAAATCAATCAAAAGAGACCAAGATAGACATTACTTATTCATCTCAGGAAAAAATCCACAAGATGAAGTTTCAATCCTGAACATTTATGCCCCTACCACAAGGGCACCTATATATGTAAAAGAAACATTATTAAAGCTTAAATCTCATATAAAACCCCACATATTAATAGTGGGAGACTTTGATACTCCACTCTCACCAATGGATAGCTCTACCAGATAGAAACTCAACAGAGAAATAAGGGATCTAACAGATGTTATGACCAAAATGAACTTAATAGATATATACAGAACTTTCTACCCACACACAAAGGAATATAGTTTTCTCAGCACCCCATGGAACTTCTCTAAGATTGACCACATACCTAGACATAAAGCAAACAGCAACAGATACAAAAAATGGTAATAATTCCCTGTATCATATCAGACCACCATAGTCTAACGCTGGAGTTCAACAACAACAAAATCACAGAAAGCCTACAAATTCATGAAATATCTCTCGACTGACCACCTTTGGATTAAGGAAGAAGTTAAGAAATAAGTCAAAGACTTCCTAGAATTCAATGAAAATGAATCCACAACATACCAAACTTATGGGACACAATGAGAGCAGTGCTAAGATGAAAATCTATAGCATTAGATACCTATATGAAAATCTCACACAAGGGACCTAACAGATCAGCTTTAGAACCATTAGAAGCAAACTTACCTAGAAGGAGTAGAGGCAGGAAATAATCAAACTTAGGGCAGAAATCAATGCAATAGAAACAAAGAGAACAAAGCAAAGAATCAATGAATCAAAGAGTTGGTTGTTTGAGAAAGTCAACAAAATAGATAAAACCTTATCCAAACTAACCAAAAAGGAGAGAGTATCCAAATTAACAGAATCAGATGAAAGGTGAGACATAACAATAAACACCCAGAAAATCCAGAGAACCATTAAAACATACTTCAAATATCTCTACTCCACTAAATTGGAAAAACCTAAAAGAAATGGACAGATTTCTAGACAGGTACCACTTATCAAAATTAAATCAAGACCAGATAAATGACCTAAATAGACCTACAACTCAAGGAAATTGAAACTGTTATTAAAAGTCTCCCAAGTACAAAAAGCCCAAGGCCAGATGGTTTCAGCAAAATTCTACCAGACATTCAAAGAACTAATACAATACTCCTCAAATTGTTTAATACAATATAAACTGAAAGAACATTGTCGAACTCTTTTTATAAGGTCAAAATCAACTTGATACTCATGCCACTCAAAGATACAACAAAGGGAATTGCAGACCAATCTCCTTCATGAATATAGATGCAAAAATACTCAAAAATCAGGAAAATAGAATTCAGCAACATAGCAAAAAAAAAAAAAAACTATTCACCATGATCAAGTAGGCTTCACCCCAGAGATGCAGGGATGGTTCAACATACCAAAAACGGCCAATGTCATCCATCATAGAAACAACCTGAAAGAAAAAAAAAAATGATAATCCCCTTGGATGCTAAAAAAAAAAATTGACAAAATCCAACACTCCTTCATGATCTGAAGAGATCAGGAATACAGAGGAAATACCTAAACATATATTAATGGAGATATACAGTAAGCCGACAGTCAACATCAAATTAAATAGAGAAAGACTTAAAGCATTCCCACTAATATCAGGAACAAGACAAGGCTGCCCTCTCTCTTTCCTTATCTATTCAGTATAGTTCTCAAAGTTTTAGCTAAAGCAATAAGAAAACAAAAGGAGATTAAGGGGATACAAATTGGAAAGGAAGAAATCAAACTATCTCTATTTGCAGATGATATGATTGTATACATAAATGACCCCAAAATTCTACCAGGGAACTCCAATTGCTGATAAATACCATCAGCAATTTAGCAGTGTTTAAGATTAACTTAAAAAATGAATAAATAGCCCTTCTACACACAAATGATAAAAGGGCTGAAAAAATCAGCAAAAGATCACCCTTTATAATAGCTGTAAATAGTATTAAATATCTTGGGTAACTCTAACCAAAGAAGTGGCAGATCTGTTTCACAAGAACTTTAAGTAACTGATGACAGAAATTAAAGAATATATCAGGAAATGGAAAGATCTCCCATGGTCCTGGATAGGTGTGATTAATATAGTAAAAAATGACAATTTTATCAAAAGCAATCTACAGATTCAATGCAATCCCCATCAAAATCACAATACACTTTTTTTACTTACCTTGAAAGAACAATATTCAACTTCATATGGAATAACAAAACCCAAGATTACAAAAACAATCCTGTTCAATAAAAGAACTCCAGGAAGCAAAACCATTCCTGACTTCAAGCTATGCTATAAAGTTACAGTAAGAAAAACAGCCTGTAACTGGCATATAAACAGACTTGTGGATCTATGGAAGAGAATCAAAGACACTGACCTTCATCCACACATCTATAAAGACATGATTTTTGACAAAGAAGCCAGAAACATACAATGGAAAAAACAGTATCTTCTACAACCAGTGTTGGCATAACTGGATGGTAGTATGTAGAGGAATGCAAATAGATCTAAACCTATCACTGTAGAGGTATTGTGTTGTTTCATGGTAAATAATTGCCCCACCCACTGGTTTAATAAAAAGCACTGATTGGCCAAAGGCAGGCAGGAAGTATGTGCAGGGCTACCAGACTAAGAAAATCTCTGAGAACAGAATGCCAGAGAGAGCACCAGAGAGAAGCTGCAAGATGCAGAGGACAACCATGCAGCTTTAAAGAAAGGTACCAAGCCACATGGCTGAACAAGAGACATGGGTTAGATGAAGGGTAGAGAGCTAGCAAGCTATATGCCTGGGCCTAAGGCTGATCAGCCTAAAACTAATGAAAGTGTGTGTGTCTCTGTGGGACTGCGGGACTGTGGGTCTGTGGGCCTAGACCTTGAGGTTAGGCCAGAAAGTCCAGGCCAGAAACATCATACTACATATCACCCTACACAAAACTCAAATCCAAGTGGATCAAAGACCTCAACATAAACCCAGATACACTGAACTTGATAGAAAAGAAAGTGGGAAATATTCTTCAATGCATTGGCACAGGTGACCACTTCCTAAATATAATACCAGTAGCGCAGAACAATTAATAAATAGGACCTCACAAAACTGAGAAACTTCTGTAAAGCCAAGGACAGGGTCAATAGGACAAAACAACAGCCTATAGAATGGGAAAAGATCTTCCCCAACCCTCTTTCTGACAGAGGATTGAACTATAAAATATATAGAAAACTCAAGAAACTAGAGCCCAAAAACCTAAATAACCCAATTTAAAAAATGGGGCTTAGAGCTAAAAAGGGAATTCTTAACAGAAGAATTACAAATGGCTGAAAGACACTTAAAGAATTGTTCAAATCCTTAGCCATCAGAGAAATGTGAAATGAAACAACCCTGAGATACCATCTTACACCTGTCAGAATGGCTAAGATAAAGCACAAATGACAGCCTATGCTGCAGAGGATGTGGAGCAAGGGGAACACCCCTCCATCATTGGTGGGAGTGTAAACTTGTAAAGCCACTTTGGAAAGCAGTATAGCAGTTCCTCAGAAAACTAGGTATCAGTCTACCCAATGATCCAGCAATACTACTATTGGGCATATACCCAAAGGATGCACATTCTTACCCCATAGCTCAACTATGTTCATAGCAGCATTATACATAACAATCAGAACCTAGAAACAGCCTAGATGTCCCTAGATGAAGAATGGATTAACAAATTGTGGTACATTACACAATGGAGTACTACTCAGCAATTTTAAAATATGACATCCAATGCAGGCAAATAGATGGATTTGGAGATTATCATCCTGAGTGAGGTAACACAGGCCCAGAAAGATAGACATGTTATGTACTCACTCACTTATATGTGGATTTTAGACAAAAAGCAAAGAATATTCAGGCTGCAAACCACAACCCCTGAACAGCTTGGGAACATAAAAAACTTAAGAGAGACATCCAGGGATTTCCCCAGAAAGGGAAAATAGAGAAGATCTCCTGAGTAAATTGAGGTTATAATGGGTAGTGACCAAAGAGAGGTGGGAACAAATCATGAGAGAAGGAGATGGTTGAGTGAGAGGAGCAACAAAATGGGAGGAAAAAATAGATGGATATCTTGATAGAGGAAGCCAATGTGGGGTTGTAAAGAGGCCGGATGATAGGGAAACCTCTAAGAACCCACAGAATGTCCCTAGTTAGGATTCCAACCAATAGTAGAGGGGGTACCTAAACAGGACTTTCCATATAATCAAATGAATGACCACCCTAAGTGTCATATAGATCCTACATCGAGCAATGAATAGAGGCAGAAGCAGAGATCCATAGCTAAGCACCATGTTGAGCTTTCAATCCAGCTGGAGAGAGAGAAGGTGTAGATGAGCAAAGGGATCTGGATAATAAGGAGGAAACCCACAGAAATGGTTGCCTGGTGCTATTGGGAGCTCGCTGAATCAGAAACAGCAGTGAGGAATCTTCAGTGACTGTTGAATGACATAGTCAATTTGTGGAGCCTCTTAGTGTAGAATCAGACTATGTTCCTATACATGAACTGGCATCTTAAAGCCCATTCCCTACAGAGGAACACCTAACCCAGCCTTAATACTGAGATGAAGGAATTGGACCTACCTCAAATAGATACACCAAACTGAATTGATCCATGTTGGAACTACTTGCCCTCCTTGAGGAATGGAGGGGGGGATAGGGTGGGAAGAGGCTGGGGGAGGATTTAAAGGAGGGAAAAGGAGGTGAGCACGGGTATACATGGAATAAAACCCTTTTAAATAAATTTAAAAACTGAGAAAAATTCCAAACTGAAAACTTTTTAGTAAGTTAGAAATTCAGTGAATTGAATTAATATAGCACTTGGTAAAGTCACACCAAGTGTCAGTGACATTAAAGAAAGAATTAATAAAAATCGGTGACTTTAAACTCTATTCCATTCACAACAGTCATACACACACACACACACACACACACACACACACACACACACACACACACACCTAAGAATAAACCTAAAAAATGGGAGGAAAGACCTCTATGTGATAGGTGTTCTTGATTGTAAACTTGACTCCATCTGAAATTAATTAAAATCCAATCATCTAGGTACAACTGCTAAGGATTTATCTTGATGATTACTGAAGGTAAAACTCACCCAAAATCTGGAATTTTAGAGGTAAGAAGATCCACCTTAAATAGAGGCCACACCTTCTTCTGGCAGCCTATATACAGATCATGGAAGAATAAGAATGAGGCACTTCCTCTTTGCCTGCTTGCCCTCACTGTCTCTGGCAAGATCATCCCTTCATTGGCATTAGAACTTAGCACAACTGACTCCTTAAAGGAAGTGCCATTCAGGTTATAAAAATCAGCATGGAGACAGAAACACCTGTCAAAAATGAAAATGAAGGCATAATGCATCAACGTCCATAGTTCTGGAAAAGTCTCTAAAAGTACTAACTTGGTTTTCTGGCTTGTGTAGTTCTACTTCCAGCTAACTACATGATTTTTACACTAGAGTGAGTTTTTGGAAGTAATAAGCCCCCATAAATTCATACATTTGAATTCTTAGTCATCAGAAAGTGACATTTGAGAAGATTTAGGTGTGGTCTTCAGTAAGTGTGGCCTTTTTGGAGGAAGTGTCTCCCTGGGAGTGAATACAGTTTTGAGGTTTCAGAAGTCTATGCCTGACCCAGTTCTTTCTCTTTCTACAACCTGTAGATCAAGTTGGAACCCTCAGCTATTGCTCCAGTGCTATGCATGCCAACATCCTCCCTACCATGATGATATTGGACTAAGCGTCTGAAACTATAAGCCAGCCCCAACTAAATGCTTTCCTTTTTAAGGGTTGCCTTGGTCATGATGTCTCTTCAAAGGAATAGAACAGTGATTAAGACAAGTTTTTAAAACAATGCCAATTCTGTGCTTTGAGAGGAGAAATCATGTTCAACAAATAAATGACTCTGGTAACGCACAACATAAGCATACAAAAGAATAAAATTAGATCCCTATATCTCACCTTGCACAAATCTCAACTCTGGACAGATCAAAAGACCTAGACCTCAACATGAGAATGGATAATCTGAATTGCTAGAGGGAAAGGTAAGAGCATGTACTTCAAAATATAGAAACGGGCAAAGGCTTTATATATAAATCTCCAGAAAAACCAACTGGAGACTCCAAAGTCTCCCGGGCTACAGCTGACTAAGTGGTGAGTGGCACTGACCCTCAGGCCAAGCGGAGACCATGGTCCCCAAACCCCAGTATGGGTACACAGCCCCCAGCACCCAACCAAACCCATGCTGGCTGGAGCTCTGGGGAGCTCACTGAATCAAGAACAGCCACTGAGGAACCATCAGGAAAAGGAGCTAGGCCCTCCAAAGGTAGGCAACTGTCAATTGGCATGAGCAGTATGTGGAGCATCGAGGGGTGGAATCAGACCATGTTCCTGTGCATGGGCTGGCACCTTGGAGCCGTTTCCTTGCAGAGGAATGCCTAACCCACTCTTGAGTTTGGGATAAGGAAATAGAACTTTAGCTGGAATAGATGTGCCACCCTGAGATGACCCACCTTGGGACTTCTTGCCCTTTCTGGGGAGGGGATGGGGGAATGAGGAGGGAAAGGCTGAAGGCTGACTGGGAGAGAGTGGGAGGAAGGAACGGAGAGGGAACAGGGAGATACATGGATAAAAAAGACTTGTTTGTTAAAAAAAAATAAAATGAACATACAAAAAAATTGAAATTTAAAACAAAAAAAAGCTCAAGAAACACAGAAAATAAATGAAACTGGGAATAGTAAATTATACAAGCGAGGTCACAGAGATCCAGATATACCACATGCTCTCAGTCATATGCGCATAGTCAATTTAACATAGGACAGCTGTACAAGCCAGGAAACTTGAATGGGACAATGCCAGGGATTCCTTAAACAGGGAGAACAGTGCAACATAGATAGAGGGAACATAAAGGTAGAGCCCACAGTGAGTAAAGTTTCACCAGAGAGACTGGGTGGTAGAGGCATCAGGGATATGAGGGTGGAGGGAGGAAGATTACCCTAAACCCGTATGGAAACCCACTATTTTATGACGAAACAAAATAGAAAAATGGCATTTGCCAGCATTGCTAAACAATGCTACTTCCTAGAAGCAGTGGGTGGATAAACAAACTACTCAGTCCCCAGTGTGAGTCGGACAGGAGGCCATAGAGGCAGCCAAACAGTACATAACACCCCTCCAATAGGCATACCACCAAGTAGGATGTCACTTCTTCATCTGATATTATGTCAAATTTTACAATGAAAAATACTGCTGTAATTGAAGGGAATGTTGGAGCCATAACCGTTTTTTGTTTCATTTTTAATTGTCACAAGATTACCTAGTATGTGCATATGTATATTATGAAATTATTAAATCAGGACAATGAGCATATTTATCATATCAAATACCTGTTATTTCTATGTGATGAGAACATTTAAAATTCTTTCTTTTTAACTAACACTTCGTTATTTATTTAATAACATAAAATTATCTAATATTTAGTAGCATTATTATTTATTTAATGCATAAATTTTATTGTGCAGTACAATACCAGAACGTGCTCCTCCATTCTCTTACTACTTGTGTACATTGGAAACTGTTCTCAGTACCCTTTCTCTGCACTATCACAACTTCCAATGACAATTATTTTACTGTTGCTTCTGTGGGAACAACATGATCACAGTTCCTGTGAGGAACTCATGTGGCATTTGCTCTTCTGGGCCTGGCTAGTACATTCATCTTATAATGAGAAGCTCATAGCTATTAACATTGCTGTTTCTAGGCATACATTTGTAAGAATACTGAATTTGACCTTACTAAATCTTTTCTCAATGACATTCCTGCCAGCAGTATACATTTTCCCTGTGTTAGTGAATTATTTCTTTACAAATTAAAACTATTATATGCTAAAATTACCATCCTGCTATTTTAATTTACAGTTCTTCATTTATACAGTTGTCTTAGTGACATTTCCTGACGCTGTAATATCACCCTGCCCAAAGCACTAAAGGGAGTTAGAATACCTTTGAAGAAAGAAGTTTAAGGAAACTAAGCACATTGTATCTTCAGAAGGAAAGCAGAAAGCTATGACTGTGCTCACCTTCTCTCCTTTTCATTGATTCCAGGATCCCAGAGGGTGGAGCTTCCCACCTGAGGTCACATGACTTTTATGATCCCTTACACTTGTGGCCAAAGCTTTCCCTGATCTAGATAGATCCCTCACAAGTTTGTCATGGAGCTTGTCTCCTGGGCAAACATCTATCCTGTCAAGCTGATAATCACCATTAACCAATACCCCACTTTTGTCAGTGGCACAGCCTACAGGTCTCAGTTAGGGTTGCTTTCTCTGCCAATTAATGAATTAGAAGGCAGGAAATATCTACTGCAACAGATAGCAGAGGAGAAAGCTTGAACCCCCAGACACAATCAGCAGTTGAAGAAAGATGTTTATTAGGGTGAGGAACCACACGTACATAATGCTCACAAGAAAAAGGCACTTGGTGAAGAAGATAGGACACCCAGGAAGACGAGAACCAATCTTTAATGTGTCTCATTAGAAAGGAACAAGGCTCTAAGAGATAACAACCAGAGATTGTATGCTAAAATAAAATAAAATGAAGCAAAGACTTTTCTATAGAAGGTAAACACAGCAACCCAACTGGAGGAAGAAAGTTCAAGAGCTGGCAAGGGAGTCAGAACCACTCACTCTCACAATCAGAAGTCCATAAAATTACTGAGCTAATAGCTATAATATGTACCCAGAGGACCTGGTATAGACCCGTATAGGCTCTGCGCTTGATGCTCAGTCTCTAGCTCGTATGCACACTGTTTAGATGATTCAGAGGGTCAGGTTTTCTTTGAGTCCTCCAAACTCTCTGATTTGTACAGTTTTTCTGTCTTCTCTTCCACAGGATTCCCTGAGGTCTGAGAAGAGAGATTTAACGGAGATCTCTAATTTAGACTTTCTCTCTGCATAATGCCCAGCTATGAATCTCTGCATCCATTCTCATCTGAGGCTGAAGGAAACCTCTCTCTGATGATCTCTGACAGTGACCAGATAAGGTCCTGATCTATGAATATAGAAAAATACCACAAAGAATTATTTTATAGTTTTGGTTTAGTTTGGTTTTTTTTTTTTTTTTTTACCAGTCATGTGTGGTTACCCTAGAATTTTGGGTTATCTAGTCTCTGGTTCTTGGTTATCCAATCAGTGTTGGGTATGGGTTCCTTGTCAGTAGTGGGCCTTAAGTGGAATCAGACATTTGTTGGATACTGTCACAAATTCTTTGTTACCATTGCCCTAGCATGTTTTTAGGCAGTACAGATTAGAGGTCAAAGGTTTTGTGACTGGGTTGGTTTTCCCGTTTTGTTGTTGTTTGTTGCTGTTGTTTGGTGGTGGTAGTGGTGGTAGTTAGTAGTTGTTAGTGGTTGTTGGTGGTTGTTGTTGTAGGTTCTTGTTGGTTGTGGTTGTTTGTTGTAGTTTGTTGTTGTTGTTGTAGGTTGTTGTTGGTTGATGTTAATGTTTGTTGTTGTTTGTTGGTGGTGGTTGTTGTTGATTGGTTGTTGTTGGATGTTGTTGTTTGTTGGTGGTGGTGGTGATGGTTGTTATTATTGGTGCTGTTGTTTTTAGCCTGCAAGGAACTTTGCTGTGACAAAGAGACTAGACCATGGAGGGTGAAGGCTCCTGTGGGCACCAGCTCGACTTCTTCCGTGTTCAAAGATTTGTGTGGATGTTGTTGGCAGCAATGGGCTCCACTGTTACTTTTGTGGAAAGAAACCTTCTGTTTTAGCATCAGCTTGAGCTGTTTGGGATTTTCCATGGGATTTCTTTGGCCAACAATTCAACTAAATGCCACACAGAATGCTCACTGGAAGCCTTACCTAGCTCCAAGAAATGACCAGTTGAGACTCAGTATCCCCATTACTAGGAGTTTTCACTATAATCACCTTCACAGATTCCAGGAAGTTTCCACTGCACCAGGTTTCTGTAGCACCTCCTAAATGCTGCCTAATTCCAGCCATCTCTCCCATTGTTCCACATCTACTCCTACATGAACTATCACCTATTTTTTAATTCTATCAGTTGTGATATAATCCTTTAAAATACTATTTCAGCCATTCTCATTTTACTTCCTATAATTTTTGGTAATGAGGCATTTCAGATAATTGAAAGAGGACAGAAAAGGATAGCAATCTCATAAATAATGTGAGTGAGGGGAAAGAATGAGGTTATGATCTCTGATGCTCTGAGGCCTGGCTGGAGAGATTCTAGGTCAAGGGGGTGCATCTAGACTTGCCACTCCTCCCTCTCCAAAACAGCTACATGCTGACAGATGTACCTGCACACCACTATAACCAGGTCAAGGATATAGTGGCAGAATGTCTCCCGACTGTTTCTGTCTCTACTATTAGACCAGGAATCCTCCACTGTTGGATTTAGTTTTCACAGCAGAGACTTTGACTACCTTGTGGTACTCCTGAAAGTGGCTCCGTATGTGAAATAATTGTGGTGGAGATTTCATAATGTGGATTACGGTTGGGTAAAGATAACCCATAGGCAGACAAAACATATGCTAAGATACCAGCATAATGGATAGCTTTAAAAAAAAATGGCACGTACATTTTATTAATGAAAAGTTCTATAGAAAAAAATTAGTATAATTTCAACATATATGTAATAACCCTTTGCTGATTTTAAAAAGTAAACTTTATTCTACACTGGATACAGTGGTACATCTCTCACATATGCAAGAACCTTGAGCAGGAGTTTATCTTCATCTAGTCAGGAGTTTAAGCCCACCCTAAGCTAGAGTCAGGAGAAGATAAAAGTGGAGAGGAAGACAGACAGGCAAAGACAGAGACAGACTTATTCTGAGTTGCATGTGGATTGCTTTTACAAGGTGTTGGGCAGAGCTTTATGCAACTTATCCTGGGGAGAAGATCAGAGCCCTCATGCTTCCTCTTGGCCAAATCTTGAAAGAAGCAGTCTACACCCTCCCGAGCCATGTTATCCTGGTCAAAATAGTAGCCCAGAGAGACAGAGACATAGGAGGTCACAGATGCAAGCTGATAAGGCAGTTCATGGCAGCTTCCATTTTGGTGGAATAATTCTGATAAATCTGGAAGGTCATGGGTCATGCTAAGTAACCAGCAAGGAACTGGATGGTCCTAAATGTCAAAGGCTATAAGGAGATGGTCTCAGAGACAGCAATGGAGAGACTGAAAAGCTGCTGGAAGCTAACAAAGAGAGGGTCTCCATGTTTGTTCTGTCCAAACACTGCTGCGTCAAGACACAAATACACAGGACCTCCGAGGCAATTTGATTTTTAAAGATTTGGGAGAACTTTGGGTTTTTTGTTTGTGTGCTTGTCTATTGTGTTTGTGTGCCCCATGTGTGTAGGTGCTCTTGCAAGCCAGAGGAAGGTATTAGATCTTCTAAAACTAAAGCTATAAGCAGTTGGGAGCCACCCAGGTTGGAGGCTCAGAACAGTGTGCAGGGCTTTTAGAAGAGCAAGAAGTTCTCTACACCACTAAGTCATCTCGATCACCGCCCCAAAAAATACCCATTTAAAAAGATACATTACATTATTTTAATGCATTATCATACATTAAAAAAGAAATATTACCAGGGCTTAGTCCTGATATCAAATACCATATACCTACAGAGTATATTATAAACACTAATCAAATTACATTTATGTATTTAGAAATTGTAATAATTAAGAAAAGGGGTCATAAATTAGAAAAAACATAGGAGGGGCTGGAAGAAGAAAAGGGGAGAAGGTAAAGGTATAATTATAACTTAATTTCAAAGATAGGATAATTTAAAATTATCACTTAATAATGATATGACCAAAACACAGTTTAAAGACAGACAAAACAGACATAAATTCATCTTTCTGATATCAGTATATTTTTATACCAGATATCCTTGATTAAAAACAGATTTCAAAGTTTACATTATGCCTGAAATAATATTATATTAAATTGCTCATAAGACCCTTATAAGAATAAAGGGTCTGTGATTATAAAAAAATAAATAAATAAAAATCAACAACAGAATCTGGCATGCCCAGACACATTCTGGGAACTCTGACTCTGGTAATACCATAGGAAAATGCTGTTTTGCTCAATGTATGTAAGTTAAAAAAAAAATTATGAATGGAAAAAAAACACCTAATTACATATTTGTGCATTTTCAATAGAGAAGTATATTTCTGCATTAACATAAACAGCTAAACACTATAGGCAGAACAAGGGCCAGGAGGAACAGAGCTCTGTCTAAGTCTCACTCAAATATAACATTGAAACAGCATTTCTAGGCCTAATGGAGCCTGGTGGTAAAAGAAATTGCCCAGCATTAAAAAGACCTAGGTTGTTAACCTCCCTAGGACCATGAACTTCTCTTCTTGTACAGGAAGAAGACAAACATTTGTTGCAGTGGGGTTTCTTGGTCCCGGGCGGCCAGAGGCCTAGACCCTGCCGCGCCAGACCTCTTAGCCACCAGCCGCTGCTGCTCAGGCTCCCCAGAAACGAATCAGACCCATTTCTATTAATCTGTCTGCCACGTGGCCCGTGGCTCACCTGTGGTCCTTACATGTTGCTCTTTAGATGGCTTATTCGATCTGTCTGACTCTGCCCTGCTTCTCCTACCTATGCTCTGATTTCTCCTCCTACTTCTTCTATGGTGCCTGTCATGGCCCAAAACCGTTCCTTTATTTAAAGATTGAGATTCACAGCATACAAAAAGGCATTCTCACATCAAACACTAGATCTTGTACCAACGTGTCATCACTGCACCTTCTTCTCTCAGCACTGCTCTTTCCATATGAACACTGCTCATTGACCATTCACATCACTGCAGCTCATGACACAGTTCCTCAGGAAAATATTCTCTTGCCCAAAGTTTTTCTCAAAGCCACTTTGACATCCTTATTTCTCAAACTATAGATCAGAGGGTTCAACATTGGTACTACAATAGTATAGAACAAAGAAGATACTTTTCCTTGGTCCAGGGACAAAACGGAAGGTGGTTGGAGGTACATGAAAGCCCCAGAACCAAAGAAAAGGCAAACCGCAATCATGTGGGAGCTGCAGGTGCTGAAGGCCTTGGACCTGCCCTCTGTGGAGTGCATGCGAAGGATGCTAAAGAGGATGAGGGCATAAGAAATGAAGATGGTAACAATAGGCACACCAATATCAAAGCTCACAAAAATAAATACTACCAGCTCATTCACATAGGTGCTGGTGCAAGAATGTTCCAGAAGGGGAAGGATGTCACACATGTAGTGGTTGACAAGGTTATCAGCACAGAAGGTCAGTCTCACCATAGACATTGTGTGGGCCATGGCTCCAGCGAAGCCCATTAAATATACACCAAACAAAAGAAGTAAGCACACCTGGGGAGACATGGTGACCATATACATCAGGGGGTGACAGATGGCAACATAACGGTCATATGCCATGGCTGACAGAATGAAGGACTCAGAAATTACAAAGAAACAAAAGAAAAACAGCTGGGTCATACATCCTGGGTAAGAGATGATATTCTTCTTTGAGATAAAACTCATCAGCATTTTGGGAGAGATGGTGGAGGAGTAACAGAAGTCTATTACAGAAAGATTGAAGAGGAAGAAGTACATGGGGGTGTGCAAGTGAGGGTTCAACCCTATCAGGGTGATCAAGCCCAGGTTCCCCACCACGGTGACCATGTAGAAACCTAGGAACAGGAAGAAGAGGGGCATG
Source organism: Phyllotis vaccarum (assembly GCA_033318265.1). Lineage (NCBI taxonomy): Eukaryota > Metazoa > Chordata > Mammalia > Rodentia > Cricetidae > Phyllotis > Phyllotis vaccarum. The sequence continues at coordinate 93,026,418 of JARWLC010000012.1, forward strand.
CGGAGTCCTGGCTGGTCTGTCAAGCCTGTGAGGATGAACTCTGTCACAGAGGAATTCATTGCAGTCATTCTTCTCAGGAGGGAGACCTGTGTGACAGAGAGGGTCAGTGGAGAAAAGAAACATTACCACCATCCTGACAAACTTAAGTCCTCTTCATGAAAATAAAATCCAAAGGTGAAATGAACTCAGGGAAGAAAGCTTGAACTATTTGAGGTGGACAGTCATGAACTACCAAGTGATTCTAGCATCCAGCTCAGGGGAAAGGGCTACGCTTATCCTGCGGAATAAGAGCTGGCATTGGAGGGAAGCTATTAGACTCCAAAGTCAGTCTTTAGCCGCGTCCTCCTGTTTGCAGCCCCTACACCAGTTACTGAAACCTGAACCTCTGCTCTGCAATGAATCCTCACAAGCAGAAGGCATCGTGGCTCTGGGTCAGCATTATACAGTAATAAACTGAAGGATTTATGGTGATATATATTTAATAAAAACGGTCTTGAATAAGAGAGGAAAGCCAACTACAGAGCCAAGCCTCGAAGGTAAGGGAGTGGTGACCCACAACTTCAATCCTAGCTTCGGGAATGTTAAAAGAAGAAATAAGATCGCTGGGCAGGGGGAGAGAAGGGAGGCTTTTCGGCTTTCCCAGACACATCCTTGGTGAGCTGAGGTGAGGAGGTTTGGGATCATATGACTTCCTGGAGACAAGCCTGAGGAATTGGCAGGTGAGAAGGGGCTGAGATTTGTTTTTCTATCTGTCTGATATTTGAGTTTTTCCCCAATATCTGGCTCTGGGTATTAGGTATTATATACCAAATAGAATTCTTACTATAAGTACTGTTTCCGGGAGTCTCTTAACTGCACATAGGTTTAGTGATAATGTTCTAGGCTAACACTCACTGAGGAGTTACCGTGAACGGCAAGCAACAACTGTCACTTTACAGATGAGACACAGAGTACTCAAAGTCACAAACCCTCCAGACTTCAGACAGAAGGGGAGCTCCAGCAATCCCACATGAGGGCATCCTAACCTGTGTTTCACAGCTGGTCAGGATCACACAGGCATGGACCTTCCTTTGCTTGCAGCAGTAGGGTCTGCCTACTGTTTGTCCTCAGAGGTGATCTGGAGAGATAAAGACCTGGTGAACAGATAACAACAGCTTGGACCTCCAGACCTTTTACTTCCCAGGTCACAGCTCAGAATCTCGGGTTTGCCTTGTAATCCTCTCAGTACTGAAAACCTTGACTTACAACTGTGGTTGACTCAATGACCCTCCACTTCCAGGAAGAAGGAAGCTTCTGCCCTGTGAATAACAGAGTAAGAATGTCATTCTGGGTTGCAGATCTTGGTGGCCTGGTTATGAAGACAGAGGCTCCCTCAGGACCATTTCCTCAGAGTTTCACTCCCTAGAGAAGAAGAAATGTTTGTTTCTCCTGCATAATTCCATGTTTGCCTTTGAGAAACATTTTTTTCTGACAATTAACAGTTATAATAATGTTAGAAGAAATGATCCTGGGTCCTGAAACACATGCAAAACCTCAGTGTTAGAAAGTTGAAGCTTACTATAAATACAATGAAATAACAAAATTGGTCCAGGATTGAAAATAAAAACATATTTGATAAATACAGAGCAGTGTGACCTGTAATTAGAGGTAAGGACTTTAAAATAACCACTTTAATGACACTTTTAATGTACATAAAACTGTAAATAAGATCATAAATAAATATTCCAACAAAATATACAAAGTAAAAAAATACCAAATGAAAATTTCAAAACTGGAACTTTTCATAGGAAGTTAGAAATTTGGTGAATTGAGTTAACATCAGACTGGGTAAAAGTACACAAACTATCAGTGAATCAAAGACAGAATTAATAGAAAACAGTCACATTAAATTCTACTCCGTTCACAATAGTCGCATACACACACACACACACACACACACACACACACACACACACACACAAATAAACACAAACAGGGAAGAAGACCTCTATGTAATAGCTGTCCTTTGTTATAAACTTGAATACACCTGGAAATAACTAAAACCCCATCAGCTGAGTATATCTTCCAAGGATTTATCTTGGATCATTCAAAGTGAGAAGACCCACCCTAAATCTGGATTTTCCAAATGTGAGAAGGAAGATCCACCTTAAATAGAGGCCACACCTTCCGATGGCAGCCTATATACAGGACATGGAAGAATAAGAATGAAGCACTTCCTCTTTGCCTGCTTGCCCTCACTGTCTCTGGCAAGATCATCCCTTCACTTAGATGTAACAGAGCACCAGACCTTAGCACAAATGACTCCATGATGGATGTGCCATTTAGGCTGTAAAACTTAGTATGGAGACAGCACCACCCGCCAAAAATGAAAACAAATATCTAATGCATCAAAGTCCATAGTTCTGGAAAAGTCTCTAAATGTACTAACCTTGCTTTTTGGCTTCTGTAGTTCTGCTTCTAGCTAACTAAAGTATGTCAACCCAGGACATGAGTGTCATGCTTAAAAGCTCGCCCTGAAAAGGGCTCTGTGCAGGGTAGTCACTGACCAGCTAATAAAGCCTTTCTATTGGATTAAATCCATGTCCAAGTAGACTTCTCTAGTGAATAGCCCACAAGATAAAGCCTACTTTTTCAAGATTCCAATGTATACTGAGGTCTAGCTGAGACATCCAGTCTCATGAACTGGGCAACCACTGGATTTGTGGACTGTTTCAATAGACAGCCATTGTTGGAGTTGCTGGAAAATAGCCTGTAAGCCAATCTAATACATTCCATCTGTGTGTATGTGTATATGAACAGAGAAATTTAGATATAAACACAGATGCATTCACTCAATCAGTCCTCTTCCTCTAAGGAACCTTGACTAGTACACTGTAAGAGGATTACTTTAAGACACTGAAGAAATTGACAGAAACACTAGAAGATAGGTGTCATGAGCAGAACTAATCTTGGGAAAATATTCTTCGTACCAAAAGGAATCTGCAGATTCAATCAACATTTTTAGGGCCACTCTTCAAAGATGTAAATCAAACAATCTTAAATTTTATACGGAAACACAAAAGACTAAAAATGAAGTCCTGAACAAAAGGAATGGTGCTGGAGGTATCACCATCCATGATTTCAACTTACACCACAAGCTATAATAATAAAAAATTAAAATAAATTAAAACATGATACCAGGATAACACAGGCACGGGATCAGTGTAACAGAGTAGAGGACCCGTATAAATCCATAAGCTACAGCTAAAGTGAGTTTGTGGAAATAAGAATGGCCCTCATAAATTCATACATTTGAATTCTTAGTCATAAGATAGTGACATTATTTGAGAAGATTTAGGAAGCGCTGTCTTCAGTAAATGTGGCCTTTTTGGAGGAAGTATCTCGCAGAGAGTGAGATTGGAGATTTAGAAGTCTATGCCTGGCCCAGTTCTCTCTCTTCCTGCAATCTGTAGGTCAAGTTGGAATACTCAGCCACTGCCATGTATGCCAATATGCTCCTCACCATGACAACATTGGACTAAGCCTCTGAAACTATAAGCCAGGGCAAATTAAATGCTTTCCTTTTTAAGGGTTGCCTTGGTCATGGTGTCTCTTCACAGAAATGGAACAGTGATTTAAAAAAAAAAAACTTCTTTAAAAGATGATAAAATATAGTCATTGGAGATGAAAAAGCATCTTCAACAAATGACTCTGAGAAAGCACAATATAAGCAGGTCTCGCCTTACACAAATCTCAACTCTAGCTAGATCAAAAGACCTAGACCTCTAGATAAACCAGATACTCTGAAATTTCTAGAGGGAAAAGTGTTTCACGAATTCTGGTCACACTAAATGAAACTCAGAGCCAGATATATGGGGAAAGCTGGAATATCAGAAAGAGGAAACAGACCACAGTCAATTCTCACCCAGTTACCTTCCAGTTTCCTCAGCCTCCCTCCTCATTGCTTCTACAGAATGATCTGTCTTCCTATGCCTGCCTTTAATACCTTCTTTGACCAGTTGTTTCACATCCAGATTAATATTAAAGGTGTGAGATACTACTATTTGGTAGTTAGCCTTGAACTCACAGAAACACAGAAAGATCTCTGTCTCTGGAGTTATGGGATTAAAGGCATAGGACATCACTCCCAGTGTTTCCCTTTGCTAGGATTAAAGGCATAACCCTCTGACCCTCCTTGACAGACTGGGTGGATCTGTTCTCTGATATTCCAAACTGGTTTTATTAAATATATAACATATCACCACAGAAAAAGTAAGAACATCTATTTCAAAACATGCAAACAGGCAATGGCTTTATATGTAAGACACCAGAAACATAGGAAATAAACAAAACTGGAACTAGACAAATTACAGAGAGAGGTAACAAAGGTCCAGTGATACCACATGCTCTCAGTCATATGCGCATAGTCAGTTTAACATAGGACAGCTGTACCAGCCAGGAAACTTGAATGGGACAATGCCAGGAATTCCTTAAACAGGGAGAACAGTGCAACATAGATAGAGGGAACATAAAGGTAGAGCCCACAGTGAGTGAACTTTCACCAGAGAGACTGGGTGGTAGAGGCATCAGGGATACAAGTGTGAATGGAGGAAAATTAACCTAAACCCATATGGAAATGCACTATCTTATGACCAAATAAAGAAGAGAGCTTTAACAGCATTACTCAGCATTGCTAGATAATGCCTAGAAGAAGTGGGTGAGTAAACAAAATTCTCACTCTCCAGTGTGAGTTGGACAGGAGGCCATAGAGGCGGCCAAACAGTACATAACACCCCTCCAATAGGCATACCACCAAGTAAGATGTCATTTCTTCTTCATCTGATATTATGTCAAATTTTACAATGAAAAATACTGCTGTAATTGAAAGAAATTTTCATCTCATTTTCAATTGTCATAAAATTGCCTAGTATGCACATATGTATATTATAAAATTATTAAATCAGGACAATGAGCATAACTTGTTATTTCTATGTGATGAGAACATTTAAAATTCTACTAAGCACTTTGTTATGTATTTAATAACATTAAATTATTTAATATTTAATAGCATTGTTATTTATTTAATACATAAATTTTATTGTACAGTACAATACCAGAACTTGCTCCTCCATTCTCTTACTACTTGTGTACATTGGAAACTGTTCTCAGTACCCTTTCTCTGCACTATCCCAACTTCCAATGACAATTATTTTACTGTTGCATCTGTGGGAACAACATGATCACAGTTCCCGTGAGGAACTCACGTAGCATTTGCTCTTCTGGGCCTGGCTAGTACATTCATCTTATAATGAGAAGCTCATAGCTATTAACATTGCTGTTTCTAGGCATACATTTGTAAGAATACTGAATTTGACCTTACTAAATCTTTTCTCAGTGACATTCCTGCCAGCAGTATATATGCACCCTTTTCCCTGTGTTATTGAATGATTTCTCTACAAACTAAAACTATTCTATGCTAAAATTTCCATCCTGCTATTTTAATTTACAGTTCTTCATTTATACAGTTGTCTTAGTGACATTTCCTGACACTGTAATATCACCCTGCCCAAAGCACTAAAGGGAGTTAGAATCCCTTTGAAGAAAGAAGTTTAAGTCTACTAAGCACACTGTATCTTCAGAAGAAAAGCAGAAAGCTATGACTGTGCTCACCTTCTCTCCTTTTCACTGATTCCAGGATCCCAGAGGGTGGAGCTTCCCACCTGAGGTCACATGACCATTATGATCCCTTACACTTGTGGCCAAAGCTTTCCTTATTCTAGATAGATCCCTCACAAGTTTGTCATGGAGCTTGTCTCCTGGGCAAACATCTATCCTGTCAAGCTGATAATCACCATTAACCAATACCCAACTTTTGTCAGTGGCACAGCCTACAGGTCTCAGTTAGGGTTGCTTTCTTTGCCAATTAATGAATTAAAAGGCAGGAAATATCTACTGCAACAGATAGCAGAGGAGAAAGCTTGAACCCCCAGACACAATCAGCAGTTGAAGAAAGATGTTTATTAGGGTGAGGAACCACACGTACCTCATGCTCACAAGAAAAAGGCACTTGGTGAAGAAGATGGGACACTCAGGAAGACGAGAACCAATCTTTAATGTGTCTCATTAGAAAGGAACAGGGCTCTAAGAGATAACAACCAGAGATTGTATGCTAAAATAAAATAAAATGAAGCAAAGACTTTCCTATAGACGGTAAACACAGCAACCCAACTGGAGGAAGAAAGTTCAAGAGCTGGCAAGGGAGTCAGAGAACCACTCATTCTCACAATCAGAAGTCCATAAAATTACTGAGCTAATAGCTATAATATGTACCCAGAGGACCTGGTATAGACCCGTATAGGCTCTGTGCTTGATGCTCAGTCTCTAGCTCATATGCACACTGTTTAGATAATTCAGAGGGTCAGGTTTTCTTTGTGGCCCCCATTCCCTCTGACTCTTACAGTTTTTCTGCCTTCTCTTCCACAGGATTCCTTGAGGTCTGAGAAGAGGGATTTAATGGAGCTCTCTAATTAATCCCATAAATTCAGAGACAGAGATCTTTCTATGTTTTTGTAAATTCAAGAATTACTACCAAATAGTAGTAGCTCACACCTTTAAATTTAACATAGATATGAAACAATCTGACAAAGAAGGTGTTTAAGGCAGGCAGAGGAAGACAGATAGGCAGTAGAAGTCACGAGGAGCAAGGAAGCCAGAAGATAGCTGGGTGAGATTTGACTGTGGTGTTTCCTCTCTCTGATATCTCAGCCTTTTCCCAATATCTGGCTCTGAGTTTCCTTTATTACAACCAGAATTAATGCAACAATGAAGTATTACAGAAATCTGAACTGGTCTTATAATAAAAACCCAGAGCAGAGGAAAAAACCACTAGAGAAGTTCCTCACCACTACTGAAACCCCGAGTCTAAAGGAGAAGATTCTGCCTCCACAAATCCTAAGACTGTAAAGCTCTAAGTCCTCAACCGTAAGATGGGAAGAGGTGAACTCCTGTCTCTTCTTGCTTTATATTGCTTTCTCTGCCCAGCCATATCGCTCTCTGTCTCAACCTTCATAATGTTGGGATTAAAAACCTGTGTGCTTCCCAAGTACTGGAAGATAGTCTGACATTGAGAACATGACACCTCTCATGTGTTACACACAGAAAAGGTCATCCCACTGAGAAAGAGGATGGCAACAGTCTATTATAATCACTCATTTATAAATTACTAAGGAACCACCACAGAAACAATGACCAGACTATATAACCAAGACCTTGCCAAGATTCTACTTCCGGTTTAAAATTGTACCTGATTTTCTGGTTTTTAAGACATTATTTTCCTCAAGTTTGATTTTTTTAGACAGTTTCATCACCATAAGGAAAACATCTGGAAGCCTAAGAGAGAACTTATTTATGATTATACAGTAAACACCTGAAGTCTGCTCCTTCCTTGATTTTTAATTCATATTTTTAGTTGTCTGGTGTAAGTGGTTCAGCTCTGAGGGGAAAGGTTTTTCCAGCACAAGTGTTACAGCTCTGAAGGAAAAAGACTTCTAGTTGGAGATGTTATAGCTCTGAGAGGGCAGGTTGTCCCAATGCAAGTGTTACACCTCTGAAGGAAAAAGTAACCTGCAGTCAGGAGCCAAGAAATACCACAAAGTCACAGGGTCCAACAAACTTCACATACTGAGAATGAAGAACAGTTGGTGCCTCTGCTTGGGGAAGAAACAGCAGAGAACTAAGTAAAATATAGAGTTCATGCAATGTGTTCCTGCTCAGGAATTGGTGGGGTTTGTGTCCAGGGATTGATGGGTTTTGTGTTCAGGAATTTGTGGAATTTGTCCTCAGGGATTGGTGTGGATTTGTGCTCAAGGACTGGTCAGATTTTGTGCTCAGGATTTATGGGGTGTGTGCTCAGGGATTGGTATAATATCATACTCAGGAGCTGGTAGTGTTGTGCAGTAGTTGGTAGGTTTACTGTTCAGGAATTGGTGGGTATGAGGATTCAGGGATTGGTGGGTTTGAACCTTCAAAGATTGGTGGATTTGAGGTTTCAGTGATTGGTGGATTTTGTGCTCAGGAACTGGCAAGGTTAGTGATCAGAGACTGGTGGGTTTTAGTAAATTTTTTCTCCCTGGAATGGACTCAGACCTTTTACCCTACATCTACTACTTTGGATACTTATATAAGTCTTTATACTATAGTATTTAAAATGTTGAATAAAATACTAAAACACTAATTGGCTTAGCATGTCCTTAAAAATCCAATATAAATACTTTAATACGCACATTTTATGTTGCCTTGATAAATACTGCATCCTCTAAATTACTCACTCCTCCCTTAAAATACCTAATCCTTGATTGGCTATCCTGTGTCACAGGTTTCTGCATCAAGGTTCAAATACTCAAATTTACACACAAAAAAACTCTAAATTATGCTCATTTGTCTTAAAAATCTATAGAGCTTTACATTCACATCTTTATAACAATCAAGACCTTGAGTGTCGCAATGTATGAGACTGAAGTTGCTGTGTTCCACACACGACATCAATCTTAACTCAATGACAAGCACATAATATGGTCATATTTTCATTGTCACTTGGCCAAAAACAAAAGCTTTCTTCTATCTATGAAAAGATATTGTGTGCTTATGTATATTCATAATCATCTGTATTCCTCATAAATATACACATTTGTAGTATGTGCTTATATGCCTATGTGTTCTAGGTGAATATGCTAATAAACAATTTCGAAAGTCAAAAAAGACAATATTGAAAATTTACTTTATTATTTTTGCCAAGCTATAAAGCTTTTATTTAATTTGGTCTAAGATTTTGGAGGGCAGTTAAAGAGCTGCCTAGTGCCTTGAGAGGTTCAGGTAGAGGTTCTAAGGCTAGCTGGTAAAAGCAGAGGAAGGAGCCCCTTGGAAAGCTGAGATACCTCCTAACTGTACTTGAGAGTGAGCTTCTCACAGGGATGCTAACCCAGAGAAGGCTGAGGCAAGCCAGTCTGCCTTGGCTGTGGCCAGGCAGTCTACAGAAGTTGATCAGGTGGATGTTGCATCTTCTTGATGAATTTCACCTTCTCAGCCAGGAAGGGATTTTTCAAGAAGTCACAGACATGAGGGTCTGTATAAACAGAAGCGAGAGAATAAAAATCTAGGAATGAAGAGAGCCTAATTCATGTTGATCTCCAGGGCCAAGGCTCATTCCATGGCTCCTCAGTTTTACTCTACTCCTCTTGAGATTCTGCTGCACATCCTGGAAGAGTGTGTGGCCACACCATAATTTTTCAACTTGAGGAGAGGTTCAGAGTCCTTATGCTTCTCCTTTGTCCATTCTGGGAAAAAGAAGTCTACACCCTCTGGAGCCACATCATCCTAATCAAAATAGTAGCCCAGAGAGATGTAGGTATAGGAGGCCAAAGATACAAGTTGACAAGGCAGTTTGTGACAGCTTTCAATTTGGTGAAATAATTCTGATGAATCTGGAAAGTCATGGCTGATCCTCAGTAACCAACAAGGAGCCAGAACTGGCTGGTCCTAGAAGTCAAAGGTTATGAGAATATAATCCCAGAAGCAGCAACTAGAGGGACTGAAAAGTTGCTGGAAGCTAACAAAGAGGGGGTCCCTTGGTTTGTCCTTCCAAACACTGTTGAGTCAAAACACAGATACGAAGGACCTCCAAGATGCTGTTCTCAATTTGCTTGATTTTTTAAACTTTTAGGATTTTTTGTTTGTTTGTTTGGGGTGTTTGTGTGTGTGTGTGTGTGTGTGTGTGTGTGTGTGTGTGTGTGTGTGTGTGTGTGCGAGTGTGTGTGATATGTGTCTGTCTACTACATGTGTGTAGATGCACTGGCAAGATGGGGGAAAACCAGAGCTACAGGCAGTTGGGAGCCACTGAACCTGGATGCTCAGAACTGCATGTGGGTCCTTGAGAAGAACAGTAAGTGCTCTTAACTACTCCATCTCTACTCTGCTGCCCCAGTAATTGTTTCTCAGGAAGTTACATTGCATTGCTGTAAGTAAAATCAACTTTTAATGTGTTATCATGTTTTTAAAATCTTACCAAGGGTTTGGCTCTGATATCATATACCATATGCCTACAGAGTATAAAGACAAATCAAATTACATTCATGTATTTAAGAATATGTAATATTTAGAGAAACAGAGGTCATGAATTTGAGAGAAAAGAGGAAGCATGGGAGTTAGATGGAGGAAAGAGAAGGGGAAATGTGAAATTATATTTTAATTTATAAATATAAAGATAGAGTAATTTAAAATTATTTTTAAAAATGAAAATAATAAAAGAGAGGTAATATGACAAAAACCACAACATAAAAGGCAAGAAAAGACACAAATTCATCTTTCTGGATTTTAATATATTTTTATGCCAGATAGTTTTGTATCCTTGAGTAAAAATATGCTTCTGAGTCCCCAATATCAATATCAATGAGATTAGATCAAACAATTTATAAAGTCCTTATAAGAATAAATGGTCTGTAATTGTAAAAAAGCTTACGTGCAATTAGAAATTGGATGAACGGCAGAATCTGGCATGTTCAGACACATGCTGGGAACTCTGACTGCGCTAATATTATAGGAAACTGCTATTTTGCTCAGTCTTTGTAAGTTATAAGAGGACCAAGCAGACGCCATAACAGCCTGCTCAATTTTATCTCAGAGATGAGGCCTTACTATGAGTTTCTTGAGACTGAACAGACAGTTTCTGAGGGAGTCATGAACAAAAGACAATCAGTCTCCAACACCCACAACAGCAAGGACAAGGAAGCCTAAGACACGCAGCCCAAGGCTGAGCAACAGTTAATAGCTCACGGTGATAACCAAATAAGAACAAAGCCTGAGACCTGTCCAGGTCTGACAAAAAATGGAATACTGTAGCCTGACCAACCCCTGATTAGTCATAACCAATAAGCATGCACTAACATAATTGCCACTTGCTTGAGCCAATCATATCTAAAATGACCTAATTGCTTTAGAACTTCTCCTTATCTGTGCTTTAAAGGTGCCTGTGAGCTCCTCTTGGGGCAGTCCCCATCTTGCCTTTATGTGGAATGGCCAGCCCCAGCATACTGGAAGCTTTCTCCAGATAATAAGCACACTTGCTGATCACGTATGTGGACTGTGGTCTTTTGTTGTATTTCTCCAGAACCCTAATAATCACACAAAAACAAAATTTGTAAATGAATAAAAAAAAAAACACCTAATTATATATTTTTGCATTTTAATAAAGAAGTAAATTTTTTCATTTAAGAAAAAAAGATATATTAGAATACTAAAGGAAGAACAAGAATTAAGAAGAAATATAAAATTTGAAATGTCATTTCCAGGCCTAACATAGCACCATGGTGGAAAAAATTGCCCAGTATCCATAAAGACCAAGGTTCACTCCCTAGTGCCATAAACATATATTTTTGTACAAAAAAAAAGAAGACAACTAGACCTTTATTGAAAACTTGTATCTTCTTACCCAAACACAGTTCTTCCCATATGATACTGCTCACTGCCCAATTATACCTCTGCAACTCATGACACTGCTTCTCTCTCTGATAGGAAAATACTCTCCTGACAAGGGTTTTTCTCAGAGCAGCTCTGACATCTTTATTTCTCAAGCTGTAGATCAGAGGGTTCAACATGGGCACCACAATGGTATAAAACAAGGAAGACACTTTTCCCTGGTCAAGGGGCAAAATGGAAGGTAGCTTGAGGTACATGAAAGCCCCAGAACCAAAGAAAGACAAACCACAATCATGTGGGAGCTGCAGGTACTGAACGCCTTGGACCTGCCCTCTGTGGAGTGCATGCGAAGGATGCTAGAGAGGATGAGGGCATAAGAAATGAAGATGGAGACAATAGGAACCCCTATATCAAAGGCCACAACAATGAAGATTACCAGCTCATTTGTGAAGGTGCTATTGCAGGAAAGCTCCAGAAGGGCAGAATATCACATATGAAGTGATTGACAAGGTTGTCTGTACAGAAGATCAGATTCATTAAGTTTCCTGTATGGGCCATGCCTCCAGAGAAGCCCATCACATATACTTTCAGTATGGAGTAGAAAATATACTTGGGAAGACATGGTGACCATATACATCAAGGGGTTGCAGATGGCTACATAACGGTCATATGCCGTGGCTGACAGAATAAAGGACTCAGAGATTACAAACAAACAAAAGAAAAACAGCTGGGTCATACACCCCGGGTGTGATATGATGTTTTTTTTTGAGATAAAACTCATCAGCATTTTGGGAATGATGGTGGAGGAGTAACAGAAGTCTATTACAGAAAGATTGAAGAGGAAGAAGTACATGGGGGTGTGCAAGTGAGGGTTCAACCCTATCAGGGTGATCAAGCCCAGGTTCCCCACCACGGTGACCATGTAGAAACCTAGGAACAGGAAGAAGAGGGGCATGCGGAGTCCTGGCTGGTCTGTCAGGCCTGCGAGGATGAACTCTGTCACAGAGGAATTCATGGAAGTCATTCTTCTGAGGAGGGAGACCTGACAAAGAAAAGCAAAGGAGACAAAGAAACATCATCACCATCCTCGCAAACCTACATGAACCATGAGAATAAAATCCAAAGAAGTGAACTCTGGTAGGAAGGTTTAGGATATTTAAGATGGACAGTCACAAACTTCCAACGATTCTGTCATCCAGAGCACAGTAAAGGGCAACATTTCCTCAGTATAAGAGCTGTGGATGGAGGACACATTGTAGACTCAGAAGTCAGTTCTTTAACCATTCCCTCCTGTCCCCAGCCGATACACCAGTCACTGAAACCTGGACCTCTGATCTACAGTGAATCCTAACAGGCAGGAGACATCAGATCTGGGTCAGCACTATATAGTAACAAATTGAAATATATTTTCCAGAGTCTCTTAACTGCACATAGGTTTAGTGATAATGCTCTAGACTAACATTCATTGAAGAGTTAACCATGAAAGGCTCTAAGAATGCCACCAAACAGCAATCTTCACTTTACAGATGAGACACGGAGTACTCAAAGTCACAAACCCTCCAGACTTCAGACAGAAGGGGAGCTCCAGCGGTCCTACATGAGTGTATCCTAACCTGTGTTTTACAGCTGGTCAGGATCACACAGGCATGGACCTTCCTTTGCTTGCAGCAGTGGGGTCTCCCCCAGAAGTGATCTGGAGGGATAAAGATCTGGTGAACAGAAGATAACAGCTTGGAGCTCCAGACCTTCTCCTTCCCAGGCCACAGCTCAAAATCTCGGGTTTACCTTGTAATCCTCCCAGTGGTTTACCCAGTGACCCTCCACTTCCAGGAAGAAGGCAGTTCCTGTCCTGTGAATAACAGAGTAAGAATGTCATTCTGGGTTGCAGATCTCAGTGGCCTTGTAGTATTAGGTTTCTGGCCCAGACTTTTGGGCCTAGCCTCAGGTTTGGATCCACAGACCGGCAGTCCCACAGTCCCACAGAGACACTTGGATGCTTACATTAATTGTACGCTTATTGACCTGGGGCCCAGGCATATAACTTGCTAGCTCTTTACCCTTAAACTAACCAATAACTCTTATCCTGTTCAGCCATGTGGCTTGGTACCTTTTCTCAGAGCAGCATAGTTTTTCTCTGTATCTTCTGGCTTGTCTGGCAACTCTGAGGCATCTCTCTCTGTTCTTCCTGTTCCCAGAATTTTCTTAGTCTGATAGCCCCACACACACTTCCTGTCTGCGTTTGGCCAATCAGTTTTTATTAAACTAATAGGCAGGACAATTATTTACAATGTAAATCCACTACATGCTCTGGTTATGAAGACAGAGGATCCCTCAGGACCATTTCCTCAGAATTCCATTCCGTAGGGAAGAAGAAATGTTTGTTTCTCCTGCAAAATTCTGTGTTTGCCTTTGAGGATCAATTTTTTTCTGTCAATTATCAGTTATAATAATGGGGAAGGAATTTATTTTGGATCCTGCAATATATCCAAAACTTCAAATGTTAGAAAGTTGAAGTTTACTATAAATACAATAAAGTAAAAAGAAGTGGCCCAGGATCCAAAAGTAAAAATATATTCAATAAGTGCAGAGCTGTAGGACATGGAATTGGAGGTAAGGACTTTAAAATAGCCACTTGAATTACATTTTTAATTTGCACAAAAAGAAAAATGAAAAAATAAATAATACATTCCAACAGAATATAATAAGCAACAAAATACCAAATGAAAATTTCAAAACTGAAACTTTTTATAGGAAGTTAGGAGTTCAGTGAATTGAGTTAATATCAGACTGGGTAAAGGTATCAGTGAAATAAAATACATAATTAATAGAAATCATCTATACTAATTTCAGACGAGAAAAATAATTTTAAAAAATACAGTAACCTAAGAGTCTAAGACAATGTTAAACAACTTCTGTACATATACTCACAGTATCAAAATATGAAATAACTATTAGGTGGAAAATAATTTTAAGTACTAAATGAAAATTTTTCCATTCAATAAATTTGATGAACCAGAAAAAAAATAAGTTAAGGAAAACACACATACATACACACACACACACACTAAAAGTGGATACAAAACATATTATAATATGTATAACATAGTCAAACAGCTGAAAATTGGATTAACAAGAAAAGAACTTTGAAACAGGCAGAGAGAGACAAGAGGCTCAGTGATTTCTGAGGAGCTGAAAAAAGATCAACTCATTTATTATAAAAGAAATGGAAATGAGAAGACAATTAAATTACATCTTTAAAACTCTGAAAGAAAACAATTGTCAATCTGGTATTATATATCTGGTAGAAATACCTCCAGAAATGAAACAAAGAAACTGTCAAACAAATCAAAGGTGAATTAACTCATTACTAAGCACTGCAAGAGAGATGGGAAGAAGAAAATCCTTCCACATGGAAGTGTCATTCTACAGGAAAAAAATTCAAATGCATAGAAAAAAATGTCAAACATGGGGCCATATATAAAATACTTTACTTTCTATTTTCTTCAAAAATAACTTTTATTGTTTAAAGCAATAAACATTTGTGAAAGATTTGTAATATATACAGTATATGCGTAAGTCAAATGACAATCACACAGTAACATAATTCAACCAAAATAAAGAGACATGTAATTAAAACTACAAGGTAAGTTGAATAAAAAAGAATCTTACATAATTCAACAGGATCAAAATATTACAGGTGTAAACAACCATTTCCAGTTAAACACAAGTAACAATCTATCAAGAGAGAAAACCCAGAAGGGAAGCTGGGTCCTACACTTCAGACTTTCCCATACTTTTAGATTTGGAGTGATATTTGGTCACACTGTGACCCCAGAGTTTGCATTTGCGTTAAATAAAATTAATCTTGGGTCAAGAGGCTGCGCTATCAACCAGCTGACAGAAAGTAATCACAGAGACTCAGAGGGTCATTCAGGAGAGATAGAGAGACACAGGAGCAGAGGTGGGTTTGGAGCGGTGCAGCCATTTGTAGTTTGGCAAAGCAGAAGCATGGATCTTCTGTGGATACCAGCAGGGAGAGAGGGTTAGTTCATTGCTCCTTGGCCTCTCAGAGCGTGCAGGTTTTTACCCTAACCTTTGGATCTCAAGTCTAATTCATAAACAAAGTGATAGAGATTTAAGTTAAAGATACCTTTAGTAGCAGTGACAGGGCCAGTGCCTGCTGAAACAGAATTTCTTCCAGACTGCAGCCTCAGCTGCCAGGCTGCTGCTGTGGAGTTGCAATTGCTGGTTGAAATAGCAGTAGATTAAGGCGAAGCCATCGTCCCAAAGTTAAAACAACAAAAGAAGAAATTTATGCTCACATAGTAAACACCCAAGTCTGCTCCTTCATTGAGATTTTAAAATAATTTTATTTAGTTTACATCCCACTCACCTCCCACTCCACCCCTCTCCTCCTCTCTACCACGCCCTTTCCACTGTTTCTTATAAATGCTCAGAAGGGGCCATAAGACCAAGTACCTCCCACTGTATTCAAGCTGGGCAAGGCAATCCAGCATGAGAAATGGGTTCCCAAGAGCCAGTCAAAGCACCACTGTTGCCATTGTTAGGAGTCACACATACAGATTAACCTACACAACTGTCTCAAATGTGTAGAGTGCCTAGGTCAGTCCCATGCAGGTTCCCTGGTTGTTGGTTCAGACTCGGTGAGTTCCCATGATCCAGGCTGGCGGGGTTTCTGTGTGTTTTCCTGTGATGCTTCTAATCTTCCTGTTAACTACAATCCCTTCTTCCTCTTGGCAGCAGGTTTCCCCAAGCACAGTCCAATGTTTGGGTGTGGATCTCTGAATCTGCCTCCATCAGTCATTGGATGAAAGTTCTCCAATGACAGCCAAAGTAGTCTAAGATCACTGAGGGTGGCTAGTCAGGCTGTACATCCATTATTGCTAGGATTCTTAGCTGGGGCCATCCTTGTAGACTTGTGGAAATTTCCTTTGCATCAGGCTTCTACCCAACTCTATAATGCCCCCTTTCTAGTAAAATCTCTCAGCACTGTCCCCCTCTGCCAAGCCTCAAACTCAATCCAAGTTCCTATGCCCACTAGGCCCTAGTCCAAAAAGAAGATATCCTCTATTTCCCCTTTCCATGGAGATCCATGCACACCCCCCACCCGGGCCCTTTTTGTCACCTAACCTATCTGGGTCTGTGGATTGTAGTATGATTATTCTTTATTTTACATCTAGTATCTACTTATGAGTGAGTACATATCATGTTTGTCTTTCTGCATCTGGGTAACCTCACTCAGGGTGATTTTTTTTTTCTGGTTCCATCCATTTTCCCTCAAATTTCCTGATGTCATCATTTTTAAAAGCTGAGTAATATTCCATTGTATTAATATACCACATTTTCTTTATTCACTATTTGGTTAAGGGGCATCTAGGTTGTTTCCAGTTTCTTGCTATTACAAATAAAGCTGCTATAAACACAGTTGAGCAATTGTCCTTGTGGGATGGTAGAACATCCTTTGGGTCTATGCCCAGGACTGGTATGTGTGAATCTTAATGTAGACTGATTCCCAACTGTCTGAAAAACCACCACATTGATTTCCAAAGTGGCCATACAAACTTACACTTCCACCAGCAATGGAGAAGTTCCCCTTACTCCACATCCTCTCCAGCATAAATTGTCATTTGTAGTTTTAATTTTAGCCATTCTGACAGATGTAAGGTGGAATCTCAGAGTTATTTTGATTTGCATTTCTCTAATTGCTAAAGATGATGGACCATTTGAGAGTGTTCTGTTGAGAAGTCTCTCTTTAGGTCAGTACCCTATTTTTTATTAGATTGTTTCATGGGTGTTTTTTTCTTTCTGATGTCTAGTTTCTTGAGTTCTTTATATATTTTAGATATATATATATATATATCTGTCAGAGGTGATATTGTGAAGATTTTTTTCTCACATTTTGCTGCAATTTGACCAGTGGACAGTGTCCTTTGCTGTACAGAATTTTTTCAGTTTCATGACGTCCATTTATTAATTGTCCATCTTAGTGTCTTTGCTATGGGTGTTCTATTAGATAAATTGTCTCATGCACCAATGCATTCAAGATATTTCCCAATTTTATTCTATAAGATTCAGTATAACTGGAATTATATTGAGGTCTTTGATCCACTTAGACTTGAGTTTTGTGCAGAATACTAAATATGGATCTATTTGCATTCTATTTTTTACATGATTTGGTGTGTTTATTTTTTCTTTTTTATAAAAAGTCCTTTTTATCCATGTATCCCCCTGCTCCTCCTCCCTTCCCTCCTCCCAATCCCTCCCAGTCAGCCTACAGCCTTCCCCCATCCCAATCCACCCATCACCTCCTGCAAAAGGGCAAGAAGTACCAAGGTGGGTCATCTCAGTGAAGCACATACACTCCAGGCAAGTCTGATTTCTTCATCCCAGTATTAAGACTGGGTTAGATGTTCCTCTGCAGGGAATGGGCTTCCAAGGTTCCAGCCCACTCACAGGAAAACAGTTTGATCCTACTCTTCGATGCTCCACATACTATCCATGCCAATCAACAGTTGCCTACCCTTGGAGGCCTTAGCTCTTTTACTGATGGATCTCCAGTGGTTGATCAAGATTCAGTGAGCTCCCCCAAAGTTCCAGACAGCCATCACTGTGGGAATTTTCCTCATAATCCCTATCCCCTTGCTCATACAGACTCTCCTCCCCTACTCTCAGGTGAATCAGGAGCTCTGCCCAGTGCTCACCCATGGATCTCTGCCTCCACCTCTATTCATTGTTGGGTGTGGGCTCTGCAAAAACACTTAGGTTGGTTTTTCATTTGATTATAGGGGAAGTGCTGCTTAAGTACCACCTCCACTATTGGTTGAAGACTTAGCCAGAGACATCCTGTCAGTTCTTGGAGGTTTCCCTAGCACTCAGTCTCTTTCCAACACCACATTGGCTTCCTCTATCAAGATATCCATGTCTTTTTTTCTCCCTCTTTGAGCTCTTCTCACTCAATGATCTCCTTCGCTCATGATTTGTCCCCACCTCTTTTTGGCTGCAACACATTATGATCCCAATTTGCTGAAGTGATCGTCTCTATTTTCTCTTCCTAGGGAAATCTCTGGATGTCTCTTTTAAGTTCCTTCAGATCCCAAGCAGTTCAGGAGTTGTGGTTTGCAGCTTGGGTAAATTTTGCTTTTTTCCCATGTCCACTTATGAGTGGTTATATACCATGCTTATCTTTCTGGGCTTGTGATGCCTCACTTAGGATATTCTCCAAATCCATCCGTTTGCCTGCAAATTTAGGTGATGTGGGAATGTCTTTCTCTATGCTGTGAATATCAATCTTTAAATAAAGGAGATCTTTTGGCCCATGACAGGCACCATAGAAGAAGTAGGTGGGGAATCAGAATAGGTAGAAAAGGAAGGGCGGAGTCAGAGTCAGACTGAGCCAGCTGCCCAAGAAGAAGCATGTAAGAAACACAGGTGAGCCAATGGGCCATGTGGCAGACAGATTAATGAGGATGGGTTGAATTAAGATGTAAGAGCAAGCTAGGAATGTGCCTGAGCCATAGGCCAAACAGCATGAAGCTAATATAAGTGTTTGAGTCATTTTGGGGACCTGATCAGCTGCGGGCAGCTAAGTGGTCAGGCGCAGCAGATCTGTGGGTCTGGACCTCTGGCCACCCCAGGCCAGAAAATCTCAATGTTACATTTTTTCTACTGCTGAGTAGTACTCCATTGTGTAGATGTACCACAGTTTGTTAATCCATTCTTCAGTTGAGGGGCATCTAGATTGTTTCCAGGTTTTCGCTATTACAAATAGTGCTGCTATGAACATAGTTGAGTTAATACCTTTGGGGTATGAATGTGCATCTTTTGGGTATATTCCTAATACTGGTATTGCTTCCCATTTTTCTGAGGAACTGACATACTGCATTCCAGAGTGGCTGTACAAGTTTACACTTACACCAAAAATGGAGGAGTGCTCCTCTTGCTCCACATCCTCTCCATCATAGGCTGTCATCTGTGTTTTTATCTTAGCCATTCTGACAGGTGTAAGGTGGTATCTCAAAGTTATCTTGATTTGAATTTCTTTGGTGGCTAAAGATGTTGAACAACTTTTTAAGTGCTTTTTAGCCATTTGTATTTCTTCTGCTGAGAATTCCCTTTTTAGCTCTGAACCCCATCCTTAATTGGGTTATTTAGGTCTTGGAACTAGTTTCTTGAGTTCTCTATATATTTTAGAGATCAGCCCTCTGTCAGATGTAGGGTTGGTGAAGATCTTTTCCCATTCTGTAGGCTGTCATTTTGTCTTATTGACTGTGTCCTTTGCCTTACAGAAGCTTCTCAGTTTCAGGAGGTCCCACTTATTGATTGTTGTTCTTAGTGTCTGTGTTACTGGTGTTATATTTAGGAAGTGGTCACCTGTGCCAATGCGTTGGAGGTTATTTCCCACTTTCTTTTCTATCAAGTTCAATGTAGCTGGTTTATGTTGAGGTCTTTGATTCACTTGTATTTGAGTTTTGTGCAGGGTGATAGATTTGGATCTATTTGCATTCTTCTATATACTACCATCCAGTTATGCCAACACCATTTCTTGAAGATACTATCTTTTTTTCCATTGGATATTTCTGGCCTCTTTGTCAAAAATCAGGCATTCATAGGTATGTGGGTTAATGTTGGGGTCTTCAATTCAATTTCATAAATCCACAAGTCTATTTTTGTGCCCATACCTGGCTATTTTTATTACTATGGCTCTATATTATAGCTTGAAGTCAGGGATAGTGATTCATCCTGAAGTTCTTTTATTGAGTAGGAATGCTTTGGCAATCCTGAATTTCCTATTATTCCAGATGAAGTTTAGTATTGTTCTTTCAAGGTCTTTAAAAAAAATTATGTTGAGATTTTGATAGGGATTGCGTTGAATCTGTAGATTGCTTTAGGTAAAATTGCCATTTCTACTAATGTTGATCCTACCTATCCAGGAGCATGGGGGATCTTTCCACTTTCTGATATCTTCTTCAATTTCTTTCTTCAGTGACTTAAAGTTTTTGTCAAACAAGTCTGCTACTTCTTTGGTTAGAGTTACCCCAAGATATCTAATGCTATTTGCAGCTATTATAAAGGGTGATGTTCCCCTTATTTCTTTTTCAGCCCTTTCATCCTTAGTATATAGGAGGGCTATTGATTTTTTTTTTAATTAATTGTGTACCCTGCGACCTTCCGGAAGGTGTTTACCAGCTGTAAGAGTTCCCTGGTAGAGTTTGGGGATCACTTATGTATATGATCATATCATCTGTAAATAGGGATAGTTTGACTTCTATCTTTCCAATTTGAATTCCCTTCTGTTCTCTTATTGCTTTAGCTAAAACTTTGAGAACTATTGAATAGATAAGGAGAGAGAGGACAGCCTTGTCTTGTTCCTGATTTTAGTGGGATTGCTTTGAGTGTTTCTCCATTTAATTTAATGTTGGCTGCCAGCTTGCTGTGTATTGATTTTATTATATTTAGGTATCTTCCCTTTATCCCTGATCTCTCCAGAACTTCTATCATGAGGGAGTGTGATTTTATGAAAGGCTTTTCAGCATCTAATGAGATGATCATGTGGTTTTTTTTTTTTCTTTCAGTTTGTTTATATGATGGATGACATTCACAGTTTTTCATTTCTGCAACTCTTGGATAAAGCCAAGATTTTTTCTGATATGTTGTTTGATTCGGTTTGCCAAAATTTTATTGAATATTTTAGCTTCAATGTTCATGAGGAAGGCTTCTAGTTTCCACTACACTATCAACGCTGGTCATTCACTAAGACTCTTCCGGGGTATCCTGTTGTTGCTGTACATTGTGGAGATCCTGCAGATTTGGGTCTGCTGGTCAGATTCCTTCACATGCTTTGGCAGATCAAAGCTGGGTGGATGTTGGGATAGGCCTTAGTTCTGGGCCTTAACAGTTGGAGAATTAGTCTGCCAGTTGAAAAAATGTGGACAGTTGTTCCATGTTTATAACTTTGGTTTGGCTCACCCTGTGATAAAAGTGCTAACTCTCTTACTCTTATGACCACAGGGCAAGCTTTCCCACCTCCCCAGACATTGTTGGGTGGGGAAGAGGGCACCTTTCCCTCTCCTATGCTGCCACATGAGAAATGAGAAATGGGGACAGCTCTCCCATGCTTACTACTTCAGGGCTGAGTGGCCCACACCTATGCTAACAGGGTTGGCTCTGTTGTGCTGCCCTGGTGAGGTACAGGGCCTGCTCTCCTGAGTATTACAGCTGATGGGAGTCAGCGACAGCTCTCCAGCCCTTTTGATCACAGGGCCAGCTCTCCCACCTGTCCCAAGAACTGACTTCACCTTTTCAATTGTATCCCCTTGATCTCCTTTTGTTGTCTTATTCTTCTGCCTAGAATTCCAAGTGCTATCTTTAATAGATATTGAGAGAGTGGATAACTTTTCTTGCTCCTAATTACTCTGACTTGCTTTCCATTTAATCTGCTATTTTCTGTCAGCCTGCTGTGTGTTGCTTTTATTATGTTTAGGTATGTTCCTTGTATCCCGATCACTCTAAAACTTTTATCATGAAGGGTTGTTGTATTTTATCAAAGGCTTTTCAGCATCTAATTACACATTTATGTGGGGTTTTTTTTCAGTCTGTTTACATGGTGGATTACAATGACAGATTTTCATATGTTGAACCATCTCTGCATCTCTAGGATGAAGCCCATTGGATTGTGGTGAATGGTCTTTTTGATGGGTTCTCGTATTAAGGTTTTGAGTATTTTATTGAGTATTTTTGCATCAATGTTCATTTTTAATTCACATTTCTATCTATCTAGTTCTTTGGATACTCTCATGAATCTTCCTACCATAGCACTGAAAATGTTAGATACAAATGCTAAAATTCAAAAGCTAAGACACTAATTGGGTTGGTGTATCCTTTAGATCCAATGCAAATGTTTCTAATAAGTAGGGTTTTATGTTGCCTTGATAAATAAATACATTCCCCCAAATTATTAATTGTTCCCTTACAACTTTCAATCAGTTGTTTATCCTGAGTCATGGATTTCACCATCAAAGCTAAAATACTCAAGTTCTAAATCTCTAAATTCTGCCAAATTGTCTTTAAATCTATATAACTTTATTTTCGGCATCTTTATGACAATTAAGATCCTATGAGTCCCATTGCATGAGACTGAAGTTGCTGCATTCCACACATGACCTCTCTTGTCAATGACAAACACTCTTCCATTGTCATTTGGTTAACAACAAATTTTTTCTTCTCCTATCTAAAAATGCAGTATTGAAATTTTTCTTTATTTTTAAAGATTTTTTAATGTGTATTTGTGTGTGAGAGGGGGGGTTAGAGATACAGTTGCAAGCCTGAAGAAACTACTGTATTCTCTAGAGCAAGAGCAATTGGGACCCACCCAACCTGGAGGTTCAGAACTATGTGCAGGTTCTCTAAAAGAGCACCAAGTGCTCTTAATCACTGAGTGATCTCTACTACTGCCTCAAAATCTGCCTTTTTAGGAAGTTACATTACATTTTGTAGGTGGAATGAATGTTTAATGTATTATTATGTTTTTAAAGAAAACTTTACCAAAGGATTGGCACTGACATTATATACCTACATATCATGTTATATAGACCAATCGACTTGCATTTCTTGTACATAATAATATGTAATGATTAAAAAAAAGAAAGTCATGAATTTGACAGAGTAAGTAGGTATATTGGAGGGGCTGGAAGGAGAGAAGAGAATGGGAAAATATTATTATATTTTAATTTAAATAAATACTTTGAAAATTATTAAATGAAAACCATAAAGGAGTAATGTGACAAAAAAACATCATAATAACAAACACTGGATATGAGTTTATTTTTGATAATAGTTTGTTATTCGTGAATAACAACATATCTCACAGTCTCCAAAGCTACACAGAGGACAACCTGTCTCAAAAAACATATTTCTAAGTCTCCAATATATGTGAATTGAGACTAGACTGTATAATTCATAAGACCCATTCAAAAATAAATAGTCTGTGACCATAAAATTTTTTATCAAATTAAAAATTGGGTAGATTACAGAGCCTGGTTTGATGAGACACAGGCTGTGAAGCCTAGCTGTGCTAACACCATGGAATAATGCTATTTTTCTTTATATTTGTAAAGTTTATGAATGAATAGAAAATAACACCTAGTTATATATTTGCGCATTTTCAATAGAGAAGTATTTTCTCACTTTAAAAAATAAATATTGAAGACAAAAGGCAGAAGAGTCAAATATGATTTGAAATGCTGTTTCTAGACTGAATATAGCTGGGTGGTGGAGCAATTTTCCATCATTCATGAAGACCAAGGTTCACTTCATAGTGCCATAAACTTCTTCTTTTCTTGTACAGAAGATAAAAAACAACTAAACCTTGAACTCCTCATTACAAACTTGTATCTTCTTACCCAAACACAGTTCTTCCCAAATGAATACTGCTCACTGCCCAATTATACCCCTGCAGCTCACGACACTGCTTCTCTCTCTCTACTAGGAAAATACTCTCCTGACAAAAGTTTTTCTCAGAGCAACTTTGACATCTTTATTTCTCAAGCTGTAGATCAGAGGGTTCAGCCTGGGCACCACAATGGTATAAAACAAGGAAGACACTTTTCCCTGGTCAAGGGGCAAAATGGAAGGTGGCTTGAGGTACATGAAAGCCCCAGAACCAAAGAAAAGACAAACCACAATCATGTGGGAGCTGCAGGTGCTGAACGCCTTGGACCTGCCCTCTGTGGACTGCATGCGAAGGATGCTAGAGAGGATGAGGGCATAAGAAATGAAGATGGAGACAATAGGAACCCCTATATCAAAGGCCACAACAATGAAGATTACCAGCTCATTTGTGAAGGTGCTGTCGCAGGAAAGCTCCAGAAGGGGGAGGATATCACACATGAAATGATTGACAAGGTTGTCTGCACAAAAGGTCAGATTCATTAAGTTTCCTGTATGGGCCATGCCTCCAGAGAAGCCCATCACATACACTCCCAGTAAAAGCAGTAAACACAACTGGGAAGACATGGTGACTGTGTACATCAGGGGGTTACAAATGGCAACATAACGGTCATATGCCATGGCTGACAGAATGAAAGACTCAGAGACAACAAAGAAACAGAAGAAAAACAACTGAGTCATACACCCCGGGTGTGATATGATGTTTTTTTTTTGAGATAAAACTCATCAGCATTTTGGGAATGATGGTGGAGGAGTAACAGAAGTCTATTACAGAAAGATTGAAGAGGAAGAAGTACATGGGGGTGTGCAAGTGAGGGTTCAACCCTATCAGAGAGATCAAGCCCAGGTTCCCCACCACAGTGACCATGTAGAAACCTAGGAACAGGAAGAAGAGGGGCATGCGGAGTCCTGGCTGGTCTGTCAGGCCTGCGAGGATGAACTGTGTCACAGAGGAATTCATGGAAGTCATTCTTCTCAGGAGGGAGGCCTGTGTGACAGAGAGGGTCAGTGGAGAAAAGAATTATCACCATCCTCACAAATCTATCCTATCTTTGAAAGGGATCCAGAGAAGAGGAGCATGAAGGAAGTAAGGTTTTTTAACCATTTCCCACAACTAGCAGAGAAAGGCCAAGTGACTCTACCTTCCAGATAACAGCAAAAGGCTACACTTCGCCTCCAGGATGAGCTCAGGTGGTGCCCAAGAGAGGGACACTGAACTGAGTGGGTATCTTTAAAACTCTGAAGTCAGTCCATTTGCTGTGCTCCCCTTTCCTGCCTTTGTGCAAGTTGCTAAAACATGAGCTTCTTCCTTTGGGTGAGTCTTGACAGGCAGATGCCACCAGTGCTATAACAGTGTCTCAGTCTGCACCATAAAAATGTGACACCAGGTTTCTCACCACCTCTTAGCTCAACAGCTATGAAGGGTGAATAATAACATTTTAAGTTAATACTTATTTAGGGGTTACTGTGGGAAGCTCTAAGAATGTGTGACAATACAATTATTCTCACTTCAAAGATTAAATAAGTGCAACTATGAAATACCCGAAGTCTCAAACACTCCAGACTTCAGGCAGAGGGGGAGCTCCAACAGTCCCTCCCATGGTCTGCTTTTATAACTTGTTTCAGGACTGGTCATAGTCAGACAGGCACATACCTTTCTTTGCTTGTAGCAAGGATGCTCTGCCTCCCGTCTCTCCTCTGAAGTGCTCTGGGAGATAAAGACCTTGTGAAAAGAACAGCTTGGAGCTCTGGATCTTTTTCTTTCCCAGGCCACAGCTTAGAAACTTAGATTTGTCTTACAATTTTCTTTATACCGAAATCCTTGACTTACTGCTATTAACTTATCAAACAGCCCTCCAGCTTCCTGGAAGGAGGCAGCTCCTGTCCTGACCTGCGGTAACGGGAGAAAAAACATTCTGGTTCACAATCTCAGTGGCCTGATTATAAATACAGAATCTCCCTCAGGATCATTTCCTCAGAGTTACCTTCCCAAAGGAAGCAAAAATGTTTGCTTTCTGTATAATTAATAATTTGGCTTTTTGACACAATTTTTCTCAGCTAATAGTTACCTCGATAATATTCAAGAAAAAAAAAATATTGTGAAAGCAATTGCTACTTCTTAAATGCCCTATAAGATACTTAAAATACTGTGTCCTTACATTTACTCCTGACTACCAGATCCAAAAACTTAAAAACGTATCTATTTTTGTACTTATGTATTTAGGAACATATATAAATTTTTGTGTATATAACAAAAACTAATTTAAAAAGACAAGAGGTGTATGTAGGAGGGTTTAGAGAGAGGAAAGGGAAGGGGAAATAATGTGATTACATTATGAAGAAAATCTTTAAAAATTATTTATTCATTCCCTATCACAGCTCTTGCTTCCATTGCTGAAGTCTGGACCTCTGTGAGAGAGATATGTATTTCACAGCCCATAACCATATCTAAGTCTTCCCAATTACAAGCCCTTATCCTAACGTTAGATCAACTTCCTTTTCAAACACTGAAACTCAAAAGGCAATGTCTTTTAAAATGACAAGTAATGCCCAGTAATTTTAATAGAAGTGAATACAGTTGAGAAAAGTTTGCAGGGATGTTATACTTTAGCATATCAAAAGGTTTGTTCAAATTTCAGTTTTTCAATGAATTAATGTCAGTTAATATTAATCAGAAATCAACTAGAATTTTGATTCCCCTCCTGTCATCTCACTTAAGTGAGTTTAATGATAACAAAAAACCACCCTTAGGATAGCTCAGGATAGCTGGACTGCTGTCCCAAGCAGCCTCTAAATTATTAACTTGTCCAAATTCCCTCTTTCAACCCTTCCTCCACTCTGAGGAGCACTTCTTCCAACTGCCTCTTTGGTTTGTCGTTGTCTTTTTCTGTCTTGTGCACCCAATCTTCTACTTCTGCCTTCCCCATCCTTTGTCTTTTAGGCTGTCTTCTTAAACATCAAAGCCAATTGTCATGGAAACCGATACCTGAAGGATCCCTCTGTGTTTCAAACCTGGTTGCTCATTACAAATACCTAGAGTGAGTCTTCAAAAGAAAGTCTGGGCCAATAACCAGAACTGCTGGGTGTGAACACGGCCATAGTATCTTTCAAAGTTTTCTAAGAGTTTTCAGTAACAGCAATTTAGGGATTCACACAACTAAAAGCTACTCTCATTTCATGAAGGTGTTCAGCTCATGGAAGAGAAGATGATCACCTGAAGTGACAGATCTACTTTAAATCTTTTCATGTCTGATCTCCCCTTCTCCATGAACCCATATGACCTTTGGTTTGACTGTAATGCAAAGTAAAAGTAATCAAAATGTACAGAATACTTTAAAACTCAGACTCATTTTATTGCAAATTTTGAACAGCAAATGGTATAAGAATAAAGTTATGACAACTACTATAGCCACCCTAACTTTTTCTTGAGTGGAAATTTCCATATCATACATAATAAAGTATATATCCCAAGCAATTGGCAGGAGTGTTTATTAGTGAAGTAAAGACCAGAGTTCAAGGAAGCTAAGACAGCTAGATGTTAATAAATAGAATTACAAAGAACTATAAAACTAAACACAGAAAAAATAAAAACTTCCAATTGATATGTGTCAGTAAATTTAACAAATGAAATACAAATGATAATAAATACATTTTATTACATTTATTCATTGTGTGCACATGCACGTGGACACACACATACACACACAAGCCTATCACAGACAGTATGTGGGGGTCCGAGGACAACTTTCAGGAGTTGGTTCTCTTCTTCTACCTTGTGGGTCCAAAGAATTGAACTGCGGTTATCAGACGTGATAGAAACCATCTTTGTCTGCTAGACCATCCTGCTGGCCCACTCAATAAATACTGTAAATGTTCTCAATATTCTTATCCACCAGGGAAATTTAAATGAAACTGCTTTGAGAGTCCACCTTGCACTAGTCAGGATGGCAAGCATTAGGAAAATAAAAGACAAGAGTAGTGAGAAGAGAAAAGAAGTAACCCTGTTCACTGCTTGTGAAATGTAAACCATGTGCCTACGATGGCACAGTGTGGTGTGGAGACCTCCAGATATGCCACTCCTGGGCATATGCTGTGGAGGTTTGAATAAAAATGCCTCCCATAGGCTCATAGGTCAGAATTATTGGTCGCCAGAATGTAGCACTATCTGAGACAGTTAGGAAGCATAGTTTTGCTAAAGGATGTGTATCACTGGAAGTGAGCTTTGAGGTTTCAAGAGCCCAAATTAGGCTCTTGATCTATTTCTCTTCCTGCTGCCTTTGGATCTGGATGTAGAAATAGCTACCGTGTCTGCCTGCATGCTGCCATGCTCCACTCCCTGAGAATAATGAACTAAACCTCTGAAACTTTAAGCAAGCCCCATTAAATTCTTTCTTTTATAACAGCGATCGTGGTTTCTCTTCACAGCAATGAAACACTGACCAAGACATGTGCCCAAAGGACTCTAGGTTCTACTGCAAAAATACTTGCATATTCATGTTTATTTATGCTCTATTTGCAATAGCAAAAAAAAATACTAGAATCTGCATAGACACCATCAATAGGTAATAAAAGTGTGGGACAAAATACACAATGTAGTTTTATTCAGCCATAAACAAAAGTAAAATTAGTCAAAAATAGATACATTTGTAGATTAACATTATATAAGCTAACCTAGACTTAGAAAAATAAAGGATTATCTGCACGAAAATTAATAGAATACATGCAACAACATGGAAAAGAAGTTTCTAAGTGTAGAAAGGGAAATGGAGAAGTAGGGGCATGTGCCATGTGTAAAAAGAGATAACAAAGCAAATTTGAAAATGTCATAATGAAGCCTAATGTTGGTGTGTTAGCTTTTGAAAAATATTTTTTAAAGAAGATAATTCTTCTACCCTTATTACATATCTGAGTGAATATAACCATTGGAAAGGAACTGTAGCATAGTATCAATAAGGTGGCCACTTGTCAACTTGCCTATAACAGTCAAGTTTATGGTTGTCATTCTAACAACATTAGTAGTAGTAATTGGTGAATCATAAATTATTTTGTCCCGCAGCAATCAAAATGGGAACTAACTTCAGCATATATCTTGGCTCTCTCTATTACTAAATGTGTGACCTTAGTAGGTGTTCAACCTCTCCCTGAACTTCAGTCTCTAATCTTAAAATTAATAATAATTATATCTCAAAGGATGAATAAATGGTGCTGATTATAGCACTGAGACGACAAAAAGAATCGATCAAATAACATTAGCACTCAGAACTGTCTTCCTTAATAATGGTGCTGTTTTATATAGCTGGTAATGTCAGAACAAGCTGCAAGGGTGGAAAGGGCAGAGAGGGAGAACGCCAGAGGCTTTCCACAGCAATAAAGAGAGGAAGAAGTGAATGTGCAGGAGACACAGTGATGGGACAGTTGACATGTATTGGTGTCCTAGGGCTAAAATGGAGATAGGTAAGAAAAACACAAATCAAATTTGACTAAGATTTGAAGCCCAGAAAAGCATAAATATGACATAAATGAAGAACAAGACTGAAGAGGGAAATTAATAGAATTTTTGATAAGACCATAAGGTGCTACTATAACATCTAGAAGGCACAGATCAGGCAGAAAGAAGGTGACAATGTAAGGTCAGACCATGATAGAGAAGAAAGACGTGTATATTTGAGAATTGTCAACACAGAGATAATGCAAGAAGCAGGGCAATAGTAATTTGCTCTAAACATGTATTTTTAAAGAGACAAAAATTGACATTCAAGGGCTGAGGGCATCCTAAAACACACATGGAGGGAAATTGATTGACAGAACCATTTAAAAGACATGTGCAACATCCAAAAGTATCTTTCAGAAGTAAAACAGAATGTGAAGTTCAGTGACATGCTTGATAATGATCCAGTACCCATGTGAAGAACAGAAATAGCTATAAGAACCGTAAAGATATTTTTGAGTATTGTACATCACCTCAGCAAATACTCAATTCAGCAGATAATTGTGGAATAACAGAAATTTTGCAGGAGCCAGAGAAGAAAATTTAAAAGGTGTAAGGATAAAGTATTCTAGAGCTGCCAAGAGAAAAAAACTGGGTATGACCTTGAATTACATCGTTCCTTTACTGTTCACTCATTTTTCAAAAGCTTAGTAAAGTGCTTGTCTATCAAACACAAAGCCCTGGATTAGAATCCCAGCACCAAAATAACTGTGGTTGGGTATCTGTGATCCCAGCACTGAGAAGGTAAAGGCAGAAGAAGTTCAAGATCATCCTTAGCAACAGAAAAAGTTATGTGACAG
Source organism: Phyllotis vaccarum (assembly GCA_033318265.1). Lineage (NCBI taxonomy): Eukaryota > Metazoa > Chordata > Mammalia > Rodentia > Cricetidae > Phyllotis > Phyllotis vaccarum. The sequence goes on from JARWLC010000012.1 coordinate 93,056,619, forward strand.
CCTGATATCTGTGAGACACTGTGTTGGTAGACTGATAGATGATGATAAATAATGGATTGTAGGTTTGTTTTGTTTTGTTTTTTGGATTTTTTTGTTTTATTGTTGTTTTGTTTTTTAACACTTTGGGGGTTTGCCACCCAGATCCCAAATAAATACCACAGAGACTTATTCTTGCTTATGAATGTCCAGCCTTAGCTTGGCTTGTTTCTAGTCAGCTTTTTAAACCTAAACTTTCCCATTCTTCTTTAACTATGTTTTGCCTCTGATCTTTCTACCTTTCTATCTTCTACAATACTTTCTTCTTCTTCTTCTTCTTCTTCTTCTTCTTCTCCTCCTCCTCCTCCTCCTCCTCCTCCTCCTCCTCCTCCGCCTCCTCCTCCTCCTCCTTCTTCTTCCTCCATGAATGGCTGGGTGGCTGGGTGGCTGTGTGGCTGTGTGGCTGGGTGGGTGGCTGGGTGGCTGGGTGGCTGGGTGGCTGTGTGGCTAGGTGGCTGTGTGGTTGGGTGGCTGGGTGGCTGGGTGGCTAGGTGGTTGAATGGCTGGGTGGCTATGTAGCTGGGTGGCTAGGTGGCTGTGTGGATGGGTGGCTGGGTGGCTGGGTGGCTGGATGGTTAGGTGTCTGGGTGGCTATGTGGCTGGGTTGCTAGGTGGCTAACCCCTGGAGTCCTCTCTGTCTACTTTTCTTGCTCCTTCCTCTTTTTTCTAGTCTAGATTTCTCCTCCTATTTAGTCTCTCTGTCTATTAACCTTAACTGTTTCTCTCTCTCCTGCCTAGCTATTGGCCATACATCTCTTTATTAAACCAATCAGATGTTTTAGACATGCAAAGTAACAGCTTAAGTGAGTTGAACAAGTGCAACATAAAAGGATGCAACACATCTTTGCATTATTAAACAAATATTCCACAGTATAAACAAATGTAATACATCTTAAACTCATATGCTACAATAATAGATGATGATGAAGATAGATAAATAGATAGGTAGACAGACGATAGATAGATCGATACATAGGTAGATAGACAGATGATAGATCAATGGATAGGTAGATAGATGATTGATTGATAGATTTATTGATTGATTGATTGGTTGGTTGGTTATCAATAGATGATAGCTGAGAGACAGACAGACTTTACCTTAGTGAACCTATAAATTTAATAGGGTATTTAGATCATGTCCAACTCTAAGATGGCTGAATCTCTGAAAACTCTACTCCAAGCATGAATGATGATGCATAAAGGCTGTTTCCCCAAAGTGTTTTCAGGTCAGAAAGTCTTTTTTCCTTCAGCAATTTTTACTGTATGGAAAACTTCAGATGGGCTTTGTGGATATTATTAATTTTTTTTTTTGGTTTGGTTTGGGTTTTTTTGCCACACAAGAGTTTACTCAGGAGAGTTGCCAAGAGAGAAAAGGGGGGTAGGAGAGAGAGAGAGTGCTATTATTAAGTTTTAACAGTTTTCTGAGTCTTGTGAGTTTTGGTTTTGAAATTTAGGCTTTTATTTTCTCAATCTTAATCAAGGTTCCTTCAAGTAGGGAATGATTCCATTCAAATAAAATTGCTGCAAAACAGATGCTCTTGTGCTTTCTGAAGTAAATCATCAGTGGTTCCTATACATAACTGATGATGAGACTTAGCATTTCCCCACCTCCCATACACCATACACTAAAGAAATAAGATAATTTTCCTATATAAATTTTAGGTATATAAAATGTTGGAATTTTTAAATTTCATATGTGTGTACTTGTTACAACATTTACCTCTTCCCTACTCTCCTTTAAAACCCTCCTATGTCCCTTCCTATCCAGCTCCCTCTCAAATTCATGGCCCCTTTTTCTTTGTTTAAATATGCTTCAATTAAAATATTGTTATATTCCTTCCCCTCTCTTTTCTCCCTCCAACCCTTCCTATGCCTTTTTTCTCCAATTCTTCCTATGTTACCTCCTCATTCCCCTCGAATTGGTAGCATCTTCTGCTTTGATTAACACATATTAATATATTGTTTTCATTATTTTGATATATTTATATATTATATGTTTCTAATAATCAAAGTAGAAGAGTCTACTGAGGTCATGGGTCTTAGAAAAGACTCTACCACCACCACTTCGCTAGTCCACCACAAATCTTAATACATTCTAATGTTTATTCTTATTCCTGTGAATAAATGTAGTTTCACTTTCATCAAGAAGCTCTCTTTACAGCAAATGTAAAACAGAAAGCCATAACTGGAAATTATACAGATATCAATGGATCACAACTGTGAGGAGCCCAACCCCAAAAGAGTTATCTACAACATAACTCCTACACAGAAGTCTTGAGATTTTCTAACAATGATGACAGGTCATCTATCTTTACCTGTTACAGAAGGTTTACAAAGTCAATGTATTTGTAGAAGAAATTAAGTAGAAATCTATCACAAAAAAAAAAGTGTAAAGAAATGTGTAGGCGCAGCTGTCTCAAAGCTCATCTTTGCTGTATGTAGCTCCACAATTTTCAAAATTAAATTCTTATCTTAAAATATTACATTGCAGGTATGTGGCTGTTTTATAAGCCAAAGTCTTCCATTTCTGTACTATAGTGCAAATAATCCCCAGAACCAAAAGATACATCAAGATTATGCAATTGTTTGAAATAAATAAGCAGAGAGAAATAGAGAGCGCAAGAGAAAGAGAGAGATTGTTAGCCAAAAAAAAAAAAAAAAAAACAGAAATTAAAGGAAATCTAGTTTACAAAGACCTTCCTGGAAGACATGTTCCATGACTTTACAAAGGTTTCTCCCCAGAAGTTTATTCTTGTAACTAGCTAAAATTATGAAAGAAGCCAGGCAGTGGTAGTGCACACCTTTAATCCCAACACTAGGGAGGCAGAGGCAAGAGAATCTCTGTGAGTTTGAGGCCAAACTAGTCTACAGAGTGAGTTCCAGGACAGCTGGACTACACAGAAAAAAACTGGCTTGACAAAAAAGAAAAATTTATGAAGCAAGATATTATCATGAAAACAACACACTCTGTGGATTTGGTTCTGATTTTATTTCCTCTGATGGGATACCAAATAGTCTTTATTTGATATTTTTCCTGTATAGAATAACTTATTAAATATGGCTTGGTTTTGATTGGGTTTTTAATTGTGGATTTCTAAAAAAAAATTTATGTGTCCTGATTATAAGTAATTTCAGGTATGGATATTTCTTGATAAGAATATGTTTGCATTACATATTGGGTCAATTGGTTTGAATAACTTACTCTCTTGTAAAACTGTTATAGATTACTGAAAAGTACCCTTCATTCTTTCCCCATGTGATGCTTTCTATGCTGCTCAACGAAGACAGAGTTAAGGCCTATTTTAGGATCGGTGAGGCATCAGGTGGGAATAAAAAGACAAGGATTTAGGCAATTAGGAATGTGTCAGAGAGATTCACAACAGACAAGCCAGAAACCACAAACCACAGACAGACTGAAGGCCGAGAGAGATTGGGGAACTCAGACTTGAGCTTGCTGTTGGTCAAATTAATCCAAAGGGAAGTACTTTCTTTCCTTCTTTAATATGACTCTGACACATTTTGGTGCCCCTGGCATTATCTTTAATGTGTTTAGGGAACACAAGGTTACTCGTTGAGAAGAAACACCACACTTAAGAGAGCTGTCCCAAAAAGAAAAAAAAAAATCTAATAAACTTGCTGAACTTATTTTTTAAGAGTACAAGGGGAAAGTGAAGAAAACAGACAGCGAAAGACAAGATAACTTTTCTTAACTGTCAGAAAAGACCTCGAAGCAATGATGTTTCCAGAAGCAATGAGCCTCTGTGGCACCAGGTTTACATTCCTGAGGTGTCATTTCCACACTGAAAGAACCAAGTTTCTTGGAGAAATGAATGACTCAGCTCTGAAGAATGAAAGAATGTGATAAATACATTCTGTCATGGCAGATGGCGAAGAAGTATTAGAGACTACTATAACAAGTTCAGAGAAAAAAATTGAGAAGTCCAGAAACCAAATATAGAAAGCTGTAATGCCTGGAGAGATGGATTACTGAGGAATGCACTGCTCTTGCAGAGCACCTGAGTTTGGGTCCCAGCAAACAACTCTCTGTAACTCAGACTCCCAGGGGTCATCTGTTACCTTTGCCTCCAAAGGTATTTTCCTTCACATGAACATACCAACACAGACACATACAGTATTCAAAATGAGGAAATGAAATGTAAAACATTAAAAATAAGACTCAGATAATAAAAACATAGTAATTGCAATAGATTGAACTCTGTTCAATATGATCATACTAGTGAATTTATAAAGATAAAAAAAATAGCCACCTGAAGAGGATATTAGGAATCCAAATCATTGTTTTAAAATTAGAAAAATATATTATAGTTTTTATCTCAACTATGATAGTAGATACAATAACCCATACCAAAATGAGTATGTATAAAACTAGAGGACTCTGAATAAAGTTAACAGGTTATACTGATATCAATATTCTGACTGAGTACAGTTGTTTTAAAAGATGGTCCTCTCCCTCTGGGAAAAAAAAATTAGCAACAAGCTCTTCCTTGTGCTCCAAGTTAACCTGCAAAACAAAGAAACCAGGACCCAAATTTGAGAGATAATAATGTGCATCATTTATCTTTCTAGGCAGGAGTCACCTCACTTGGCAGAATTTTTTCCAACAATACTCTTAAAAACAAACATTTCAGGCCTAGCTCATGATGCATCATGTTAAATTACTATAAATAATAACCACCATGGCAATGAGAATGATGTTGCTGGCAGTTGTGCGGATGCCTATGAGATGAAAATGATGGTAATGATGATAGCAGTGGTATTGAAGGTTATGATCATGGTCACAATGGTGATAATGATGGATGGCAGTGGTGAAGGTGGTGGTGAGGGTGTGATGTTGACGGTGGTGATGGTGAGAACTTGGTGGTGATGACGGTAGTGGTCATGGTTATGGTTGTGGTCATGGTGAGGGCAGTAGTAACAAGGCTATTGGTGATAAATAGTTCATTCTCCCATTATATTCTAAGTTTCTGAAACTACAAGGTGACTCTTCAGAAGAAAGAAAAATGAACACATCTGGGAAATTAAACATGACTCACAAAAAAAGGGAAAAAACAGGAACTAATTGTTACTTTAGAGACAACAATGGTCTCCAGAGTGACTACATCCCAGGAGATGACACGCACATACATATGTGAACAGAACCCCCAGCTCTCAGTCATACCACCACACACATTTTCAAATGGAAATCCTTAGTTTGGTGACCAGACTGGGCCCTCTGAGTCAATTTTGTGATGGATATACGTCTTTGTACCTCTAGAACTTACTGATTGTTGAAACCAGACATCCCCTGATTTTCTCAGAGACTGTTTCACTTCCCTTCAACACAAGTATTCATTTGCATGCCTAAACCCTATATGAGAAAATATTTTCTCTTGTGGGCTCTTTTTCATCATTCAGGTGATTTATGACCATATATTGGATTCACTTTTAAATGTTTTGTTCTGTGTTTGTTGAACTCTGTTAAGAAACAACCCTGATCCTCTGAAAGCTTGATAATAATGGTTAATAGACGAGTAACTCAAAAGGAATGTGTGGCTCTAGTTGGACATTTATAATATTAGAAGATAGAAGCTGGAGCTAGTAGCTCACACCAGCACCTGAACTTCAGCACTTTGCCAGCTAAGACAGGAAGATCTGCACGCTGAAGGTCACCGGGGCTGCAGAGTGAGATCTCAAAATCCGTGGGGGAAAAAAAGAGACAGAGAAGAATTGAAAGCTTCAGAAGAAGATTATGTAAGTTTAAAAAAATTAAATCTAGACCATCTGAGTTCATTCTACAAGGTAGTGCTCCCATCTACACAGCACTAGGTAAATAAGATTCACTCTGTTCTGATTTGCAAAGCATTTTGAGCTATGCTAATGATTACTGAATGTTTCTTACCTTATTTATTAGAGATTGAGTAAAAGAAGATATATGTTTTTAATTGTCATCTAGATAAAAATTATTCTGTAGTAAGTAAAGATAATATTGGAAAGCACACCCAATCCTATTTCATTTTAATTAAGCACCTTTCTATCGCTAATTATTTACATCCTACAATGTAATACAGATGTTCCAATACTCAAAGCAGATCCCAAAGATTTTAAAGATTCTCTTATAATTAAGAAAAATAAAGTCACCTGACTCAGTAGACAAAGTCACTTTGACCTAACCTGACAACCTGAAACCCACTTGATAAGAGGGAGAGAAGCAACTCCTGCAAATTGTACACACACACATGTAAACACACACCCACATACATCCACAAACACACACACACATGATTTTTAAAAGAAGAAATACAGTTGATGCCAAATATTGTTATAGTAGGAACACATTGAAACCATTAATTTAAAATGCTACATAAAAATTAGGTGGCAAAATGTTACCACCAGCATAAGTATGTCAGTGCAGTGTTAGTCTCCAGGTAGCAGAAAACTGCAGAGTCTATTGGTTTTTTATTAGCTATATTTATGATTCACTATAATGTAAATGCACTGTGTATACACTGTAAAGAAAATATGTACTCAAAATTAAAATAAATTTATTTTATCAAGTAACAACAAAAGGACACTCAAAGAAAAACTACCAAAAGTTTAGTGGAGACAAAGCATTTTAGGATCAGTTTTAGGACCCTCTGATTCTCACTACCATATTCTGAGTAACTTCCTGAATGTTCGCTACTTTATGCTATTGAACAATAGCTACAAAATGACAGCATTTGTCAGTTTCATTTGCTACACACATCCTAACAGCACACATAGCTGTGCAGATTTACAAGACATAAAGAGGAGGGAAAGGGGAGAGGCTCATGACAAGGAGAAAGCAGAGGTCAGTCAGAAAATGTGAGTAAGTATTGGAGCAGTCTCAGCATATATATGACTCACTCATGAAACACAACTGCTTGGCCAATAGTCTTCTGTCGAAAAAATTCTTTTCTAAACACACATTTTCCCACACCAAATACCTTTAAGTGTCACAGGCTACAGGGTAAGAGCATTTATTGGAAAAGCAAATAAGTCTGAGTGAGAATCCATAATATTCATTTTAAAAAGCCAAGAATGGGTACATGTACCTGTAAGCCCAATGCTGAGTATGGAGACAAGGGGATCACAGAACATTGAAGGCTGTCTGGCCAAAACCTGAACTTTAGGTTCAGGTGGAGACAAGATATCAAAAACTTGGGTGAGTGAGAGAAAAACAAGCAGTGCCCTTTTCTGGCACTCACATGCAGGTACACACACATGTAGAGGATTTATGACGTTACATTGTAAATAATTGTCCGGCCTATGAGTTTAATAAAAAGTGCTGATTGGCCAGACAGGAAAGGCAGACAGGAAGTGTGGACGGGGCTACCAGACTAAGAAAACTCTGGGAACAGGAAGAACAGAGCAGAATGCCAGAGAGAAGCCAGAAGAAGCAGAGGACAACTATGCTGTTCTGAGAAAAGGTACTGAGCCGCATGGCTGAACAGGATAAGAATCATGGGTTAGTTTAAGGGTAAAGAGTTAGCAAGTTATATGCCTGGGCCTTAGGCTGATTAGCCTAAAAATAACATAAGCATCTGTGTGTCTCTGTGGGTCTGCAGGTCTAAACCTTGAGGTTAGGCCAGAAAGTCCAGGCCAGAAACCTCTTACTACACACACACATACACACAAACACATACATCATATATACACATCACACATACACACACACACACACACACACCACATATCACACACACACAAACACATCACACACACAAACACACATATACACAAACATCACACACACAAACACACACATATATCACATACCACACACACACATCACACATACACACATCACACGCACATCACACATACTATACACAAAGTTTCTTTTTATAAAACTGATACTAGGATTGGCTCTTGAAAGAATGAGCAAACCACAGAGTACTGCAGAGGTGCCAATAACTAATAATTGTATTGGAAACAAAGACCACACCGAGATTTGTGTTGCCTTAAGAAATGTATCCCATGCTGAGTAGACAGCACATTCCTATAATCCCAACAAGCAGGAAAAAGAGGAAGAGGCATCACAAGTTCAAGGAAACCTGGACTACATAGGAAACCTAACTAAGAAAGGTAAAAAGTAAGGAAAAAAAGGAAAAGACACCTCAAAACTGAGGGTTCAATTCAATATGTATTGTAATCACCCATAATAAACCACACTTCTTAGAGGTCTGTATTATATATGTATGTGTGTGTATAAAGGACTTAATTTGACATTGGTGACAAAGAGTGCAATGCTTTAGTATTGCAGTCTAAAAATGTATTCAGACTAGATAGGAAGCACTCGCTGACTCTACAACACAGGCAGCTGCTCACCAAATACACAGAGCTATAATAAAAATTACAGAATGTTGCCTTGTACTAAGCTTGAAGACCTCTAAAACCCCAGGGAGAGGTTCTGCTGTCACCAAGAAGCAGAAGGTGGGAAAAAAAATGCATCTGCCATAATGGGAGTTGCTCAGCAAGTATCAAATGCAGAAAACCAGTTTCTCCAAAAAGGACAAGGACAGACCCTCACAAGCTCCTTCTGTCCCACCTGCAGGGCTCCCACCCAGACACCATGGCTGCAGAAAATCAATCGATAGTGACAGAATTCATCCTCGGAGGATTAACTAACAGGCCAGAGCTCCAGCTCCCCCTCTTTCTCCTCTTCCTGGGGATCTACTTGGTCACCATGGTAGGAAACCTGGGCATGATCACCTTGATTGGACTCAACACACAGCTTCACACCCCCATGTACTTCTTCCTCAGCAACTTGTCACTCGTGGATCTCTGCTACTCCTCTGTCATTACCCCCAAAATGCTCATCAATTTTGTAGCCCAAAGAAATCTCATCTCCTATGTGGGGTGCATGTCGCAGCTCTACTTCTTCCTTGTTTTTGTCATTGCTGAGTGTTACATGCTCACTGTGATGGCCTATGATCGCTATGTGGCCATTTGCCACCCTTTGCTTTATAACATCATTATGTCTCCTTCCCTCTGCTCTCTGTTGGTGGCTTTTGTCTATGCTGTGGGACTCATTGGTTCAACAATAGAGACTGGCCTCATGTTAAAACTACAATATTGTGAGGATCTTATCAGCCACTACTTCTGTGACATACTCCCCCTCATGAAACTCTCCTGCTCTAGTACCTACGATGTTGAGATGGCTGTCTTCTTTTTAGCTGGATTCGACATTGTAGTCACAAGCTTAACAGTACTCATTTCCTATGCATTCATCCTGTCCAGCATCCTTCGCATCAGCTCCACTGAGGGCAGGTCCAAAGCCTTCAGCACCTGCAGCTCCCACTTTGCAGCTGTGGGCTTGTTCTATGGATCCACAGCATTCATGTACTTAAAGCCCTCCACAGCCAGTTCCCTGGCCCAGGAGAATGTAGCTTCTGTGTTCTACACCACAGTGATTCCCATGCTTAACCCTCTGATCTACAGCCTGAGGAACAAGGAGGTGAAGGCTGCACTGGATAAAACACTAAGGAGAAAGTTCTTCTGATGTAAATGTTGTTTCTTTGTATAAAAATAACTGGTTGTAAGCACCTGAAGAATGCACTCTGCAAGCCTACTGAAGTATGAACAGAAAGCAAGTGCTTCTCTCCACAACTGGATACATATCTCATCTCATTTTCCTCTTCTCAGCTTCCCTTCTATCGTTTTTACTTGTAACTACTCAATGTTATTTTTCTTATAATTTGAATCTATGTCTTCTCTAGGAGGCCAATGGTAAGCAATTTTAAATTTTTTATTCTCTGATATTTTATATATATTTACAGTCTTTATTGATCATGTCCATCCCCTACTCCATTTTCCTGCTCCTTCTTATTACCCCCAATATATCTACTTTTATGTCCTTTCCTTTCTTTAATAATCAACTGAGCCCAATTAACTCTGCTCATACACACACTAGTGTGCAGCCATCCACTGGACCATGGGTAATCTGCCAGCAAATTTTATACATGTTTATTTAATTAATGAGATCTAATTTACTTTTGGGTACTAGCTGCAAATGACTCTCAGAAATGCAATTTTTTTGCCTAAATAGAATATGAGTCAACAGGATAGTGAGACAATCTCACCTAAGTAAAGTTTTACTCATTTTGTCATGACTTTTACCCAACATAAGTTGCAGTTTCTGCCACTGATCTACTTTAACTACAACTAAAGGGAAGAGAACATCTCTGTTTCTTCAAAATGAGAAATCTTAAAGCCAAAAGAAAAGGCAGAAGCCACAGTGTAACTCCACATAACAGTACACGCCTAGAGAGGAGGAAGTAGTTGACTTAATCAGTTCCACAGTTTTCTGCACTTCTGTTTAATTATTGCTCATCTACAAATCAGACAGCACCAGGAAAAAAAGAACTCGGTGTTCCGTTCAGGCCAATCCAATCAGATCCAAATCTGTAGAATGGGTTATTTCCTCAATAACATGCTGCACCTTCATGTAAGCTACTTGCCAAAATAAAGTCTTGGAGAGAAAGTTTGTGAAAGACTGAACGCCTTGCTTGAATATCCATGGTTTTAGCCCAAGAAAGGTCTTTGCATTAGAACCAGGACATTCAGTTTTCATCCCGATTAGGCTTTTTACTTTTAAATTTTTCCTATTCATAGAGTTAATTTCATAACACTTAGAACCACTCCCCATCAATAACAGTATCTTCACGTTAAACAGAACACCTTCTATAGGAAGACCATAAATTTTTCTCATTAACCCTGTCTTTACTTAATTTATTACAAACACAAATGTATTTTCCATTCTTTAGAAATGGTCACTTTGATAGTATTGTGGTGGTAAATTTCTTTACCAATTAGATGAATTTCCTTGAGAACGTAGTGCTTGACGATAATTTTAGTTTGAAGATCTTTAGAACAAAGATAGGCTGGGGCACAGCCTCAACTCAAAACTTTTTTCCGTCCTTGTGATAAAACTGTTAGTTTCTCTCAAACGCTTCTGCTTTAGAAATTCTGGACATGGACATACATGGTCTGCCATCATCGCTTTAAAAGTTAAACTAATATTATTAGTACCTTAAAATTTTTAAGTGATTTGGGAAAATAACGTATATTTCGTTAGTGTGTGGTTCCCAGACTCTAAGGCTCCTCACCCTTGTGAATTGACTTAAGACAAGTTGATCTCTAAATGTATAGGTTTGCGGTATGAATTTTGATTGAACTAGATTCACATATTTTTTTAGTGTTCAAAAACAGTATAAAGGTCACTGGGAATTTGTCAGATACATTCTTCCTTTTCTCATTTTGTTCTTCTCTCTTGTCTGAAGATATGAAGAGATTTCCAGGATGTGTTCGTCTTTGGATTAAATGCAGATAATGTTTGTGCACACAAAGGCTAAAAAGTACTTAATTGTCCTGGAAGAAGCTTTTGATCTACTTGGAACTTTTGAAATATAGGCCTTGATTGATTGCTTAACAGTGAAGGAATCTTTGGTTCTAAGCTTTTATAGAGAATTATGTGTGAGTAGCAAGCAGTATAGGAAACTAATCCAAGGTCATTTTTTAGTTCTTCATCTTAACTACTCAAGATTACAGCTATCTTTCACTCCTGAAATTTCTACCTCCTTTAACATTTATCATATCCCTTTATCCCATAATTATTTCTAAATAGACTCAATCACATATATTTCTCATATATTCCTTCTATTTTTATTTATTTGTTTGTTTGTTTGTTTGCTTGCTTGCTTGCTTGCTTGGTTGGTTGGTTGGTTGGTTGGTTGGTTGGTTGGTTGGTTGGTTGGTTGGTTGGGTTTTTTTTCTAGACAGGGTTTTTCTAGATAACAGCCCTGGCTGACCTGAAACCGAATTCATGGACCAGGCTGACCTCAAGCTCAAAGAGATCTGCCTGCCTCTGCCTCCTGAGCGCTGAGATTAAAGACATGTGCCACCAATGCCCAGCTCTGTTTTGCTTTTTATATTTCTGGTTTTCACATGGGGACACTGTCTCTGACAGTGTTAAACATGCCCCCATTCACACAGCTGGCAAGTAATAGCTGCTCCTATTACCCGAGCCTCTCCTGGCCTTTCTGCTATCAATGAGCAGCTGCCCTTTGTGGACATGTTGAGGACTTTCAGCCTTTCTGTCATAGTGGCTCTCAACCTCCATAACACTGACTCTTTAACACTGTTACTCATGTTGTAGTCACTCCCAACCCTAAAGATTATTTCGTTCCACTTTATAACTGCAATTTTGCTAACATTATGAATCATAATATGAATATCTGATATACAGGATATCTGATATGTGACTCCCCCAGGGATCATAAACCCCCAGGTTGAGAATAATTGCTCTATCATCTTTCATGAACACAGTTTGAAGTAATTCACCCTTACTTTCTATTTTTATTCAAATATAAATTTTTATGAGAATTTCATACATGGGTACTGTATTTACAGTATTTTATCCCTCCCTCTCCCCCCTCCAACACCACCTAAGCCCTCCCCCAAGTCATGACCTCTCTTTATTATGATGTGTGGGAAGGTATGAAACTTGACTCCATATACTATTACTCATAGGTATGTGTGATTAGGCTGGCCTGATTTCAGATGGAATACCCAATGGGGAGCTCATCCGTGAAGAAAACTAAAGGCTCCTCTTTCAGCAGCAATTGATTTTTTGTAGCTCCTTGTGTAAGGATGAGGCCTCGGGGAATCTCCCCCATCCATACTGATGCTGTCATTATGTAGGTCTTCCTGAGCTTGTCAAGATTCCACAGGTGGCCCTTCTGTGCCATGTCCAAAGCCACCATCTCACAGAGGGTACCTTGTTCCTCTTGCTCTTCTAATCTTTCCACCCCTCTTCCATGATCACTGAGCCCTAAATAGAGGGGCTACATTCAGTTGTAAATCTCTGTAATAGTATCAGGTATGGATTCCCTCTGAGCAAGCAGGTCTTAAGTCCAGTTGGACATTTGTCCATTAGCCCTAAGAAACAAGTGTCACTATTGAGCTTTTGAGGATATCTTGCTGGGGCCGCCATTGTTGTAGTTTTCTGGCATTGCAAATGAGTAGGACTGCTGGTTGCCTTTCTTCACTGACAGCTTGCACAGAACTTTCCAATAGTAAGAGAGAGGAGACTTCCAGGCCAAATCCAACTTGATTCTTCTAAGGCCAGGCCTAGGGTGCATGGTGTCTTCAGCAGTAGGTTCTTACCTTCAAGTTCTGGAAGGCATCTAAGGGCAATGGCCGTATCCTGTATTGTTTTAAGAATCTCTTCCATCACCACCCATGATGGACAACTTGATAGATCTCTGATGCCTGACACTTGGGGTTGTTAGATAATCTATGGTTTTTAGGAGGAGGATTATTATCCCATGTGAAATATTATCTATGTGTATCATTAAATAAGCTTATAAAGTCATGTTTCCCCGTGACTTTTCAACCACTCCAATGTTCTTAATACCCATTCCCTCTCTCTTGTTCTGTATCATCTTTCCTCCTCTCTCCTTAAAGTCCTTCTTCTACCCTGTTTTTTGCCCTTTACTCCTTTGTAGCACCTGTACCCCGGCTTCTGCAGTTATTTCAGGCCATATACTCAATTCTAAAGATTCAGACCTAGTCCCTAGTGTAATGTTACATTTCAGGTCTCTATAATGTTTATTACATTTTTCTAACTTGTATTGATTCTTTTGTAGATTTCATATCATTTGGATCCCACCCATGTCCTCATCTCCCTGTATCTGCCTTCTGCCCTTGCAAAATCCTCTGCAAAACACAACAAAATTTAAAAGACAAAGTCTCATCATGGAAGTTGTAGTGTGGTCCAGGGAGTCACACACCTCATCCTTTATTTTTCTCACCTGCACTTGCAAGTGCTCATTGGTCTGGTTCAAGGCCTCTGGCTAAAGATTAAGTTATATTTAAAGCTCACTATTTCCATATTGTCTTAAATGGTGCTTACTATATTTTTAATATTATAAAACATATTGAGAGTTACTTCTCTTGAAGACACCTCAAAAGTATCCCTATTATTACCTTTAATTGGGCTCAGAAAGTTATGTATGTACTGATTGCAAAATTGGAAGGTACTTTCTATAATATTTACAGATACTTTTACAGATATGTTCTAAATTTTTCTCTTATTCTTTTTGAATAATAAATAAAGTTACTATGTTATCAGGTTTAAAAAAGATTCAGAGTTGGGTCCACAAATAAGAGAGACTGTTGGATGTCTGTCTTTTGGGTGTGCATTGTCTTAGTATAGAATTTTCTAGTTTCATCCATTTACCTACAAATTTGATGATTTTTCTCTTTACAGTTGCCTAGTTTTCCATTGTGTATATTTACCACATTTTCACTATTCATCTATCAGTTGAAAGGCATTGAGCTTGTTTCCATTCCCTAGCTATTATCAACAGAATGACAATGAGCACAAACAAGTATCATGTGGTAGATCCAGTTTTATCTTTTGAGAATTCTCCACATTGATTCCCACAGGAATTTCCCAGTTTGCAACCATAATAAGCATCAATAAGATTTTGACTTTCTATGAATCCTAGACAGCACTTCCTTCAGTTGTCCCCTTGATCCTAACCATTCTGACGGAAGTAAAACAAAATGTCCACGTAGTTTTCATTCACATTCCCATGGTTGCTAAAACAATTAAATACTTCTCTACGTATTTCTCGGCCATTTTATTATTACTATTCTCAGCCATATTTTATTCTTTTGACATGTCGCTGTCCGATCCATAGCCCATTTGCAGTATGAGGTTGTAATTGTTGGCCTTAATACCTGAGCAAATGGACTCAGAAAGGTACAGCCTATGTACTCTTCAAGCAGTTTTAGCATTATAGGTTTCACATTGAAGTTTTAATTCATTTGGAATTTTTGTGCAGGATAATAAATATAGGACTAGTTTTATTCTTCTCCGTGTAGACATCTAGGTTTTCCAGAACCATTTGTTGAAGACCTTGTCTTTGCTCCACAGTATATTTTTGACATCTTTGTCAAATATCAGATAGTATACTCATACTTGGGATTTCTAGTCCGTTCCACTAATTTAAACATCTGTTGCTTTGGTGTTTTACATTGGTTTCTTGCCAGTATCATGCTGTTTTATTACTATAGCTCTGTAGCACAGCTTGAAACCTTGTCTGGCAATCCCTCTAGCACTGTTCTTCCTGCTCAGGATTTCTTTGGTTATCCTTGGTCTCTTACAGTTCTGTATGAATTTTAGGATATTTTTGCTATTTCTGTGAAGAACGTTGAGAGGATTTTGCATTGAGTCTGTAGATTGCATTTGCTTGGTCATTTTCACAGTTGGAGTTCTATAAACCCATGTTCATGGGAAGTCTTTCCATCCTCTCATGTCTTCATCGAGCTCTTTCTTCAGAGACGCAAAGTTTTCATTGTAAAGGTCTTTCGCCTCCTCGGATAGGCTTATTCCTAGACATTTTAACATTTGGAGGCTACTGTGAGTGGGAGAGTTTCTATAATCACTTTTTCAGCATGTTATCAGTAGATAAACTTCTGATTTTTATGAGTTTTGATTTTGTGTCTACAATTTTCTTAAAAATGTAGATCATGACCTGCAGCTTTCTGGTGGAATTTTGTGGAGCTTTTGTGTATAATATCAATTATAAGTAGGAATCATTTGTCTTTTTCTTTTCTTATTTGTATCCCCTTTACTCGCTTTCTTGTCCTGAGTGCCGCTGTTCTGGTAATTTCCCAGTCTGCATTTCTGTCTCCTCATTCCTAGCTCTTCCATTGCTAGTGTCTTTTGATCTTCACCTCTGAACGTTCTCCCGGTGCCCTGGGGTGTGTCTGAAATTCAGTCCATTCCCCCTTCCTTCCTTTCTTCTTCATTTGTGCCAGAAACAAATGGAACTGAGTCAAATTGACTGTTTCTCTTCTTCCATTCCTTCCATTAGTTCCTTTTCCTGGTTTCCAAAGACAGTTAATTATTTTCAGATCTTTCTTCTTTTCTAATATTTGTACTTACTACTATGTTCTCCTCTATGCATTTTGTTTTGTTTTGTTTTGTATGTTCAAGACAGGGTTTTCTCTGTGTAGCCTTAGCTGTCCTGGAACTCACTCTGTAGACCAGACTGGCTTCGAACTCAGAGATCTGCTTGCCTCTGCCTCTCTAGTCCTGGGATTAAAGGTGTGTGCCACCACTACAAAGCCCTCTAAGTATTTTTGATGAGTCTTAAAATTTCTTAACCTTTTTAAAAATTTTCATTTAGTTCAAGCTATTTTTAAATGTTGGGATATTTTTCTTTTATTCACATTTTACCACAATATTTTTTAAATATCTACACGTGCTCTGTTTTCAGTTACCATTCTATTGTTGGTTTCTAGTTCTACCATGGGCCAAAACTAGACATTGTATGATTTCTAATTTTGAAAATGTATAATGTTAATGTGATAACGCTCAACAGAATCTATAATCACCTGGAGACAGATCTTTGGGCATGGCTGTGAGAGGTGATCCTTATTACATTAATTGAGATTGGAAGACCTAGCCACTATAAATGGTACTCTTGTCTGGCTAGGATCCGAAACTGAATCAATAGATAAATGTTACTGAAAAGCATCAAGCATTTCTCACTCTCTCCTTTCCAGTTATGAATGTGGTGTGGCCATTTGCTCCAAGCTCTTGCAGCCTCCCCACCATGATACCCTTCAACTGCAAAACTGAATAAGCCCCTCTTCCCTTACATTGCTTTTCCCAGAATATTTTATTGCAGCAATAACAATTAACTAAGAGCAAAATTTGGTACTTAAATGTGAAACTGTTGCTGGGATAAACTTGATCGTGTATATCTTAGGGCATTTGCAATTTAGGGTTAGAAAGACCTTTGAATGCTGGAATCCAAGGTTAATGGGCCACTCTGGTGGGAACATGGAAGAATTCTGAGAGAAACAAAGACAACGGGAGCCTGGATCATGAGGTTTCACAAAAGAATAAGAATTCTATTCGGAACTGGATTTGTGTCATTTGTGTAATATTTTGACCAAGAATCTGGTTTCATTTTTGCCTACATTATGAGAACCTGAGTGAAGTTGAATTTTAATATATAATGGACTAGTTTGTTCGTAAAAGAAATTTAAAAACAGAAAAGTATTCAGACTATTACTGAGAAAGAAGCTCTAACTGTGATAGTCACCACTAAGAGAAACCTCTCTCGTTGAACTGAAGCAATAAGAAAAGTGTCCTGAGGTCAAAACTCCACCTTGAATAGGCTCCATAATTGGAAATTCAAATTCATCTAAAGAAAGAAACCCTCCGATGAATGGGTTCACTATTCCTCAAAAGTAGCAGCTGGCAAGGTTATTTCCCTTGGGTAAGCACATAAAAAATGGATATAATGTATTCCAAAGAATCCAAGCTGCACCTCAAGTTTTTCAGACAAAATTAGCAGCAGAATCCATGTTCGTGGTTTTGAAGGCAAGATTGGAGGCTAAATACGGCATGGTTGGAGTCCCTGCAAAGAGGGAGGGAGAAGCCACTGCTTGGAGCAGTGAAAGTAAAGGGAGATGTGAAGCAGAAAAAAATCTAGGACATTACAGATGCTAGGACCATGGGACATTCACCAAGGAGGCCTGCAAGTGTGGAGTACAGCTGACCTAAATAAGAGGCATTGCTTGCTACAGATAGCAGGCCTGGAGGACTGGCGCTGGCTCAGCTGACATGGGCTAGTGTTTTCCCTGGAGAATTTCAGTTTAGTCTTGGTCATATCAGTTCCTTGCTGCACTCTGATTGTTTACATTTTGGTATAAAAACGTTTGTTCTGTGCCATTATATGTCAGTATATAATTTGCTTTTTGTTTTATTAGAGCTCATATTAAGATATTTTGACTATTAAAGTGTTGGTATTTGTAATAGTTATTAGGACATTTATATTGGAGTGTATATTTTATATTTCAAAGTTGTCATGAGTCTATGAAGATAAGGGGTAGAGAGGTCTGGGTTGAAAGTGGCGTGTTTGAGTATCAGGTCAATAAGAAGTGGTGTTTGGGTGGTTAATATTAATTATCAATTTGATGGGATTTAGAATCACCTGGAAGAAAGGGCTCTGAGAATACCTGTAAGAAATTACCTTTATTACATTAATTGATGTGGAAAGACTTGTTCACTGTGGACAGTACTGTTGTCTGACTAGGACCTTAGACTGTACAAATAGAGACAGATTATGAACTGCAGTGTGATATTCTGATTGCATCCTGACAATAAAGCTTGTTTTGAATCAGTGGGCAGAGCTAGCCATAGCTGACCAAAATCAACCATAGAGGTTTGGAGGACTGAGAACAGAGAGGAGACAGGAAGTAAGAAGGTGGGTCTGAGAGAGGATCTCAACATTTTTGAATGGCGGAACAGAAGAGATAGAAGGTCCTTGGTGGCTTCTCTACTGCATCTCTGATTCAAAGCAAACTTGACTGTCAGAATGCAATCAAAATGTCACACAACCTCTGGATTTCAGTTGTGACCACCTGGGTCAAACTCTGGCCACCTTGGCTTCTGTTGTGATAGAATTCAAATATGAGCCACAAAAGGCCCTTTCTCCCTTGAACACAGCAACAGGAGAAAAATAAACTAAATTATGTCAATGAGAATTTGGTCTTTCATTTGTCTTCTTTGTTGAGCAAAGCCCATAAATTTTTCATATCAGAAATGCACCACCTGTAATATGAAAAAATTGGAAAGATGCAAAAGAAGGCATAAGCATAGGCCCAAAGACAAACTATAATGTAGTATTACTTTAAAATGAGCCAACACGTTATACACAATAAAATAATGTATGAAAGAGCTAGAAACTCAGAATTTGAAAAACTCATAAATTAATTAGAACTCGTTAAAAAAAAATTATTAGACATACAGGGAAAATAAATTAAGACAAAACAGATAGTATCCGAAAAATAAAGAAAACGGTTAACATCAGAAGAAATACAAGCTGAAAAGAAAACTTTAGAAAAAAAACTGAAATTTATAAATAGAGATTTATAAATAATTCACATTTTAGAATAAAAAAAAAAGATCTAGTTGACATAGAGTAAAAATCTCAAAAAAGAAACACCTTAAACCAAGGGATACAATAAATAATAGTACTTTTCCTGGCATAGAGGAATCAAAATGACATATGCAGAAGGAAGACTCTACCCATGAGCAGTATTCCAGAATGAACAATAAAATGACCTCGTAATGCTAGTGGGCATGTTTATTTCAGAAAGGAGGAAAATATGTAAGGGAGAAAGAAAGAAGAAGGGAGAAGGAGGGAGGGGGAGGGAGGAAGAGCCTCTCTCTGTCTGAAAAGACATAGGTTGGTAACAAAGCGAGAAACAATAATTCTACAGCCCAAGTGTGTGTCTCCAAAGTATCATTTCACCACTGAAAGGAAAAAAGGCAAGTTTCTTACAGAAATAGTTGATTTTAAGTGTAAAGAATAAAAAGTATAAGAAAAATTGCAGTGTCTGATCACATCAGTCAGCAAGGACACCATTACACAATGTTATCACTGACTCGGAACGTGTGTAGAAAGAACCTGAAGAGGATTTCACATGCAAAGATAAAAAAAAAAAAAAAAAAAAAAAAAAAAAAAAAAAAAAAAAAAAAAAAAACTAATAAAAACCAAATAATGTTAATGGGTCAAACCACATAAAATAAGTTTAAACTATGTGTTTATAATGAAATTAAAGAGAAATTAAAGTCAGATGTCAAAACAGAAAATAAATCGTTGTTCTAAAAATTAGAAAATGAAGGTGATATAAGTGGAAAGGTTTAATTTGTTTCTTTGTTTTAATTAAACTTACAAATCACTAGGTATCGTAGTTAAGGTTTCTATTGTAAACACCATGACCAAAAATCAAGTTGGGGATGAAAGGGTTTATTCTGCTTATACTTCCACATTGCTATTCATCACCAAAGAAAGTCAGGATAGCAACTCAAATAGGGCAGGAACTTGGAGGCAGGAACTGATGTAGAGGCCCTGGAGGGATGCTGCTTACTGGTTTACTTCCCTTGGATGGCTCAGTCTGCTTTCTAATAGCACCCAGGACCATCAGCCCAAGGATGACAACATCCACCGTGGGCTGGACCATGTCCCACTGATCACTAGTTAAGAAAATGCCCTACGGGTGGATCTTACAGAATCATTTTCTCAATTGAGACCTCTTCACAGATGAGTCTAGCGTGTGTCACAATGACATGAAACCAGCCAGTTTACGAGATTTCCTTGTGACAATTTCATAGTTACTTAGTTTTAGTTGAGCCTGCCCCCCCACCTCTCCTAACCATCATCTCCATAGCACCCATCTTCACTTAAGCCTTCCTCCCCAGTATTTCCCATTCTGCTTTCATATTTTTCGTGTGCTGTTACCTTCTCCTTTGAAGCCTCTTTTCCATCTCATGGCTGATTTTCTGGTTGACCAGACTCTCACTACAATATAAACACACATACATAAAATTTAGAAGCTAGACTAGTGTGATAGAACACAGAGTCTATCTTTATAAGACTTGATTTCCCAGTCTCACCTATTTTCCATCATTTTATTTTCTTTACAAATCAATAAACTCAACTTCCTTCTAATTCTGTAATTTCATTTTTACTTATGGGTAACAATAAAATTTATACTGCATTGGTAGATCCAAGAACCCAATAAGGTTGTCTAAATTACGCAGAACAAAACAAAAACATGTAGTTAAGTTAAGCCGGGAGATAAGAATGAAATCAGCAAAGCAATAGTCTTGCATGCCTTTAATCCTAGCACTTGGGAGGCAGAGACAGGAGGTTCTCTGTGAGTTTGAGGCCAGCCTGGTCTACAAAGCAAGTTCTATGACATTCAGAACTGTTACACAGAAAAACCTTGTCTCAGATAGGGGGAAAAAAGAATAAAATCAGTGAACTGTGTCGCTGTCTGTATCCTGTGCTATTGTTTTGCGAGATGGTAAATTCAGTAAAACAGCAGAGGAGGTCCAACATGAGATCTCCCTTTATTGTTTGTCATAGTTACGGGTAATCTACAATTTTCACCAAGTAAAGACCTCAATTTAAAACTCTGGAATATGAATATCTTCATAGACCTTATGTTTATACATGTGTGTGTGTCTTAATTTATTTTTATTAATTTGTGTCCATGTATATGTATGTAAGTATGAACACATGTGAGTTCAGGCATCCAAAGAGTTCAGAAAAGGCAGATACCCTGAAGCTGGAATTACAGGTAGTTATAAACCACCCAACACAAATGCTGAAAACCAAAATCAGGTCCTCTGGTATCAGCAGGCAAAGAAGGATTGACCTTCTTTACAAGTTTAGTGTGCTTTAACTAAAAATATCTCATTTGTTTTAGTAAAATCTTTGAATTTCTTTTCCAAACCCTTTAGAGTAATTATTTCAAAACTAGGTGATGAATACCTAGTGACATACATCAAACATCATGGCAGTAACTACAGGTAGTGTTGTTGGTGGCGATATTAGGTAGTTTATGAATACCATGATGATGGTGATGGTGATAACAGTAGTGACAATACCGCTACTATAAGAACAAGACAAGACTTGTTCTTAACACCTGAAAAACAATGCCAGATGGAAATGGTAGCGGAATAGCTCTTGCTATTAAATTATGCCAATGCGAGAATTACATTCTAACTTCCCATCAAGATACCTCGACCTCAGAGAGGGAAATTAACAAAGGAGTGGGAATATAATGCACAGAGCAGGTACAAGCTAAGACTAATTGTTCCTTCAGAGAGGACCATAGTCCCCATGTGACTCCTCTCAGTAGATTTTCTGTATACACCAATGTAAACAGGACTCCAGATCCCCAACCGTGGTGACTCGCGGTTTGGTTTTGTTTTGTTTTGGGTTTTTTTTTTTTTTTGAGTAAATATATAGCAGAGGTAATACCATATATATTATCTGTTTTCAGAATTTGTTAATTGTTAAGATCAAAGTTATCTCTTAAAGTGTTCAGGGGTCTGACTGTCACCTCCCTTCCACAAAGGTATTTAATTTCACACTTGAATAACTTTTTAAGACAAATCTTTCTTCAATAATATCATCGTTTTTTATATACAGTGTGTGTTTCTGATTGTGTGCTTGGTTTTCTTCCTCTCCAAGTACCTTGCTCTGTGTGCTGTGTTCTCATAGACAACAATCCTGAGCCTCTACAGGCTTGGTAAATAGAGGTCATACTAATATAACTCACGGGAAGCATGGTATTGGTTATATTTTTATATAATTAGAAAAATACAAAAGTGAGATCTCTAATCCAGGCTGTGTAGGCTTTTCTGTTCAAGGGTTCTCTCACTTCTACAGCACTCAGTGAATGATGTATATTCTTTCCTTCATAGAATAAAGCCGTCTAATCTGGGAGAATCATCGTTAATGGTAGGTCTTCTGTATTTCATATTGCTTCTAGAAGCAGAGGTTGATTCAAAGGGACTATGTGGAAATTCTTAACTATTTGTATCTAGAAAATAATTGAGCTTTAATAAAAAATGAAATGTTTAAAAGATCATATATCCTAACACTTAATATGAAGTTAAATCCACTGCTAATAATAATTTAATATTAAAAGCTAATTTAGTAGCACAGATGTTCTTGTCTTCAGATCACACTCTAAGGACCTAGAGACTTTTTCTTAACACCCAAAAATAAATGCCAGATTAAAAGAATCAAATGGTTTTTTAATCCTATGCAAAGGTTTACGAATTGTTTTATTTTAGGCATGTGTTGCATAGATTTGACACATTAATAGTAAACATGAAGTCACTCATAATGCACAGGTGTTGAATTAAGGAAAGACATTAAAGCACTTCCCCTTACGTCATTTAACCAAAAGGGAGCAAGGACTTGAGATACTTTGCTCTCCCTGTGTCTTTCTTCATTTCTATTTGTTGTCTAAGTCTGAATCCGTACCTACCTGAACGCTGTCTTATGAAACTGTCCCTGCAAGTCTACATCTCCATGTCTGTGTGTCTGTCACTAACAAAGCAGCTGTCTCTCTTTTATTGAACAGCACAGAAAGTGTCACATGGGTTAAGATACTTTTCAAAACTCTTTAACAGAGTTTTAGAAGAGACTACCTCACCGACTGCAGCTGACCCAAAGAGCAAATATCATTACTGTTTGTTTTACATCCCAACCACAGTTTCTCTTTCCTCTTCTCCTCCTGGCCCCTCTCCCCCACCTCTCCTCTGCCCACCCTATCCATTCCTCCTCTATTTCTGTTCAGAAGAGGGAAAGCCTTTCATGGATATCAACAAAACATGGCATATCAAGTTGCAGTGAGACTAAACATCTCCCCGTGTATTAAGGCAACAACACAGTATGAGGAGTAAGGTCCTAAACACCAGAAAAGGGTTAGAGAAATCCCTTGCTCAATTGCTAGGAGTCCCACAAAAGAAAAGCTACACGACTATAACATATATATGTAGAAGGCCTAGGTCAGCCCCGTGCCGGCTCCCTGGTTGTCAGTTCGGTCTCTGTGAGCCCTATGAGCCAAGGTTAATTGATTCTATGAGTTTTCTTGTGATGTCCTTGACCCCTCTGCCTCCCACACTCTATCATCCTCTCTTCTGAAGGATTTCCCAAGCTCCATCTAATTTCTCACTGTGGGTCTGATTCTATTTCCATCTGTTGCTGGATGGAACCTCTCTGATGACAATTGGTCTACATACCAATCCCAGCACCTCCTATAGACAGGACAGACTGTAAATTGAAGGTTTTGTGACTGGGGATAAGTCCTGTGCCTCCACTGAATACTTGCCTGGGAAAAGGAATTGGCCAGTTCAGGCTATCTATTTGCTATTGCTAGGAGTCTTACCTGGGCTCATTCTAGCATATTTATGAGAGTTACCTTGTACCAAGTTTCCACCTCACCCTGAAATAGTCCCCTTTTCTCATTCAGTACTCACCCTGTTCATCCACCAACCTCATCCCTCATGTTCCCATCTCCCCACACCCCCTAGTTCACCTACAAAATCTATTCTATTTCCTCTTCCCAGGGAGATCCAAGTGCTCCCTCTGTGAACCCTGACAAAATCTCTTTTATTTCCCCTTGCCAAGGAAATCCAAGCGTCCTGTCTTTGAACCCTCCATGTTACCTAGTCTCTCTGGATCTGTGGATTGTAGCATAGTTATCCTTTATTTTACAGCTAATACTCACTTATGGAAGTGCTCCATACTTATGCAATTTATTTATTTTTTATTTTATTGACCATATTAATTAGAATTATGTTATCATCTCTATCAGTAACTCAGGAATCAGTAGCAGTCTCTTCTACTGGTTGTTCTTTGTCCTCATGGTTTTTATCCAGAGTGTCCCACAGGTCCACATGTAAAATGCTCGATCCTTGGATGGCATTATTGGGGAGGTAAAAACTTAAGAAGTGTTCCTAGTGGGAAATTATTTTGTCATCAAGCGCCACCCTTAAAAGGATTGTAGGGTCCTCATCTCTTCCTTTTGCTCTGTGAACCCTCTTTGTTACTCCGCCTTTCTGGTTCTGTGGATTGTAGCATAGCTTTACTTGACCGTACCACTAATATCCACTTATAAATGAGCACATGCCATGTTTGCCTTTCTGGGCCTGGTCTTCTTTGGTATTTTTTGTTATTGTTTTGTCATTGTCTATATGAATCTCTAATAAGTACAATATATTGTGACAACTTTGATTTTTAAAAGTGCAGTAAATTTTTCAATATCTTTCATATAGTTCCAAACTTGGATAAATTAATTTCAATAAATGATAAAGTGATTCACAAAGAGAAGATACAGAAAACAAGAGAGTTTAACAAATACAGAACAGATCAGAAGTCAGTCCTCCAACAGACTCTTAATTGTGTTTATTGTGATTGGATATATTGTATGACAGAAGAATCGTTTGTTTTGTTTTTCAAAACAAGTTTCCTTTATGTAGCGTTGGCTATCCTAAGGCTCATTCTATAGACCAGGCTAGCCTTGACTTACAGAGAACCACCTACCTCTGCCTCCCCAATGTGGGAATTAAAATAATCTGTTTTTAATTTAAAAAAATTAAGACCTGGATAACTTCAGATAATATGTAACTTTTAGTGTTTCAATTTTCTAAGAAATAGCAAATTGTTTTTCTATGCACATCATAAGACTTGGGGGACACAACCTGCCAAAGTCACACATTTCTAGACAGAAGGTGGGCATTCTAAATCTTCACATGAGAGACAAAGGAAGAACCCAAAAACAGTAGGCATGAGTTCAAGTCCAAGTCTCCCTGGCACATCAATGTTCCTTCTCCACAAAGATTTAACTTAGAACACTTAAGATTTATAACACTGATCTCTAGTAGAAATGTACAACCTGCCCAACATTTTTAAATTAAAAAAAAAAATACGTTTTCCAGCACAAGAGGGAACTTGTAGAATAATGTATCCAACAACATTGATGGATGCCTTCTACAGCCAGGTCTATGATCTCAGTATTTGCCATTAGAAGTATGGGGATGCCATGATTTCTTACTAATTTCTGAAGCTAGTAATAACTATATATTAACTGTGGAGCATTTACTGAAGATAATACTATGTGTTCCAAACATCTTAACAGAATCTAGGCATCAGCACTTTTTAAATGTTCCAGGTAGTCACACAAAGCAAGTGACACTGGAAATTAAAATGCCTGAGACCTCAGTCTAAGAACCTCAAGGCTTTGAATCACTGAGACTACTCCATGCCAACTATTTTATATCTATTTTCATAGAAAGATAGTATTCAAGGTTTCAATTGCATATTTGTCCTATGTAGCACTTTCATTGTATAGTCCAGGCTATACTCAAACTACTAACAATTCTCCTGTCTCCTCCTCCTGAGAGCTGGGATTCTATGTGTGAGCCATCTTGCTCAACTTTTGAATGAATATTTTTTAAATGTAATTTGTCCCATAATATTTCCACAATCAACTTTTCAATTGAGTTTACTGTGTCTCAGATACAGAACTTGACTTGCAACTCAGTAAAAGAGAAATAACAACCAGGGTGCCAATTTCAAATATTAGTATGTTCAGTAACTGAGTATTTAGGAATTGCATAGATGGTGTTTGAGGGATGTTTCAGTAGTTAAGAACACTTATGGCTCTATCAGAGGGCACAGGGTACCATTCCCAATACCAACATGGCAGCTCACAAAGGTATAGAACTTTAGTTCTAGGGAATCTGATGCCTCTTTTGAGCTCCACAGACTCCTGCATGCACGTGATACACATGCATACACTCGAGCAAACACGTATACTCATAAATTTTTAAAGAAAAATGCATTGATGACAATTATGAACTATAAAAATACCACTCATTAGTTACAGAGTTGATAAACATCAATATCCCCTAGAGAAATTGTTGATATATATTCCTGGCCTCAACATAAACATTATGAAATGAAACCTGACAATTTGTCTAAGAGAGTAACTGCTAACCCAAAACCACATTTCTGAGACATTTGTGAAACCAGTAAGAAATTCAGATCTCTCACCTGTGGCTGTCAGCTTCAAGATCTCTGAAACTCTAGGTTAGTTTTGATGGCAAAGAGCAGCAGTGTGGAGAAGTATACCTGCCTTAATCAAAGTTGCTCAGCAAGTATCAAATGCAGAAACCAGTTGTTCCTAGAAGGACAAGGACAGATGCTCACAAGCTCTTTCTCTCCCACCCCACAAAAACACCCACCCAGACACCATGGCTGCAGAAAATTACTCCACAGTAAATGAGTTCATCCTCAGGGGATTAACCAGCCAACCAGAGTTCCAGCTGCCCCTCTTTCTTCTCTTCCTGGGGATCTACTTGGTCACCATGGTAGGAAACCTGGGCATGATCACCTTGATTGGACTCAACACACAGCTTCACACCCCCATGTACTTCTTCCTCAGCAACTTGTCACTCGTGGATCTCTGCTACTCCTCTGTCATTACCCCCAAAATGCTCATCAACTTTGTAGCCCAAAGAAATCTCATCTCCTATGTGGGGTGCATGTTGCAGCTCTACTTCTTCCTTGTTTTTGTCATTGCTGAGTGTTACATGCTCACTGTGATGGCCTATGACCGCTATGTGGCCATTTGCCACCCCTTGCTTTATAACATCATTATGTCTCCTTCCCTGTGTTCTCTGATGGTGGCTTTTGTCTATGCCATGGGACTCATTGGTTCAACAATAGAGACTGGCCTCATGTTAAAACTACGATATTGTGAGAATCTCATCAGCCACTACTTCTGTGATATCCTCCCCCTCATGAAACTCTCCTGCTCTAGTACCTACGATGTTGAGATGACTGTCTTCTTTTTAGCTGGGTTCAATATTGTAGTCACAAGCTTAACAGTACTCACTTCCTATGCATTCATCCTGTCCAGCATCCTTCGCATCAGCTCCACTGAGGGCAGGGCCAAAGCCTTCAGCACCTGCAGCTCCCACTTTGCAGCTGTGGGCTTGTTCTATGGATCCACAGCATTCATGTACTTAAAGCCCTCCACAGCCAGTTCCCTGGCCCAGGAGAATGTAGCTTCTGTGTTCTACACCACAGTGATTCCCATGCTTAACCCTCTGATCTACAGCCTGAGGAACAAGGAGGTGAAGTCTGCGCTGGATAAGACACTGAGGAGAAAGTTCTTCTGATGTAAATGTTGATCTTTCTACATGTAAGAATAAGTGATTATACACACCTATATGATCACCTCTGTACACCTACCCAACTGTGAGACAAAACAATAATTTCTCTCTATGATTGAATGTGTGTTTCTTCTACTTATTTTCTCCTTTTCTCTGCATCTAGCTCTTATTTCCACTTGTTGACTTTTAAGTTCTGTGGTGGTTTGAAAGAAAAATAGTCCCCAAAGGGAATAGCACTATTAGGAAGTGTGACTTTGTTAAAATTGTTTGGAGTGGCCTTGCTGGAGAAAGTGTATCACTGCAGGAGTGGGTTTAGAGGCCTCATATATGTTCAAGACACACCCAGTGTGTCAGTTTACTTCCTGTTGCCCTCATATCAATATGTAAAACTCTCAGCTTCTTATCCAGCACCATGTCTGTCTGCACACTTCCATGTGCCAATATGATAATAATGAACTATGCTGTGGGACAACATTTTTGTACTGTGTGGGTATGCATTAGTCTCATTGGTTAATAAAGGGCTAACTAGCAAATAGCTAGTCAGCAAAAGATTAGGTGGGATTTGCAGGGGGAAAAAAGAGAGTGCAGGAAGAAGAACAGAGTCAGGGAAGTTACCAGGGGATACAGTGAGAATCGGGATTAACATGCCATGCTCAAAAAAGGTACTACTATGTGGCAGAGCCTAGATTAAAAAAATATATAGGTACTAGTAACAAGCCTAAGCTATCAGCCAATTATTTATAATTAATAATAAGTCTCTGCATGGTTACTTGGGAGCTGGCTGGTGGAAAAGAGTTGACTGGCAGTCCCAAAAAAGTCTCTGCCTAAAATTGGTGTCCAACATGATGGCACATATTTACACAAAAGACCTGAGAAAGCTTTTTTTAAAAAGTTCCAAACACACACAATGGAGCCAAACATGCCTTCCTAGTCACACAGTCTCTCATGGGGGCTGTGGTACAGAGGTGCATCTCCTGGTCACTGCCTGTGCGCATCACTCCATGAGCTAAGCTGCTCAGCAGTTCAAGTTTTGCTCACGGAAACAAAATATATTAAAGATATGTTAGTAAAGCAGGTTCAGACAGAAAAATATATATAAGCAGGTTACAGTATGTTAATGTATGTATGCTTAAGAAAGGAAAGAAAATTGGTATAAACAACCATAGAAGAAAGTAGATCATTCATAAATAATAAGAGTAAGCTACATAGAAATGGAAAATACACAGAAAGTCTAGATCCTGTCTGATGCTATGTTGGCTTTAAATTTTTATTTAATTTATTTAATTTTTAATATTTTATTTATTTTATTATTATTTATTTAATTTTTTACCTTAAGTTGTTTGCTATTGAGCAAACAAAAGCTGCTGAGAAACATTGGATTATAGAACTGCTAAATTAAACCAACCTATATATTTTTAAATGTTTAACTTCAAAATGTAAGTTAAGAATATAATACATTAGGTGAAAGATTACACCTTCATTTCTATAGGAAATGAAAGTCTATGGACTCATAGTCTTTCATATGGATTTATATCCAGGTTAATATGGATCATATTTAATTGAGGAAGACCTCCTGAAAATCCTGGCTATAGACATAAAGAAATAAGCATAGAAAAACTACAAAACAAGTAATGTGTATTTTACCTGATCAAACATAAAACAAAAAGTCATCTTTGCCTGACCTGTATACAATGCACAGTCTGTCTTATATTGATACAGATATGTGTGTTACTTTTAAAAGTTTATGTATTTTCAGAACATGGGGACCAGACATCAATAAAAACAAATGGCCCAGATGATCCAACATCTCAAAATGCCTCTGTTGCAGTTTCCTCAGAGTTCTGCACCCAGAACATCTTCAAGGCTTCCAACTGAGACATTCTAGACTCACAGACTACTCCAGCCAAAACTTAACTATTATCCTGAATTTTCTCAGGATTTCCCCAAAGATGCGAGTACACCCAGACCACAGAAAACAGTCTAGAGAAAGCAACATCCATATTCCCAAGTGATGAGTTATGGATGTTTATCATTATTTAGGGAGAGCTGGTTAAAATTTAAGAAAAGAGTCAAGTTTAAAGATATCTTTCTAAAGAAAAAAAAAAAAAAAACGGGGACATAGTATAGAAATGATGAGATAAAAAAAATATAAAGTAGATTACTAAATCTACTTTAATCCAAAAAGCAATTATTAATCTCAAAATATTTTACATTGTGTGTATTTCAGTTTATTGATACAAATTTAAAGTTATTTTTATACTATGTATGTTTCTACTCTTGTTTGGGGTATTGTGTCTATGCAGCTCACTTTAAAAATTATGTATAATTGAGAAATACAGGTTAGTACGGTCATCTATAATAATCAACTTTTATATTAAGTATGTTTTTAAGGTTAAACATATTTAGATAGATAGATGGTCTTAAATCAGTTTTAAAAACCTACAGAATGTCATTTAAAATGTTTAATAACCTAAGGCTTTTTGTAACAGTGAGACACAACTGCTCCTAACATCACCAATTTGCTTAAAAAGAGAATGATGGGCATCAAAGAAACTCTATATGAAGTTTTCTTTCTTTATGGAAAAAGCTAGCCACTTGAGCAAATAAACTTCCCTTGCCTCAATTGCTGGCAGTATAATAAACAAACTGGACCAGCAGAAGATAATAAAAGTGACTATCAAAACGTTGCCAAGACAACATAAGACAGTCCTTCAAAATTCCCTCATTTGTAGAAAAGTCTGTCAAATATACTAGGCATGAAGGCCAAAGATATGTGCACTGATATTACAGAAGAGTCTACAGTTCTGCCCAGGTAGCCAGGTGTTCCTGTCATTAGGTATCAAATTACCCTTCTGAGGTATTTGATGGAGTTAAAGATGAAATAGTTAACCTATAGTATTTCTTAGTTTTTATAGAAGTTAAGTATAAAACTTAAACTCATAAAGAGAAGATAGAAAATAGAGTATCTTCTCTAAATTTGCCAAATGCAAATGAACTGAATATTTTAACTGTAATTCTTACTTGATAACTATATTTGTTATATATAATTTTACTGTATTAAAGTTAAAAATCTTCCTTTTGAATTAGATAAAAAGGAGAAAATGCTGTGGAACAATCTTTTGTACACTGTGGGTATATATTACTCTCACTGGTTAATAAAGAGCTGACTGGGCATCAAAAGGTTAGATGGGACTTGGAGGGGGAAAAGTACAAGAAAGAAGAGCAGAGTCAAGGAAGTCACCAAGGGATGCAGAAATAATCAAGATTATCATGTGATGCTGAAATAAGGTACCACATAGATAAAAGGAAGAGCATAGACAAGAAATATACATTAACTAGTAACAAGCTTAAGCTATCAGCCAATCATTTATAATTAAAAATAAGTCTCTGAGTGGTTATTTGTGAGCCATCTGGTGGAACAGAGATAACTAGAGGTCCTGACCCCCCCCCCCAAAAAAAACTCTATCTACAGGACTGAGTCTCTGAACTGTAAGTTAGCCACCCTGATTAAATGTTTTCCTTTATAAGAGGTTTCATGGTCATGGTGTCTCTTCACAGCAATAAAAATCCTAAGACAAAGTCATTTTTTCTCTTTCTGAATCCTTTATTAAATGCTTATTGCTTTATTGTAACTTAAACTAAACATCATCAGTAAAGTTGAGAGATACTCATGGTCTTAATACTGTCAATGTGAAAATATTAATTCAGTTCTGACATTTTTCACATAAGACGGTGCTCTTAACCTCTGAGCCAACTCTCCAGCCCCAAAGTAGTTCATTTTAAAAAAATAATTAAATTGTACACAGTCCCTTTCTCATCAGAATACTTTCTTTTTTTTACTTTCCCTCTCAAGATATTCCTCCACAAGAGTATCAACATGACAGCTTATGATATGTCTTTAGCAACTGTTAAGGTTTGGATTGAAGTGTCCACCATTAGTTAGTGGACAGTTGATGGGCTTTGAAGACATGATGGGAGCTCTGATTTCATGAGCAAACAAATCTGATAGATGCTGATAGCATCAGTATATATAAAATAACAGAAAGATGCATCAAGGCTATCTGATAAATCTGAAAAACCCAAACTTGCTGACAATTCCTGCATGCCAAATTCCACAGACTGAGTGTAGGTGAACAGCTACCACAAAAGAAGGTTTGTATGGTGACAACTGGAGACCCCAAAGCCTCCTGGTTCACAGCTAAGTAAGAGGTGAGTGGCACTCCAACCATAAGGCCAAGTGGAGAGCATGATCTCTGAACCTTGGTCTGGGGTCATAGCCTCAAGCACCCCAACCATACTCAGCTCTGCCCAAAACCAAATAAAGTTGAGAGAACCCCACAAGCCCAATCCCAAGTGAAACACAGCTGAAGGGATACCCTACACCCAAACCGTAATCTACATCATCACACACTGACAACTAGAGACCCTGAAGCCTCCTGGTCCAAGGCTGACTAAGAGTCTTATAAGAGCCAACTAAGAAAGACCCCTGCAACAACTGGAGACACACAGCTCTTTAGCCTACAGCCAACTAAAAGCAGGCTCTGCAAGTACTGGAGACATACAGTCCCCAGGCTCTCAACTGACTAAGAGATGACCAAGAGCTGACTAAGAGTGAACCAAGGAAGCAATGGGAAGAAGCCAGTACAAGAATACATATAACAATATAAATAACAGCAAGGCACCTCCAGAAGAGGCTGGTGGTTCTACAACATCAAGACCTGAGCATAACAATGAAGAGGAAACACAAGGAAACAACCTTAAAAACAACTTTATGAAGATAATAGAAGCTTTAAAAGAGGATATAAAAAAGCTCCTCTAAAGAAATATAAGAAAATACAAAAAATTGGAAGAGATGAACAAATCCCTGAAAGAAAATAAAGATAACCAAGAAAAAGAAAACAAACAGGTGAAAGAAACATTCTAGGAATTAAAAACTGAGATAGAAGCAATAAGGAAGGCATGAACCAAGGCAAAGCTGGAAACTAAAAACCTGAAGAAATGAACCGGAACTACAAATGCAAGCATAACCAACAGAATGCAAGCGATGAAAGAGAAAATCTCTGGAGTGGAAGATTCAGTACTGGAAATAAATTATGATAATTAAATAAAACACTAAAACCAAAAGTCATAACACAAAACATCCAGGAAATCTGAAATACCATGAAAAGACCAAACCTGAGAATAATCAGAATCAAAGAAGGAAAAGAATACCAGCTCAAAGGCACAGAAAATATATCTAACAAAATCATAGAAAACTTTCCCAACCTAAAGAAGGAAATGCCTATAAGATACAAGAAGCTTACAGGACACCAAATAGACTAGACCCCAAAAAAAGCCTGCTTGCCACATAATAATCAGGCCACAAAACATACAGAACAAAGAAAAAATACTAAGAGCTGCAAAGGAAAAAGGCCAAATCACCTAGAAAAAGCAGACCCATCAGAAAAACACCTACTATTCAATGGAAACAGTGAAAGCAAGAAGGTCATGGTCAGATGTTATACAGACACTAAAAAAGCGTGGCTGCCAACCCAGACTACTGGACCAGCAAAACTACCTATCACCATAGACGGATAAACAAAATATTTCATTACAAAATCAGATTTAAACAATATCTATACACAAACCCAGGCCTACAGAAAGCACTAGAGGAAAAACTCCAAAAAGCTGACAGCCAACATCAAACTAAATGGAGAGAAACACAAAGCAATCCCATTAAAATCAGGAACAAGGCAAGTCTGTCCTCTCTCTCCTTATCTATTCAATATACTTCTCAAAGTTTTAGCTAAAGCAATAAGAGAACAAAGGAGATCAAGGGGATATAAATTGTAAAAGAAGAAGTCAAACTATCTCTACTTGCAGATGATATGATTCACATAAGTGACCCCCAAAATTCTACCAGGGAACTCCTAAGCTGATAAACACCTTCAGCACTGTAGCAGGGTACAAGATTAACTCAAAAAAAAAAAAAAATAGCCCTCCTATATTCTAAGGATAGAAGGGCTGAAAAAGAAATAACGGAAACATCACCCTTTATAATAGCTGCAAATAACATTAAATATCTGGGTGTAACTCTAACCAAAGAAGTAGCAGGCCTGTTTGACAAAAACTTTAAGCCACTGAAGAAAGAAATTGAAGAGGATATCAGAAAATGGAAAGATCTCCCATGCTCCTGGATAGGTAGGATCAACACAGTAAAAATGGCAATTTTACCAAAAGCAATGTACAGATTCGATGCAATTCCCATCAAAATTCCAACACAAATTTTTTTACAGACCTTGAAAGAATAATGCTGAACTTTATATAGAATAATAGGAAACTCAGGATTGCCAAAACAATCCTGCTCAATAAAAGAACTCCAGGAGGAATCACCATTCCTGACTTCAAGATATACTATAGAGCTACAGTAATAAAACAGCCTAGTATTGGCATAAAAAGTAACTTGTGGGTCAATGAAATCAAATCAAAGACCCCAACATTAACCCACACAACTATGAACACCTGATTTTTGACAAAGAGGTCAGAAATATTCAAATATAAAAAGGATACTAACTTCAAGAAATGGTGTTGGCATAACTGAATGGTAGTATATAGAAGAATGCAAATAGATCAAAACCTATCACCCTGCACAAAACTCAAATACAAGTGGATCAAAGACCTCAACATAAACCAGCTACATTGAACTTGATAGAAAAGAAAGTGAGAAATACCCTCCAACACATTGGCACAGGTGACCAATTCCTAAATATAATACCAGTAACACAGACACTAAGAACAATAATCAATAAGTGGGACCTCCTGAAACTGAGAAGCTTCTGTAAGGCAAAGGACACAGTCAATAAGACAAAATGACAGCTTACAGAATGGGAAAAGATCTTCACCAACCCTACATCTGACAGAGGACTGATCTCTAAAATATGTAGAGAACTCAAGAAACTAGAGTCCCAAAACCTAAATAACCCAATTAAGGATGGGGTTCAGAGCTAAAAAGGGAATTCTCAGCAGAAGAAATACAAATGGCTAAAAGGCACTTAAAAAGTTGCTCAACATCTTTAGCCATCAGAGAAATGCAAATCAAAACAATTTTGAAATACCACCTTACACCTGCGAGAATGGCTAAGTTCAAAAACACAGATGACAGCCTATGCTGGAGATGATGCAGAACGAGGGGAACACTCCTCCATTGTTGGTGGGGATGTAAACTTGTACAGCCACTCTGGGATGCAGTATGGCAATTCCTCAGAAAACTGGGAATCAGTCTCCCCACAGATCCAGCAATACCACTATTAAGCATATTTGTACCCCCATGGCATTTGATCATCTATGTTCATAGCAGCATTATTTGCAATAGCAAGAACCTGGAAACAACCTAGATGTCCCTCAACTGAAGAATGAATTAACAAACTGCAGTACATCTACATAATGGAGTACTACTCAGCAGAAAAAAGACATAATAAATTTGCAGGCAAATGGATGGATTTGAAGAATATCCTCCTGAGTGAGATATCACAAGCCCAGAAAGACAGACACGGGGTGGTCTCACTCGTAAGCAGACTTTAGACAAAAAGCAAAGAATACCCAAGCTTTAAATCATAACCCCTGAACAGCTTGGGAAGCAAAGGAACTTAGAAGAAACATCCAGAGATTCCCTAGGAAGAGAATAGAGATGATCACCTTAGCAAATCAGGCTCATTACAGGTTGCAACCAAGAGGAGGTGGGAACAAATCATGAGAGAAGGAGATGGTTGAGTGAGAGGAGCAACAAAGAGGGAAAAAAGAAGAGACGGACATCTTGATAGAGGAAGCCAATGGGTTGGAAAGAGACCGGGTGCTGGGAAACGTCCAAGAACTCACAGGATGCCCCTGCTAGGTCTCCAACCAATAATGGAGGGGGTGCCTAAACAGGACTTTCCCTGTAATCAAATGAATAATCACCCTAAGTGTCATCACAGAACCTACATCCAACAATGAATAGAGGTGGAGGTAAAGATCCATGGCTGAGCACTGGGCCCAGCTCCTGGTCCAGCTGAGAACAGGGGAGTCTGTATGAGCAAGGGGGTAGGGATTATGAGGAGGAGTCCCACAGAGATGACTGGCTGGAGCTCTGGGAAGTTCACTGAATCCAAAACAGCCACTGGGGAACTATCAGGAAAAGGAGCTAGACCCTCCAAGGTGTAGGCAAGTGTTGATTGGCATGGGCACTATGTGGAGCCTTAAGGGGTGGTATCAGACTGTGTTCCTGTGTGTGGGCTGGCACCTTGGAGCCCATTCCCTGCAGAGGAGTGCCTAACCCAGTCTTGATCCTGGGGTGAAGAAATCAGACTTGCCTGGAGTGGATGCACCACATTGAGCTGACCCACCCTGGGACTTCTTGCCCTTTTGGGAGAGAGTATAGGGGATGTGGAGGTAGGAGGCTGAAGGCTGACTAGGAGGATTGAGAGAAGCTAAGGGGGAGAGCAAAGGGATACATGGAAAAAAAGACTTACTTTTTTATAAATAAAAAAAAGAAGGTAATCAATTTTAAAGAAAGAAAGAAAAGCCATAATTTTAATATGTGTATATTCAAAAGAGTTGTAAGATAACATGAGATATGAAGAG
This sequence comes from Phyllotis vaccarum, assembly GCA_033318265.1. NCBI lineage: Eukaryota > Metazoa > Chordata > Mammalia > Rodentia > Cricetidae > Phyllotis > Phyllotis vaccarum. Next base: position 93,092,851 of record JARWLC010000012.1, read on the forward strand.
AAATAAGCAAGAAATGGGATGAATTATTTAAAAGTTAGCATCAGCCCTTGAATATAGACGGGAAGGTTAACAAAAACAAAGTACATATGCAAAAGCCATGTAGAAACTATTACTTCGTATGCTAAAAATCATACTTTTAAAAGGTCCTGAAATAAAGGTGGCCTGCATTGGTACTGAGAAGATAAAGATTTTTAATTTTAAAAAAAAAAAAAAAAAAAAAAGGCAGCCTATTGCCATTCCTCTTTGTTACCGTAATAGTTAGATGGTGAGCCCCTGTTGCTGAAGATACCACACAGTTTGGTTTTAATACACAGAAATCAAGCTAGAACTGATCTCAAAAGGGAGAAGAGTCTGGACATCATTCAGAGGAGCAAAACACCTCCACATACTTTTAAAATTCCTGAGCCAAGCAACAAACCTAACTATGAACTCCTAATCGTGTTTTGTCAGATGTCCAGCAGAAAGTTCTCTAAATTCCTTTCAACTGATATGTATGTATACAATAAACTATTAAGTGGCCATTAAGAAGTACAAAGTCGTGGTCAAGAGCTCCGGCTGCTCTTCAGAGGATCTGGTTCAATTCCTAGCACCCACATAGCATCTCACAGCTATCTGTAACTCCAGCTCCACATCCCTAAGGTACCAAGTATGCATGTGGTGTACATACACACATGCAAGCAAAACATTTATACATTTTTATAAAATAAAATAAATTGATTTTTTAAAAAAAAGTGTGAAGTTTATGTCACTTGTAAGAAACCAGATGGAACTGGAGAGCATCATACAGAGAAAATAAGCCAGATTCAGAAAAACAAATATCACATATTTCCTCTCATATGCAGAATCTTGTTATATTTGGAAGAGGAAGAACTGGATGCAAGGCATATGAACATGATCAAAGTACATCATTCACCTATATGAAAATGTCACACTCTAATAAAAAAAAAAAAAAGGTAGGAATAAAATTCCATTCATTATGTACTCAGGTTGCAATAAAATCCATTCCTTCAAATATAACACAGTTAGAATGTGATTATTTGAGCACATCACTTACCTTTTGTATGGGGAGCTTATTTTAATATTATATTTATGATAAAAATAACAAAAACATAATTGTACTAAGAGTTTCTGGCCTGGCCTAGCCCTGGAATCTAGACCAGCAGTCCCAAATAATCACACAAAGTCTTATATCAATTACATGTTGTTTGGTCTATGGCTCAGGCATATTACTTGCTACCTCTTATGCTTAAACTAACCCATGATTAGCCAAGTGGCTTAGTGCCTTCTCAGAGCAGCATCTTAGTGCCTTCTTTCCTCTGCATCTGCCTGGCATCTCTCCATTCTTCCTCTTCCCAGAGTTTTCTTAGTCTGGTAGCCCCACCCATATTTCCTGTCTGACTTCTCCTGGCCAATCGGTGTTATTAAACCAGTAGGGGGATAAGTATTTACACTGTCCAAGAGCATAATCCCACAGCACATAGTGGTACGAGAATTTAGAAAGCTGAGGCAGGTGATTTCTATGAGTTCAAACGCAGCTCCAGGCTACAAAACAAAGACCAACCAGGATTACTGAGCGGGAATCATCTCTCTCAACAAACCAGCAAAAAAAAAAAAAAAAAAAAAAAAAAAAAAAAAAAAAAAAAATGCCATTTTAGTAACATCAATTACTATCTCCTTAAAGAAATTAAAAATTCCAGTCAGCAAATGGACTGGTGTTTGGAGACGGTTAAGAGTTGAATTCTCCTCTTAGAGAAGAAATAAAAGTCACGAGACGAAAGTCAAGGCCCATTTCGCTACAAGGAGGCCAGGAGGCCAGTTACACTGATCAGCCATGATTTTTCCCTGTGCTGCATGTCTCCATAGTAACTGCCTTCTTTGCAGGGTTTGATTGTTTTTCCTTTTTTAAGGTGTGTGTGTGTGTGTGTGTGTGTGTGTGTGTGTGTGTGTGTGTGTGTGTGTGTGTGTGTAAGAGAGAGACAGAGTGAAAAAGAGATTTGTCTGCATTTATGTCTGTGCACCAAGTAGAATGCAGTGCCTCTGGAGACCAGAAGAGGGCGTCGGATCCCCTGAAACCAGAGTGATAGCAGTTATAACCCACTCCCTGTGGATGTCGGAACAGAACCTTGATCCTATTACATGATCAGCAAGTGTACTTAACCACTGAGCCATCTCTCCAGCCCCATTATTTGCAGGTTGTTTTACTTAGAATGTGGCTACATTATTCAGAGAACAAAAAGTTACACATGAGAAAAACAATTCATTATAACGAAGTTCAAATAATCCCACAAGGCTAACTCTCCTGAAGACTCAAGAGAAAGTCCACCGGGATTCATTAAAAGTTCTCTTTTCTCTAACAACCTTGGAGGACTCTGTACTGGATGATGCAACACCAGGGAAAAGCTCCTGAGTTGATGTCACCACAGAGACTGTTGCCATGGAGACTTCATTTCAAATGTGTTTCAGTTTTATTAAACACAAGTTGGTGTTATTTTTCAATTATTTTTATTCTTATTGAGATAAAAGTCACATAACATAAAATTCACCATTTTAAGCATTTTAGGGTTTTCATCCAAAGGCTTTTAGTAAATCTTGGTAAACACTATTTACTTCCAAAACATGTACCATCCCCATCCCAGCCCACCCCCAAAAGCATAGCCATTGCCTGCTTTAAGATACCCTCATCCAATGGACACGAGTGGTCTGAACCTCTTGTGGATATTTCATCTAAATGAACTTAAAGCCTCTGTGGTCTTTAGGCTAGCCTCTCTCACTTAGCATAATAATTTCAGGGTTATCCACATCAGAGCATATTTTATACCTTCGTTTTTTTTTTCTTTTAATAGAGTGTCATATAAACCAGGCTGGCCTGAAACTCACCGTGTAGCAAGATTTGCCTTGAACTCCTGATCTTCCTGACTTCACTTGCCAAGTGCTGAGGCTACTGGCATGCATCACCTGCTTATATTTCTTCTTAGAGCTGAACAATGTCTCACTAGGTGGAGATACTGCATCTTATTTGTCTGTTCATTAGTCTATGGTTATGTGAACTGTTTCCACTTTTAAATTGCTATAAATAATGCTACCTGAAGGTTAGCCAAAGATAAAGGCTTAGGATCTACTCAGGCTTCCTGTGAACAGTGTTCAATCTAAGTGTGCCTGAAGCCTTCTAGGCAGGTAACAAGACTAAGCTGGAATAAGCACCTGCCAGGCAAGCCGGAAGACCTGAGTTCAGTCCCCCACACACACACACTTAAAGGTGGAAAGAGAGAACTGGCTGACTCCATGGATTAATCCTCTGACTTCCATACTGTCATGCACATGTGCACACACACTAAAATAAAATAAACACATGATAATGATGAATAAAATAACAATACATGTAGCCTTCTAATTTCTCACAAAAACAGGAAACTTTATAAAGTCCTGGTTTACCAGGATATCTTATTCACTTTCTAATCAAGCAACCATCTATTCCAGTTGTCACACCTTGCTTCAGGCTGCAACTAATACAATCACCTTTCAAGTCCCACCTCCCTGCTTCCATTCTACACATCATCTCAGCCCTTGGGTAATTTCAGGCAAACCCTTTGAGCTAGTCCCATATGAACACAATGGAATAATACTCACCTTCGAACATGAACCCAGAAGATATTGGGCTAAGTAAACTAAGCAACATACAGAAAGACAAAGATTCTTGTGGTCTCTCTTGTATGTGGAATCTAAAGAGAAGTTAACTGTGTGGGAACAGAATGAAACAGAGCAGTGGTCACTGGAGGTGGCAGAGGCCTGCAGCAGGGACGTATAGGTAAAAGGGCACAAACTTGCGGTGGTATAAAATGAACAAATGCAAAGAATTGGCATGTAGCACAAAGATAACATTTCATAACTGTGTCTTGTTTATTGAAAAGTCTATTTGAAGTAAGAGTCTAGGTGTTCTTACAATACACACAAAAATTATGTGAGGATGGGTAGTGGATCTACCCATGATGTTCCATTGTAAATAATTGTCCCCGCCTATGAGTTTAATAAAAAGCACTGATTGGCCAAAGGCTGACAGGAAGTGTGGGTGGGGCTACCAGACTAAGAAAACTCTGGGAACAGAAAGAACAGAGCAGAAATGCCATAGAGAAGCCAGAAGATGCAGAGGACAACTATGCTGCTCTGAGAAAAGGTACCGAGCCCCGTGGCTGAACAGGATAAGAGTCATGGGTTAGTTTAAGGGTAAAGAGTTAGCAAGTTATATGCCTGGGCCTTAGGCCAATCAGCCTAAAACTATTGTAAGCATCTGTGTGTCTCTGTGGGTCTGTGGGTCTGCGGGCCTAAACCTTGAGGCTAGGCCCAAAAGTCCAGGCCAGAAACTGCTTACTACCAAGATGACAAGTGTCTTAATTGTTTACTGTAGTAGTCATTTCACAATGCATAAATAAATATTCATCTTCTCAATGGGCATAAAGATGCAGTTGGACAAAAGTAATATGTAATGATATGTAATGTTCTATAACATAGAGGTGTGAATATAGTTGGAAATAATCAGTTGCTTATTTTAAGATCATGCTGAATGTTTCCAGCACAGAGACACGCTGTATCTGAAGTGATATCAACCATCCCAATCCAATCATCGCATCGCTGCCTGTACTGAGACAGCCACAGTATCCCATAAGGACAGGATATTACTGAGTGTCAATTAAATATATTTTATTTGGGGTTTTGTGTTTGTATGTTCATGTATGCAGGTGTCTGCATGTTATCACATGCATGTGACCGTCAGAGGACCACTTTGCATATCCATCCTCATGTTGTAGCAAGATAGGGTCTCTTTCATTGCTTGCTGCTGCATATACCAGGCTAGCTGGCTGGGATCTTCTGGAGATTCTCCAGTCGCCACCTGCCATCTCATAGTGGGAGCACAGAGATGATAGACAGGCACTACTATGACCATGTTTTACATAGGTCCTGAACTTTCAAACTCAGGTCCCTTTATTTGCGTAGCCAGCACTTCACCTACTGAAAAGTCTCTCCATCCCTAAACAAACATGTTAAGAGATTTTGATTGAAGCACAAAGAAGAACAAAAGTCAAATTATGTACCTGGAAGTCAGTTGGATAAAGAAATTTAAATATTACAAAATATCAAAGTTATTGTAATATTGTACATGTAATGTAATATTGTAATATTACAGCATTGCAAAATAGCCATCTTTTTGAATGGAAGGAAACGTGCTGTTCACCTTGAATTCCTATCATTAAAAACTTCAACCTTCTTTAGGAGGTCTGTTGTATTCTTTGCCAGATACTTGTGCCAGGAATGTGGGTTGCTGTCTCGAAGGCTGCTGCCAACAAGCTGGAACAGGCGAGGCAACCAGGAGAAGTTCAAAGCCATCATGTTCTCTTGCTGAGAAATTATGTGTTCCCCGGTTGCTGCAAGGTCTGTATTAGTACTTCAAGTTCTACTGAGTCGGTTCTGATTTTGTTAGTTTACTTGTTGCTTTGTGGGCAGAGGGAGCCCTTTCTGAGTCCTCCCTGCAGGCCCTGTTGGTGGGCATTGCTCTAGAACCACCCATTTTTCCTTTTGGCTCTCAGATATTTGCCAGCTAAATGGTAAGTACAACTGTCTAACCCAGTGTTCCGCATAAGCTTGGGAATCAGAGCGATGTCAGTCCCAACTATGGCTCGGTCACTGCCAAGACAACTGGCAGTGGTTCATCTGTGTAACCTTTCTCTGGATGTCGTCTTTATCTAACATGAAGATAGTAAGGCACATCCCAAAGGTCATCTATAGTGCCATTTCTGACCCTCTAATTTAAGGTATAAAATTCATGTTGCAATGTGGCTTGTTATCTTCACCAACTGTGCTAGAAGCTTAAAGAGCCTTTCCTAGGGTCTAAGGGGTATACCTGAAAACAAACAAAATGATGTCCTCTATTTCATTTCTGTGTGTAGTGATAAATATTTAATAAATTAATCTGGAATATCAGAGTTAACCACAGAACCAAGCCAGGTCAGGGAGGGATGACTCATACCTTTAATCCTATTTTAGGAATGTGGAAAGAGGAAGTTAAGAGAGCTGTGTGGAGCAAGAGGGTTTTTCAGCTTTCCAAGAGACATCCCCTGAGGACTCAGAGGCACACAGTTGGAAGATTCCTGTCTCTAGGCCTGAGGAGTTACCTGGGTGTCTGTGGTTTGCTTCGACTATTTCAGCTTTTCCCAAAAAAAAAAAAGTTCCAAGTTTTCATTCTATGCTAACTAGAGTTTATGCAATACCTGTGTATATGTGTGTATACATATTTCATGTGTGTTAAGGCTAGAGGTTGACATCTGATGACTTTCTCATTTGCTCTCCATCTTCTATTTTGAGACAGGGTATCTGACTGAACATGTCGCTCTCCACTTAGCCGACCAGTGAAGCCCAGGGGCCCCAGTGTCCTCACAGCCCTGATTCTGGTATTACAGGCTTTTACAGGCTGTCAGAAATCCACACTTAGTTCTCATGTTTGCCCAGTGAGCACTTTACTGACTAAACCATCTCCCTAGCCCAAAATTATATATTGTAAAATGTGACACTGAAAATATGTAATAAAAGCATATATAATATTACTTTAGGAAAATAAGGCATATGAACCCGCAGAGACATTTCTGGAAAAATAGCATGAAGCAGTTAAGAATGTTCATCATTTGGATGGGAATGTGATGGTTGTAAATTCTTGTGTTATGCATACTTATCATTTTACATGCATCGCAATTGCTTTTGTTATTTTAAATTCTTAAGAACCTTACTGTGCTGTATTGTATTGTGTTGTATCTTAGGTTAGGTCATATGATGTCACTGTGTTAAGCTTGCCAGTAACTACTTTGGACTTAATTTATTTAGTTTTAAATTTGTTGTTTATGCTTTTAATGTCAAATCTGAAGAAGGAAGGAAGGAAGGAAGGAAGGAAGGAAGGAAGGGAGGGAGGGAGGGAGGGAGGGAGGAAGGAAGGAAGGAAGGAAGGAAGGAAGGAAGGAAGGAAGGAAGGAAGGAAGGAAGGAAGGAAGGAAGGGACACTACCAAACTCAAGGCTACCCCAATTGTCCCAGTCGCTGCACCATTTTACATTCCCACCATTCACCCTTCACACTCTGTTGGAAGCAACATAAAGTAGCATAGTCATTGCAAATAAATAAATAAATAGAAGCAATACACAGTTTATTCAAAATTAAATCCAACGAGCAATTTAAAATAGCGCTGCTACTAGTCCACTGCAAGGTATGCACATCTAAAGGAAATTAACCAGGATGGTGAAAAAGCATCTGCACTCCCAGGACTGTTCATAGGAGCTAAGACGTGGAATCACCTTAGGTGTGCCTCAGTGGATGGATGGATGGATGGATGGATTGATGGATGAAGAAAACGTGGTATATACACAATGGACTGTTATTAAGTCACTAAGGGAACAAAATCTTGGTATTTTCAAAAACGTGGATGAATTAGGAGACACTTTTTAAAAGTCAGACACAGTATTATTTCATTCACACGTGAAATCTATAAAACTGATTTTACTAGAGGAGATAATCAAATTTTAGGTGCCACAAGCTGACATGGTTAGGGAGGATGGTGGTAAGATATTATTCATGGAGGGTATAATTGTGCCTGAATGGGAGGAGAGGGCTATCAGAGAGGGGGGACAGAGAAGTACGACAAAAAAGAAGAGAGACAGATAGAGTAAATGGGTTGCCTGGGATCATGGAGTTGAAGAAAATGGATATCTATACAGTAAGGAAAGGATGGGGACCAAATGCTAACAGCTATGGATTTGCTGTCTTGGGTGATAAAAATACTCTAAATGAACTGTGGCGATGGTTTGTACAGCACTTTAAATGTACTAACAGCCATAGGATTGTATTCTTCAAATTAGCAAACTGTATAACAAGTGGATTACATTTCACTTTAACAGTATTTAAAATACAAGCATTGGGGCTGATGTGATGCCTCAGGTGTTTGCCACCAAGCCAGATGACCTGAGTGTGATCCCTGGGACCCATAGAAGCAGAGAAGCACCTTTCATGAGTTGTCCTCTGACCTTTATGCGTACAGTATCACACATACACACACATACACACACACATACAACGAATAAAGAAATGCAGTTTTCTTAAGTCTGAGAATTCCAATTTCTCTATAGTCTTACTGATATTTGTTATTACCCATCTTTTTTGTTTCAATTGTGTGCATACATGTGTGTCTTTGTGTGGGTTTGTGTGTGTGTGTGTGTCATTGCTCATGGAGGCCAGTAGAGGGCATCAGATCTCCTGGAACTAAAGTTACAAGAGAAGGCTCACCAAGAGTCCTGGGGATTTAACCAAGGTCCTCTGAAAGAGCACTATATAGAGACTGTGTTGGAAACTCTCAGGAAAGTTCAGATGAGGGCGGCATGAAATGTGTGAGGAGATGCAGAGCATAACATTCTCAGAACGAAAGAAAACTGATTTAACCAGGGAACTGGGTTTCTAGTGTATTCTTTACATCAGCAAACTAGCCATTTTTTCAGCTTGCCCATTTTTTTATTATAAGCATCTTACTAGATATGAAGTGGTATCTCAATGTGAGTTTACTTTATAATTTCTTAATAGCTAATGGTATTTGGCATCTTTTCATATGCTTATTTGAAATATAAACCCTGTCTTTAAGGAAATATCTAAGTTTGTCGACTTTCAGTTCTATTATTTTTAGTGTCAAATTTAAGACTTCACTGCCAAATGCAAGGTCATAAAAATATCTTCTGATGTTATCTTCTAAGTTTCATAGCTCCGAAATTATTTCTTTTAAAAGATAGGACCTCAATCTGCCTTTTGTTTTAAGTAGCTCAAGATTTCTCAACAATCCTCTGTGTGTCAATATGTAACTACCATAAACAGGAAGCCTTGAGGGGTGGAAAAGAGTGGTAAAGCCAGTTCAGGGCTTTGAGAATCAAAGCTTAACCATGGAAGGCTGGAGAAGCAATGAGAGTGACTGATGTTTTTTCCAGGAAGGAAAGAAGAGACATAATAAGGAAGTGAAGGACAGCCAGACTTCTCGAGACTACAATACAAAGCACACAGAGAAGAGGGGACCCAGTTCCCTGGTTACGTCAGTTTTCTTTTGTTCGGAGAATGTTATGCTCTGCGTCTTGTCATACATTTTTATGCTGCCCTCATCTGAACTTTCCTGAGCATCTCTCACACAGAAGGAGCACTCTAGATCTCATCATCGCATCTTAGCACCCTTCATCTTACTAGGATGAACTGCATCTCAAGAGAAGTTTGCCCAATATTTTTTAAGTTTAAAATGCATTATTGATAATATCTGGTTCTTCTCCAGCAGAATACTCTGTGCCCAGCTCATCTCGGATGCTGGCGGTTCCACAATTCTGGGGTTTGAGCCCAATTCCCAATTTGTTGGATCCAATTTCATATGCAAAGTAAACTTAGATATTGGCATACACATGCAAAGTGCTGAATCTCACTTCTCTTCATATTTTCTTCCATTTTCAATGTATATGTACACACAAATATAAATATAATTTTCATAAGTACACAGTTGGGAAAATATACATGAGCTGTGAGTATGTACAATTCCTTGTTCTTTATTTTTTTTTCCTTCTTTGGTGACATATGACCAGATGAGACACCTAAAACAGTTTCTTCATGGCCTTCTAATGTTTACATCTATGTGATAGAAATTAAACTAGCCAAGTCCCATCACTATTTTTATGTACAGCCTGTTTGGGTGCTCTCTCTCTCCCTCTCTCTCTCTTTCTGTGTGTGTGTGTGTGTGTGTGTGTGTGTGTGTGTGTGTGTGTGTGTATGCAAAGCAAGCCAGAGATCAAATCTAATTATCATATATTAAGCACTCAGGATGTCTTCTTTGGCATAGCCTCTAAAAATATTGATAACCTTTGATTTGGAGAAGAACACAATTTTGTGCTGAGAATAGTAGGTCACATTACTCTTCTTGCCTGTATTTGCTGGACTAAAGATTATGCATACTGATGAACAACCAGTGACATCACATATTGTCGGGTCAGCTTTCAAATTAATTATAATATTTATTTTCCTTTTTATTTTATTTATTTATTCTTATGTATATGGTTGTTTTTCCTGCATGCATATCTGTGTACCACATGTGTGCTTGGTACCCTTGGAATCTAAAAGAGGACATTAGATTACTGAGACTGGAGTTACAGGCAGTTGTAAACTCTAATCTGGGTTCTGAGAATTGAACCTGAGTCCTCTAGAAGGTTAACTAGCGTTCTTAACCATGAGCCATTTCTCTGGCCCAAGTTATAGTATTTGTAAAGAGGGTGACTGGATCAACAGTAGATATTGAACCTTATACTAAAACTATCCTACTTTGAGTTAGTGATGATTGGTTGCTTCTTATTCATTAGCCTATATGATATTGATATGTTCTTTGGGTTAGTTTAGCAGAGCAGTCACTAAATCAAGTTTCACAGAGGGCAAATTCAGAATCCTTGGCAGCAGCTCTGGACTTTTTCTGAGTCTCATACATCCTAGCTTCTCTTTGCGCCTGCTCACTTCTGAAAAGGTCTGGAACCACATAGGAAGATAGTCCTGTGCAAAGGGCCTCATGTAAGGAAGTAAGGCATTTTCTTCACTCAGAGGCCTTCTGCCAAAAGCCATGAGTGAGCTAGCTGGGAAATGACTCTTCCAATCTTCCAGGTTGGCCCTCAGGTAAGCAAAGCCAATCTCTTGCACATAACTTTATGAGCGATCTAGCTAAACTATTCCCAAATTTTTGACCTATGGAAAAGTAAAAATGACTCATTCACTGCCTAAAGCTATTAAGTGATTTATTACACAGAAATAGTTCGTGCACATACCAAGCAATAATTTATTAATTATCAGAAATGAAAATTAAAATAGTAAAATATTACTGCAAGTCAGTAACCTTATGAGATATAGAAATTATAGAAATGTAGTGCCCTAACTAAATTCTTTTGTAAGATCATAATGGGAAATGTGTGTGTCGCCAGGAATTTTTACTCTGAGTGAAGCCTCTGCTTCTGAGTAGCAATTCACCATTGGCTTTGGTCCAAGTAGAAAGCCTCTGCTGGGAGAAAATGAGCCATCAAAGCCTCAAGTTGTTATTACTGAGGTGGAGTGACAGATGGAAACTTGAGGAGCTTCAAACACATGGTCGGTTTTCCCCACGGGACATTTGCAGGATTCTGGGAATATATGAATTGACGTCTGCACAGAACCCTACGCACAGTGATAGCTTCTCCACCCTGTGGTGCTCAGGAAGCTGAGGCAGTCCCAAAAGAAGAGATAGCTCTTAGCTTACTCCCACAAATTCACTGCCCTTAGAAACACAGGCCACAACTGAGGCTATCTATAATTGGAAGCTAAAGAGCTAAAAGAAAATTCTTTCGAGAGCAAAAAAGTTCTGTCTTTCAAAGTTGAAAGACCTTCAGCCAAAAGCTTGGAGAGCGCATACTCCAGAATGTGAGAAACTGATGCAAAATGTGTCTTAGTGCCTCTTCAACACAGGCCAGACAGAGCCTGTTCCTGAGTGGGTGGTGATCAGCATCTCTGCCTGTGTGCCTAACAGAAGAAGCAAGACCCACCTCTGATAGCAGACTAGCTAGAGCATCTGTGTTTCTGTGGTTTCTCAGACTCAATGTTCAGTGTATGTACAGGCACGCTAAGAGTTAAGGTCATCTGACAATCTTGCTCAGCTTTCTCCTTTCTGTAACAGATAACAGATGTGATCGACTTATAAAGAAAAAAGGTTACTTTGGCTCACCATTTATGGACATTTTAGTCTATGAGTATATGAGCCCCCATCCCAATTGCTTTTGGTCTTTGGGGCATATTATGACTGGAACCTGTGGCAGAGAAAAATTGTTTGCCTTGTGGTCATAAAGGGGTGTAGAGTAAACAGAAAAAACGGAAGAGATGAGGACCCTACAATCCTTTTAAGGGTGGCACTTGATGACAAAAAAATTTCCCACTAGGAACACTTCTTAATTTTTACCTCCCTAGTAATGCCATCCAAGGATCGAGTGTTTTACATGTGGACCTGTGGGACACTCTAGATAAAAACCATGAGGACAAAGAACAGCCAGTAGAAGAGACTGCTACTGATTCCTGAGTTACTGATAGAGATGATAACATAATTCTAGTTAATATAGTCAATAAAATAAAAATGAATAAATTGCATAAATATGGAGCATTTCCATAAGTGAGTATTAGCTGTAAAATAAAGGATAACTATGCTACAATCCACAGACCCAGAGAGACTAGGTAACACAGAGGGTTCAAAGACAGGACGCTCGGATTTCCCTGGCAGAGGGAAATAAAAGAGATTTTGTGAGTGGACTGTGGGTGCGTGCGGATGGGAACGTGAGTGAGCTATCAGGTAGGAGATGAGCGGAAAGGGGGGATTGTAAGAGGCTACAGAAAAGAGGGGCACTTCAGGGTCGGGTAAAAACAAGGGACTCTCCCAGGGAAATGCATGGATAGCGCCAGCCAAAACTCCTAGCAATAGTGGCTACATAGCCTGAAGCTGGCTCTCTTCTGTGACCAGGAAAGACTTCAAGGGGAGGAATGTGGACCTCAAACCTGCCACATAACCTTCAGCCTACAGTCAGTCCTGCCTATGAGATGTACCGGAGTAAGTGTGGCTTAGAGGTTGAGGGAGTGGCCAGTCAATGACTGGTCTGGTCTAGCCAGGAGAATAATCCCACCCTGACACTGCCTGGAGCACCACAGGCTGGATGATCCAGAGACCTAGGATAGAAACATGACGAGAGGGGGGAGATGTCAATGTAATGATGCCTAACGATATTCTGCTATACTCATAGATTGGTGCCTTGGTCCAATTGTCATCAGAGAGGCTTCATGGAGCAACTGATGGAAATAGATGCAGACACACAGCCAAAATAACTAGGTAGAACTCAGGGAATCCTTCGGGAGAAGGGAGAAAGGACTGTAAGAGAGAGGGCAGCCAAGGACATCACAAGAAAGCCCACAGAACCAACTAAGCTGGGCTCAAAGAGACAATGAGGGAGCCTGCATGGGATTGACCTAGGCTCTCTGCATATATGTTACAGTTGTGTAATTTGAGAGTCCTAACAGTGGGATCAGGAGCTGTCTCTGACTCTCTTACTGGCTTTTGGGACCCCACTCCTCGTATGGGTCACCTTGTCCAGCCTTAATACATGGGGAGGTGCTTAGTCTTACCGCAACTCGATATGCCATGTTTTGTTCATATCCATAGGAGACCTGCCCTTTCCTGAACAGAAATGGAAGAGGAATGAATGGGGGGTGGGGAGGAAAGAGAAAGGGTCAGGGATGGAGTTGGGAGGAAAGGAGAGAGGGGAAACAGCAGCTGGGATGTAAATAAATAAGCAAATAAATATTTTTAAAGGCTATAATTTTTTAAAAGTATGGAGAGCTCCACTAGAAAACCATAATCTCTAAAACAGAATTTAAAAGGATTTTTCTGGTCATGATAATGCTCTAATCTTAATAGAATGTAAATTATAGGCATTTGTGAATGTAGCAAATTCTATTTATCGATTTAAACTTTGTATGTCTAATCATATGTAAGTTTTATCTCAAAAGAAATAAACTGTAAATAAGCATAAAGGTAAATTGATGATATACATGCTGAAGTATTGTTTGGCCTATGGCTTAGGCTCATTGTTAATTTTTTTATTTTAATTTATTTTTTTATTAATTTGTTTTGTTACATGGCCCGTGGCTCACCTGTGGTTTTTATTATTATTATTATTATTATTATTATTATTATTATTATTATTATTATTATTATTGTTGGGGGGGGCAGGTGCCTGTCATGGCTAAAACAATTTTTTTCTTTAAAGATTGATATATGCCGCATATAGAAAAAGACTTTCCCATCACTGAAGTATTTAAAGTAAAAGAATCTTTGCAATTTTTTTGGAGATAAATATTTTAAAAGATAGCTTGGTGGATACAGGATGGATAGATGGGTAACAAAACATACAAGTAATAAAATTAAAAATTGCAGGTGTTCACCATAAAATTATTTCAACTTTCCTGTATATTTCAAATTATATAAGAAGATATTTATATGGGGACATTATCAACAGCACAGTAATGAGTTTTGCTTTGGGGTTATAAAAAAAGGATAATTTCCTCAATTTTTTTCATTTATCCAATATGGCGTAAAGTACTGTACGAATTTTTTGCCAATCTTTCAAAATGTGAGTCCTAATTCCTCTTTGATACAAACTGAGTTTGATAGCCTCCTTCTTAAATAAAACTAAGACAGAAGCCTCAGTTCGAGGCAACAGCAGAGATTTGCTCATGAAAACACTGCAGAGTTCTGTCTGCTTCCTCTGGTCATCAGCTCCAGTAAAATCAGCTCATCACCCTGAAGAGACCCCCGTAGTGAGGAAGTGTGGCCTACTGCAGACATACAAGATTCCAGGTGAGTAACCACCCAAGGCATTTGGGACTGATGGCAAACTAACCAGAGGCCAAACAACCCAGCCAAACTGCTCCCAACCTCTCAGCTACAAAATCTTTATAGTGATAAATAAATTTTGTTGTTTTAAGCCCTAAGATGCTGTGAAACTTGTGTGCAACAGCAGCAGAAAACAAGGTACATATAAGCCACACAAGTGAAACTACACTCTGAATAGCTACACGCTAATGAGACTTGAAGTGAATTTTTCCAGACACTTATTGAAAAAAAATGGTACTAATATTGTATACTCTTACCAAATATAGTTTTTAAGAAAAACCTTGCTAATCTGTTCAGTGTGGTCAGCATAAGCTGCCAACAATTTTACAACGAGAAATTAATCTCTTAATTTCTTAGACATAATATAGAAAAACTAATAAACTGAAACTAATAAAAATCAAGTTGATGAAATACCAAGTTAAGTGGCATTTATTTCACAAACGTAAGAATTAACATCCAAATACCAACCAATATATCCCATGATCATAACAAATACAAAGAGAAAAAAGTCTTACAAATATTTCAATGTGTCCAAGAAAAGTATTTTTTAAACTCTACATGTATTCTTTATAAACACACTTAGCAAGCTAGCAATACGTAAAAGTTTTTTAATGGGAAAAATGTGGTCTACCACAAAATCAAGAAAACAGAAGAAAGAAGTCGACATAAACAATGAAAACTTTCTCCCGGAGACTAAGAATAAAATCAAGTGTTGTTGTGCTGGAGGCCCTGAACAATCGAATTAATGCAACAGGACAAACAAAGGTATAAAGACTAGAAAACACAAAAGCACAATTTTTATTCATAGATGTGTGGGGGTCTGAATGAAAATGACCCACATAGACGTATAGGGAGTGCACTATTAGAAGGTGAGGCCTTGTTGAAGGAAGTAGTGTGTCACTGAAGGGGGGCTTTGAAAGTTCTGTATACTGTACTTTTTATTTTTTTATTTTTTTTTTTAGATTTTTTTTTTTTTTGATAATGTGTGTCTGTATGTGAATGTGTGTATCTCTGTGAGTTCGAAGCCAAACAGAACCAGGTAGTGGTGGCACACACCCTTAATTCCAGCATTTGGGATCCCAGGACTCTGCTCCTCGTACTTGGGAAACACACAGGCCTTTAATTCCAGCACCAGGAAGTGAGAGAGCTGGGCAGAGAAAGGAAGAAAATGGTGGGAAGAGGCAGGAGTTCAGCCCTTCACCGGCCTTTGGGTCCCATCCCCACCTCACTGTTCAGAGACATTCAGTCTGAGGATTCATGGAGACAGGCCTGAGGAGTTGACTGGGTGAGAAGTGGCTGTGGTTTGTTCCTCTGCCTCTCTGATCTTCCAGCTTCTCCCCATTATCTGCCTTTGGATTCTTATTATAAAGACCAATTAGGATTCGTGCAATATAGATAGACTCCAGGCACAAAGAGAAATATGAAGCAAAAATATATTAGAGAACACTTAAGAATTCTTTTTCTTAATACTGGAATAACTGATGGTTTCCTGCAGAGGACATATAGAGCACCTTCTGTTGGTTTTTCTTTTTTAAGATGTAGCTTGGTGTTCTTGTGGGATTCCTAACGGTGGAAGGAGGGCTGTCTTTAATTCTTTTGCCTGCTCTTGAGACCCTTTACCTCCTACTGTGTTGCCTCACACAATCGTGAAGTGAGGCTTTGTGCCTTGTCTTACTGTATTCAGTTGATATCCCTGGGAAGCCGGCCTTCTCTTTTCCAAAGGGAGGAGGAGCAGATGGAGGAGAAAGTGACGTCAGGATGTCATGAAGTCAGGATTACATGAGAGAAGAGTAAATAAAGAAAAAAATTTAAAGAAAGGAAAACAAAAATCCACTGACTGTAGTAGAATGAGAATTTCAAGATGTCAGAAATCACTGTAAGGAAAAGAAAAATGCACCGAGGGAACAGTAGGATGGTATTAAATAAAACGTGTCTCTCCAAATAGAATGTTCAGGAAAGGGTAGAAAAGTCAACTGAAAAGTAAGCAAAAGTCTTAAGCACACACTACATAAAGGTCCACCATCCCAATGACCAAGAGTCAATTAGTCAGCAGAGAAATTTCAACTTAAAACCATAATGTATTACTTTTCTACACATTCCAAAATGTCTTAAAACTTTTAATTGGAAAAAATAATACTGGCAAAGAGGACTTCTTAGGACTCTCAGAAGCTATTGATAAAAGTGTAAACAACCACTTGAAAAAATATAAAGATGAACATATGCATGGCATTGTGATCAACAGTCCTCCTCTGAGTATATATCCAACATAAATACACAATATATGGTCATCATAAGATGCTGGCCACAAGGTTCACAGAAACATTATCTAAATGACCAGAACCTGGAGGCACAAATGACTATCACTGTGTGAAAGCATAGTATATATATATGCTTCTACGGTAAAATGAGATAGGTATCTGATTCACAAAACAGCATGGATGACTCTCTAAGGTAATTTAAACTTTGAATCCAAATACCAAGAAATTAATATAATTTCATGAATGTAGAACACAAAAAATAAGTAACAAATGGGATAATTTTATAAATATAGGGATCAGGTTTGGCAGCAAATTAATGTCTTTTCCCACTAATGCATCTCACAGTACAAAATAAGAAGTGTACTTTCCTTTTGGGGGCAGGGGAGGCACTGAAGGTTCCAAAGAGTGGCTGAACCCAGGGCCTCACAAATGCTATGTAACTGTTTTACCCTGAGCTCCATCCCTTGCCCTCCATCTTTAAAGTGTTAAAATTGCAAAACAAATGTCTGCTACTGCAAGTTAGGGTGGCAGCCACCTTTGTGGAAGTGACAACTGTTAGAAGGAAGAGCTGGTTTTACTGGAGCTGATGACCAGAGGAAGCAGACAGAACTCTGCAGTGCTTTCATGAGCAAATCTCTGCTGTTGCCTCGAACTGAGGCTTCTGTCTTTGTTTTATTTAAGAAGGAGGCTATCAAATCCAGTTTCTATCAAAGAGGAATTAGGCCTCATATTCTTAAAGATCGGCAAAAAATTCATACAGTACTTTACATGTCTGAGAAGTCAAATGCTCTGCTTCTTGATCAGATGAAGCATTACCAAACTGCACATGTAGGCACATTATACAATATATGTATAGGAGTCTTCGGAAATACAAATATTTCAAGAAGCACAAGACTACATAACAACCTACCATAAACATTGACAAAAATACATGTAATTAGAAGCTATAGAATTGAGAATCCAGAAGGGGTAACAAGGAAGAGAAAAAAGCTTTCCTTTTGTGGCCCTGAGACCTAAATCATTAGCATTTGTGTAGCAACTCTAAATTAGGGTGGGCCTCTAGCCAGTGAGATGAGGGAAAGGCTGGCCCAGTCTAAACATCTGTGGTCACAAGGACAAAAGTATTTATAGAAACCCATATACCATATATATCCAAAAAAAAGATGAAAGATTATCAACCAAGCCAACAAATTGTTGTATATGATCTATTTGCCTAGCTTCACACACACACACACACACACACACACACACACACACACACACACACACACGCACACATTCACACACTCACACGCAGCGATGTTAGGTTTAATTAAGAATCATTGCAGGATCCCAGGTCTCTTTCCCAACACAAACAAGTCCTTCCCACATTAAAACACGGAGGAGAGCGATGAACAACACTCACAATTGCATATGTGGACGGGCCATGTCAGGATAAATGCCAACCACATTAAGCAGCTGTTCCTTAGGCCCTGAGTGTATTCCTGCCTAGTCATCCCTTCAGGAGGTGAACCTGAGCAAGAGTGCTGATTTTATTAAATATACAAGATATCACCACAGTTAAGGGCCTTCATTTTCAAGTTTAAGGGTCACCACTGCCTGCCTGGGAGCCTGGAACTCCTTCTGTAAACTAAAATGACCTCAAACTCAGATTTTCTGGGACTAAGAGCTTAGGTCACCCCTCCTGTGCTGGGATTAAAGGTGTGAGTTACCACTGTCTGATCCTCCTAGACTGACTGTGGGCAGATCCCTGTGATATCTCAGACTGTTTTTATTAAATTTGAAACATATCCCCATACAAGACTGTCTTGTTCTCCAACCCAACCACATGATGTCAACTTGACCTGATACTTGCTGTTACTGTGATGAAATATAATCAACTTAAAAGGAAGAAAGTTTGAGATAGGGGTAGGAATCAATACACAGAGGCCTCGACATTACAAAGGGAAAACACAAAGGGTGTATGTGTGCTTCTTTAGTTCATGGTTCCAGAATCTGTAGTGTCTTGGCTCTGTAGTGATGGGCAGTGAGTCATGGCAGAAGTACACAGGAAAAAATGCTGTTTACCTCACAGTGGCCAGGAAGCAAGTGCAGGACAAAGGGTCTGGGGGTCAAGGGTATGTCCCAGTGGCCTAGGCCCAATCTTTTAATTGTTCTCCCACTTCCCCAGAGTGTCACAGGCTGAATTCAATGAAAATGAATGCAAAGCATACCCAATTATATGGGACAAAATGAAAGCAGTACTAAGAGGAAGGTCAGAGCATGAAGAGCCTACATAAAGAATTTGGAGAAATCTCATACAATCGTCTTAACAGCCGACCTGAAACAGCAAAGTCTTTAACACCTGTGTCCTGTGGACTCTTACCAAAATGTAAGGTATGCCCTGTGCTTTACAATCTAGCAAGCACATTCGCATACACACATCCAAGCCCCATGGTTTGTAATAGTCTAAACCCTGAGAGAAGAGAAAACTTAGACGAAGTGACTTGCCAGAAATAATGCAGTTGAAAAATGAGCACTCTTGAACTTTTCCTTCCAAAGTTCAAAGATCATGGTCTTCCCACTACTCCACACTGTCAGGACTCCCCCAACTTCCTAGGAAAAGGGCAAACTCCAGGGACCTGGACACTGTTAATACACTATTGAAAGAAGCCCAGAGCGGGGGAAGGAAAGTTAACATCAAACACAGGGCAGTTTCTGGGGAAAAGTCTGGACCTTAAGCAAAACTCATCACTAGGACAAAGCCTGCTCTATAGGAGTAACCATCCTCACTGAATCCTGGGGGCTCCATTCCCACCCTAAGCCACAAAATGAGGGCCTTCCACACACTTAAGCAATCTCCACCCAAATTCCACACCAATTACATGGGGACACTGAGCTTGTGGCCCCTCCTTCTCTCGACCACTCTGCTGAAAATACTGTATTAATCAGAGGGCTGAATAAAGCCACAAGGTTTCATCTGCTGGGAGACAACCCAGGCGAGCAGCCTGGCACCAGCCACACGTGAAGCCTGACCCTCCTCCAGTGAGGAATGACCAAGGCTACGCCTCCCTCTAATTGCCAGAGTGTCTGGCTCAACGCCTGGACAGTTATGTAGAGAACCATTTGCCTAGTCCAAACACAGATATGTGAGGCTGGGGCTGGGACATAGTCAGCTACAAGCTAGCTGCGTGACACTATCACCACTTTACCCCACTGTCCACCGGATTGCTAAGGGTAGCAGCGTCCTCTTACCTCCAACTCGGCAGCATCATGTCGCTCGCACACACTGCTGCGGAGTATATGCTCTCTGATGCCCTGCTTCCCGACCGCAGGGTCTCTCGCCTCAAAGGACTGCGTCTGGAACTGCCCCTGGACAAGATGATCAAGTTTGTAACTGTGGGCTTCCCCTTGCTGCTGATGTCTCTGGCTTTTGCCCAGGAGTTCTCATCAGGTAAGATACCTGACTTCATTCCACCCTACACCCCGTAAAAAGTGAGAACCAGTTCTTGTCTTCAATAGGTTATGGCTTTGGTCTGGACCAGATTCCCAAGAGGCGGGTCATGAGTGAGTCCAGGATACTCACAAAGCAAAAGCACAAAACAAAGTTACAAGAGTGAACTTGGAAACCTTACAGTAAAAAATAATTAATTGCAGAAGGGGAGGTGGGTGGAGCAAGGGAGAGTTGGGAATATGAAGGATAGAATATTTTCAACAGACTATACCTGAAACTAAAAAATAAAATTTTAAAGTAACAATTCATTGTCACTTTCACAGTCACACATCTTATGTTAAATCAATGATGAAACTAGCATTTTGGCTTCTATAGATATTAGAAGCTAGGACTCTAGAATCTTTTCAGCACTTGAAATTCCTTCCTCATCACCCACTTTGAATGAACTCCCACCCCAACTTGCAGAGGTAATACAGCCTTGTATTGGTGCTCAGCAAACCCTCATCTCTTCTCCATGACCCTAAAGGGGGGGGGGGGGTGTTTTTTAGCACTGGGTTAACTCACAAAGGGTGCTGTTCCCTTTACTGCAGTCACCTGAGTCCCCAGTTTCCTCTTTGGTCTGAGCCATTATCTCACTGCATTTCCTAAGGAGGTATCCCACCCAGCTCTCCCTGCTTCCTCCCCTGCAAGAATGCAAACAGATGAGTTCGAAGCTCCACCAGTTCCTGATAAGAAACTGGAAAGCTAGATCCTGTCACCCAAGCCCATTTTCCTTTCCAGGTAGGAATCCAGGCATTAGTCATCTGCATTTTACAAAACAAAAGAGCCAGCCGTTTTTTTAAAATCTGGGTATGGTGCACACACCTGTGATCCCAGCATTCTGGAGCCTGAGGCAGAAGGAGGACAAATTTGAAGTCACATATGAGACTGAGCCACATAGTGAGACTTGGTCTCAAAACAAAACAAGATGGCTCAGCAGGTAAAGGCACTTCCTGCTGAGTCCCCAGCCTGAGCTCAGCCCAGGACACACACAGTGGAACTATGAAGCTGGGTTGAAAGCACAGAAGCAATGTCCACAAATTGTCTTCTGGCCCCTGTGAGTGTGGCACAGCCCATGCACACACACACACTATACACACACATAATAATTTCAAAAATATTTTCAAAAGATGTCACTCTCTGCCAGGCAGTGGCACAACAGCCTTTAATCCCACCATTCAGGGAGGCAGAGGCAGGAGAATTTCTCTGAGTTTGTGGCCAGCCTGGTCTACAGAGTGAGTTCCAGAACAACCAGAAGTAAAGAGAGAAATCCTGTCTCAAAAAGAAAGAGGGCAGAGAGGAGAGAGAAAGAGAGAAAGAGAGAGAGGTGGGGGGAGGAAGGAATGAAGGAACGGAGGGAGGAAAGAAAAAAGCTGACTAGGTGAAAAGTGACTGTGGTTTGTTTCTTTATCTCTCTGATATTTCAGACTATTTTTATTAAATATGTATCACCACACAAAAACAAAAAGGATGTCATCTTTCTCGAATGGAAATGTGACTGTCAAATGTCAAGCCTTCTGGTAGCAAACTGCTGAGATCATGGAGTCTCTGGTGGTTTCCTGTGTGGAAGCCTGAGGAGAACTTGAAAGTAAAGGCCCAACAGATCTAAAAGACCTAGTTGGTGCACTGGTAGCATGGGCCAAACTGTGTGCTATTCCATCATGACTGTCTTCCTGTAACCCAGCAGAACAGGGTCTGGAAAACTGAGACTCCAGAAGAAGGTGAGGCCTGACAGCCACACAGGTTACCGAGTAATGAGAATATCCCCTCTCCCAGACAACTCTTGAATGATTTCTATCCCTCTGCTGTTGCTTCTTTTGCAGGGTCTCCAATCAGCTGCTTCTCTCCTAGCAACTTCAGTGTAAGACAGGCTGCTTATGTGGACAGTTCCTGCTGGGACTCACTGGCTCACCATTTGCAGGACGAGGCTGGGCAGTACAAGGTGAAATCTCTCTGGCCTCACAAGGTAAAATAGACAAAGACCAGATCAGAATGGCTTCCTGGCTTGGGAGTCTGGGGTAGACTGAACCACACTATACTCCTCCCTCTGTACACCACCCTTGGCCATTACACTCCCTTCCCCTTCGCTCTGGCCTTGCCCATTCATTCACAGTCCAGAGGTTCTTCAAATGGCAGCTTTCATGTGATTGAAGAGCTGTGCCTATGGATGAAGCTTGTTGACAAGCAGCTTTAGGTAAAGGAGATCCCTCTGGTGTACTTCACTGGAAAGAAACTCAAGTATTAGTATCTAATCCTATCCCAGGGTTGTCTGTCATCTCTGAGAAAAGCCAATTAGTCTTTGATATAAGGACAGGGCCCAAATCAAGCCTGACTTGCTAGCCCTCGGGGAATCCAGCCATGGGTCCCACCATTTAGTACTTCATTCTTCACCCCCCTTGGGGAAGTTCCCCTGCATACAGTGAACTCAAGCACAGAGTGCTTTAGCCTCTCCAGAGACAAAACTTCAGAAGTGGGAGAGGGTGGCTGCTGGAACGCTGTACATTGGGGGAAAATCTTCAGGTCAGCATCTCACACTGTCTTTTCAGTGTCCTGTTTCAAACTGACTTACTTACACTCTTGCTTTCCAGTTCTTGAGTCTTTCTGAATCTGACTTGTAAATAGTCTGTTCTTGTCTGGACCCCCTGCACCACCACACCGTGTCTAGCATGAGGCAGCTGATGCCCAGCTTCCAATATTCTCTGCTCTTGCCCCCTCCTCCCCTACTCACTTTGTGCCTAGACTGTGTCTTCATTCTTTCTTGTCATCCTAGAAGGAAAACCAGAGACGTGGTGGAGAAAGGCCATGAAGCCCCATCACTGACAGGTCAGCAGGCAAGACAGTAACAAGTCCACAGATTTGGGAAGAGATTCATTTTAGGAAAGGTCAAAATGCCTGACCAGTAGTGACACCAGGAAGTTCTCAAACCCATATTGGGTTCGACCCCATTACTAGAAACACATTCCGCAGAAATGAAGGCCTTGTTTTCAGAGGATGTTACTTCTTTAATAGGAGTGAAATGGTTATAATTACGCTGGAGGTCCCAGTTTACCTATTCTAGTCTTTTGTAACTCAGAAAACATTCAGAGACAGTCAGACAGACAGACAGACACACACACACACACATACACACACACACACACAGATGTACTCTCCATCTTTTCCTTTAAACTTGCCACTACAAAGACAAAACAATCCAGGAGAAGCTGCGGGTCAAGGGGTCATCAGGAGAACAAGCTTCTAAACCTTCCATCCTGGCTCCAGATCTTCACTTTTCCACCTGCTGAGTGTGAGGTGCTGTGTGGATACATGACGTGGGTATAATGCAGCTTCCCTCACTATAAAAGAGCTACCATAAAAATAGACCAATAGCAAGCAAATGAAAACCAAGAGAAATTATTCATTCTTCGTGCCTAGCAAACAAACGTAGATTCAGAAATCCTTCATCGGTAGAGTGTGCCATGAATAAAAAGATGGGTCTGCCTCTGTTGGATGCATAAGTATAATAAGAAAACTCAAGGGAAGGCCCTATCCACCCTGTTGGGGCCACCATAAAAAAGGGCACTAAACATCAGAAACGTAAGGTGTCAGCAAGTTGGCTCCTCTGAGGGCCACAAGAGATAGACTTAACTCTTCTGTTTGGCTCATAGACTCATCACCCTGCACAGTCTCTGTGCATGCACGCCTATTTTCTGGCTCATAGACCCATCACCCTGCACAGTCTTTGTGCATGCACGCCTATTTTCTGGCTCATAGACCCATCACCCTGCACAGTCTCTGTGCATGCACGCCTATTTTCATCTGAGGGGGTGGAGAGTCTTTAGGAACACCAGTGTGACTGAGGAGACACTATCTACATATTTCTAAAGGTCCATTCCGTTATCTGCACAACTGAAATGACCCCCAGAGAATTCCAAGAGGATGTCTGGTGGTGCCATTCAACATGGATGAGGATCCAGAGACTAAAAAAGACCAGCATGGGACAAGATATTTAAAAGAAACAATGCTTGCTCTTCCTTGGGATGTCAGGGCCACACTGTAGGTCATGATCTCAGGCTGAAGTTCAGTCTGCACTGTTGAGGCAGAAGAAGCAGAGATCTACCTACCAGACACTTTCTATCCTCTCTCCCTCCTCTGCTTCCGTTCTTCCTCTTCTGCTTGGAGCCCCAGACCATGGGTCAGAAAACCCACAGACTATGGATCTAGGCATCATGGAGCTATGGTGCCCCTTCTCTACCAGCCACTGTATTACTCCATGTGGGCAGAGAGCTTTAGGTATCCAACTATAGGCACTCTCTTCCCTTTTAAAGTGAGAATAGAAGGGCAGTGAAGGCCCATTTAGCTGTCATCCAAGGCCCAGCACCCTGGGCTCCCGCCTCAGCCTTCTGTTCCTTGCAGGCCCTCCCCTACTCCCTACTGGCCCTGGCTGTGGCCATGTATCTGCCAGTGCTGCTGTGGCAATACGCAGCTGTGCCAGCCCTCAGCTCTGACCTGCTGTTCATCATCAGTGAACTTGACAAGTCCTACAACCGCTCCATCCGCCTGGTGCAGCACATGTTGAAGATCCGGCAGAAGAGCTCCGACCCCCATGTCTTCTGGGACGAGCTAGAGAAGTGAGTTGCTCATTCTAGATTTTTCTAAAGGACTCTGTGAAGCATTAAATTGATATCCATGCATAACCACCTTTATATTTTCTCTATGTCATCCTTCTCAAGAAAGCAAGGAACTCAGTTCATCCCTTCATTCTTGGAGATGAACCTTCGTTCCTGTGGAGAGAAGAGAACTCGGCCTCTCATTTAATAATGAACACACTGAGCCACAGGGATCAATAGCTCTAAAATAGTACTTTGTATGCTATCCCCTTGCTCAGAAAACTCAGCAAACTTCCCCCTATGCTTAGCAAAAATGTTGGAAGTCTCACATAACTGACTAAGGCCTCAAGTACAATATCAACTACTTTTCAAATTCTAGTTACAATTTGAGCATTCCTAATCTCCAAACGGCCCAGTGCTCCAAAATCCATTTTTTTAAAAACATCATTGGGATACAGGATGCTTAACCTAGACTGGACAACAAAATTCTTCTATTTTGCTTAAGTAGTTTCCCCCTTATCCTTAAGCAAATCATTGATGGAATTAGTCATTCATCTATCTAAGTACCAGGCTTATTGTGTGTGCGTGTGTGCCTGTGTGCCTGTGTGCCTGTGTGTGTCTGTGTGTGCCTGTGTGCCTGTGTGTCTGTGTGTTCGTGTACATACATACAGGTATTCAGGACAGGAGGAAAAGGAAACTAAGCTATGTTTACCAGCGTGGGCTAAGAGTCTATTGAAGAAAAGCAGACAGCAAGTAAGCAAAGTCCACACATAAAATCCATTTTAGTAGATGACAGTATGAAGGAAGAGAAGATAAGAGAGGTGAAGGGAGCTAGAAAGACAAGAGATAAGAGCAGTGCAGCTTTTAAATGGCCTTGCATAACCAGTGGGCACCAGTGAAAGGGGCGTTTAGCTAAGATTTGTGATCATATTCTGTCTCATGTTCATGTGCATGCTATGTCCTCTCAAAAAAGTTCCTCTCTACCGTTTAGAAACTCATATTTAAGCCCATATTCTCTCTCGTGGTTTCTAAACACTCTAACTTACACTGTTACTCGATTTCCTAATATTCACAACTGCTATGGTTTATGCACATTTAGCAACAAGTATTAATTTTACTGCAGATGCCATATCTTGTCTATCCTTCCCCTCAAGCTTCCTCAAAGCAGAGATGAGCCTACCTATACCTCCCCAGCACAGCTTTCAACAATGAGTTGTTAATGTATTCATTTGTATAAAATGAGTGAACTGGCCTCAAAATCATACTCAGACACAGAATTCTATTATTTACATTCTCAACCATAAGTTTATTGCTTTGTAAATCCTATTATTTTGGCTTTGAGCTTCAGTTAACCTTGCTGGGCAGAAACTCACCTGGACTGTGCCCGGTCACAGTTTATTGATCATCCCTGGATTTAAGATACTGTGTTTAATGTTTAGAGACCAGAGGAGTACTACTCACACACCTCCTCTGGGGGGAAGAATTGTGGTGATGAATAGGGAGAGAATACAGATTTTCATTGATACTGAAAGGTCATTTGGGGCTGGAGAGATGGAGCAGCAGTTAAAAACACTGGCTGCTCTTGGGGGGACTGGAGTTAGATTCTTAGCACTCACATGGCCTCTCATATCTGTAACTCCAGTTCTAGGAACTCCAATGCCCTCTTCCAGCTTCTGCAGGCAATGTATGCATTAGTACACAGACTGACATGCAGGGTAACCACACATACACATACAATAAAAATAAAGGTTACAAAAATGAATGTCCTGTTAGATACACAAACCAATGAGACTCCCACATGACTTTTGGGGTGTGGCTCTAAATGATGTTTCCTAACAGAATCTTCTTTCTTCCCCTGACCAGGGCCCGGAAAGAAAGGTACTTTGAATTCCCTTTGCTAGAGCGGTACCTGGCATGCAAGCAACGCTCCCATGCCCTAGTGGCCACCTACCTCCTCAGGAACTCTCTCTTACTTGTCTTCACCTCAGCCACTTACCTATACCTTGGGCACTTCCATTTAGATGTCTTGTTCCAAGAAGAATTCAGCTGCTCCATCAAGACGGGGCTGCTACATGATGAAGCCCATGTGCCAGATCTGATCACATGCAGGCTGACTTCCCTGTCTGTTTTCCAGATTGTTAGTCTCTCCAGTGCAACAATATACACCATTCTGGTTCCAGTGATAATATACAACCTTACACGGCTGTGTCGGTGGGACAAACGACTCCTCTCCATCTATGAGATGCTCCCAGCTTTTGACCTCCTCAGTAGAAAGATGCTGGGATGCCCCATTAATGACCTCAATGTGATCCTTCTTTTCCTCCGAGCTAACATTTCTGAGCTTATCTCTTTTAGCTGGCTGAGTGTCTTATGTGTGTTGAAGGATACAACCACCCAGAAACACAACATTGACACAGTGGTTGATTTTATGACCTTATTGGCTGGGTTAGAACCTTCAAAACCTAAACACCTCACCCAACAGGTGTGTGATGAACACCCATAGTTTAAAAAGGAGCCACGGAGAGATAAGTGTTGTATAAAGTAACTCAGTAATTCTTATTCTTCACAAGCTATATAGAGTAAAAGACAAAAAAAAGAAAAAATATTACCAAGATGATAATTATGATGATATCCACTTAAAATCACTAAGGTGGATTCTGCTGAATATCCTGTATTTATAAGAAGATAGAATCAATGCACGAAAATTCAATGTGAAGTCTAGAAGTGGAGAGCCAAAGATCTGAAAAATTAGGTCTAAAGCATTCTGAGGACAGCAACACTGAATGAATAGACGAAGTCTAGACATTGAACACAGAAGGACTCTAAAGGCTATTTGTGGAGGAAAAGTTTTGCAATCCACTCACTCATGACTATGCTTGCCTCCTCCAAATAAGCAGGTAGAACAATTTAGTAAGAGATTAATAAGGATATCCCCTGGAAACATTTTGATTTTTGCCTATCTTGCTCTGTAGACATCTTCAGCCTTGCCAAGCCCTCTATGGCCTGCAAAATGAAACAAGAAATAACTTCAACTTGTCATCAGCTACTGGGATATAAGGACAGAAGCAAAGGCCATGAGCAGAATCTTTAAGGGTCAAATATACTTTTTACTACAGAAACTGAGGCTTTTTTTCCACAGAGGCTCAGATTATGGAATATGAGCATTTTCAGAAGTCTTAATAGTTCAAGAGATACTACAGCTTCACTTACAGCCAACAACTGAAGGCCAGTAGATTTTTAAGGGACGTGCTGCCAAGCCTGATGACATGAGTCCTGTCCTGGGACCCAAATGGTAGAAGGAGAGAACCAACTCTTACAAGTTAGCTTCTGTTCTCCATATGCAAATAAGTTAATAAATAAATAAATAAATAAATAAATAAATAAATAAATAAATAAATAAATAAATAAATAGTTACACATAAAGGTCACATTAATCCACTTTTGTACAGTCTCTGATTCACTACTCCATCCTTGAATTTAATTACTAAAAGCTTGCTCTGATTCCATAGCCTGTGCTTTGCCTACAGCACCATGGTGTCTCTTAATGAATATTTTTTAATTGTATGTTCTGTATTTCTTGAAAGAATTTTTACACAAGCCATTTAGATCCCTTTTCCAATAGGTAAGTAGAAAAGCCATGTTGCTTCTGAGAGCTAAGTTTACCTAAAGCAAGCCAAGGTCTTTAGATAGTCGATGATAGCATTAATAAAAGTTTTATACCATTAATAAGTCCAACCGCTCGGTCAGTACAGGAGCTTCTCATGATCCACACGCTGCCCACTACTTCAGTCTTGCTCCCCCATTAGGTAAAACGATGGGCCCAAGTAGTGGAGCAGCAAGAAAGGGGGCCTAGAAGTCAGCCCAAGCCCTGTCTTTGTCTGTATAAACATAACAAACCACTTTAAAACTCTGTCCCCAATTTTTGATTTTAACAGAATGACTGTTTTATGGAACGGCATGACCTTCTTAAGTGACAGACAGATACGAGATCAGTCACGGTACTTTGAAAAGTCTCAAATAGAAATTAGATCTGAGGAAACCAAAACAGCCAACCAAACAGTACCACAGCTGCACTTGGGTAGTTGTGCATCCTGATCCCAGAATGCTTCTTTGCAGTTAGACATCCTTGGCCGTTTCACCATACATGTGCCCTAGCAAAGGTTCTCTGTCCTCAAAATATCTCAGCTTCATTGTAAG
This sequence comes from Phyllotis vaccarum, assembly GCA_033318265.1. Lineage (NCBI taxonomy): Eukaryota > Metazoa > Chordata > Mammalia > Rodentia > Cricetidae > Phyllotis > Phyllotis vaccarum. The sequence continues at coordinate 93,121,857 of JARWLC010000012.1, forward strand.
AACATCCACACTGTGGTTCTGATAATACCACCACCACCTCCTCCTCTTCCTTCCCTTCTCCTTTCCCTCTACCTTCTATCTCCAGCCCTCCACCACTATCAAGGATATTTCTAGAGGATCATGGGAAGAAATACCATAAAAACAAAATCTGATCCATCATTCTTTGGAAGAAAAAAACAAGTAACCTTACTCCGTGCAGATTCTACTCACCTCTGACTTCTTTAAAATTCCCAGCACAGAAACCTCTGGACTACTGTCCACTATAACATACCCTCAGGCAGCCCACCTCAGTCTCTCTTAGGAGGGCTTGCTTTGCATCACTAAATAAACTACTGCTTAAATTCTGTGTCTCTAGACTGAATTCTTTCCTTCCACAATACTAGAAGCTAGAAGCTAACCCAGTATCAGCTCCACACAGTTTTCACTATAATCAGCTACTTGTAATACCCATGCTTCTCCTGACACGGAGTATTTGGACATGCGTTCATGCCTCCAGGGAACACTTCTCTGCCCTTCCCTGTACCAACAACTACTTCTACATAGGGCGCCCAGGAGTCGCTCCTTCAAGAAGTCGTCCTTTTTTCTCCCCCTTTCCCTAGATCGCTGTTGCCATATCAAGCAAAATCTACTTCAGAAATAAACTTTCAGACTATATCAAAATTACAAATTTGTCTTCCTTCTTTAACTAAGTTTTCTGACAGTTGTATCATAGTAGACACTAACCTACATAGATTAGTAAGATTAAGTTGGTCATCACATACTTTGGAACACACAAACTCATTTACACAGTCCAATATCAAAAGGCCTTGGCCAGAGAGATGTGTGTCACATGAACTGACCAACAAAGTCAAACAAGGTAGAAATAACTGCAAAAGACCATAGCTGAAGGAGTTAAAGATATTTTAATTGTGCTTATTGGACTGAAGAGATATCTCACAGGGTACAGTACTTATGGCACAAGTATTAGACACTAAATCCACACCATCACCTAAAAAGCAAAGTGTGCAGTGCACATCTACAACCCAGCGCTGGGGAGCCAAGGCAGGCAGATTCCTGTAACTTAACGGCCAGGCATTCCAACCAAAATGGCTCCAGACTCAGTGAGGAAAAAACAAATGTCTCAAGAAATAAGAAGACAAAGCAACTGAAGAAGTTATTCAGAAAGCAGTCCCTGTCCTCCGTATGCACCCCACACTTAGCTGCACACACATACCACATACACACCAAGAAGAGTAACACGAAAGTGCTTTCAGAGAAATTATAACTCTTTAAAAGATGAGAACAAAGAAACAGGAAGAAACATTGTATTCGGTATACTGTAACCTTTGTGAAAGTATCAAGCACATCTACTAACATGTTAACAGTACTTCATTCAAAGAGGCAGCATCATGGGTTTCTTGGGGGGAACTTTCTTTGTTTTTCTTTGGTTTTGGTGGGTTTTGTTTTGGTCTGATGATGGGGATCAAAAGTTTAACATGAATGGGATCAGGTTCAAAATAATGGGGTTTTTGTTTTTGTTTGTTCGAAGATTTGTTTTTCTTTTAACTTGCAGTTATGTTTAGTCTAGCTATGGGGAGATGGGCAAGTACACTATAGGCATATAATGCAAATGTCCACCTTAGACCCCCTAGAGCTAGAATTACTGATATCTATAAGCTATAAGAGGTGGTTGCTGGGAACTAAACTTGGGTCCTCTGTCATTTGTTCAGTCACTTAGGAAAGCTAGAAATAAAACCAGCGCCTGTCACTTACTAGCCAAGTATTCTAACACTGAGTTAGATCCTCACTCATGGATTTATAAATCAATCAATCAATCAATCAATCAATCAATCAATCAAGGTCATCTTCCCTTACATAGTTTAAAGAACCCAATCTTTAAAAGCCAACAAATAAATAATACCTTCTTAATTTATAAAATTTGCAAGAAAGGTAGGTGTCTTAATTGTAAAAGAGAAGGTCTCTAGTGAAGAATAAGCAATAAACATTTTTGTGAGTATTCCACTGAATTGCATGGGCCAAAACGGCCTGCAGATTTCCTCCCAGTAAACATGACACAAAAAGATGAATAGTACAAGAAAAGTCAGATAGATCTCAAAGTCTATGAGAACAAGATATACCTAGACAAAAAAAAAAAAAAATCAGGCAATTAAAAATAGCAGGTTTTAGTCAGAATAAAGTCAATTTCAATTACTACTGCTTTCATGTTCCAAAGATTTCAGTACATTTTTTTCAAAGACAGTGTAGTTTGAGGGCTCTCATAATTCTGACAAACTAAATTTCCAAAACTAAATCTACAGGACTACCTTAGGTACATTTGTGAAGGCAGCATCCTAGAGCTGCACCAATAAACACAATCACATCCTTCAAAAGCAGCTTATAACCTGGGCAGTTTCAGGAAAATGTCTACAAGCTTTTTCTGTGTTAAAATCCATTTTGTCTCAGAATGGTGGTTGGCGCATGCCTTTAATCTCAGCACTTGGGAGTCAGAGGCAGGTGGATCTCTGTGAGTTTGAGGCCAGCCTGGTCTACGTAGTGAGCTCCAGGACAGCTGAGCTATACAGAGAAACCCTGTCTTGAAAAAACAAACAAAAAAATGTTTTGTCAAAACTGCAACTGTTTTTACAACTTTCAGAGATGAAATAGTTGGTTCACTTACTGAATTCTGGTTTTTATTAGTAGTAATAGCAGTAGATTTTTCTTTAGTAATTCAGTGCACCTGTTAATCATGTAACATCTTTCTGAACTTTAATGTACAACCTTAAATGTCTAGATTTTGAAAATTTAACAGCAATTCCCCTCTGTATCAGGACAGTAGCTTGGAAAGCCCACTCATCTCATTACTGTTGAAACTAAAGTTCCTCCACCTTGAGGCCTGAAGCTATTTTGGGCGCTGAAAAGTTTCTAATCCCCCATCCTGAGAAGTTTCTAAACTCCCAAGGCCAAGCACCCAAGGTCATGGATAATCAAAGAACATTCCAGCCCAGCCATATCTTCTCCCCTCTCCTAAGACAATCAGGCAGCCAGCAGCTGCCTCTGACACCAAGCAATAGAAAACTTCTAGGCTCCTCACCTCCCAGCCTGATAAGGCATTTCTCTGGTCTTTGTTTTAAAACCAGGCCTCAGATAAAGGGTGGGGACTCATTCCTGTGTGAGCTGAGTCCCGGTGTGCAACTGAAATAAGTCTTGCTTTGTATTTGCATTCCGAGAGTCAGTGTGATTCTGGGTATCAGACTGGTCAGAACAATTACTAATATTGTATTGAGAGAGGAAAAAACTGAACAAGAGGCTCAGTCAACTGGTTTTCTGTCACTACTAAAAGAATGTAAACCCGCTGTCCAGTCTAGAGCCATCTTAAAGATTTGTCTTTCTTTCAACTGACCTTAGTTATAAAGATTAAACCATATAAAAAGTGTGTGTGTGTGTGTGTGTGTGTGTGTGTGTGTGTGTGTGTGTGTGTATAAATACTCTCTTGGCTTCATTCGAAAACCACTGAACGGCAACTTTATACTAACACTTTATTAAAAACTTTTGCTAACTAGATCCCAAGCTTTGAAACAATCAAGGTGTTCTGATTCCCCCCCCATCCCGGAAGCGCACATGAGTAGCACAAACGGGAAGCTAAATTCCAGGACTAATACTCAAGTCTCCTAAAGCCCAGGAAGGTCGGCTCAGAGCAGCTGCGAAAAGCAGATTGTGAGTCGTACCCGCCTGAGCGAAGGGAAGCCAGAACGTCAGGACAAGGGTTTCCTTTTTGAGCTTACTGGTTTTGGTTTTCTTCCTCTAGCACACAAGCTAACACCGGTTAGGACCGGTCCTTTCCATCCCCAGCTTCTTCCGGCAGCCCTGAGCCACACCCCTCCTCCAGAGGCTCGGCTAAGCGCTGACCACCCGAAGCTCCCAAATCCGGAAGTTACACGTGGCTGTAGTGTTGCGCAACTTCCGGCGGGGCTTCCTTTGGAAAGTGACGCGGAAGTGCTGGGGAGTGCCAGCTGGTTTTACCCCCCTCCCATGCCCTCCGCGGCCCGAAGCCCCCGAGGTGGGGCCGGATCATGAGCCTGCTGGGCGGCCTGGCTTCCGAGCCGCGCACCCCGCTGTCCAACAAGGCCAGGATGAAAAGGCTCCCGAAGAAGAGCCAGAACGAGAAGTATCGGCTCAAGTACCTGCGGCTGCGCAAAGCGGCCAAGGCCACGGTGTTTGTGAGTCTGGGTTCAGCCACTTTCTCCCTGGGGACTTTTCTCCACCTGTTCCTCGCCGAGAGAAACAGTATCAGCCCAGCGTTGATTTCATGACGAGTTAGTCCCCTATCCCTGGATAAGTTGTCATTTCTCTAGTCCTGTCTACTCTGTAAATGAGGCTGCAAAGTGCCCCCCCCCGTAAGCTGTAATCATTACTTTTGCTACGTCTTATTAGCCAGATGTGCTAAGTATTAAGTGTCTTTTACGGCAAGAACACTGAAGCCCAGAGGGATGGTTTGCCCTGACTCTAACTTGAATATCCTACGGTTTACTATTTACACTACACAGCCTTATTTCCTAAGCACACCCTCACCCCAACGCCATGGCTGACACGTTGCTTAAACAGGCACCTGAATCTTTCAAAAATGCTGGCGTTGTAGCTCCCTTTGACGACGCTCCTAGGCGTTTCTGCCTTCCCTCTACCCAGTACTGGAAGAAACTCATCACATAAGGAAGTACACCACAGCCTGCCTTAATTGTAAGGGATTTCGGATTTAGTGAATGAACAGCTTTGCAAACCAAGACTTATTAGGGTCTGATAAGTATGATAATTAGACTATTTTGGCTTAACTAGAATCACCTCGGTGCTTGGAAATAGGTATACGGTCTAAACGCACTCACACATCTAAATCAATTATAATTTTTCTTTCTACAGAATTTCAGTGAAACATATTAGGCCTTTTTAGATGCATCAGGGAAAGTTTGACATTCAAATTGTCATAGCTAAAACATTAACATTTGTATGTGTGTTGGAGAAAAATAAGAAAAATAAATCAAGAACAAAATACCTTATTTACTGTTCCCTTCTGTCACTTCATGTTAGAGCAGCCTAATGATTTCAATTTGTTATTTAAGGATGGTGGGTCTGTTAGGTATACAGAAATCTTGTGAAGCCAGAGGATATTTTGAACATTTTGAAGTTGTACCTCCTGTGAAACACTCAAATGGCCATTTCCTTCAGAATTGGTTTTAAGATAGACTGGCTCATAAGTAAGGAATGATGATACTTAGGGTTTTTCACACAATGTTTTAATTCCTTTTCATCCTTTTTTCTCCCTGAGGTATTGTTCCATAAAATACTCTGGGTTAGATTGTCCTTGTCAAGGTCAAGGCTGCTGAGCATAGCTAGTCCTTAGAATTTTGTAGTGGTGTAAATTCAGGTCTAGGCAGTTTATCCTTATCTCTGCCAAAGGCTACACTAACTGGGGTGATGGAAATCCTGGTGTACCTGTGCATTAAGAGTGGCCCTGTTCATTGAAAGGTGTCCCTTCATTGGATAAGAAAGTATGTAATTACTCTGCCTGCAGTAGAACCCAAACACTTTACCCACAGATTATATTAAAGAAATTTCTTTTTATTATTATTATTGTGTGTGTGTGTGCCACCAAGCACATGTAAAGGTTAGCAGACAAGTGTCAGGAGCTGTTTCCTTCCACAGTGGGTTCTCAGGAGCAAATTCAAGTCCTGCTCGAATAGGAGGTGCCTTTCCCTGCTGAGCAGTCTCCCAGTCCTAGAAAGATACACTAATAGTTTGTGTGCAGAGTAGAACAGCATTTCCCCTTTATCCTGAAACACAGAGGGTTTTTTGTTTGAAATATAGATCTTGTTCAAAGAAAACAACTTCATTTTTAGGTTCATTTTATGTGAATTCAGTCCATTTTTTTCTTTAAGGAAAATGCTGCTATTTGTGATGAGATTGCTCGTCTTGAGGAAAAATTTCTTAAAGCAAAAGAAGAAAGAAGGTAAGCTAGTTTCATTTTGTTATTATTATCAGTGATTGAAATGGAGATTTTTTTTATCCACTGGACTCCTGCACATTTCATAACCCTCTGACCTCTTGAGACAATACCAAGAAACTCCAAACCTGTGGTGTTTCCTACCAAGTCTTGTTAGACTCTGATGGCAAGAGAGTTCCTTCCTCTCGTCTTTCTGACAAAGCCTTCTTACTGCATGTAATAAGGTTTCTTGTTATCACTTCCCAGTTGTGAAAACCAAGGGATAAAAAACACTGCTTCTCAGTCTGTTCAGTCTGCCTCTCCCCATGCAAAGCTCAGTAGGTATGTGGACACCTCTAATTCATATGAAAACCCTTCAGACGCCTAAGGCTCTCTACCCTAAAGGTAGCAGAGCCTTGGTGCAAGAGAAACCTAGCCATATCTTGATTTCTTTAGATCGATTCTTGTCTCCAGGTTCCAATAAGAACCTTATTTTTGAGTGTGATAGTCTATGGTATATAATTCTGTACTTCCCAGTAATTAAGCGTGATAATGAATTGAAGTGACACTTCTCCCATTCCTCTCCGACCTCAGATACTTGCTGAAGAAGCTCCTCCAGCTTCAGGCTCTAACTGAAGGGGAACCACAGGCTCCAGCTCCTTCCCACAGCTCCAGTTTGCCCCTGGCTTATGGGGTGGCCAGCTCCGTGGGAACTCTCCAGGGAGCTGGGCCCAGCACTGGGGCCGAGGAACCATTTGGGAAGAAATCCAAGAGGGAAAAAAAAGAGAAGGGCAAAGAGAATACCAAACTGGAAGGTATTTCACCAAGACAGTGTGTCCATTGCCTCAGTGGCTCTACTGATGACAAAGACCTGGAGACACAAGGGCCATGTGTTTTATAAAGTTCCCTAAAGTCCCTGGAGAAGCACATGTCTTATTGAAGCTACTTTGGGGATTCTGGGTAGGCCTGATAGAGGGGGGTAACAGCCTGAGACCTCTGCCCCTCCTCTTGGGCCTCTGCACTCACTGCTCTCTCCCCTAGAGGCAGGAGATGGGCAAGGTGGCCTTTTGGGCATACTGCTGCTAGCTCGGGAATTCCTGCTTGTACAGTTGAAGAGTATTTAAAATTGTAAGATTTTTAGCTCTGCAGTGCTTATATTAAATAAAATTGTTACTGTTAGTAGGCAAGTTAGATACTTGGGCTATGGAGGACAGGCCCATATGGCTATTTAGTAAATACAGATGGCACCTCAGTTACAGCAAGCGGTTCAGCTTTACAATTCTATGAAAGCAGGATGCATTCAGTAAAAATTGGACTTTAAATTTTGATCTTTTCTTGGGATAGTGGCAGTGTGATACTCTGATATTAGCCAATGGCATCAAGCCACAGCTCCTAGACAGACACTCACTTGTGAAAACACTTTTTGATACTCCACAGTGTACTCTGTTGCCATATTGTTTGTTAAGTTGGGTATATTATATACATTAGCTTACATTATTTTCAACTTATGATGGGCTTTTGGTCTAAAATGCCATCCTAAAGAGCATTTGCATAACCAAGATTGGCTTTCTGCCTTTACATTTACATGTAAATTTCCCCTCCCCTTGGCACTGGAAGGGACCTAAAGTGGGTGACCCCAGATTTGCATTTCAGTTCTGAAGAAAACATCCAAGAAAAAGAAAATGGAGGGAGGTGCTCGCAAGCTGGTTCGGCCCATTGCCCTGGATCCCTCAGGACGGCCTGTGTTCCCCATCGGACTAGGGGGTCTAACAGTATATAGCCTGGGGGAGGTGAGTGAGACCAGCTTATAGACAGGATAATCAGAACCGTGGGTGTGGGGTTGAGCCTTCCCTGTTCCCACGGCAGCAGCCCTTTGCTGATCCATACCAACCCCAGAATCTCTAGTCCCTACACAGCCAGGTCAGTTTTGTCTACTCACAGTCATCACTTTGATTTGTCACTCTGTACCCCCAAAGTGGCTCTACAGGCTACAATAGTAAATAGGGCTTCTAAAGCCTTAAGTGACCCCAACTCCGGATTGGGGAATCTTTTCTAGATCATCACCAACCGACCTGGCTTCCATGACGAGAGCGCCATATACCCTGTGGGCTACTGCAGTACTCGAGTGTTTGCCAGCATGAAGTGCCCAGAACAGAAGTGTCTCTATACCTGTCAGGTCAAGGATGGTGGTGTGCAGCCTCAGGTACTTGCTCCAGGATGATTATTTTCCCTTTTTTGTTGTTGGTTTGTTTTTTTTTTTCTTTCTGTCTTAGAATCTCTTTTGTCCTTGGCTTTTTAACTATGTTACTTCTTGTGACCCACTATAAGATACTCTGTAGTCACTGTTTGTAAAACACCAAAATGCAGAAAATCTGGCTAGGTCTATCACAGCTGTACTTGTGGGTGTTTGATCTTGAATATAAATTTGTATTTAATTCTCTGGGTGATATCTTTTCCTTAAACCATAGTCATTGTACCACATCTACTGTTTAAAGCTAAAAACAAGTTAGCCTAGGGTAAGTGCAAATTCATACAGAGAAGATTATTTGGTAGACTGTTGCTCCAGCTAAGATACAAGGACCCTCAGGCACAAACAGCAGTTCAGAATTCCTTGTTCTACGTTCTGGTACAACTGCCAATCAAGAAAACTGAGCTGGAGGCTAGGTAAGGACCTTTGAGTCAACCACACAGCATGTCCCACAGAAAGTGTGCTAATAGGAAGTTACCAGTGTGCCGTGTATATCTAATCAGGGTCTCCATAGTTTAATGAAAAATCACGATTCTTAATTTCCTCTGAGAGACAAAATGCTAAAAGAAAAAAAAGTAATGTTCTTAGATCACTAATCAAACAAGATTCTGCTTTTAAGTATAATATGGTTGACTTATGATTTTTAGCTTGAGGGGCTGGGAAGATGGCTCAGAAGTTGAACACTGGCCGTTCTTCCAGAGGCTCTGAGTTCAATTCCCAGCAACCACAGGGTGGCACATTCTGGCATGTGCCAGCAGCACATTGTGTACATAACAAATATTTTTTTTAATTTAGCTTGAATTTTTTTCTCCCAACATCAGGTGACTAGTTTGATAATGGCCAGTATTGGCAAAGATGGAGAAAAATAAATACATGGTAAAAACTGGCAAAGCATCTATCCTTCTACCCAGAATATTTCTAGGTACTCTTGTGTTACACAGAGAAATAGAAGGTAACATAGAACAACGCATCTTATTGCTGTAAAGCATCATTTGTATCTGGACTTAGGGCTATAAGTGGATAGAAAGATATGGAGCAAGTTCAGTGTTGACCACTGGTCAAGCAAGAGAATCCAGAGTCCTGGGATTTTCTATTTTCGTGGGTTTGAAATTTTTAACGTTTTAAGAAGCTTTAATGCCCATCTCCTGGCACGCTGTGCAGTTGCCTCAGGGGTCTTATCAACAGGGACTGTTCCATACTATTCTACTTTTCCCCCTTGCAAATTGACCTAGTTGTTCTGTCATTCTCAGTTTGAAATTGTTCCTGAAGATGACCCCCAGAATACCATCGTTGGCTCTTCAGCAGATGCCTGCTATGAAGAACTGGTCAGGACCATCAGTGCTGCAGCGTAAGTTGGCCACCAGCTTGGTGACATATCAAAAGGATCACCATTGGTAAAGTGGACGACCTTTTCTCAGTGCCTGGAGATCTCTCTCTTGCTTTAGAGAAACCTCAGCTATAACCTTTAGACTCCTTAGCTGCTAGCCTCAGTTTATTAGGAAAGCTTAAGTGTGATGTCTGTTCATACCACCATTCCATTCCTAAGCCTGTCTTCATCTCCTAAGATCTCATCAGTTAAAGCTCGCTCTCTCTTCTGCTTAGGGGAAAATCGATGCCTAACCTGCTTTCATGTGGTGCTGAGTTCTTTGGGTTTTCTCATCCAATCATCCACAACCTGATTCAGAGTTGTCCAGAAGCTCAAAACTGTGTCAAGTAAGTGTGAGCAAACCTGCTTCATTAATAGGTACTCAGTTGCCAGCTGACCAGTGTCCTAAACTGGCAATTACTTCTTTGTTGGTATATGCAGTTTTGTGTCAGTGGTGTGCTTACTTCTTCACCTCTACCACAACACTGACCCACTTAATCTGTCTAGACACCTGAGCAGGATCCAGTTACCTACTGTGCCTCTTACCAGTTGATTGCGCCATATCCAGAATGCTTGATGAGTCATGCTTCAGATACAGTTTATTAGTAATTGCTGTGGGTTTTTAAAGACTTATATGTGGACCAGGCCTGTTGGTGCACACCCTTAACTCGGAAGACAGGGGCAGGCAGGTCTCTTGAGCTTCAGATGAAGTTTGGGTAAGAAGTGAATTTATATGCACAAGAAACCTAAGTCTAAACAGGAAATCCAGTTGTTTCTTATACACATTACACATACACTCTGAAAAGTTTTATGTTTTCTTAGTGTACCTTCATTTTAATTGTGACTAACCTGTGAGGTGTGGAATTTTCCATCTATGGCTTTTCATAGTTACATAAAATATTTTGGAGTATTTTGAATTCTCAAATTGACTTAATTTATGCCATTTTCTGTGTGTACCTTGGAACACTGTCACCTGTCACCAGAGGCTTGCCTGCTCAAGTTTGCTTGTATTGATTTCTTAGCTGACACTTTTTAAATATATAGCAGTGAAGACCCGATGAGAAAAATAACCTGATCCATTTGGTAGGACACATATTACAGACTAACAGACAGCTCTCAAGAATGATTCCCTTCGGTCCACAGTTATCAATGGGTGAAATTTGATGCATACAAACCCAGAAAGGGGCAGCTCTCCCAGGAACTGCCAGAGGATGATGCAGCTATGAGCCTTGAAGCCTTTCAGACACAGACCTTTGACGATGACCATGATGATTCCATTTTGCCAGGTATCTTAACTTTGCCTTTTTGGTTTGAAAACTGACCATCTTCAGACTACTGTACCCTCATCATACATTAGTGAGCAATAAGTAGCATGCTTTCACTGAGTCAGCCATAGAGAGTGCAATATAAGGGGGACATGAAGCCTGCCTGGGACTCCCATGTTACTCACAGAACTTGTCCAGAAACCTCAATGTCTCATTCTGTAACTTAAGTGAGACTGAGGGGAAACTGGCAGGGTTCACTACACAGAAGTCAAAGGTCAGTGGTGGCTTTGGCCCTACCTATGTTGCCTGAATTATTTCCCATAAATGGAAAGTGGTCAGGAGCTCAGGAATATTAGAGTCATACAGGTTTGTGTGTGTAACAATTATTTTGCCAACCGAGAACAAAATTGGATTGACTTTCACAAGTGTAAGGATTAAGAGGTCGTGTGCGCATCCAAGCAAAACAGTCCTGAGTTCACTGGCAATTGTGCAATTAAGGAATTCTTTCTCAGGATCCCTGGACCTACCTGAGCTTCAGCATGAAGCCTTTGTGTCATCTTACCAGCCAGAGTTCCTGACACATGAAGCCTTGGTGGACACTGACCTGCAGCACCTGAAGTCCCCATCGCAGTGCAGCCCAATGCAGTCTTCAGACTGAAGAGGGGCACAGTGCTTCCTTCTTAACTCAGACTAAAACTCTATGTGGAAGAAAGCAGCAGTCAGGAATGGAGAAGATATTAACACATTTCATCATGGATGTTTCTGTGCTGACAGTGTACCCTGGGACAAACTTTTGCTTTTATTTTTAGTAATAAATATCTCTTGACAGTTCTGCTAATTTTTTTTCTTCTTGTAGTTAGGATATGATCATTTTTGCTTAGTTCTCCCTGAATTTAAATCTTTATTATGGCACTTAATCTGTTTGGGCTGCTATAACAAAATACCGTAAACTAGGTAGCTTGTAAACACTAAATGTATTTCTCACAGTTTGGGAGCCTGGGAAGTTAAAGTTCAAGATGTCTGGTGATGGCTTGCCCCCTGGTTTTTAGCTAGCAGCCTTGTTGACTGCATGTGGAAAGGAGTTAGTTACTAGGCCCCTTTTATAGGCGACTGGTTCTATGCGGAGCCATTTTGACCTAATCTCCGTAAGGCTTTAACTATAACATCACAGAGGGATTCAGATCAACAAAGTGAATTCTCAGCAGCTGCTGATTTATGAAGTAAACAGAGTCTAACAACTCTAAATTCTAATCCTAGTTAGGAATATTGGGTCACCAGCCCCTATACCCAGGCCCCAGCTTTTATTTTCTTGTCAGTATTAGTAGAACAAGTTCTCTGCTTATCTCCAAACTGGGAACATATATTTGTTCATCTTTTTTTTTTTCAAATCTTCCTTAACATTTGAGGGGGTAAGATGGTCTCTAACTCAATTCCTTACTAAATACTCTTGTGCCCAGTGTTAACACAAGTTTAGATATGACATAGCTAAGGATTAGTTCCCTTCCGCTATACAGACTCGTCATTTCATTCTGACCACATTCTACACAATCAGACTTTTACAGAATTCATGCAGTAACAGCGGTAAAGTTCAGGGAGCTTTCCGTGCCACCTATTTCTGGACCAGAGGACCGCACTATTTTATTAAATATAAATATTTAATAAAATTCAGGTGAATTATCAGAAACAAACTATAGCTGTCCAGCCAATTCCTCAGGCCTGTTTCCAGGAATCCTCTAACCGAATGCCTCGAGTCCTCAAGGGATGTCTCTGGGGAAAACCCTCTTCTCTTGCTCCACACAGCTCTCAACTTTCTCTTTCCACATTCCTAAAATAGGACTAAAGGTGTGGTTGTCCCTCCCTCACCGGGCTGGGTTCTGTGGTTAACTCTAATATTCCAGATTTATTTTTTAGGATAAGTATCACCACACTTGGGCCCAAGTTCAGGGCTTCCTATCTACCAGCCTAAAGAGGAAAGAACTTGTCAGGTTACTAGAGCATGCTCCTTTTACCATAGAAAATGTTGGCCCATTGGATTACAACCTGAGTAGGGACAAACTAAGTTTGACTTTAACATGGTGGTACACACCTTTAATCCCAGCAAGGAAACAGGCAGGTTTGTAGCTTCAAAGCCAGTAAGACTAGAAGGGATATCCCATCTATAGACATTTTCTATAATTAGCACAAATTCACACCTTTGAACTAACTGCATGAGTTTAAGGAGCTGCTAGGAATAATGGCCAATGCCTTTAATTCTAACACTTCAGAGGTAGAGGTAAGCAGATCTCTTGAGTTCAAGGGCACCCTGTTTTAGTAGTGAGCTCGAGAATAAACAACTATATAGTGAGACCCTGTCTTGGGGGGGGGAAAAATTAAGGAGTCAGCACCCACAAGTTCACATCCCACTAAATAGACATGGAAAGGTTGGTTTCAACTGTAGTATGCTTATGTATTTATAGATGATATACACACACACACAGACAATACAAGCCTGGCCACAGTCAGCAGTGCTTCTCCTTGAGTGATGACTCAGCTGTTTTTTACTTAGGTTCTTTAACCCAATTTTCTAGTCAGTGATTAATTTCAAACAGTTATTAAATATTTCCATTTAGGAAAATAACACAGTCCACACACTGTTTTAAAGTCTTCATTTCTACATGCATTACTGAAACAGTTTGCACTGTATGTGCCAATTACTGGGTGTTAATGGACCTTAGGCTTGGCTGCCTCCAACAGCCTCCATTTACATGAGAACAACATGGACATGTGTGCCAATGATGAACCAGCCTAACTTCATTTAAGTATGGAAACCATTTTGTTATAAGGGCAGGATAAGTTTTTGGGTGTTTTTGTTTTTCCCAAAATGCTTTAATCTTTTCCTGGAATTTGACATGCTCCATACCCTGTAGAATTTGACTCACACCTTGAATGTACCCTGAGACGTTCTGCCAAATAATTTTTGAAATGTTCAGCTAAATTCCAATGTAACCAAAACTCCTCTGGAAATCCCCTAATCCTTGAAAACCCCCCAGTCGTGCAGTTTTTGAACTATATAAACCCTTTTATCTATGGTGTTCAATGCCATTTTTTCAAACTCTAATTTAGGGAGATAGCCCTGTCTGACAGAAAATAAAGCTGGAATAATTTAATCAAAGAATTTGGGTAATGGTCCTTACTCTTTGGTGGGATTAACACCAGTTTAGCAGAGGGACAAGCAGATAGATTGGACTTTTTCTCAGGAACTGGTGGTTACTTGGCTTATGTTCTCAATGCAGAGAGGTTCAAGTGTGGGCAATAGAAGTTAAGAAATCTTGCACAAGTCAAAGGCCCTGGCAGAATGTAGAGTTTGGGTTTTCCTTTTGTTTTTGACAAACCCTGACACAACATCTTTCTTGCTGTTTCCAATAGCACCAGAGCTCCACAGAATAATGAGAAATGCTCACTGCTTCACTTCCCACAAAGAACAAAAAGCTAGGACACTTGTCTTCCTTCCCCACGCTTCAGTGACACTTTGTAAATCTGTCTCTAACAATTTGACTCTATATATAGACACATCACTAATGATAATACATACATTTATTTCCAATTTATTTGGGGGGGGCAAGTAATTAATCAAGACTGTTTCTCTAGAATAATTCTGGCTGCTCTGGAACTCACTCTGTAGATCAACTGGCCCTGAACTCAGAGATCTGCCTGTCTCTGCCTCCCAAGTGTTGGGATTAAAGGCATACACACCACACTTGGCTTATTTTCATCTTTTAAAAAATATTTATGTATGTATTTATTTATTTATTTATTTATCATTTATACAGTGTTCTGCCTGCATGCCAGAAGAGGGCACCATATTTCATTATGGATGGTTGTGAGCTACCATGTGGTTGCTGGGAATTGAACTCAGGACCTTTGGAAGAGCAGCCAGTACTCTTAACCACTGAGATATCTCTGGAGCACTTTATTTCCAATTTATAATAGATGCAGTTTTCAGAGCCATCATCTGTTTAGTTAAATGGTAAAGTGCACTGTTACCTTTGCTGGCCTGAACTTGTTCTATAAGCTTATCATGTAACTTTCCATTCAGCCCAAATTCTGCCTTCACTGAGAAGTCCACTTAGTTGAACTTCTATCTCTTGGGGACCTGAGACTTATTTTTAACACCTATTTGCCCGAAGTACATTTTCTTTCATGTATCCCATACCTGTGATTTCTCCAACTCTTGGGCCCCCTGTAGTCCTTAAGGCCAGTCCTTAGCACCTGCCAGTATGCCTAAATATAGGGCTGATATGTCTCAGAGATTCATTTTAGAATCTTTGGGCTGAAAACAGTTTGGGGGAGCTTAATGAGGATACAAAGACATGGTATGTCTAAGGTCACCTGAAAGATTTGTCACGGGGTGATAAGGTTTGATGAGAGAAAGATTTCTGCTCCCCAGATAAAGACTTCTTAGCATTCCATAGCCATTTCCAGGGCATTGCTTGTTTTTCTCAAGAACAAAGGAAGCACCAGCCTCTGTGGCCTGTAAAATCTCTTGCAGGCCTGAGAGTCCACAGTTTTGGATGAAGGGGCAGAAATGGGGCATTTCACTCCCTGTACCAGGGAAGTGGATGGTAGTAAGGCCCAATGTTGTAGTTAAGAATTAGATCTGCACAGAGGCTTGAGCTAGCTAAAGGACAAAGATGGCATTTCAAGTGTCTGTTAGCCAGTGTTCATCTCAGAGTACAGGAACAACCATATGCTAGCTGAGAGCTATTCAATGAGGTTTCTAGTCATTATTCCTAAATGCAAAGCTGTCATCATTTCAACTTCTAAGTGCCCAAATCTAAAGGACTCTCCCTTGTATCTAAAAGTTGGTCCTACTCCAGATGTCCTGTGACACCCCTGCCCTAAGCACAGGACCCTGGTGTGTAAGAAGAGCAATGAATGGAGGAGCTGGCAAGGTACTGCTAGGGTGATAAATGGCACACTGCTTATATTCACAGGGCCATGTGGTCCAGGCATAGCGAACAGCAGCCACAGTGCCAAGGCAAGCATTGATATCCAAGATGAGGGTCTTGGTGGAGAAAGTGTTCATGGGAGCTGGAAGCCATTTGCACTGATGATCACTGCAACAGGAGATCTAATAAGAGGAAAACAATGGGCAGACAAGTTAGAAGGGTGTACCAAAAAACTGCTCTTTCAGACATATGAGAAAGGAGGGGAAAGGCTATTCTAGCCAAAGGCCAGTTTCCTACAGTAATTATAAATGTTCATGCATGCAGGCTAAAGGCTAGGCTCATGTGCCTAGCATGTACAAGACCCCGAGTTTGATCCCTGCACCAAATGAAATTTGCATGTTCAAGTGGCTAAATAATTAAAATCACTTTAAAAATAATAACTTTCTGGAGACAAGGAAGAAGAGTCAAGCATTCAGAGGCCAGACCCCTGAATATTTTCCAGTTGATCCTGCCCTCCAGATGTCAAATGGAGCAAGAATCGGCTGGACTAGCAACCCAACTGCGGATCTCTGGCAGCAAAATATGCAGTAAGGACAAGACACAAAGGAGCCATGTCTACTGAAGCCTAGGTATTAGCAAGCAATCCAGAGAAGGCAAATTATCCAGAACCTAAAGGTTAAATTTTGCCCTAACCTAAACCATGGTTTCAATGCCAGGTGAAAGGCAGACCACCAACAATGGGGAGGATGCAGAGCTCTCCTGACAGTCTCTAAATTCACTTCAAGCTCAGGTGGAAAGAAGCAGAGGACAGACACTGACCAGGCGTCTGGGATGTTGGAACTCTTGGGAGCTGCAGCTCTAAACTCCAGCATGAAGGTTCCTTGTCACGATTATCTTCTCCTACAGTGTTCTCTTTTCACACATCATTGCCCAGCCTGGTCCTAGGTTTCCCAAAGACAACAGATCCATCTAGAAATGCCTCTCCCTCAATTATAAAAGATTCTAATGAATCTTTAATCACTGGCCCCAATTCAAAGTAGTGATCTCTGCTGGGCTGTGGAGGAAAGCAGACTGGCTACATTAGTTTATACTAAGCTGGAAATCACCAAAGGAGACACTGAAGTCTAAGAATTTCAGATTTTTAGCACAGTGTGACAAAAAGGACAACTAAGGTTTAGGGGATTATGTTAGAGAATGTGGTTTATTAGGGGCTGATTTTCCCTTCTTGGTTGCTCTGTTAAACTTGTGCCTAAACTAATGGATGGGTAGTTGTGCTATGCCCCCCTGAGATAAGTTCACCACAACCCCAGCCAACCAGCAGCTGTCTCCTCATCACAGGGCAGTGATGGAGAAGGGCCTCAGTGGGGAAAGACTCCCAGCTCCCACAGAGATAAACCAATCCTCATTTTCCCTAATATTCTCACCTCAAATGTCTTGTTATCTTGCTTCTGCACCTGGATTTCCTGGTCATACATGAGGCTGAGCAGTCCATTGTGAGCCAAGAGTTCTGTCTTTTCAGGTAGAGGTCCTTGAAAGGTCAAATTTTTCTCACCATAAGCCACAGCTCGAGCCCCCAAGTGCAGTCGATAGGCCACAGTCTGTTTATCTCGAGGGTGGATACTGCAGCATAAAGAACATGTGGAGGTGATGGGATTGGGTGCAGCAATAACCATGTTATAAACGAGAGCATTCAAAGCACTCAAGTGACTTCCTACCAAGGGTGGCTAGTGTTTGTTGACCTGGTAAGGAAACTGCTTTTGACTCCACGTAGGTTACACAGACCTAGGCTGATGCGTGTTTGTTCCCAGTAGTTAAAATGGTCCCAGGAAGCAAATTATTAATGGTGTGGCTTGTGGGTTTTTTTTGTTTTGTTTTGTTTTAATAAAAATGAAAACAGGCCAGTGAAAAACCAAGCACCTTCACAGGGCTGCTGGAGTTGAAGTTCCTTCCGATCGTGGGATTTAAAATGTCCTTGGGTCTCTGTGAAACAGCTCTTCCGAGCCATTCATTTGGAAATCTAGATAGCAAGTGATGGTTTTAAACTTGACAGTATTTTTTATAGAATAGCAATGAGTGTAGTTCTCAGCCACATGCAGCTTTTTAATTGTAGCAAAGGTTGATTATTTTACAAAGATTGTTCAAAGTCATGAAAATGTGACAGCATACTTTGAGGTACTTTAAGGTACCTGCAGAAACCTAGCCTGGAACTAGCCTAGTAATACAATTATTATGAAGGCAAGAAGAAAAGGAGGAGGAGGAGGAAGAGGAGGAGGAAGAATGTTAAAGGTTTGTTATAAGCAATCTGGAAGGAAAAATCCAAAGTGCTTTTCAAAAGAATGACTGAAACTGTTGTGGGCTAAGCCAGCAACGCTGTGTTCCTCATTGGTTCATCAACAACAGTGGAGCTGTCATTTCACTAATACATGAGTAACTTATGGTGAAAACAGTGTGAGCCACTGTGGGAAGAATATGCTCATTACTAAGACAAAATGTGCAGAGAAAACCGTGCACTTCTATACATAAACTCTTGGCTGTAACATCGTGCTTGCATGCGGGTCTACACTACAGACTGCAGTCTAGAAACTGGGATAAAAGCTCCCTTCTCCTTCCCTTTGGGGAGGCCAATGAGCACAACGGTACTAGTCACTTAATTTTTCTGATGGATAACAAATGCAATAACTGTAAAAAAGCACTCAAGGATAAAATTTTAAAAATTCTTCGAAGATGTATTTATTTTTACGTGTATGTATATTTTTCCTGCATGTACGCCAGGTGCCTGTGGAGGTCAGAAAAGAGTGTCGTGTTCTCTAGAACTGGAGTTACAGATGGTTATAAACCACCATATGTGATCTGGGAACCAAACTGGGGTCTTCCGGAAGAATAGCAAGTGTTAATAACCACTGAGGCATCTCTCTGGTGCCTAAAATCTTTTTTTTTTTTAAAGGAGGAGGAGGAAGGGGAAGAAAGAATTTCTGGGTATGTTAGCACTTGTCTGTAGCAGCAGCTTATGAGGTAGAGGCAGAAAGATCACAAGTTCAAGGCCAGTCTAGTCAACACAGTGAGACCTGTCTCAAAAGGCTAACAAAAAAGAAGAGGAGGAGGAAGGGGAAGGGGAAAGAAAAGAAAAGTTAAAGTTGGCTGAACTCAGCCAGCAGTGACGGGTGATAACGAGATGAAGTTCTGACCTTCAGTGCGTTTAGAACTCTACAGCAACAGAGGGTTAAAAGGAAGAAAGGAGAGAGAGGGGCGGAGGGTAAGGGAATGGACTGGACTCTCGGCTGCTGCTCAGGTATACCGTGATTCTGCCATCTATGTTGGGATGTCCTGCAATAGCCCAAGACTAGGACAGCTAACATCTATAGCCTGCCACCACAAGCCTTCCCCCATATGATCAGATGTTCATCATTTGTCTGCCTTTGTCTAAAGGTTATGTATCGGGCTCTAATTCATATGTGAACCCTATGTCTACAGCTAGTATGCAGTATTCACTAGTGCTGACAGCTAAAGTGCCCCTGAGTCCATAACGGAATTCCATGGCCTCCTCTCCCTGAGGGTGATTATATCTACGATTTAGTTTAGTGACTCAATGTAAGCAAAAGTGACTGTGTGGTATTGTGGTAATATGCTTCATATTTAATAAAAACCAGTCTGAAACATCAGAGAAGAGATCTACCCACAGTCAATCCAGGAGGATCAGAGAGTGGTAACTTACACCTTTAATTCCAGCACAGGGAAAGAATGGGAGTGGTGACCTATGCCCCATGTTGGGTGCCATATGTAGTATGAGCTTTCTAGCCCAGACTTTGCGGCCTGGCCTCGAGGTTTAGACGTGCAGACCCGCAGAAACACACAGATGCTTACATTAATTTTATACTGATTGACCTAGGGCCCAAGCATATAACTTACTCTTTACTCTTAAACTAACTCATGATTCTTATCCTGTCCATGTAGCTTGGTACCTTTTCTCAGAGCAGCATAGTTATCCTCTGTATCTATGGCATCTCTGGTGTCTCTGTGGCATCTCTGCTCTGTTCTTCCTGTTCCCAGAGTTCTCTTAGTCTGGTTGCCCCGACCACACTTCCTTTTTGTCTTCAGCCAATCAGCATTTTTATTAAACTAATAGGCAGGACAGTTATTTACGATGTAATAACATAATCCCACTACATGGTATGAGAATCATTTTAGAAGAAGGAACCTTAGTTGAGAAAATGGCCCCGCCAGATAGGCTTTGGGAAAACAGTGGTGCATTTTCTTGGATGATAGTTGATGCAGGAAGGCCCAGCCCATTGTGGGCAGTGCCACTCTGGGCTGGTAGTCCTGGGTTCTATAAAAAAAAAAGCATGCTGAGCAAGCCACAGAGAGCAAGCTAGTAAGCATCACATTCCTACATGACCCCTGCCTGCATCAGCTCCTGCCTCCAGGTTCCTGTCCTGCTTCAGTTCCCTTTGAGGATGGACTGTGATGTAGAACTGTATATTGAAATAAATCCTTTCCTTTCCAAGGAGTTTTGGTCATGCTATTTTGTAACAGCAGTAAATACCTTCACTAATACACAAGGCTTCCTTATGACAGCACTTATTTCCAATATAAGACATAAAAGTAATGGTGGAAGGGAGATAAACTTGGAGATTCATTTTAGGGATAATACTAAGGCTTGAACCCAGAACTTGGGACATATTAGGCTTATTCTGCTACTAAGCTACATCCCAGATCTTTGTAGACTTTTGCTCTGGATCTGTGAGCAACTATAATGAGCAAAGTCTCTATTGACTTGCTTTGATTGAATGAGCCTGACCCGAGTTTTTGTTGTATCAAAGCACTGAGGTGGGTACCAATGGAGTCTTGTTTGGTTGATTGGTCAGGGTTTCTGTATTGGTAGCGGGTGCTTTTGTTTAGATTATTACATCACATCCCAGCATATATGATTGATACATAGTACATCTAAGTTCCAACCCATAGTCCAATCTATCCCATTACAAGTGAGTATCACAGTGAAAGACAACAGGCAAGAACCTTCACTGGTAAAGCAAAGTTGAAGAGGCTTACACGCATACCTGCCAAAAGGTGAGTCTCTATCACAGAGATCCATAGCAACAGCCATGAAAGTATTGGGCATCTTCAGGTTAGGGACAGTGCCAAAGTCTGCTGTTTGATGCCAGCGGATCTCAGGAAACCCGTAATCTGACTTGTTCATCAATGTGTATGAAGACAGCTAGAAAAGAAAGATGCTGTCATTCTTACTGCATTGGACTCCTGGATGCTTCTCACTGACACTTTGCTTCTGCTCCACTGTTTTATCCAAACATTTATTTAAGGATTTTCTGAGCATCTCATACTGTTTGGGGTCTTTCTAAAGGTGGACAACATAGTTTCCAACAGCTACGTGGCCTTTTACAACGTATTCTGAGGCTTATTCTTCTCCCGATCAATCCAGGCTTGCCCTGTGGTTTGCTGATCAACAGAATGTGGCAGAATTTTTATGCAGCTTCTGAGTCTCTGCCTAGAGGCCTTTGCTTGTGGCTTTATGCTCTTTAAAACCATGCATTGACCATGAGAGAAAAAGAAATGTCCAGCTACTCTGCTGGAGAAATTAAAAATAGAGGAGGCTTTGGACAAATTATGGATACAGTTAGAAATAGCAGCTGAGGGGCCAGTTATGTGAATTTTAGATCCTGTAGTCAAATTATGACCATACAAGCAAGTCTCACTAACAACAGGACAGAGATGAATTATCCCAACTTAGCTCAGCCTAGCCAGCCCAGGGAATATGAGTAGTTACAATAATGTTTTAAGCTACTTATCTAGGGTAATTTGTTACAGATTAATAGGGAACTGATAGATGAGTATGCAGTATAGAGCTGGTACTACAGAGAAGCAAAAAAGAATCCCCCCTGTATACAGCAAGCTGCAAAAAGACCCAAGTCTTCACTCTTCCTCATATTCACACCTCTTGAGTGTGACTTTGCAGTTCATCCATTACAAAAACAGTATATTTCTCAACCTGTTGATTCTAAGTTTGGTCATGAGGCTTGCTTTGGCCTTCTTTGGAAGCTGAGAATAATGCATGCCTAGCCTAGGCTTCAGGGCCTTGCCTAGTTCATGTGTTTCTGTACTTCTGGTATCACCAAGAGAAGAATGTGGCTGGGCTGGCCTACTGCTCTTAGACAAGGATGAGAGCTGGGAACAGAGCTGCCCATCTAACCAGTCCAGCTCTGCTTCAACTGGAGCTGAGCCCTGGCTAAGTCACAGAGCTCTGATGGTCTCAGAGGGACCTAGACAAGATCACTTCAGGTATGTCAATCATAACCTAAAGGTTATTCTGAACCATAGTATTTGGAACCGTATTTGGTTTGTGACAAAGCAGTAGCTACCTAGTACAAGTACTTTACAGCTTTGCTGAAGGGACACATCTGAGTATAACATAATAAAGGTAATATGTAGCCACATAAAACAGTATGTATTGAAAGCTAAATTGGCAGTACAGCAATTTGAGTGTACATTTCAAACAGTCAGGAATTACTATTATACAAAGACATAACCCCATAATATATTTAGGCAAAGAAAGGCAAAAAACATATGAGAAACCATCCAAGGAGCACTGCTTGGATGAAGAAGACTTGCTTTTTGAGAGAGGGTGCAGACCACCTGGTTGGGGTTTGTGATGGAAAGGGAAGCTTGGAAAGACAGTTGGTCAAAGGTAAGGGCACGGCTGCTACTTGATTCTGTGAACAGGGGGAACCACTCAGGATGTGCTTGCTACATAGCACACTTTAAAGTGGATGTTAAATGCCATTCTCTTTCCTCAGCCTCTTCCTCCAGGCACCATAACATGAACAAGCTCCTCTGAAACATGATCCCACAATGGTGACAAGGCCTGATAGACAAAGACTGGAATTTCTGACCAAAATAAGCCTTCTGCCCTTTTAATTGACTATGTCGGGTACTGGTTATGGTGGCCAGGCTTAATATTTCTAGACACACAGACTCTCTCTCTTCTCTCTCTCTCTCTCCTCTCTCCTCTCTCTCTCTCTCTCTCTCTCTCTCTCTCTCTCTCTCTCTCTCTCTCTCTCTCTCTCTCTTACACACACACACACACACACACACACACACACAGAGGGGGAGGGGAAGAGAAGCCAGACCAATAATGGGAATGGGATGCTCAGAAATGAAACAAACCAACAGGACCAGGCAGCCAAATGGACACAGGGCTCAAAAGGAAGCACTAAGCACAGAGGTTAGAATCAGTAACATCGGCATTATCTGCTTGGGATTGAGGGCAACTCACCAAGGACAACTAGAATGTGTGGGAACTACTGTGCCAGAAAGAGCTTGTGAAGAACCACCAGCTGCTGTAATATCAGTCCGTCCGCTCATTCCCTTAATGAATGCTTATTTGATTCAGGCAGCAACTTCACCAAGAAAATAGAGTAGGAACAAAACACAAACTTGCAATTTTTTTTTTTACAAGATTACAACCCAGAGGTAAGACATGACAAATAGACAAAATAAGATAAATGTGATAACTCACTTTATCACTGAGAAAATAATAAGTATACTGGAAAAATATGTAATCTGAAAATAGAGAGTTCTGAGGCTGGACAAAGACAACAGTCTAGGAGAGTAAGCTATGTGGATATCACAGCTCATTAGGAAGAACTGTAAGATGGCACACACTAACCCATATCCTATACAATACTGTACCCTTGGTGGTGGGGCCTGGAACTTCTAACCAACAGACTATGGTAATGCGATGCTGTTCCTCAGATTATGTCCTGTCACTTGGGAAACGCATTTGCTCATGTAATGTCACCAGACAGTTGGCTTCAAGACCACCAAAAGGGAAGAAGTCTTAGTGAGCCTGACCAAGTCGGGGTGCCCTTTCAGGAATCTGACTGCCCTAAGTCCTAGGACTCTCAACAATCACGGGAAATTAGATGAGAACCCCAAGTATCAGAGCAGGCTCCAGCTCTGCTTGACACCGGGATCCAGCTAAGCCACCTGTACCAGGCTCATATCACATGGGAACTGTGAGATAATAAATATATGTTGGATCATTTTGAGCTGCTAAATATAGTACTATGCAGCAAGAGAAAATAGAGTAGAGAAAATACTTGGCAGGCAGGAGAAAAAGAAAGTGTTAGGCATTAAAGTCAAAGTATACCTAATGTACTTAAGGGGAAAAAAATCAGGCAGCCAGCATGGCTCAAATGGAATAGGCAGAGAGCACTAGGATGTAACGTCAGGAGTGATGGGAGCATATATGGCCTTGTTGGCATTGGCTGCCAGTCAAGGGGGCACAATGGAACCTTGACTGACACATTGAGAGTATCCTAAAGAGGAAGGAGTCAGTGTAGAAACAAGAAGGATGGCTTTTGACAGGAGACAGCAAGTCACAGGGGGCTTTCACTAGTGAAGGAATAGTGCTTTAGACCCTATTCAGAGAGCAATAAATAGAATTACTCCATGCTGAAAGCTGATATGCCCCTAGCCCTGCAAAGAACAAGGGCTCCTGAGAGCTGCTATACCTAATCAAAGTACTGACAGCAAATGGCTGGTGAATGCCCAGCCATAAATCTGGTGCCTATGCCTAGACCTTCCTTCCAAAGGTCAAGGCACCTGAGGAAGAAGAGGAGAAAAGAACGTAAGAGTGGAAGGAAGGGTAGACATTCAGAAGTATGGACCACTAACTTCTAGATATAACATGACTAATATATTCAAACTCACAACAGTGTGATTGCCTGCACAAGATCTATACAAGACTGGGTTTGTCAACACTCTGCCATGAAAAGGGGAGGGGCTCATGGAGTCCCAACCCCCACTCCTCCCTGAGGATTTGTACACAGCTAACGGCTGATGAGAGAGGGAGAGGCATTTCCTCCGTGATGTAGCTACTGGTGAGGTGTCCATGCTCCTCAAAACAAACCTTCATCCATGATCCTACCCTGAGACACACAGAGAGAGAGGGAGAGAGAGAGGGAGAGAGAGAGGGAGAGAGGGAGAGAGAGAGGAAGAGGAAGAGAGAGAGGGAGAGAGAGGGAGAGGGCTGAAAGTAGAAGAGTGGTGACCTGGGAAGAGGAGGAAGATTAGCAGGAGAGGGAGGAAGACAAGGGAGAACACAGGTGGACATAACCAAATTGCTCATGTCCATGTAGAAAATGTCCTAATGAACCGTTACACATAGCTACTATACAGTACTGAGAGGTCACATAAAAAGGAAGAAAGTCTTAGCATCACTGTGACACACGTTCCTGCTGTTTTTTCCTTCCGAGTTTTCTGGTATTTTCTGATGATTTAGACAGCATCATATTCTCAGCCCTAGTTCCAGTCAATGAAAGACATCAGCCTACTCTCTCACACACAAGCCACGATCCAACAGTAAGTCAAGCCACAGTTTGGCCAGCATCCAAACTGTCATCTGACTCTCTTTCAAAATGCCCGACCCCAGCAGAGAAGCTACGTTCCTCACAGACTGTTCCACTGCTACTCATCACAGTGCCCAGAAAAAAACTGACATCATCCCTATACACATGCCAGATGAAACTTTAAGGATGTTTTCTGCTTCATGAGTGATGAGTAATGACATCAGGAAAACAGAAAAAGGTTGAAACCGTGACAAGAGCCTTGACTGTGGCATAGAATTAAAGAAACGTTCCAGTTCTCTGGCTAGAATTCTGCTATGCAAGTCTGTCTTAACATAGGAAATGATGAGCCATGATCCACAACAGAATCTCACTAAAATAAAAAGAATAAGGGCTGGAAAGACAGCTCAGCCAATAAAGGGCTTGCATGGAAAGTTTGATCACCAGAACACACAAACCCAGTACAGTGGAAGCAGAAACCGGGTTCCAGGTCATGAGAAAATTCATTTCAAAAAATGATGAATAGCATATGAGGAACCATACTCATCAAGGCTGTCCTCTGACCTTCCACCTGTACAAACACAGCACACACATCCAACTTCTTTCAATGCAAGGACTGCAAATGGAACCATATTCACCAGCCAGTGTCAAAACGGAAAGCAACAAAGCCACTGGAAACCGCTCAACAGGCAGACCTGCTACAATCAGTCCCTCCAGCCAAAGGCCTTTCCTCAAAATGGCAGTCTGCTGGGAACTCCCTCAATCGCCCCGTTTCAAGGACGGCACTGCTGCACACTGACCACATGGGGGCGCTAGCATACTCCACACCTAAATTAAAAGCTTGTGTTTTTCCTAATCTGAAGTACAGCGATCTCCCACGGTGCTCTTACAAACGCGGAGGCTAATGAAGAAATGTAACTGCCAAACAAAAATCCCACAAAACTGGTCACATCAGAAGTTGTTGCAAGTAACAGGGAAGTTTTCAACCTGTTCCTGCAAGGTCCCTTCTAAAACCTCAGCCTCCCTATCTTCCTCTATGCCACCTCTACCAGTAAGTAACTCTAGTATCCACCAGCTCTGGTTTCTTCCACAGGCTCCAGACTTGTCTCTCTCTCTGTGCTTCACCACACTGTGTTACTTCAAACTCCACACTTCATCTTTCCTAACAAGACAGTTAACCTTTCAGATGTCCTGACTTCAGGCAAAAATAATAAATGCTAGCATCCAGATTAAGTCATGCACTAACTAAAATAAGAAGACATTTGGCAAATTGTTCAAAATCACACAGCTCAGGAAGTGTCATGGCAGGAGTTGGAACCCCAGATGCCTAACCCCAGATCCAGGCCTTAAACCAGAACGTTGGGTTTCCATGTTCGCTTTTTCCCTTTGAATTCACATACTAATAGAAATACATATGATAATATTACAAGCAATCAGCATATTTTTGCTGGTGATAAAGTTAAGGCTAAAAGGTAAGGGGCCTCGATAAATTAAAAATTAAAAGAAAAATCAAGATGCCATATTTATAAGCATCTGGTCCATAGTTTTCATCCAAATTAGAGTCACCTTCGAGCAGCCAAGTACACAGGCTGAGAGAGAAACCGTAATACAGAATTGAATACAAATATAAAAAAGGAAATAAACATTAAGCCATGTTAGGTGAAAGAAAGTCAATAAAAAACCTTTTCTCCAAAACAGGGTATGATGTCTGAGGAAGCGGCTCTGCAGGTAAAGTACTTGCCACACACGCATGAATATCTGAGTGCAGATCCACAGAACCTACATCAAGTCAGGCTCAGAAGCACACCGCTGTGATTCCAGCATTTCCATAAGAGAGGAAGCAGGGACAAGAAAGTCCCCAGAAGCTTGTGGACCAGCTTGCCTGGTGTGTTCTGCCTTAAACAGGTGGGAGGTGAGGGCTGGCACTCGTCCTCTGACCTCTGCATGTATGCACAGCGTGGAACATGCATAAAAACACACCACAAATGCACAGGCACAAAAGGCTTCCTGAGGAGGGGCGGTAAAGAAGACAAGGGGCAAGGTGAGAGTACTCACATGAAAGTATCCATGGCCCACCACAGCAGCTGGACCTTCTTTTCATAACATCCTAATTGTGTAATTTTCTAGTTCCTAAAAGCCAGAATTACCACTCCCCTAAAAAGTCTAGGCATTACATAGGCCATGAACATACTTTTGAACTTGGCCCATATGTTTATTCCTTTTATCTACAGATGAAAGCAGAATATTTCTAAGTAGCTTCTTCATACCGAAAGCATAGCTTCTTCACTTGACAATGTTATCATTTTATGGTGTAAGCCATTACTTAAACAGTGCCAACCAACTACATACTATAAATACAATCTGACCCAAAAAACATAGCCACCTGATGTGGGATGTCTTTCTGTACCCTGTAAGTATGCTTTTTACTGCCATGTGTTAATAAAGAAACTGTTTTGGCCTATGGCAAGGCAGCTTAGAGGCAGGTGGGAAATCCAAGCAAAGACAGAAGAAAAAGGGTGGAATCTGGGAGACATGATCCAGTAGCCCAAGAAGCAAGATATATAAGTACCAGTAAGCTACTGGCCACATGGCAAGACACAGATGAATAGAAACGGCTAAGTTATAAGCAGCTGCAGGTTCACAGGTGGGTGGGTATGAAAACTTCTGGCTACAGCCACTTATAGAACTACATGTAAACAAAACAAGAACATAAGTGATTACTAAGAGAAAATAGTCCCTGTGGAAAGGGTATCTAACCCAGACTCTAAATAGTTATGAAGAGTTTTAAAGTCCAGGCTGAAACCCTACTAAGAAAGTATAAAAAAGAAAACTGTTTTTTAAAATGGCATGTATGATGCTTGGAAGACAGAGAATATGGTAAATTCTACAGGATCTAAGGGATAAAGCAGGAAGACAGTGGAGAAGTGAACATGGTTGGCTGGTTCATCAGTTTGGGAGTAGGTCTAGTGAGGCAGCAAAGCCAGCCTTAGCCAATCAGGGAAATGCACCACCTGCTCAGCACAGAACAGTCCACATTCTTACACATAGTTGCTAAAGGTACACATTTACACAGATTCATAATTTTAACAAGAAATGGGGATGTGGAAAAGCCTTTGGGAGGGTTATATCTTTTGCCCCAGCTGTTTCATTTCTGGGACTTTATGTTATGGCAATAATTAAGCTACAAGGAATCTGCTTCAGGAAAATAACAGCTTGTAAGAGCAAAGTAAGAGAAATGACCTGGTACCTGTCCATAAAGAACTCATCTAAATATGTTACATTGCATCTGTATTTCAGAATACTCTGTGATTATGAAAACTGATGTTGAAGAGTATTATTTATTGGTATGAAAATGCTTACAATATGCTATGAAGAGAAACAGCTACCATACACAAACAGAAGTATGTTTTCTCTTTTTTTTCTTTGTTTGATTTCTCGTTGTTTTAGCTTTATGGTGGTGGTAGTTGGGATTTTTTGTTTGGTTTCTGTTTGGGTGTTTCAACTAATAATTTTTTCCAGTGAAACTGGAGCACTTTTATGATAAGAAATATTAGCTGTTTATTAATGTTCTTAAAGATTTAATCCTCTTTAAAGGCCAGTAAGTTCATATGAATTAAGTGTTATATACAGCTAGGAGCTAGCACACACTGTGAAACAAAAGTTAGAATGCACACTCCTGGACGGAGATCTGCACAGCACACACATACCTGGACAAATCCAAATGGAAAGAATCGCTCTGTCTGGCCCTGGGAGCCATAGTGAAAGCTTTGGCGCCAACCTTCAATCAGTGCGGGGAACATGCACGAGTATAGGTCCCTGTTATAATTCGCATTGGCCTCCCCTAAAACAAACAAGCAAAACAAAACAAAAAACTAAGCAAAACTGTGAGAGAAGTTTGGGTGGATGTTAAAATGCCCTGCATTCTTCTCCCCATCCATGCCTTGAGCTAGTGGCTTCAAACTCTCAAGACAGTGCCATCACTTGCTGTGGCCAGAGGCTTTGGGCATGGCTCTCTCTGTGTTCCTGAAACTCTAGGACCGTAAAGGAAATGAAACATAAGTGTGAGCCAGTCTGCTAAAGAACAAGCCACCTCGGAATCATGATGGCAGCACAGTCTCCAGTCAATGGTTATGAGAGACCGGGCATCCTAGGTCCTCTGGCCACCAGATAACTTAGCAGGAAGCCAAGGACAAATAAGAGATCCCAGTCAAAACCAGCTGAAGCAGCACAGATGGAGAAACAAACACCCTGTTAACCCCTAGAAGAGAGAGCCTAATGAAAGCATAAATTCACTGGCTGTGAAGTGAATTTATGACTTCTTGAGGCTCTTTGTTACACTGCAAACGCTGACAGAATGGAGAGGGGGAACGCTCACCCTGGTACCATACGACTCCTTTCAAAGTCATGTTTTGCAGTGGATGGATCATGGCATTCCAGAGGACAGAGTGCTTTACAGGTCCAGCCACAGAACCAGGTGGAACGAGCCTGAAACAAGGTCACCAGATGAGCCTACCCACGTTCAATGGGACAAACCTCAGAGGAAAACAGCACAGGGGAATCAAGCCCATTGCATTTCACTTGGGAACATGGGAACAGTCTTGGACTCTTTTGAGTCAGCTTCTGTGTGAGTCCAGAGTGAGCCACACCAGTTTCCAGATGAGGCCATTAAAGACAGAGGGAAAGATGATTTGCAAGCAATAAATTCAGCTAAGTACTGCTCAGTAGCCAGATGCTTGGACTAGCTTAAGTGTTTTGCTTTTGTGAGTAATGCCATGATTATCTTTTATAGAGCTAAACCAATGTATACATGCTTAATTATTTTTGCAAGATATATTCTCAGCAACAGCATTACTGAATCAAAAAGAATTTTTTTTTTTTAACTTTGGATATGGTCCCAAATTTCTCTGTGGGATACATATGTGCATTGGACTTTGCAGTAGCTCTGTTTGAGAACCCCCATTTTTCCATACTGCTTGACTTTTCACTCCCGGTCCTCAGAGATATGTGAAGGTCCTGGCTTTAAGCCGTACCACATGCCGGGTAAGACTCTCCCTCCTGTTCTACTAAAGGCTATTCTTTTTGTCCAAGCTTAATATGTCCATGCACCCACATCCCGCAAGCCTGTGTCCAAATATCTGAACTGTACTAAGAATAAAGCTCTCGGCCCTTCCCAGAGTTTGTGCCCCAAAGCGGGGCACAAACATTCATCTCCATTTGCATACAGTTTTGTTTGTTTGGGGTTTTTTGTTTTGTTTTTAGTTAACTAGTTCTCTCTCCTCCCAAATATTTTTCCCACCCAGCTTTTCCCAAGCAGGCTTTCATACCCAGCACACTAATATATATTTTAAATACATCTTCATACATTCCTTCCCGTCTGGATGCTTACTCCTGAGGCACCAAAGCACAGGGGCCAGGAGGAGCCCCAGCACTGGAGTCAAATTCACCCATTTACTAATCTTATCTACAAACCAGTTACTGATCCTCTGTGAGACTCTGTTAAGACTGTGTCTTAACCGTGGAACCGGCAGTACCGACACCCAAACACCCAGATGAACAAGTACATGAAGAGTCTAGCACAGTACCCTCTATGGGAAACTGTTAGCAAGCACTTAGCTAGTGCTGTTGGCTAAATGTTCATAATCCCTTCTAGACATGCACCCAGATGGCTACAGTGCTTATGACAACAACACATCCCTGTGCATGAATGGACTCCACACACTCAAGACAAAGGTAGACATTGAATGCACACTTACCTTGTCAAAGGACACAAGGGCCCCTCACTCCTGCACTCCCTCCTCACGGGCTCTATCTCAGGCTGAAGAACTCTTTCATTCCTTGTATTAGGGACTCCACAGGCTTCCAGTGACGACCTAGATGACCAGACTTCAATGGGTGTCCCACCCCAACTGGAGGAGATGAGCCCAATGGGATACTGCAGAGTATCGTACAGGTAACGCCCAAAGAGCCAGCACACTGCTGACATGTAAGTGAAATTTCCATGGCCCAAGTTTCCTGTGCAAAGAAACAATTACAGGGAGAGTCGTGAGAAAAGCAAAGGAATACAAACTGGAACTGTCAGATAAGTCTAGGTGACAGCAGGGGCCATGAGCCAGCCCTGGGCTTCTTTCTAAGACCTTCAGAAGCAGGGTCTGATGAGGGGCAGAGGCAAGATACAGCCCAAGATGAAGCATAGCTTCCAAAGCTCCCCCAAGGACAATCTTTGGGGGGGGGGGGCTACAGCATTGGTGACAGTTTCTCTTGATGGGGGGACTACAGCATTGGTGACAGTTTCTCTTGGGGGGACTACAGCATTGGTGACAGTTTCTCCTGATGGGGGGACTACAGCATTGGTGACAGTTTCTCTTGGGGAGGGACTACAGCATTGGTGACAGTTTCTCTTGGGGGGGACTACAGCATTGGTGACAGTTTCTCTTGGGGGGCCTACAGCATTGGTGACAGTTTCTCTTGGGGGGGACTACAGCATTGGTGACAGTTTCTCTTGGGGGGGACTACAGCATTGGTGACAGTTTCTCTTGGGGGGGACTACAGCATTGGTGACAGTTTCTCTTGGGGGGGACTACAGCACTGGTGACAGTTTCTCTTGGGGAGGGACTACAGCATTGGTGACAGTTTCTCTTGGGGGGGACTACAGTGCTGGTGACAGCTTCTCTTGATTGCTCTTCATTTGTTTGTTTGTTTTTTCAGCTGTTCAAATGTTTTTTTGTTTTTGTTTTTTTCCATAATGAGGAAGCAGAGCTCTCAGCCTGGCGTGAACGCAAAAGGGAACAACTGTGTGTGTGTTACAGTCTGAATATAAACAATTCACTTATGCAATCAGGAAGTCAAAACTCTAAGCAGGTTTTGAGCTACCCTAGACCCTCAGGCACCTTGAAATCCAGGAATATTTGTCCTTCTCAGTAGGTAAATGATACAAAACCAGGAGGTTCCTTTATACCCCCTTGCCTGCCTTTCCTCTTGTCTAGCTACTTAAAGCAAGCAGCCAGGTGAGGGAGATGAGATGTATTTTTTTCTGGGTGATTTTTATGACCATGTCCCTGGCTAAAGTAATGAAGACATGGACACATAAGTGCTAAGAAGCCTGGAAAGGCAGACACAAGCCATTGCCAGCTTTTTTTGTTGGACGGTCTAATTTATTTTATGTTCATATTGCCTCATGGCCACCGTAAGCTGGTTATGTGAATGCCATAGTGTAGGACACTGGGGAGAAGAGGGGAGAAGCAAATGCACGTCAGTAGTTAGTGAAAACCTACTATATACGAGGCACCGGTTAGTTCCGTAAAGACTCAGACCCAAGAACTGATGGTGCAAAAGCAGAAAGTCAACTTCAGATGCATTAGAACTGACTGAACACCTACTGTGTGTCAAGAGCAGGGATCAATGAGACATAAAGAACGTCTCATGAGTTTTAAAGCCAACTGGGTTAAGTCGAGTGATTAGCTAAATAAAATGGCAAAATACAGTGTCTTAAGAGATACAAAGACGTTTTACACAGAGTTAACAATAAAGAAAAATATTAAATAAAATAAAGTTTGTTTTTTTAAAAAAGCCTGGTGTAGGGGCTGGAGAGGTGGCTCATTTATTTATGTATTTATTCATTTATTTATTCACTCACTCACTTATTTGTTTGATATGACTTCTCACTAAGCCTGAAACTTATTTACTCAGCTAGGTTGGCTAGCCAATAAGCCCCAGAGATCACTTTGTCTCTGTCTCCCCTGTGATGGAATTACACACACATGCTGCCATATTTGTTTGTTAAATGAGTGCTGGGGTTCCAGACTCAGGTCCTCATCCTTACATGACAAGCAAATTTACCAGCTGAGACATCTCCTGGGCACTAGATAGCAAAACTGGCATTCTACACAGAATGTATGTGGATGTGATTGCGTGTGTGCGTGTCTGAGAGAGAGAGAAAAACCACGAATCAGATAGGAAACATTCTGAGAGCAAATATTACAGAAGGCAGTGGTAGAGGAGAGGTCTGAGTAATCAAAGTGGAAAGTCACTTGGAGAGAAGTTACAGAAGGTGTGTACAGCCTCTGTGGTCCCTGGGACTCTATCATTTACCTATCTGAAGGATGCTGGTAATAGTTAAGGATACAAAGCTAGAAACAGGGGGAATATCCTAGATCCACCAACTGAGTCCAAACTATTTACTTTCATCCAAACCAGATAAAACTGTCTGTGATGCAGAGGGATGTAGTAAAAGAAATTGTAAATCTAAGAGAGACCTGGCCCACTCGGCCTTCTCCCCCACCCGAGAGCTGCACTGTCCCCTTCAGGTTGCACTGAGATATCACTTGGCTCAGGTGGGCTCCATGGTTCGCTGACTGCAAACATCACTATACTCCAATCCATGCTTCCCTGTCAGCTCCTGTTTCTGATGGAATTGATTTGTTGATTTTTGTCTCCTTAGCACACACTGCCATCTTACCTGCCCCATGTTATCCAAATCTATTTTTCTTTGAGTTCTGACACCAAAGGGGGATGTTATATACTATCCAGACCTGAGCTTGGATAACAAACATGTGGCAACAGTTCTTTGAGCAAAGGATCATCTGAACATCACTTGAAATCTGTTCAGATCTGAATCTCTCAACAGCAGAATTCCAATACTGTGAGAATAGATAACATCCAATACTTATCATTTTTAATCACAATTATTTATTAATTGATGGTGTGTGTAACAGAGAGAGACAGAGAGAGGTCGGAGTTAGTTCTTCCCTTCTGCCATGTTGGGTTCTAGGTACCAAACTCAGGTTGTCAGGCCTGGAAACAAGCACTTTTACCCACTGCGTCATTCCCACTGCCCCTAAGCATCAGACAGTATGTAATTTACTAAATACTGGTTTCCTGTATTTTTTTCTCACTAGACCATAGACACACTATGTCGTTTACTGCTACACCCAAAGCACTTAAAACTGTGCCTAGAGTACAGGGGCACTCAGGGGTCTGGTGAATGCTAATACTTGAAAAGGAAGGGATACATAAAGTCTGAGGTAAAGCTAAGGAAGGGCCTACAAAGAACGTGGAGATCACATTTGAAAAGGAAGATTAAGGAAGCAAAGAGAGTGGGGGTAGGAGAGCTAAAAGACAGAATCACCTCACAGGTTAGAAGTATGCAGAGCTAAGGGCAGTGGTCAGCAGTGCTAAGTGCTGCAGTGATCACAGAGTTTGTAATGAGACAAATCGGTGAGGTGGAAGAACCAGACTGTAGAGGACTAAAGAAAGAACCATGTTCCAGGTGACGGTGGTGCACACCTTTAAGTCCATCATTCAGGAGGCAAAGGCAGGAAGGCAGATCTTGGAGTTTAAGGCCAACCTGGTCTACAGAGGGAGTTCCAGGACAGCCAGGGCTACACAGAGAAGCCCTGTTTCCAAAAAAAAAAAAAAGGTGGGAAACATGTCAAGGCGGTGAGAAGAATAAAAACAAAGGACAAAGTGATGAAGCATCATGGGAAGGATGTTGGCTGCACTTGGTCTCTTTCATTTTGTGACAATAAAGAACAAGGCTGAACCCCTGGAGGAACCCTTGGAGCAGGAACTGTGTGTCTGTCATACTCTGCTGTGTCCTTGAACTAATACAGAGCCTGTGGAGGAGACAGACACATGAAATAAAGACTGTTAAATGGAGAGAAAGGGCAGAATAAAACCCGAGTGAGGAAAGAAGGCCCTGGGGGAAGCTGGAACAGATCCGAATTCACTCTGAAAGGACATCAATAAGCTTCCTCAGACACGGGCGTGAGGAGGGGAATAGAGAGGGTTACCATGATGGAGGGAGAAAGGTTTATTAGGCTTACACTTCAGCATTGCTGTTCATCACTGAGGGAAGTCAGGGCAGGAACTCAAACAGGGCAGGAACCTGGAGGCAGGAGCTGATGCAGAGGTCATGGGGGGTTGCAGCCTTCTGGCACACCCCATATGGAACAGCATCAGTACTGTTCTAAAGTAAAGGAGCCCTTCCCTGAACACTAGAAGACTGGGGCGGATACTGAAGAGGATAGTTCTGTAAAAATCAGCAGAACCAAACTGGGGGTTATAGGTTCTGCTTAAGTCACTGATCCATTCTCTAGAGATGTGCACGCTGAAGCACTCACATACCTGCAGTGGGCTTGGACCACGACAGCTCAACCTCATCAAGGTCCTCCAGCTCCTCTTCTGCCTGCATGAGGGACACGGAGAAAATGCGCACAGACTGGTAGGCAGCAGTGTCAGACAGCTCCTTCGAGGAGTTGAAGATCTAGAAAGATCAGAGGGGTCAGTTAGTTAACCTGATAGATGGCAAACTGGCTTGCAGCTTCTCAGTAAACACCTCTTCCATTCCACTGAGCACTTCTGATATGTGGATTTACTCATGTGGATATACCAAGAACAAATGAATACCCAAATCAGTAAGAGGCTGGATCAAAACACCTTGGATGTACTCTGACCATCAGAGACTATGTTGAATCATGTTCCAGAACACAATTCACAATGAAACCTGATATTTTCCATAACCGGTCTATACTGGACAGGAAGAGCTGCATACTGATGAGGCTAAAGAACACTATGGATTACACTATTATCCCCCCCCACACACACACACACCATGCATCTGGGGACTGGATCTAGTCTAGTGCATGCCAGGTAAACCTTCTACCACCAAGCTACACCTACCAGCCCAGCATTTACTCTACTTTGAAACTAAAAGACTCATTCCCTCTAAAATGACATCTGATAACACAAAGCATTCAAATTAAATTCTTTTAACAATGGTGTTTAAGGAGTGTCTGTTGAGACAACATAGACCATAACTTATATTATCTACATACAATTTAAAAAAAAAAAAAACAGATTACAAAGAAGCACACATGGAAAATGACTGTGGAAACTAGGCTATTCTCATCTTGGACCAATGGAGTAGTCACCAAAGAAAAGGCTAGCAAGAGAGGTAACCTGAAAAGTGTTGCCTAGGGGAAGGTTCAGAAGAGAACCAAAGAACTAAAGATACATTTCCCCAAACCACTTCACAAACACTCATGATACAGTGGTCTGGTGTTATTCCAGGTATGACTGTGTGTGCCTTGTGGAGCGACTTACTGATTAGGCCTGTTAAGCACCATCCCTCTGCATCTTAGAAACATCTTATTTTCTTTCATCCTGGCTTCTGCACTATTGTTAGGTTATTGTTTGGAGGTTTTTGTCTTAGTTCTATTGCTGTGTGACAAAAAAATCATGACCAAAAAGCAAGTTGGGGAGGAAAAGGTTTATTAAGCTTATACTTCAGCATTGCTGTTCATCACTGAGGGAAGTCAGGACAGGAACTCAAACAGGGTAGGAACCTGGAGGCAGGAACTGATGCAGAGGCCATAGGGGGTTGTGGCCTTCTAGCTTGCTCAGCCCACTTTCTTATAGAACCAACATCCTAGGGATCACTAAATGAGAAAATACCTTCCAGCTGGATCTCAAGGAGGCATTTCCTCAGCTGAGGCCCCTTCCTCTGAGGATTCTATAGCCTGTTTCAAGTAGATACACAACACCAGTCAGTATAGGTTTTGTTGCTGTTTCTTTTGTTCTAAAAAGAATAGATGGGCAATATCTTGGTTTGCTCTTGAGTTCTCTCTGTCTCCCAAAGCAGTCCAGCTTCTCACAAAACAAAGGACCAACAAGACCATCAGGAAGACCAGCTAACATTTGCCTTAGGGAGCAGGCTTTCCAGCTGAGTCGGCAGCCACAGCAAGGCACAGGAGGCCAGGGTACTTTGCATTGGCCTCCAGCCACAGAGAGCACAGCTGCTTCTCCCTCCCTCCCACCCATCACAGAGAATACAGCTGGCCTTCCAGCCCACAATCGGACAGAAGGGAAAGAATAAAGCAGCCGGGGTGTCCACAGCATCTCACTGAAAAAAGCCACTTTGAGTTGACCGCTGCACTGGCTGCAGCCAACGACATAACCAGATAGGAATGAAACTGTTCTCGGGTGACTGTTGGAGTCACGGCCTGATGTGGCCCCTGGGAGGCAGCCTGTCAAGGTCTCCAGGCTCAGGGCAGACATTACACAAGGTCTCAAAGAAATTCCATTGGAAATCCTGCAGGATCTTAGCTGGCAGATTCAATGGGAAGTTAGATGGCAAAGAGAAACAAGCTGATGTTTCTGTGTACTGGCAGGGAAATTACTTTTCAGTCTAAGCACCTGTAAAAAGTCACCTTTAAAATTCAGTTCTGCACTGAGGATGAAGCATCATATGTTGCTTCCATGGAAACAGTGGATGAAGCTGCTTTCATTCTCTCCACCCACACTAGCTTCCGCACTGCCTGGGAACGGAACGCAAGCAGCTCCAGCAATAAGATGCCAGCTTTGGGAAGCAGGATGGGAGAACATGCTACTTGTCTTTCAGCCCCATTCCTGGGTCTGCCTGAGCAGTGCCAGGGCAATGGAGTCAGGATGGCTGGCACTCTCCTGTATTGTTACCAGCCCGTGGAACCCAATCCAAAACATTAGCTGGAAGGCTTCCATCTTTTCTCACATTTGTCAGAAGTGGAAAGCTGGGTGTTAACAAAAATGGGGGTGGGGAAAATTCCTGCTACGCATGATGACAATTACATCTGAAACTGGTCCCCTTTCCCAATACAACTGCCTTTTTGATGGAAGCATTTCCTCTGGGATACTGGCAGCAAATTTAGGAATAAAGAGATTTCAGGAAGATTTTCATTTAAATGACACTTGGTTTCCCTGCTGATAAAAGGGAAGCTTTACTCCATCTGCTGAGATCAGATTTCATCTCATCAAACACCTCAGTGTAATTATTTCCCTACCAAGTATTTAAATGAGGATGTAAATGAATACCAAGGTATTTGAAGTCATTAATGCTGCCTGGGCTGAGGGAGAGCACCGCTGTCTCTCCAGGGACCAGACTGGTCCTCATCAAAGCAGCTGCTCACCAGTGTTCATTTTGTAACCTTTATACCACATTCTTGAATTAATGAAGACACGGCAAGAATCTATTTCCCTCAGAGGATCCAAGCATGAGGTCTGCAAGAGGGAACAAGCCATGTTGTGTGAGTGTGTATGTAACGTGTGCAAATGTAAACATGTGTTTGTGCTCACACTCACACATATGGTGGACAGATATCTAGTAATAGGCTTAGAAGAATTTGGAGATTTAGTTCCTTGTTTCACCTTCTATCAGTTTTAAGGTAGAGGTAGTAACTGTATATAAGCCATCCACCATTCTTCTAAGAGTCTGCTATTGGAATGTGGTACCCATTCCTCTCTTCTGTATATCAATTTCTCTATATAAAAAATAAAAAAGGGGAAGTGCCAAGTGATTGAAAATTTGGGCTTCTTATCTGATACTGACCATCTTTCCTGAGCCTCACTAGAAATATCTGAGACTTAAGACCTACCCTGAGGTGGCAGATGAACATTTAGACTTTTCTCCATTTATAAACATCTCACTCGGTGTTATAAATAGCATTCAGCTTTAAAATTCCACTTTACCCTAACAACAAGATGGGCATACAATCTGCCATTTCCTTCTTTGACTGTGAAGAGGGGTGGGTTATAGTGAGAATCTTACCTCCTCAAAAAGGCACATGGAGGGAGGGAAGGGAAGAGACAGACACTGTGCTGTGTGCTTATGGAAATCTGTACAGGGAAGGGAGTAAAAGCATAAAGGGAGCCATGTAATGCATCCTTTCTACCAAAAAATAAGATTCTGCAAACTGTTAAAGGACTAAAAAATCTGTCTCTTGGTACTATTGCACCTAAAATGCTGCCTTGCAAACTAAGTGCATTGTTGAGAGAGAGAGAGAGAGAGAGAGAGAGAGAGAGAGAGAGAGAGAGAGAATTAACTCATGTTTCAGATAGAACCCTCTTTTCTGTTCTCCTCATCTTAGAGCTCTTAGCCCTGAGTTAATTCAGAAGATGCTCAAGAAAAAATTCCAGGCAGAAAGAATGTGTTTACACTTAGCAATCAAGATCTGATTTAGGTTGACAGAAAATGGGCTGGGAGCCCTTGGCATAGTCTGCTATTGAGAAAGTTACTATATAGATACAAACAGATCTGCTCCATGCCTTTCTGTGAAAACACAGAAGTACAATTAAAACATGGGGGAGAGCGCTGCTTTTTCTAATGACTTAACAGCAACTCCACTTCTGTACAAAACCATGCTTTCTGTCGGAATAAAACCTCATCTGTGTCCATTCAAACGTGCCAACAAAGTCTAGACCAAAGTCAGCTCAATAGGCATGTCAATTCAAAATATGTCCATATAGTTAATTAAGGCAGGAAGTAAGAGTTCAAAAAATACTGCTTAGAATAATTTATATACAAGAAGTTAGATTTTTTTAAATTAATAAACCTTGGTTAAATGAAGGAGATATATCAATCTTTTTAATAGCATTGTTTAGCAATAGGTTTTCTTAAAAGGAATGATGAAACTATAAAGAATAAAAACTATAGAAATAAGCCTTTAATATCAGCATTTGGGAGGCAAAGGCAGAAGCAGGTGATCTCTGAGTTTAAGGCAAGCCTAGTTTACAGAGCTAGTTCCAGGACAGCCAGGGCTACACAAAGAAACATGTCTCAAAAAAAAAAAAAAAAAAAGTCTTAACGTATATAAAAATATTCTATTTTATTATTTTTTAAATGACTTAATTTCATTTTATGTGTATTGGTATTTTGCTTGTGTGTCCGTTAGATCCACTGGAACTGGACTTACAGATAGTTCTGAGCTGGCATGTAGGTGCTGGGAATTGAACAGGGGTCCTCTGGAAGAACAGCTGACGCTCTTAAGCAGTGAGCCATGTCTCCAGCCTATCTAGTTTATATTTTTTTCAGAAGGAGAATTGAAAGGAAAGCATGGCTTAGTTGTGCAGATTCCTAAACCTCAAACTTAAGTATTTCTAAAAAACAAAGAAATGGACA
Source organism: Phyllotis vaccarum (assembly GCA_033318265.1). NCBI lineage: Eukaryota > Metazoa > Chordata > Mammalia > Rodentia > Cricetidae > Phyllotis > Phyllotis vaccarum. Next base: position 93,161,902 of record JARWLC010000012.1, read on the forward strand.
GCCAAGAAAGGCAAGAAGAGATAAATTAACTAGAACAGAAACTCAGTTTGGAAGATGGTGCTAGAAATCACAGTAACCTTTAACCTCTTCAAGGAGAAAATTGAGCATGTAAGCACAATTAGTGTCAACCACTAACCACCAATGTAATCAACAGTTTGCTTCTTCAGGCTGTTAAATAAAATCATTAATATGAAAGCACTGATCAGATCAGAAACAGCCTTCCTTTTCCTTGTTACTTTTACCTTTCCTTCTCTTCCTCCTCCCCATTATCAACATTTGTTGTCAGCTGAGACTCTCCCAATTACCTGTAACACAGTCATCTGCATGTTACTCTGCCCACTGCACAGCCAGACGTCTCCAAATAAGACATCGTGAACCCTCAAGGTGAGATTCATTATCCCCAAAGTCTGTTGTGCCATCACTTCAAAAGGTCCTCCAGGCTTCATAGGATCCAGGACCACCATCCAGGTGTTGGAGGGTGCTGAAACAACAGACTCCAAGGAATTAACCAGCCAACCAACCATCTAAAATGAAGTTGAGCCCTAAACATACTCCATCTGTGACTATATGGCCAGGCTCTGTGACAAACTGTTATCAAAGCTATAAAGATTGGCCAACTTCCAGTTAAGAGGGGCAGAGCTGTCGAGAACAGCAGCCTTTTCATCCTTAATCTGTACCAATCCTTTCTTATTTTTATCTAAGGCGTTTACAAGAAAAATTGGTTACCCAGTTATAAACCTAAATTGGGAGAGACAAAAATATACATAGATTAAAATTCAAGGACAGTTTAAAAAATTTAAACTCATAAAATAGAAATTCTTATTACACTATCGAACTGTCAATATTGCCATAATCTAATCTTTCTGATTTATACAGCACCCTAACTAGCTTGTAATTATCTAAACAAATGTGAGCACAGGCTAAGCATCATTACTAATCTGAACTTTTCCTTTACTAAGCAGGATCACCCTTGTCATCCACCCCTACCTCCTCCCACATTGCTAATAAGGCTCAATACTGCCAGTGGCAGGGGGTGCTCCAATCAGCCAGCAGGTGCATGGAGACACCGACATCAACAAGTAGTCAGAAGCATGTAAACTGATCTCTGTGGAAAAAGATTTTTTTTTTCACTTGCCCAATTCAGAATGACATACAAGACGAGGTCTTGGGACTCTCTCAAGGAAATTAGAAGCTATGAAAGACCAAGACCCTATTTTAGAGATTCATAACTTGCTCCCTGGAAACCACACCTTCCGCTGCCTTTCTTCTCAGCCAGTGGCTCACTGCTGTCAGCATCAAATGCAGAGATTTAAGGAAATCGTCTTCCAAGTGGTAAGAGTATACAAAAAAAAAAAAAAAAAAAAAAAAATGGAGCCAGGAAACATTAAAAAGGTAGAATGGTGAAATATGAACATAGAAAATGCGAAGAAAACATTTTAAAGTAAAAATGTCAAACATGAACTGGCTTATCAGTTGCCATCAGATCAATCTCAATCCAAAGGGAGAGACCTGGTAATAGAGCATTATAGTTATTCCCCTAGCCTATGAGAAGAAATAATCACATAAATATCATCCAAATACCTACTCCATGCTGGACACTGTCCAAGACTCTTTCTACCCAGAGACAACTAAGCAGAACAGATGTCCAGATGCACACCGGAAAATTAGAAAAAACTGAAGCCATAAAAGCTTGCTTAGAATGCTGGAGGAAATGTCTGAAAAGCAAAACCGGCTGAGCTTGGCGCTCACCTCCAGGTCAGCTAAGCCCAGGACCATGTGCTCACTATTGTATTTTTCTGACCAATAGCCAGGTATCAGGCTATAAAATGCATAACTCAACCTCAACCAGAAAAATCACTGTTTTGGAAACAGTGGGCAGCTAGTACAGATTGTGTCGCACAGGTGTGATGTGCTCCGTATGGCTCACACTTCTGAACAGGCAGACGTTCCAATCTGTCCTAATACAGGCTTGCCAAGGTCTTTCCAGGCTTCCTGCACTGACACATCTTCCTGAGGCTCAGTCCTACTGCCACCAACACTACGAATGTGTGCTGATGGGGTCAGCAGGCAGAAAACCTAACACAGGGCTTTCTTAGACTTCTTCTGTCAGCCAAGCATTCAAAGGTATTAATTATTTTCTCTTATCTTTTCAGCACGCCACTGGTGACAAAAACTCCCCTTCCCAGCACCTGATGTCTGTGGTAGTTTGGATAACACTGGCCTTCCATATAGACTCATATATTTGAATGCTTAGGGAGAGGCATTAGGTGTGGCCTTGTTGGAGGAACTGTATCACTGGGAGTGGGCTTTGGTGTTTCAAATGCTCAAGCCAGGCCAGGTAGCTCTCTCCTCCTACTGCCTGTGGATCCAGATATAGAACTCTTGGATCCTTCTCCAGCACCATGTCGGCCTGTACGCACCATACTTCCTGCCATGATAATAATGACCTCTGAACCAGTAAGGCAGCCCCATTTAAATGTTTTCCTTTATAAGAATTGCCATAGTCATGGTGTCTCTTCACAACAATAAAACTCTAATGAAGACATTGTTCAACAAAAAAGTCAGGAAGGAGAAATGGCAAAACAGCACCAATATCTCATCTCACTACAGCCAGAAAGTGAATGGGCTACTGGTAGGGCCTAGAACTTGAGGAAAACTGGACCTGAAGACTGAGCCCTGATCCCAACATATTTAGTACCAGAAACTTGCCTTCAGCTTCTCAAAAAGCCTCCTTCTTGTCTACTAGCCTAAGACCTTTTGGGTTCTAGTGTTTTTCTTCTCTCGTTTAAGAAAAGGGGGAAGAAGCCCTGACACAGCAGAGAACTCGCTGATGGACACACCCATTCAAGAAATGACTCACACAAAGTATGGGATCTGTTCCTGTGTGGACACTCTGCAGGAAGGCATACAGCATCTGTGATGTCTCAGACCCAGGGTGGGATTCTGAAGTCAGAAGGCACCATGTTTCACAAGGAGAACTGACTAGTCCTTGGATTGTCAGTTCAGAGCAGGATAGCTGATGGGGAGCTTGCCGCAGGCCATTTAAAAAGTATGTTAACCCATCAATATAATGATATATTGTATACTTAATAAAAAATAGTCTGGAATATCAGAGGACAGAACCTCCCACAGTGCAAAGACAGGGAGTGGTGGCCCACGCCCTTAATCCCAGAACTCTGGAGGCAGAGATCACTCTGGATCCCTGTGAGTTCAAGGCTTAACAGAGTCAGGTGGTGGTGGAGGAACACACTTTTAATCCTAGCTCTAGGAAAGTTGAACCAGGAAGTGAGATAGCTGGGTAGAGACAGAGGAGGTTATGACTTCACCTTTGCCTGGCACTTCCCTTTTCATCTGAGGGTTCCTGGAGACAGGCCTGAGGGGATGAATGAGTGAGAAGTGGCTGTGGTTTGTTTCTCTATCTCTCTGACATTTCAGCTTTTCCTGAATATCTGGCTCTAGGTTTTTAATTATAATACCAAATAGAATTTATGCAATATATTGAGTCTAATGAGATGGGTCCAGATAGTAAATCTGAACCTGCAACCGTAATTTATCCAACATGCAATGGGTTTTCTGCTGGTTCTTGGACTTCTGAGCCACGGTTGCTCCAGTCTTGCCTTCTAGACAAGTCATTTGCTAACTCTTGTGTCAGTCCTGGCCCAGGTTTCAAAAAGTTTTCATTTTCAATGCATTAAGACCTCTGCTTCTTTACATTCGGTCTTCTACCATCTAGGAAGACTAATCACCTTGCTTCATTACACAGCTACTTAGCCTGCATGTTTTGCCAAGCACACCATCAAGTAAATGACAAAAATAAACTCCAACCCTGGGTTACACTCAGAAGAAAGCCATGTAAATTGATGAGATGGCTTGCCCCTGACTGTTACCTGAATGTTACAGCCAAGGGCATATGCAAAGCGAGAGCCCTCTATCTTCCTTTCTCTGTCTTTCCCAGATAACTCCAGCCTCAGGATAAAGCAATCAAAAGGACAAATGAAAATAATTTGTGTAGAGGCATGATTATTCATCACGTATTTTATGATTGCTTTCCTCCTTATTAATCACATCAAATGTTAATTATTTTTCAGGTTATTGCACCCAAAACCAAGAAGGGGGATGGGATACCTGTGGCCTTTATCTTCCCAAAAGGAAAATCTAGTTCTCTTCACCTCTCCAGACAGCACCCCGACTCTCCATCAACTGTAACATGATCCTGTGGCTTTTAAATGTGGTTCAAAGGTGAAGAAGGTCTTACTCCCTAAACATCTCTTACTACCTACACTTAATCTGTAGCTTAAAATTCCAATCTACCACCACCAAATAAAAACAAAATAAAAATTAAACGCTTTATGTCAATAAAACTGCTTATGCAGACATACCTTAAAGTGGGTTCTAAAGTTACAGGCTTGTATTATCCTCTCCCCTCCAGAGCAAACAGAATCTGTGACTTGCACTCAGCGGATAGTTTCACAGCAGAGAGGTGAAGTGTCCCTCTCGGTTACAGTATATGAAGGAGGAAAGTCTATCTCATCTCAGTCAGAATGGCCATCATTAAAAACACAAATGACAACAGATGCTGGTGAGGAAGCTTTATAGACTACTAATGGGAAGACAAATTGATAAGGTATCTATAAAAATTAATATTTCACCTCTAGCTAGGTGATGGTGGCACACGGCTTTAATCCCAGCACTTGAGAGGCAGAGGCAGGTAGATCTCTAAATTTGAGGCCAGTAAACCCTGTCTCAAAAAAAAAGAGAAAGAGAGAAAGAAAATTAATATGCTAAAAAAAAAAAAACAAACCTAGAGTGATCATGTGATCCAGCTATAGCTGCAGGTAGATCCAGAGTATGTACCTTAAAGACGATACATCAGCAGATCACAGATACGTGTACATCTGTGTTTCTGAGGCACTTATTCACAACAGATAAAAAATCAGCCCAGATACCATCAAGAGGTAAAGAAAATGTGTTTATGTACCTACATATAATGGATTTTCATTCAGACATAAAAAAGAATTGGAATTACGTCATTTATAAGAAAATGAGTAAAATTGGAAAGCATCATGCTAAGCAAAATAAGCCAGACAAGGACAAATATCACATTTTTATCACAAATAATCTAGGTCTAAATAAATTATATTTAACATAATATGAGACATGAAAGCAGAACAGACTACTTGGAGAGAGAAAGGAGACAGAGTCGGGGTAGAAGATGAGTAGGCGAGGGAATATGAGCAAAATACAATAATACCTATGTATAAAATGCCAATAATTAAACCTAGTATTTCCTATGCTTTCAAAGAGTGGACTGGATAGCTTAGCTGAGAGAGTACTTACCTAGCACTACAAAGCTCCAGATTCACTCCCCAGCACTGCAGAAACCACGTGTGGTGGTTCATCCTTTAGGACAGAGATTATCAACCTTCCTTAATACAATTCTTCATGTTACGGTAACCCCCAACCATAAAATTATTTTCATTGCCACTTCCCAACTGTAATTTGGCTGTTATGAATCATAATGTAAATATTTGATATTTCTGTGGTCTTATGTGACCCCTGTGAAAGAGTCATTCAACCCCCAAAGGGGTCATGACCCAGAGGCTGCTGCTTTAGGATACAGAGGCAGAAGGACCAGAAGTTCAATGTATTTCTCAGTTCCATAACATATTTAGGACATACTAGGCAGAAATCACAGTCAGTCTTGGAATTCTTCACTTTCAGTATACCTCACAATTCACAAAGAGAGACTGGAGAGACAGCTCAGCAGTTAAGGGTGCATGCTGCCCTTGTAGAAGGCCTGAACTTGGTTCTCATAATCCACTCTTATACACTTTATCCCCGCTACAGAAACTACAGCCTCTCTGGCCCTCAACATGTATATCTGCATATCATAAGAGCCTGCTAACAGCTCTACCAACCCTATCTGATGGTTGTCAAACCCTTTGGATTTGCTTGTGTGCTTTTATTGCTTAAGATCTATAGACCCAGGGTTTATGAGCTTCAGCAAAGATACAAGCTTCCATACTGCCCCATCTCCTATTATCCACCACCAGTCACTCAGCCCGGTGTTCTAGACCAACATGCCGCCCATGGCACGTTTCCAATATTATAAATATACTCCTACCCCTATGCCTATATACAGGATGCTCTTTCTACTGATTCTGTGCCTCTTCTTTCAAAACCAATCTTAAACTGAGTTCATTAACCCTACTTCCCTGATAAGCTCCAACATACACTGTCCTTCCTTATTATGGCACATCTCACACAGCTCTAAGTGTTCCTTATTTTTCTGCTTTCCCTAACCTTCTGGCTTTCAGTAAGGGAGAAGCTAAATCGGTTTTATGCATCACTTTATCCAGTAACTAGCACAGTATCTGACACATAGTACATAGTAGGTAAATATTTGAATAGCTGAGTAAATAATAGTAGCAGTAATAGTAACAATAATTACCAATTCAGGTTCATGTGCCAAGCACTGTTCCAATATATATTTACTCACTTACTCATTATAATCCATTAAGAATTAGTACCATCTCTATTTTATACATAGAAAACACAATGTCACTGAGATATTTGCTAATATGTCAAAATTATATAACCAGAAATGATAGTCAGAATCAGAACCTAGACAATGAACTCCAAAGTCAAAGTTATTTAGGAGATCTCCAATCTGACTTTTTTTTTTAAAAATGTTAAGACTTTTTTTAAGTTTGTGTGTGTATGTGTGTGTGTCCATGTGCACCATGTATATCAGGTGCCTGGAGTAACAAGAGGACATCAGATCCCCTGAAGCTGGAGTTAACAAGGCATTATGAGTCACCAAGTATGACTGCTGGGAATTGAACCCAGGACCTCTGCAGAAGCAGCAAAAGCCATCCCTCTCAAATCTAGAATGACTGCCTCTCTGGCATGTATGAGTCAGTCCAACTATCATCTTCTGTGGAAACTTTCCCATAGCAACCAGGGTGAGTTAGATGTCCCTCCTCTGTATCTCATAGAATGCCTCAAATAACTGATTAGTGTTCATCAAACTTCTACATAATTTGTTCTGTTTAATGAGGTTCTTGGCAAAGGGGACTTTGAGCCTTTGTTACCATTGGTGGTATCTTTGGTGCCTATCAATACACAAATACCCTTTGGTTGATTGGATGGATGGATGGATGGATGGGTGAGTGGGTGGATGAACACCCTGAGCTGGAGTTATAGCATTCATTTTCAGATAATCCAGCAGGTGGCAGAAGAAGACAGTAACTGAACAGAGAATGGGCTGCCTTACCCTTCACACTGGTCACTTTCTTCATGATGGTTTCCTGACCTTGGTACAAGGTCACTGTCACTGTAGCTCCAGGTGTACCAAAGCCCCAGAGCACTGCCCCTGAAGGCTCCTTCTGCAGGACCATGTAATTATCGATGTATGAGGCAAAGCGAAAACCAATACCTAAAAATGTAGGCAAACATTTAGGAGAATATCATCAGAGAGATTGAGCATCAAGTGGATCTGTTAAAACAGGAAGTAACACAAAGTCCCTATACAAAAGAATGAGTCTACTCAAACCCTGTAATCTTCCCAAACTAGATCTAGTTAGATAACACTTCCCAACAACATGCATCACAGCATAACACCATCATTAAAGAAAACGTAGGCCCGCCCCAAGGCACCAACCAATGCTCCAATTCCTTCTCTCCCCTTCTTAGCTCTTGGTCAACCTCACTCCTCACACCCTTGCTCTAAAACTTGGCTCTAGCACTTGAAACTTTTCTTCTTCAAATCACTAAAATGAACTGTCCATGTACTTCACAGATGGTGTTTATAAGAAAAACAAACCACTTCCTTCCCCGACGCACTGTGGGAACAAAAGAGTGAAGACTGTCTCCGACACAGCTTGGCTAATGCTATGCCCATCTTTACTCTTCCCTCCCATCCCGCCACTGCCCATCCCTTCAAATCATTTCTCCTAGAGCTAAGTTCTGCTGTTATGGCTTGGGTTTTGTTGTTGTGGTTTTTACGGTTTTTGATGGCCCAGTGTACCATGATTATGATTGTCGTCTCCCTGACTGGTAAATTCAGATAAATTCAGGAAATAAAAATAAGATCATGAAGAGAAAGAAGGTTAAAATCTCAGAGAAAAGGTCTTGTCACCTTTTCACGAGCAAAGGAAAGAGGAGGCATACTTGCATATTGGATTCTGTGCTAAGAGTCACTAACAAGACTGAATAAGAATTCACTTTAACGAGATCATTTCTATTTTTAACTCATAGCCTATATTGAAGTACTTTTTAAATAACAAGCATTGATCCACATGATCCCAGTGAGCTCATAGAAATTTAACTAGGAGAATCATAAAACTTATATCCCAATTTGTCTCAACAGGAAAAGCTGTTTTTTTTTTTTTAAATCCTCCAAAGAAAATAATTTACAAAATTAAGAGTTGCTTGTTTTGTTTTTAAATAAAAGTGATAGGCAGGAAGAGAATTAGAAATAACAAAGCTGACATTTTCTTCCCTGGAAGCTACAAAAGATGGCAGGCCCCTCAGGCTATACTTAACAAGGCAGTGGAGCTAATGGAGGTCTCCTCACAGGCTTGGTGGCCTACTTATGCTGCTCTCAGAGTACAGGACTAGTCCCAAAAAATCCTCAGCTTTCTTGATCATGAAGCCTACATGACAAAGTTCATCCAGAAGGCTTAGCAAGCTCAAGATGAATGTACCATGAACAAAATACCCTGGGACCACAACATCCCAGAATTGCATAAGCAGGTTGGCAGCCTACTGGGGAAACCGGGAGGCATATGTGTGGGAGAGCCCTGTCTTGGGTAGATACACAACAAAAGCCAAAAAGCAAAAGCATAAATAAGAGCTAAGTAGAGAGGCTGGAGTTAAGAGGAACCGAGTGAAGAAAATGTTGCTTACACATTGGAGTGTGCAGCCAATAGACCATAGGCTGGGGAATGCCTTTTCAAGCCAGTCTGTGTTTGCCAACACACATTTATAGAACCTCTTTATGAATAGCTTTATGATGAGCAAAAGAATTTTAGAGGTGGAAAATATCTATAATAATAGTATAGTTGTGTCACTGATGAAAAGATATAACACATTACCCATCAAGGAACTAGGATACAAATCATTTAAGCAGTTTTTAGGAAGTTAGAACAGCTGTGAATTCAACAAATATCTCTTTACTGATACCTACTGTGTGCCAGGCACTAGTTTACACAATGGGGCTATAACAGTGAAGGGAAAATACCACCAATAACAAATAAAAATTCTTGCTGCTAGGGATTTTACAATCTACTAGGAGCTTACCCATGTGACAGAGTGCTTAAGATACTGGAGACAGTAATTTCTTTGACTGGCCTCAGAAGGCAGTTTATGACAGAATTAGAATCTATGTCATCTAATTCCAAAGGTATTGTAATTTCCTTTTGCTTCAGTTAGCTTGTGATGATAAATGCAAAGAAAAATCAAATACTCTATCAGCATAAAGCTCACATTCTAAGCTGAACAGTGAAGCATATCGAGGAACTGAGCACCTGACAGAGAAGAATCGCACACCTCAAACAACCAGACTTGGTCAAGCAGTAAGTTTTTAAGGTGTTGCATTTCTCCCTTCATTTGGAAATTGAAGTGGAAATGAAGAATGAACGCTATGGCGGAGAAGCAACCATTACAAGTCAACTAGCAAAAGTTCTAGGAGAGTGATTCCCTCTGACGGGAACCCAATAGACGTACCAATGAAGAGTACACCGCAGACGCAACAAAACTGGAGCTGTGGCTCTCAAACTGGGTGCTGAGTTCACAGGTACGTTCATTGTTAAATGTAACTTTTTATTGCATACATGGGCAAAAGGACCGGAAGGAAGGATATCAAGATATGTAAAGAAGGAAGAGAAATCTGGAGCATGAATGAATACTGCCAAGTGCTGATCAAGGTCATGTAATCTGATCCAAGGGAAATAAAAACAGTGATACTGAATTCCACAGGCCTTAAGAGAAAACTAAGAAGCCGGCGGCTATACTGTCTTTACCTTCTCCCCAGCTTATGATAGGTCCCAAAGATCATGATGGGGTGAGAAATGGGGAATGACCACCTCAGTGTACTTGCTTTGAAATTCTGAAAACCCACTGATGGGCTGGGTCTGTCTGGTGCTTGAGCAGACACAATTGTTCTTCTCATCTCAATCTTCATTTCTTTTATTTACTGTGGTGAACAAAGTCCAAATTCCTAGCATTCTAGCCAAGAGCTCTATCCCTGAGCTATAATCTCAACCCCCCCCCCCCAATTTCATGTATTGACAGTCTTTGGGGGCCCACTCTTCCAGTAATGCAAAGAAGAAAAAGGGTGGGTGGCCCCAGCATTATCACTCTGAGTGAATAGGCAGATTCTTATCTTCTGGTATTTCCTCGCTCAGGGGCAATGCCCGACCCAGGTTAGTCAGATGGCAAGGTCTGATCCGCAGAATGGGCAGTGTGAGTTAGGCCCCTCCGCAGTGTGATGAGCCTAATCCCTCCACCAATCTCTCTAAGCTGCACCCAAATTCAGAGCTGAACCTTAAATTATTCTGAGCTAGTGAGGGGGTTGTATTTCTTAGCCCTAATAACCACTTAAATTAGTAAAATTGAATTCCCTCAAGGCACCCATCCCGATAGAAGCCCTCCCCAAGGGCACCACTGAGGGGGCAGGTGCTGAGGTATTTTGGATGACTCAGTCACCTGTTTCCAAATATTATCTAACTAGCTTCGCCCCCTTCTCTCGGAGCTCTCCTGAAGCTTCGGTCTGGGCACGTTGGAGCCTCCTCAATTTGACAAACTGAAGTCCTCCTCCGGCCCCTATGCTATGCTAGAGTGAAGGACCCTGGGGGGGGGGGGGAATAAAGGCAGCCCAGCAGAACCTTCCCGCCAGGCCTCGGTGGGAAAAGACCGGTTCTGCCTCAGATCAGACCTTGAGAGGGAATGAGGGCCAAGATCCTGCAGAGGATCTGAAAGGCAAAGGTCCCGCAAAGCCGTGTCACCTCACCTGCACTTCTGCTAGCTCGAACGTCTGCGAGCAGCAGCAGGCCAAACACTGCCCCCAGGGCAACCATGCTGACGGATATCCGCGTCTAAGCACTGGAGTCAGCAAAGGCCCCGAGGCAGGGGCGGGGACTGGGGCGTGGCCTTGTGCGGTGGGCGGGGACTGGGTGGGGCCACAGAGTGGGCCCTACCCTCGCGCTCTCAGTCTGCGAAACCATCCGCGGCTAGCACAAGTTTCTCTCCTTCCCGGCCGCCGTAATTGGAAAAAAAAAAAAAAAAAAAAAAGAAAAAAAAAAAAACGGTTACCCAGCAACGTGATAAAACAACTGGAACCATCCGCACCAGCTTGAAGAGAAAGAAGAGGTGAGGAGGCAGTTTCCCCCATTCCCTCTCCAAAGCGGAGGCTTCGCCTTTTCCTCCGTGTGCCCTAGTCTCTCTGCATCCCGACATTCCTGCGACTCCTGGATCAGTTAGGGAGCCCGGAAAGGCCTTTCTTGGAGAATCTGGTTAGGTCGTCGACGTCCCGCCCACGGTTTGACTGTCTTCCCCTCTACCGCCCCCGGTACCCCGACCGTTTCAGGGCTTTTCACTACTCTCGAAGATTCGATATTTAGTCTCCTGTTTCCGCCCAAAAGAGAGACAGGGAAGACTCCACAGGTTAGGCCTCGTGAAACCAGTCTCGACCCCTACCAACGCCCCTTTGTGCCTGCCTCTCAGGCTGACAAGCCTAATCTTTTCTCAGTGTCAGCCACCGTTAAGCCAGCCCTTGAATTCAGAGTGAAATTTGATGCAACAAATTATAACAATTTCTAGAACCAAGGCTAGGTTTTTGGTTGGTTTTGTTTGCTTTTTGATTTCCCAACTCCCCCCCCACACACACACACACAGGCACACAAAGTTTCTTTGCGTAGCCCTAGCTGACCTCAGACTAGAAATCCACTTGACTGTCTCCCAAGTTCTGGAATTAGAGGGGTGCTGCACCGCGCCTGGCTGACCAGTTTGTTTGTTTTTAATTTTAAACTTTAGTTTTTTCTTAGCAATATAAAAGGGACTATACTAGCTTCTCAGCAATCATTGTCTCTTAAAAGATTACAGGCTAGCAAAAACCCTCACCTTTTAAGAACAGGAAGACAAAGTAATATCTAGTGAAAACTGGGGTTCTAACTTTTTTTAAAAATGACTCGTTCAAATTAGTGGGTCTGCGTTTACAATGCTATAATTCTCCAGTCTTGGTATCGCACGCTTTTAATCCCAGTACTTGGGAGACAGAAGTCAGTGGATCTTTGAGTTAGAGACAGACTGGACTAACTAGTGGACTTCCAGGACTATGTACAGACACCGTGTCTCAAAAAGAAAAACAAAATGAAACAAAAACCAATGATTCGTGTTGGCATTCAAAACTCTAGAAGAAATGGGTAGAGTTAGTGGGGGTGGATTTTGTTTTCGTTTATTATGTGTGTGGAAGTGTGACCTGGAGGACACAGCCTGCCTAATAAATCGAGGACAGTTTTCCGGAGGGAGGCTGTTCTCTCTCCTGCCACAAAGTGGGTTGCAGGAATTTCTTTTAGGTCCACCTTTACCTACTGAGATAGATCACTACCAGACCTGGATTGTATGCATTTTTTTCCTAAAGTCCAAAATATGTGTGTCTGGGAAATAACTTGAGTTGAGATTGTGAGTTGGTTTGCCGTAGCTGTGATTATATAATTTAAATTAGACATTAAAATTAGATACTTTCTACTGAATCTTCAGGTACCATAGGCAATTCTTTCCAAGGAGATGTCGATTCCTTTCTCCAACACCCACTACCGAATTCCACAAGGATTTGGAAATCTTCTTGAAGGGCTGACACGGGAGATTCTGAGGGAGCAACCGGACAATATACCAGCTTTTGCCGCAGCGTATTTTGAAAACCTTCTAGAAAAAAGAGAGAGTAAGCTCTTTTTAAAAGAAAAGATAGAAATTTTTAAATAAACTAAGCATTTTGTTATGGTAAAACTTACAATTAAGGAAGATACCTGTGTTCAGCCTCTGATCTCCACACATATGCACACATGTCCACACATCCTTAGCACACAGGTATCCACACATGGGGACACAAAAACATATACATACACAAAAAAGAAAACCATAACAACAACAGAAACTTAAGGTCGTGTTCACGGTGCAGAAAGCCTTTGTGGGGTAAGAGGTGTCAAATACAGGTTTTGCTGTTTGAAACAGTGTGTGCCGGTTCAGTCCCCAGGCCTCTCACTGCATTTCTCACGTACCAGTGTGAAGGGGGTAAACCTGTTCTTGTGCACCCCTGCTAGCTGACTGCCTGTTCTTCCTCAGAGAATAATTTGCAGTTTCTTTAAATTTTGATTCTTCTCATTTGAAAGTATTATAAGTGTTATAAAAATAATTCAGCACTCCTTAGATTAAATAAGTTGGTTTTCGCTGGGGTATATGAAACCGTTCTTCAACGAAGGCACAGAAACAAACTTCTTTGGCAAGTGAATTGCCAGTCGGGGAAGGTACTTTACATTCCACACACTCTCCAGGTCCCACCCTGCATAGAGACTAAGGTTCATGCTAATAGTAACTATTCAATTTTAAGCCAAAATGAAGTTCCTACACTTCCCTTCATAAAAACAATTTCCAAATCTCAGCCTTGAAGATTCACGACTATGAGGATATGACCCAGTAGTCAAAAGGAGAATGATTACAATCATAAATTTGTACTGAAAACCTGCTACTGTTGCCTGGAACAATCTTGTTATATAAGCTTTGTGATCATTACTTTGGGCAAAGGAGACTATAAATAGCCCCAAGCAAACAGGTATTCCTTTGATTAAACCATTTAACAGAGAGAAGAAACCCAGAGCAAGGCTGAAATCAAAACATATACACAATGAACAACCCCAGCCCTGTCCCTAAAATCTTGCCTTTGAACTAAAAATTTCACTGATTTCCTGATTACTGCTGGTCTGCCCCTTATCCAGTCAGAGTGAATATTTGCTGCACAGTCTGCAACATTAGTGGGCAAAAGCTATTAAAATTGTTTGGCTAAAAGTAGTTTTGTGAACATGAATTTTGTTATTATAACATTAATTTTACAAATTCATGCAGTAAAAATATTTGGCCATTTGTTTAATTTTAGAACTCAGGAACATACCATTAAAAAAATATTTGAGTCATTGTTACCGGGTCACAGTAATAAAAACAATTGTTGAGGAATGGCCTGAGAATACTAGCTCTCTGATAAACAAATGACTAAAACCATTTGAAAAAAAATTAATGACCACACCCGCTTCGACCAAGGTCAACTAAATGTGAATTTCCAAATGATACAGTATAAGAATTTAACCTTTCCAAGCAAAGGCAAAATCAATAAATGATTGGATTTCCAGTCCAGTCTCTCACCCTGCAAGAATTTCCTTGCCATCTTTTTTCACAGGTGGTTATTAGCCTTGATTTTTTTACGTGTGACAGAAAACCAGTTACTATACAATGTAAATGGTCTCTCAAATCAGTAGGAGAAAATGGACTTTTAAAATGACACTGAGATAAAAATGGAAAAACAAAATAGCACCAATTCTTTATATCATACATTCAGATAAATTATAAATTGACTCCAAATTTAAATATGAAAAAGAAACCATATAGATGACAGGAGAGAATATGCTTCATCACATAAGAAAACATCTTGTCTGCTAAGTCACCTTTTACCAACAACCGACTGATGGAACTGACATTAAAAGTAACCTGTGTGTGGGGCAAAGCACACAAAGAAAACAAACAGACTGAGAAAAACATGTTTGCAAGTTACATCCCAGTAAGTTCATAAACCTAATAAAGAGTGTGTAAAACTCGTGTGTTCTGACACATCTATGCCAAGAGATACCAACGAGCAGTATCTATGGTAAACACAGATAGCCCTTAGCATGAAAATTTAGTTAAACTGGCCCATAACAACAATTCAAATCAAAATTTCACTTAACTGAGGCAAGAGAGATGGTTTGGGGGCAAAGAGCACTTCCTGCTTTTCCAGATGACCCAGGTTTAGATAGCAGTACCCACTCCTGGCAGCTCACAAGTGCCTGTGACTACAGTTAAAGGGAATCTGACTTCCTCTTTGTTTCCATAGGTACATACACAAATACACAAAGAAAAACAGAAGAAATTACACTGAACTGCTAACAACCACTCCTACATCACAGTGCCAGAAAACCAAGAGTTTAACAGTATGCTTTGTAGATACGGCTGAAAGAGATAAGCCTTCCTACCTGTTCCTATTAGAGACGTTAAATAAAATCTAAAGGAAGTTCCACCTCTGCACTTTTCAATATAGCATTATTTGTGAAAACAACCCAAATATACATATTAGTGGGTTTCTTTTTATTTTTGTACTGGTCCAAACAACAAAGCCAATCAGTCTTTAAGTAATACCATTAAAATTGTGAACCACAATATACCATTACTCCTTAAGTTGATTTATTACAGGTATTTGTGACATCTATGAAAGCTGACTAATATGTCGAGTTATTCTGGAAACTTTGTAGCTATACATTAAAGAAAAATAAGTATGCTAGTGTTGGGAATAAAATTTGGCCTGTAAGAAAAAAATAGTTTTATAGTTTAGTAAAACCCTGTAAATATGGAATTCAAATTTAGAAATAACCAATGTGAACTTTTCTCTTTTAAAATGGAAGCAGCTCAGAGAGTGAAGGCACCTGGTGAAAAGCCAGAGGCTGGAGTTCAACTTCCAAGACCCACATGCTAAAAGGACAAGGCAGACTCCAGAAATTTGTCATCTGACTTACAACCATGTGCCATAGCATGCCTGTGCCCATACATATATAGAGACATGCACTCATATACTCATGCATGCATCACTATTTTAAAATGTATTTTTTTAATGGAAGTTGTTTCTGGCTCCATATATTTTGAAACCTTAAAATCATGACTAACTAAATGTTAGTGGACATCTATCCCCTATATTATCTTCTCTGAATACCATGTCCCACGAAGCAGATTTGTGGTTAGTTCTGTACACATGGAATAAATATTTAAGGCTAGGCTGGCCATCTCTCCATCCCAGGAAATAAGCTTCTAATGATGTTTAGGATTACTGGCAAAGGCCCGAGAAGCATCCAAGCCCTGAATAAGCTACCAATAGCCAAATTTTGGACAAAGAGATAATCTAGAAAAATAATAAACTGCATGGACCAGAAATCACTCAAGTTACTAAATGTTTGTGAATTCATAATGCAAAAATTAGTCACACACAACATTTCTGTCAGCCCTCCTAGGAAAGGGCTGGAAGCCAGCTGGCTATTCTGAAAGCTGTTAAAGGAATCAAACCTGTAATCTTCCTTTTTTGTAAGAGCCAATTCTTAGGTAACCAAATGGCTGATTGTATTGAGTTCACCTCAAAATAAGTACTGATTAATTTAGAACATCATTTTGTACCCCTAAATAAGTTAAACATTTATCAGGAGCCCATAAAAATTATTTTAAAACTAGAGAGAGCAGGATATGACGTATCTTCTGAGATTAAGTAACACTACCAATGAATATTCTTGCCAAAACAATCAAACCTAAATCAGATGAAACCTGCAAATCTAACTACCAATCTATAGGGAATTCAAGGACAAATGACCCTGTTAAAATCCCCTGTGGAGACAGAAATATCTGCACTGGAAAATTCCAAAGGGAAACTGGCCCAATCTCATCAACAAATAAATTTCACAGAAAAATAAGGTGATGGTGGATTTTCCACTAAAAGTTTTACTTAAAAGGCATTGTGTGTTCATTTTGAGGCTCCACAATGACCAAGATAAATAAGTATATTAGACAATGGGCATCATTTTTGGATAGTTTGCTAGATATAGGATGAGTTAAGGAATTGTTAATATTTTAGATATGATAATGGTACATGCTTATAATTTAAAAGCTGTTTTAGAGGTACAAATTTGAATGTTTGTAGATTAATTAATATAGTTTTGGGGGTTGGCCTGAAAATAGCCAGAAGAAAATGTTTAGATAAAATGATAGACCATGAATTGATCATTATATACTCTAGGTAATGTGCACATGGGGCTTGTTAGAGCACCCTACGTTTGGAGTTTGAAATTCTTCATGATAGAAAACTAAAGAAAATTATCTTTGGATGGAAATACTTTTTGTCTACATTTGCTGTCTACATAATGTGTCTCATTTGAAAACCCTATTTTTTCACTTTTCCAGGCTCCCTGATTCCTTACCATATTTTACATACTTTTATGCAGTTACTAATGCATGTTTTAGCTATTTATTTAGATTATTGACATTTGTTCTCTCTCCCACTTTTCTTATGAGTAAATGTCCCCTAACAGCCTATTTAGTGTTGAACTAGTCATCATATATTTAATAATTATTTATGGCTCAGCACTGGGATTTTCAATGTCTGAAAGATTCTCAACTATCAGTAAAGAACCTGTGATTTGAAACAAGAAACTTGTGTTTCTGTGTTGTTCTAGATTCACTGTAATTAACACAAAATAAGTATAAAATTATTTTTTATTATTTAGAAACCAACTTTGACCCAGCAGAATGGGGGGCTAAGCTAGAGGACCGCTTCTATAACAACCACGCATTCAAGGTATAGTCCGAAAGCTACCAGATTTGGCTATAGTTTTCCTATTTATAAAAGAAATTATTATTGTCTCCCCTAATTTTTGAGAAGTGTGTCAAGACTTATTAATAACTTAATAAAACTTCTTTATAATAAATAATCTTCTAAGCTATCTGAGTACTGATACTCAGCATAAATATAATGATGACATCAAGAGAAGAAGCATGATCATCACACAGTTACTTTCATCTCTTATTCTTTAAGCTTTATTGAGCATCACGTCATTAATTATATCTCATAAAACACAATTAGTCTAACTTTTTCATTTACATGTTACAAAAAGACTAATTTGAATTAAATATAATGGTGCATACCTTTAATCTCAGGATTTGGAGGCAGAAGGGGCAGATGTCTTGAGTTCTAGGCCATCCTGGTGTACAGAGCAAGTTCCAGGACAACCAGGACTACACAGAGAAACTTTGTCCCAAAACAGCAACAGCAACAATTATAACAACAAAAAAGACAATAAATTAATTTTTTTTTTTAGAATACTACTCTAGAAGGTTAAAAAAAAAAAAAACCTACCATTTTCTCAAATGTTAGACTCAAGAGACATTGACAAAGTTCAGGCTTTAATGTACTCCAGTAGATTTGGAGAATGTTTTTGTAGAATCTGTTACTTTGCATTCAAAAGTGAATTTCTATACATTTACATCTGCTTGTATGAGGCTGCTCTTTTTATTTTTATTTTTACCAGATTATTTGTACTCATGGGTTTGGTTTTTTAAAACTGAAATCAAAGTTATAATGTTGAAAATGTTAAGTCCTTGTGTCACATATTAAATTCAAGGTGTTTCTTTTACTTTGGGTATCCAGGGTTTTACGTTATTTTATTTACATATCCCCAATTTTCCATTTTATGTGTCAAAGACTCTGTTCCTAAAGGCAGTGAGGTAGCAGTGCCTCTTTGGTAGAAGATTGGACCAGTCATGTCAGAAGAGACTGAGATGGCTCCATGTATTTTTTTTTTCCAAAGTGAAACTCGTTTCCTTGATTAACACGTCATTGTATATTAACTGCATAAAATAATGGTTGACATTTAATGCATGCATATAAAGTACTTTGATCATATTCATTCTGTTACCTTCTTTTCTGAAACCCCTTTCTCATGTACTATTTACTTAGTGTTAATCTATAATTAATGACCATTAAAATGTCGACCTGGTTTCATACTATGGAATACATAACTTTTATAGCAATACAATGACTTTTATTGCTATTATAGAAACTATAAACTTTTCTTTTATACTGTCTTCAAGATTTATTGCTGAACCTTATCAGCTTTCAGTGGTTTATCCCTTGGGTTTTTGTTCACTTTCTTGTTCTCCAAGACAAATTCTTGTTTAAAGAACTAACATACCTTTCTCTTTGCTTTCAGTACCTTAACTTCCAGTTTCTCTTAGAGTTTGATATCTTCAAAACAGTGTCCATGTGGCCATCTTTCTCTCTTTATAGGACCCAGAACAAACTGAGAAATGTGAACAAGAAATGGCCAAGTCACCTGGGAGAGAAGAAACACCAGTTATGGCCTTTGTATGTAGATTTTCACTTATTTTTGTATTCCTACCCACAATGGCATCCCTAAGTTTGAAGTTGTGCACAAAATATATATCAATATATGAATTATTTTACTGACGTTAGAATTGTGGTTGCTAGACAGATAATTAAAATCGGTGATAAACTGACATTTTATTTTCATAAACTCATTCTAGTCTTTAAAAATCTAGATCAAAAAAATCTTTCCATGGTAAAGAGACAGACAGATGAACTTGGAGCTTCCTCTCATCTTTCATATTAATATTCTACTTGGGAAACTTTTCTGCTACTTTTTGCTATTGCCACCACACAAAAGCAGAGGCTAGAGATAACTGAAGGAAAGCAATTACAAACCACCAAGTGAATGGCTGCACACAGTGTGACTTACTTATGTTCCCTACAAGGTCTTCTCCGAAAATGCTTGTCTCCTTGATAGTCTCCATCCAAGCCACCCAGAAATAGGAAAATCCACCCTCAAAGACACTGCCTATCTCTATTCAGTGATATGCTAAAGCCATTACTTGTAGATAATTGAGCACAATACAATAAACTTCATTTTGAATATTTCAAATCAGCCACCTAAGAGTATTGAGACTAAGGTAAACACGACAACCAGAACTTTGGAGGTATTTTAGGAGGACAGTATTGTTTTCTTCTATTATTTCTCTGTAGCTCCAGTTAAACATTTACCAAAATATCATTGGCTCTATTCTTCTTAGTCCAAACTAAGAAAAACCAGGCTTTTCCAGGTGATGGTGGTACATGCCTTTAATCCCATCACTTGAAAAGTAGAAGCAGGCTGATCCCTGTGAGTTCAAGGCCAGCCTGGTCTACAGAGTTAGTTCTAGGATGGCCAAAGATACACAAAGTAACCTTGTCTTGGAAAATTTTTTTTAAAACCACAAAACAGGTTTTGATTAAAGGACTCCTTCAAACCTTTGAGCTCCTTTTGATGTCCCAGTATGTCGGTTAGCAATATTGATACTAAAGTGAACATGCCCCTCAGGAGTACTTTACTTCACACCTGTTGAGATACACATTTTTCTTACATTATCTAACTATTGTAGAATATTATTGATACAGCCCCATTAGTCTAACACTGGCATAAGATATAATAGGAACTCAGGGAATACAGAATGACAGAGTCATCTCCTTACTTCTCTTGTAGTTGTTTTTATGAACTATTAAAGTTTGTATTATGGTCCCACTGATTTTTTTAACTTGAGTAATTCACTTGCCTATATTGGAGAATCATCTGAAAGAATTTTAAGCCAGTCTGTCTGTATTTAAAAGTTTTGTTGGAGGGGATTAAACAGCTCAAAGCTTTGTTGATGATTGACTAAATGACTAAATCAGTGCAATGGAACACAATGGCCATGTCCCTCTCATTAAAACTGAGCAAAATTATATATGAAATAACATAAGAGAACGCAGATATATTGTTTCATAGAGAAAGTAACTATAGAGCACTCCAATTAGTATGGCCTTAATTTAAAACAAAAAAACAAATGTGTTTTCATGTAAATGGACTCATACATAAAGAAATTTTGGAAGGATGTATAAGCATACACAAATACACAAAGACATACAACCTACAATGATGGTTACTTTTTATGAGCAAGATTTGAAGAGGTAAAAATAATTCAACTTTTCACTACAAGTGAAAACTTGAGGATTTTTAAATGTGTGCTTTTCATCTTTGTAACTTAAAAAAAGTACATTAAGGGCCATGTATATTTTTAGTCCTACAGTCAGGATCCATGAATTTTGCCATCTGTAAATTATACCTAAATTGAAACGAAAAAGAAGCTGTATGTCACTCTTTAGCCAACTCTGATAAGCCAAATATTAGTGAACTTACTTTCTCTTTGATACTTCACCTCTAAATGTCTGATTTTAATTGTCTAAATATTTAAAATTAGAATTATCATTTTAATCCATCTTATATAATCACAATTACTTTAAAACAGCGCATGTACTGATGTTAACACAGACAGTGCGTTTGAAGGGTTCTTTCTTGTTTCTCCACTAAACATAGTGTTATTCTCACGAAAGTTTAAATAAGTGCTATCTGGGGATGAGAGAAAAGAAGCTGGCAACAATCCTATACTAAAACATTAGAGAGTGGCAAGCTGAGTCTCTGTTCTTTTGGCATTCAGCCTTTGGTACACATACAATGTGACAATGTAAAAATTACCCCAGGAAGCAACAGACCTCAAATAGTTGCATTTGGGAACTGATTAAATCCTATAAGATCATTTCTACAGCATCAAAAAGGCAGCATTTTGGAAAAATCTCTCACTTTCTCTCCTTACACCAAGGAGTCGACTGAGGAAGAAAGGGAGAAGGAGGAGTTCGCTGCCCTCAAAATCCAGTCAGTCTTCCGGGGACATGTGGCCAGAGAAGAGGTAAAGAAAATGAAGTCAGACAAAGGTGAACAGCAGACAGGAGAGGTGAACAAGTGAGGTCACTGGCTTACCCCCACGAAACATGGAAAGTAATCCAAACCTATCCATGTTGTTACTGTCGTTTTTTCCTTCAGTAAGGGAGATTTGATGTTGTGGAATGACATTTGTTGCTATTGTGAAAAATCTGTCATGAGCATTTGTTTAATAAACATGCCATTGAAGCACACCCCTTGATTTCCCTGGGAACAGGAGGATTGTCTGCTTATCCCTGGCCTGTGTATAAACACCTGATTTGGAGGATACTTTGAGACAAACATGTCCAAAAATGGAGGATGGGGCAAATCAGCTTCTCATTGAATTCAAACAACATGTGATAACTCACTAATATAATGTACATTGCAAATGGCCACTCCTGTAAGGGTATATACCATGTAGCATGAGTCGATTGAAGCAAGAAGGCACTCCAAGATGAAATTAATTTAAAAGCCTAGGTGACAGCAGGAAGGTCCAGCCTCTCTGATAAACAGATCCCTGAAGAGCCATAAAAAGCATATTTATTGAAAGTTGCACTAGTATTTCCTCATACTAAAGTCTCTAATCTTTATTTACATGTCCTACTGGAGAGCATCACCTGCAATACACAATAATACAAGATCGTCTAGTATACTTGAGGTATCTTGTGGCCAAAGTCATATGATGGCTACAATGCCTCTTCAGCAATACAATCACTGTTTTCCACAAGGATTCTTCAAGGTCAAAGTACTTCTAAAACAGAGCTGTTTGTTTGTTCTAATATCTATTCCAGATACAGACTCTTCTAAATTTCTACAAGACACTCCATTCTTCCATTTTTTCCAGGCCCAAATCTCTAGATTCATCCTTAACTCATCACTTTGTCTCCCATCAACTATAGGCTTAGCACATCTGTGGGATCTACCAATAAAGGATACTCAGAGAATACATCTCACCATTCCCATTGTAGCACATTGATCCTAGTTCTCATCATCTCTCTGTGCATTACCACAGTACCCTTAACATGGAAGCATGCTGTGTGCTCTAATCTCAGAGTCATCTCAGTGCCTCTGCTTAAAGATATGACCCCAGACGAGCCCAGCCATGATGGTCACAGAAGTAAAAGAAGGAAGACACAGGCAAATATTTCAGGGTTTTGCACTTGTCACCTATACTCCATCCCATTGACCAAAGAAAGTCATTTGGCCAAATACCAAGTTGAAAGGATAACCCTTCCTATTTGTGGCATCACAAAGGATTCTGTATGAAATACTATTTTAGTCCAAGATAGGAGGTAATGGGGACCAATTTAATCTTCTGGGGTCTGCATTCTTGGCTATAATTATACCCTCCCCACATGGGAAATACATTCATTCTTGATCCTAATTCCATAAAAGATCCATCAAATCTTTGAAGTCTGGGAGCTCATGATCTCTACAAGGTCCAGATGTGTCTTTTCCTGATGTAGAAACCTCTGAATTAAAAAAGCAAATAACAGTTCTATGTAATGTTTCATGAATAGCACACCTGGTTAGCCCCCTGTACCTGGATCCCATGTTTTCCTAAGGTATTTATTTGCAAAGGGAAATGGGGTTTCTCAATTTGCTTCCTGTTTGTAGGAACTTGAGGGCCTAAAGGGCTGCTTATAACTTCCACTGGTTTTTCTCTTTTAGTTGGTATTAATACTTATTTTTAAATTACTTCTAAGCTTTATTTTTATTTTGTATGTGTGAGTGTTTTGCCTGCATGTATGTATGTGCACCAACTGTGTCTGATGTCTTCAGAGGTCAAAAAAGATACTGAAACTGAAATTACAGATGATTGTGAGCTGCCGTAGAGCCTGTGTCCTCACCAAGAGTAATTAAGTGCTTTTAACTGCTGAGACATCTCTCCACACCTGGTGGTAATACTTGTGCTAATAAAGTTATCTTTAAAATTAGTGAAGTTTCTATGTATTTGACTATCATCAACTCCTTGTGCTAAAAGCTTTTAAGATTTTTTTCAAGAACCGAAACCAATTTTCAATAGAGCCTGTAGCTGTAATATCTAATCTCTCTGCTTCTACTCTTAGAATTCTCCGAAGAAGAAGAAAGAACTTCACACACACACACACACACACACACACACACACACACACACACAGAGGCACATGTACACACATGATTTGACTATGAAGGCTCAGAATGGGTCATCAGTAAGCAGGAGAATCGGGAAGTACAATTGTATAATTTAGTCAGAATCTGAAGGCTCAGGAGAACCAGGTACTAAAAATATAATCCTCACTCCAAGACCAAAGGCCTGAGAACAGGAAGATGCTTCTTCTGTAAGTTCTGGAATTCAAAAGGTCTGAGCCCAGGAACTCTGTTACTAAGTCCAAAAGAAGATGGATTCCTCCAGTTCCAAAAGAGAGAATTCACTCTTCCTTTGCACTTTCATTCTGATGAGGCCTTGTAGTGATAGGAAACCTACATCCCTTGGCCTACTTACTGATTTAAATGCTGATCACTACTAGATAAACACATAAATATGTTTGGATGAGCTCTCTGGCCATTCCTTAACAGAGTCAAATCTGCACACAAAATTACCCATATACCCAGCCCCCAAACCTCCAGCCCTATGAAATGTTCCTCCGCTTAAACCCTCAATGACTTCTCATTTCACTGAGAATAGTAGCTGAAAGCATCACAATCGCCTGCAAAGGCTTTTGCAGATCTTTTTCTATCCAGTCCCACTTTGCTTATTCATTAGGATCCAGACACACTGGCATCACAAACTTCCTCAGACAGTGTAGGCTTGCTTTCATCTTAGGGATATTATGGGTGTTGTTCCCTACATCTCTGTGGAATGCTTTTGGCCAGATACCCCTAAGTTAAGGTCTTTCAGTGAGACCTTCTTTTGGTTAGCTTTTAAAAAAAAATAATCTTAGAGGTTCTATTGCTGTGTAAAGACACCATGACCATGGAAACTCTTTTAAGGAAAAAACTTAATTGAGGGGGCTTGTTTACAGATTCAGAGGTTCAGTCCATTATCATGGTGGGGAGCATGGTAGAATGCAGGCAGATGTGGTGCTAGAGTGTGGAGCAGGCAGCAGGAAGCTGACTAAGACACTGAGCAGTATCCTGAGTATAAGGAATCTCAAAACCCACCCCCACAGTGACACACATCCTCCAACATGGCCATACCCACTCCCATAAAGCCACACCACCTAATACTGCTACTCCCTATGAGATATGGGACCCAATTACATTGAAACTGCCACACATTCCTTTCTGAGTTAATCTTGTTGGTTCTAAACACCAGCCAGCATATCTTATAGAAGTGTCAAGGATGAAAGAAAATATTAAAACAATAGTTGAAAGGCTAATATGATATAAAGTAAGGAAATTTGGTAGCCTGCCATGATTTTTTTTAACTATCCACTTGATACAATCTAGAATCAGCCAGGAAGAGAGCCTCAGTGGTGGATTATCCAGATTTGGTTGGCCCATGTCTATAGGGGTCTGTCTTAATTGCACTAACTGATGTAAAACACATATCCACTAGAGGCAGGACCATTCCCTAGGTTTGGGTTCTGGACTGTATGAGTGGAGAAAATGAGGCTGACGCGATGGCTTAGAGCACATGCTGCTCATAGGAGACCTGAGTTTAGTTCCCAACATCCACATCAGGCAGCTCACAACTTACTATTACTCTAGCCAGCTTTAGCTCCAGGGGCATCATATGTCCTCCTCTAGCCTTTACAGACACCTGCACTGGTATTCACATTCCAACACAGAGACATGCATATCTACATGTAATAAAAATATGTCTTTAAGAGTGCAAAAAATGAGCTGAGTAGTAAGCAAGCATTCAGCCATCTCTCTCTGCTCATGACTATGGATGTCATGTGACCTTCTTGTCACCTTGACTTTCTCTGCCATGGTGGACTATGAGTTAAAGTAAACCTATCACATTAATTTTATTTGGTATTATGATAAAAACTTGGAGCTAGATATTGGGGAGAAGTTGGAATATCAGAGAGAGAGAGAAACAAACCACCATCACGTCTCACCTGCCAACTCCTCAGGCCTGTCTCTACAAATTCTCTGACTTCAACCTCTCTTTCCTCAAACCACTATGGAAGTATCTGGGAAGGCTGTAAAACCTCCCTTCTCTCTCTCCACCCAATTATCTTACTTCTTCTTTGAACATTTTTTTTTGTAATCATTCTTTTTTATGTATTAAAAAGTGTTTTTCCCATGTATCCCCCTGCTCCTGCTCCCTTCCTTCCTCCCAATCCCTCCCAGTCAGCCTCTACCCATCCCATCTCCCCATCCCCTCCCCCAAAAGGGGAAGAAGTCCCAAGGTGGGTCAGCTCAGCATGGCACATCCACTCCAGGCAAGTCCGATTCCCTCATCCCAATATCAAGACTGGGATAGGCGCTCTTCTGCAGGGAATGGGCTCCAAGGTGCCTGCTCATGCACAGGACCACAGTCTGATCCCACCCCTTGAGGCTCCACATACTGCTCATGCGAATTGACAGTTGCCTACCCTTGGAGGGCCTAGCTCCTTTTCCTGATGGTTTCCCAGTAGCTGTTCTTGATTCAATGGGCTCCCCAGAGCTCCAGCCAGCCATCACAGTGGGATCCTTTAAACATTTTTAAAGCTAGAGTTAAAGGTATGGGTCACCTCTCCCTGACCTTTATGGCTTGGCTCTGTGGGTGACTCTCCTCTGATTTCCAGACTATTTTTATTAAATATATATCACCATATAAACCTCCTCTTCCCTAAGTTACTTGTAGTCATTAGGTTTCTGTATCCCACCCAGCCAATCCCACAGCCAGTCCATCCCAAATAAACATACAGAGGCTTATATTAATTGCAAGCTGATTGGTCTATGACTTAGGTTTATTACTTGCTAACTCATACTTTAAGTTAACTCATATTTCTATTTATGTTTAGCCATGTGGCTTGGTACCGTGAGCTCAGTGCAGTCTTCTCACCCCACTTTCTCTGTTTCTCACTGTTGAATACCCCTCTGTGCTTCCACTTCACAGAATTCTCCTACTCTGGTTGCCCCGCTTCTACCTCCTGTCTAGATGCTTGACTAATCAGCATTTATTTATTAATAAATATAAACCAATATTTACAGTACAAAAGCATAGTCTCACGGCAGTTACTTTTTGTTGGTATTTTATGACAGCATCAGAAATGACAGTGGGATTTGTCCACATAAATTTGACCACATAAATTGTGCTGCTAGTGGTACTTGTTAGAGAGAAGCTCAACAAGATCTGGAGTTAGGAGAAAATTTTAAAAATCATATAAAGGGGAGAAACTTAAAATATTTAGAAACATTGTGGTGGTTTGAATGAAGATGCCACTCACAAGTTCATAGGGAGTGGCACTGTTGAAGTTGTGACCTTGTTGGAGGAAGTGTGTCACGGGGTGGGCTTTGAGATTTCAAGTGCTCAAGCCAGGCCCAGAGTCACACTCTCTTCCTGCTGCCTGACAATCCAGATATAGAATTCTCAGTTTCCTCTCCAGCACCATGTCGGCCTGTGTGCTGCCATGCTTCCTATCACGATGAAAATGGACTAAACTTTTAAACTGTAAGCCAGCCCCAATTAAATGTTTTCCTTTATAAGAGTTGTCATGGTCATGGTGCGTCTTCACAGCAATAAAACTCTAGCTAAGACAAAGTGTGCCTTTATTGGAAGATAAGTTCAACACGAATTTTTGATTAAATATTACTGGCAGTGTACCTGAACAAATGGAGTTGCTATTATAGTCATCTATCAGTCATTTCCAATAAATAAAATCCAGACTACCCTGGAGGGTCCTGTTCTTTTGTAGTGTGATATGAAGCTTGGTCAGTCAATATCTCTGCGACTCAGAAATTAACTAAGGTCCAGAACTGCCATTCTGCCTTTGCTCATATATATTATATTGCATGTACTTTTTTGGTCCTAAAGCAAACTGAATAATGTTCTGCTGCCTAACTTCTCTAAGTTAACTCATTAATTGCTATCAAACCAACATGAGTTGTAACATATACTTTTTTTTTTTCTCCATGAAATTATTCCCTTGTTTGGAGGGAGAATAAATGTGGGATGTGGTTGGCCGGTCTGTGGTTGGTTGGTCTGTGGCTGTTTGAGCTGTGGTTGATGGTCTGGCTGTGGTTGGTCAGTTTGTGGTTTGTTGGACTGGAGTTGGTCAAGCAGTGGTTAGTTGGTTGGTTGGTTGGTTGGTTGGTTGGTTGGTTGGTTGGTTGGTCGGTCGGTCGGTTGGTTAGATGAATGGTTAATTGATTAGTCATTTAGAATTCCAAAATTCCAAACAGTAGTAATTTTATAAACTGAATTGTACCTAATCATTGCTGATACATTGAATCCCTAATTGGATCATAGTATTGGAACAAAAAATCCTTGGGAAGTAATTAGAATTAGCAAGTCCATGAGGTCAGTGTCCTCCTTATTTTCACCTTTGTGCCATTTGATGCAGCCTTCAGAACTATGAGCTAAATATACTCCTTCATTAGCACATGTCAGATGTTCTAAAAAGAGTATGTATAGGTAGAATCCCAGCATGCTCTGTATAAGCATTGTGTAACACTGAGAATAGATGCACCACCACCATAAAAAAAGTCATCAAGGCCAAATGTTTATAGTTTACAGGTGGAAAACCCCTGAACTGAGTATTTAAAACACCATGTAGTTTCAAGGGAGAACAGATTTAGTCTGAGCAGGAAGTAGGGACAAAAGAAACATATCAAGTCTGTTTGCTTAGTGATTATCTCAGCTACATACTGAAGAAAAGCTAAAATCCTTGTGTCCAGAAATGTCTTCATTTTGATTCATTTTCAGCATTCTGCAACAGGCAGAAAACTCCAGTGCGGTAAGTTTTAGGCAAAGGAATAGGAAGGAGATCTGAGGGTAAAAAGAAAAAGGGGGAAATGCAAAGATGTGAACTATCAGCTAAACACAGCAGCTGGATTTGGATGTGCACAGAAACAGCCAGCGTGGCCCACCTGGATCTACCAATTGGGAAACACTGAAATGAAGTTTGTAGAGGATGAAGGAGCTACATTAAGTCAGGACTTCTCAAAAGAACATAGACATTCCCTAAAAGATAAGACATAAGTTCACAAAATGTGCACAGAGAAGAGGCAGGGATGAAGGAGACAAGAAAAAACACAAGCCATACAGAACCTTTGATGAATGTGATGACATTAAAATTTGACTTTCATATTTTTAAAAACGAAAACACCATAAGCAAAGTAACAACAACAACAAAATGGGAAGAGATTTTCAATTCAAACTGCATAAAATTAACAAACTAGTGTGCAGAATACAAACTCCTACTCAGTATGAAGACTACATGGGAAGAATGAATACCAAATTTGCAGTATATTTCCCAAATAAACATACTGCTTAGGAAGGATTAGGAGGTGTAGCCTCTTGGAGGAGGTGAGTAATTGGGAATAGGCTTTGAGGTTTCAAAAGCCCACACCATTCTGAGTAAACGCTCTCTGCCTCATACTTGTGGATCAAGATGTAAGCTCTCAGCTACTGCTCCAGAACCATGCCTGCCTGCTACCATGATAATCATGGACTCTAACCTTCTGGAACCATGAACCCCAGATTAAGTTGCCTTGGTCATGGCGTTTTGTCATAGCAGTAGAAAAGTGACTAAGACAAATTTATTTCATATTTTAAAACGGTGTGTGCATGCATGTGTGTATATGTGTGTATGTGCGTGTGTGTGCATGTATGTGTGCATGCATGTGCGTGTGTGTGTGTGTGCATGCATGCGCATGTGTGTGTGCCTGCGCGTGCGTGCATGTGTGTCACAGTACTGAGTGGAGATCAGAGGACAACTTGCAGGAGTCATTTTTCTCCTTCCATGATATGAGGTTCCAGACACTGAACTCAAGATGTTTAGAAACAAAACATTTAGATGGGGCTCCAGCTGGATTTGACATGTCATCAGTATTTCCCAGTATTTCCATAAAACTCCATTCTCCTGTGTGAGTACTGGTGGCACTGGGCTTTGTGTTTCCTTTCTTTGCAGGGAGTAAGGGGAGATGAGAATTGACTTTGATTATAGGAAGGCAAATGCATGAAAATCTTGAGTTTCCAGATTAAATTGAGAGAACAGTTAGTAAGCTATCCTTTACGTTCCGAGGCCTCTGGGACTGGCTCTGTGATGCAGGGGCTTGCTCTCTGCACACCACATGTCTCATTTTCTAACTGGACCTCTTTTAGGTTCTAGCAATGAGGCCCTCAGAAGAGACTTCAAAATCACAGGAGGAAGGTACACCTCCTGTGTGCTTCCTGTTTGCTCCCTACCACTAACCATGCTTCTTCCTGGCCCCAGGGCAGCAGCTTAGTCCGGAAACGTGTACACCCAATTTCCAGCACTCAATCACCCACCATGATCCTCAAATGTCCAAGTTTCAGCTCCAAGAGACCCCTTTCCTAAGCAAGCTTTAGTAATTCCAACTTCTCTTTGTCCTTTTAGGCCAAAAATTGGCAAGTAGCTGCTTTTAGCCATGTTTGTCTCTGTAACGGCTATTGTCTCTACAACATTCTCAACCATATGGCAACAATTCTTTGCACCTGATTAATACGTCTTAACATTAAATTCTATAAGGTATAGTGGTTTCTCAGTTTCACAGTAACAAAATGACTCAGACGCTTATATTATCTTTATGCTGTTTGGCCTATGGCTCAGGCACATTGCTAGCTAGCTCTTACATCTTAAATAAACCCATTTCTATTAATCTTTCCTGCCACATGCCCATGGCTCACCTGTGTTCCTCACTTGTTTCTTCTTTGGCAGCTGGGTCAGTCTGTCCCTGACTCCGCCCTTCCTTTCTGATTCCTCCGCCTACTTTTTCTATGGTGCCTGTCAAGGGCCAAAACAGCTCCTTTATTTAAAGATTGATATTCACAGCATACAGAAAGACATTCCCACATCAGTTTGTGCTACAAAATTCATAAGCTATAAGAGACTAATAAGAGCCAGATACCAGAACTAGGAGTAAATGCAGAGGAAGGAGGTGAGCATAAAAAAGAAAGAAAAAACAAAAACAAAAAAACAAGGCTGTTGGAAAGTGTCAGTTCTCTACCTTGACTCTCTTTTCCATGTTGTTCATTCTTTGCCCTGACATCTGAGGGTTATAGTCCCAAAAGTATCCTGATCTCTGAACTGGGAGATGCAGACCTTATAAAGATGAGAATGTCATGCCCAGGGTCCTAGTGAGGGTTTCTATTGC
This sequence comes from Phyllotis vaccarum, assembly GCA_033318265.1. Taxonomy (NCBI): domain Eukaryota; kingdom Metazoa; phylum Chordata; class Mammalia; order Rodentia; family Cricetidae; genus Phyllotis; species Phyllotis vaccarum. Next base: position 93,192,786 of record JARWLC010000012.1, read on the forward strand.
TATGAAGAGACACCATGACCACAGCAACTCTTATAAAGAAAAACATTTAATCAGGGCTAACTTCTAGTTCCAGTTTAGTCCATTGTCATCGTGGCAGGAAGCATGTCAGCGTGCAGGCATACCTAGTGCTAGAGAGTAGCTGAGAGGTCTACATCCCAATCTGTAGGCATGACTTAAGCATCTAAAACCTCAAAGCCCATCCCCAGTGACACACTTCCTCAGACCAGGCCACACCTCCTAATTCTTTTCTAATAATACCACTTTCTAAGAGCCTATGAGGACATTTTTATTCAAACCTCCACACCCATAAAGAGTCATCTCACCCCATAGCACACTATGCTATGGGTACAGAGGCTTCCCAGCTCCTTTCCTCCCCAGAGGAGAAAGTACAGTGTCCCTGGAGCTGGAGAGATGGCACAGTGGTAAAAGAACACTTACTCTTCTTGTAGAGGATCAGATTTTAGTTCCCAGCACCTATTTTAACCATCTCTAATTCCAGCTCCAGAAGATCCAATATCCTTTTATAGGCCCCACAGGCATTTATAGGTACATACATATTACACACACAAATCAGTTGTATTACAAGGTCCTTTCCTGGAAAGCTGACACAAGGCTAAGAAGCGTTAGGAGATCTCAGCAAATATGCCATCAAATCAGTTAGGTTGAAATTCTAACTGTTAGAAACTCACATGATCAAGACCATGATGCAGTTGGCTTTCTTCTGGTTCTGCACTGTTGAATAAAATCAATACTGAACAGCCAATAACTATGAAACACACCAGGTAGCTTCTAATACAGGAAATGAGGATGGATGAGGACAAAGTGATTTTTGCAACCCACGGGTTTTGTTTGTTTGTTTTTCCTGGTTTTTCACCTCTTATGCCATGAATGCAGGGGAACCAGCAGCTCAGGCTCTTCTGCGGTTCTCTCACAAGTGAGCGTCTTTGGACCAAGCAGGCTGGAACCTCTCTTGAGCTGAGGTACTTTCTTCTTTGGCTTCTTTCCTATGCTGACCCTTTTCCTACTTGTTTTCCAAGGAGCTATCTTGGCTCTCAGAACACAGGCCAATCATCTTGAGAGAAGCTTCCTCAGGAGGACCAGAAGTTTCTAATTAGACTGGATAACACAAGACCCTGTTTCCAGAGGAGAGGAAGGAGAAAAAGGAAGAGGTGAGAGAGAGAAATGAAAAAAGAAGGGAGCAAGGGAAGACAAGAAGGGAGAAGAGAAAATAGAGAAAGAAGGGGGTCAGTGACCAAGAGTGCCCTGATGCTTTTCCAGGAGACCTTCGTTCTGTTCCCAGCACTCACAGCAGGGGCCACTACCAGCTGCAATTCTAGCTTCAGGGGATGATCCAACATGTCTGGTCTCCATGGGCACCTCTACTCATGAGTACATTCCTTCCTACCCCCACACACAATTAATAAAAACAAATCACTAAGCTTTTAACAATAATAAAGAATTTTTAAAAAGACCGAGAAATAGAAGAGGATAATTATGGAGGGCTGATGAGATTGGCTGAGTGGAGAGAGGCTCTTGTCAGGAAGCCTGATCACCTGAATTCAATCCCTGTAGCCCATATGGTGGAGGGAGAGAACTGACTCTCAGATGCTGTCCTTTGAACTCAATGTGCCTGTCATGGCATGCACATGCCATATATAACACACATACACACACAGCAAAGAGAAAGTTGATTTTTAAATGAGTAATTCAAGAAATAGTTGCAGAGTTGAAAAACTATAAATTGTCAAGAATAATGGACAAGAGCAGATCCACTGCAAGAAACATGCTATAAATTTGTGAAATCTGATTGGAGTAAAAATAAAATCTTACTAGTTCCCAGGGATAGAGAGAAATTAATGGTTTGCACACATAACTTAAGAGCGCTGAAGAAGCTGGTGGTGCTTGTGCATCCTTTAGTTCTGGCACTTGAGAGGCAGAGGCCAGCCTGGTTTGCAAAGTGAACTCTAGGACAGCCAGATCTAGAGAGAGAGAGAGAGAGAGAGAGAGAGAGAGAGAGAGAGAGAGAGAGAGAGAGAGAGAGAGAGAGAGAGAGAGAGAGAGAGAGAGAGAGAGAGAGAGAGAGAGAGAGAAGAGAGAGAGAGAGAGAACTTAAGAATTGCCAATCTCTTACTATTCCATTGGATACTCCACATTTCTGTAAAGAATTATCTCTAAGAATCCTGTCCCCACCAAACTATCACAAAACATGAGAGTAAAACAGAGACATTTGAGAAATAAAGTACATCAAATGTTTTCTATTTCCCATCCAAATCTTTATCCTCCAGTTGCTATTAAGAAGTGAACTGTACTAATGGAGTTTTTGAAGAGCAGAAGACAACAAGGTGATGCTGTTTGGCTACCATTCTGGTTTCCATGGATCCCTGTATCCATCACCAAAGGCCACAACTCTAGCCAAGCGTCCTTTCTTATAGCCACTCTCTCTAGGTCCTAGCAAATCCTTTCCCTTAATCTTTTAGGCTCAGTCTGTACCATCTGCCCCATCCCTTTGTTTACTCTGGCACATCAGGTTACTGTGACACTAAACATTGCAAAACCACCATGTGTTTCTATAATCTCCAGGTCCACTAGAGCTTGCTTGAGCCAGATGAACTCAGATAGACATCATTACTTCAAGCTTTATCACCCAGAAAAACAGCATTTCACACTGTACATAATGTGTAGCTGGAGCTACTCTATCCCTGTGCCTTTCATCCCCCTTAGCAGACATGTATCTCTAATGGCTGTATCCCAAGCACAAATGAGTACACTTGTCCCTTGACTTACAATGAGTTACCTCCAATAGACCCACCAAAGTTGAGACTATCATGAATGGAATGACCTTGATGCCCCTATCCTACTGAACACTAGAGTTCAATTCACCTTAAATGTGCTCAGAACACTCATATTAGCCTAAAGTTGGACAAATAATTAGCATAAAACCTGTTCTGCAATCAAAGGTTGTGTATCTCACACAAACTGCTATTATAAAAAAAAAAATAAAATGTAAGCAACACAATATGCTACACAGAGACTCAGTTGCTGATTGCCCTAAAATCATGTGACCAACTGGAAGCTTCAGCTGACTATTGTATTTTATGACAAAGAGCTAGCCTGGGAAAATAAGAATTTCTGTTGAATCTGTATCACATTCACACCATCACACAGTTGAAAATCTATAAGCCAACCCATCATAAAGCAGGAGCTACAATGGCTTCTTTCTCATCACTGTGATCAATTTACTTGATATAAAGTAAACTTATGAGAGGAGGGGTTTGTTTTAGCTTACAGTTTCAAATGTCAGTTTTTCAGAGCATAGAAAGCATTGTGGGTGCACAGCAGTGGGAGTGTGTTAAAGGTTTACGGTCATTTATGGTGGACTAGGCAATAAGAGCAGTCAAAATCTTCAAAAGCCCACTCCTATGCCCGCCCTCGTGACCCAGTTCACCAGCTCGGCCCTGCTTCCTAAGGGTTCCAAAACCTCCCCAAATGGGACCACCAGCTGAGGAACAAGTGTTCAAAACAGGAGCCAGTGTGGAGCATTTTACGTCCAAATAAGAACAGAAACTGTCTACCTGTGGTACCTATTTAGGCCTAAAATTAGAAATAGTATGATCTCACATCTCACCACCTGCCATTAGCCTCAACAGGTCCTATGATGTGAAAGGTACACTCTGCCCACGCTAAGGACATGAGAGGATACAGATGCAGACAGAGGTAAGCAATTAAACTCCATTGCTCTGGGCTGGAGAGAGATGATCAACAGTTAACAGAGCTTGCTGTTCTTAGTTCCCAGAATCCTCCATCAGACAGCTCACAACCATCCGCAATTCCAGCTCCAGGGGATTCAATGCCCTCTTCTGGCCTCTACAGGCACTGTTACACACATGTACACACACACACATACACACGTGCACGTATGCTTGCAAACACACACACATACATACATACACAGAAATAAAACAAAAAATATTGAATTACGTTGGAATTGGAATGATAGCTTGGTGGTTAAGAGCACTTATTGCTCTTATAGGAGACCGAGGTTTATTTCCTACATGGTGGCTTATAATTGCCTATAACTCCAGTTCCATGGAATATGATGCATACCAACAAAACACCTGTACACATACAATAGATCTTTTAAAAAATAAAGTGCATTACTTAATCTGTCACCTCTGCTTACATCTTTACATTTTTTTTATTAAATCCATCTCAATTACCCCCATTTGAGTGTGCCATATGTTGTCTTCCTGGCTGCAGATAAATGCAAGGATAGGTACAAGGAGGGGCTCAAAAGAACACACTCTTAAAATAGTAGTCTGGTATTTTGTTGCTCTCATGTATTTGAGAATCACACCACCACCCTCCTCACCAGGAGAAGGTAGAATACACTGGCAGCCCAAGGTATTCAGTGAAATAACAGTGGCAACCTATCACCGGTGGCAGGTGGAAGGCAACAGAAATAAAGGAACTATGGTACTTAGTTGCCATGGTAACAATAGTGATTGTAGAGACTATCGTCAGCTGATGGGTTCTGATGGCTCTAAGAAGGGTAAACAAGGGGGGGGGGAATATATCGTGTCCTTAATACCCAATTCAGAATCTGATGGGAAGTCAGAAGTCTCTCCAGCATCTTTAAAAGAGTCCACCTCCTTTGGTCATTGAACTGATCTAAGAACCAGTACTAAATATTGTTTTAACAGTTACAGGGTTAAAAAAAATAGTTAAGTACTGAAATCTGGAAAACTGGTGGTAAATCAGTAAAAAAAAGAATCTAAAGAGATATATGCGTCCCTCCCTTTGGCATCCAGACTACAAAAACAATATCCCCGAGAAATTACAATTTTCACAGGAATCTTATGCCAGGAGAAGACGGAAGCCTAATGGCAGCCAGAGGAAGACATTGTCTCCTACAGGGGACATAGACTTCCAACTGTTCTGACATACCTAAGCTGGGGCTGCTTAGCGATTCACACCTTGGCTGTACTACTTCAGGCTCATGCCAGGGCCCTGAAGACAGACTAGGAGGGCTACTGGCCACCCTTGTCCATCTTCCTCTGATATAAGTATATAGGTTTCTCTTTTCTGCTTTTCTCTTGTTTAAGTGGCCTATTGAAAACAGAAGGCCAAACCTGGCTTATGTATAAGATCTGACAAGCTCAGGCTTGAGCCTAATAATTCTACGAACAGTATGACAATTCAGTGAAAAGGCACTTGGCTAGCATGTAGAAGGTTCTGGATTAGATCCCCACTGTTGGGCAGAAATGCCTCAAAATCTCCATCTTCAGCCTCTCACAATAAGTTACTTGTGCTAATGGGAAAGTAGTGAGACCTTGGGATGTTAGGGAGAGTTATACAGATACAAGTGAGACCAGAATCTAAGCTGAAAATCACCCTGTACCTCTAACAGGAGGTTTGTAGTTGTTCACTTGCAATAAATTTTTAAAAATGCTGAAGATCATACCTTAGAAAGGTGCTATCCAATGAAATGTGATTTTCCTAAATGTCTACTTCCATGGTCTTCCACTGCTTCCAAACCCACAAGGAGAATTAAATTCCAACCCTCGGATGATAAAAGTGTAAAACCTAAGAGCAGATGGAATTTCTACCTAAAGAATAGCAGAAGTTCAAAGCATTAAGCCAGGAGTCTGGGGATCATATGTTCAAGTGGGTTTTATAGTTGTTGGGTCAAGAAGACTATAACAAGATTTGATCTGGATGAACACTCTGATGGGAAATTGGGGTTTATTGGCAGGATCCCAGGAAGTAGCATGGAGTTAGATAAGTTGTCCAAAAGCAACAAATAGCAAAACGGAAACATCAGAACTTCCCTGGAGCAGAGCAAGCATGGGTAAAGAGTTAAAATGCTAAAGGATGGTAGAAAAGTAAACTAGATGCACTGTATGTGCTTTGATCCATGACTGGCTTGGCCAGAGGACCAAGGACTTTAAGAAATTAACTGAAACTCCTACAACTGATAAACATTTCCATTAAAGTAGCTGGACACAAAATTAACTCTTTCACACACAAAGAGTGGCCATTTCATATACAAATGACAAATGGACTAAGAAAGAACCCGGGCACATAACACCTTTCACAATAGCCTCAAATAAAATATCTTGGTGTATAACTCCAGTCAAGCAAGTGAAAATCTTGTATGATAAAAACTTCAAGTCATCGAAGAAGATATCAGAAGATGGAAAGAGCTCCCCTAATAAATATGACCACCCTATCAAAAACAATTTACAGATTCAGCACAGTCCTCATCAAAATTCCATTAATTCCTCACAGACCTTCAAAGAACAAATTTTAGCTTCGTATAGAAACACACACACACACCAGAATAGCTAAAACTATCCCTAATAACACAAGAACTGCTGGAATTATCACCATCTCCAATTTCAAGTTGTACTACAGAACTATAGTAATAAAAATAGCATGGTACTGGCACAAAGACAGACATGCTGATCAATGGAATCAAATTGAAGATCCAGACCTAAATCCATACACATATGGATGCCTGTATTTTAAACAGAAGCCAGAAATACATGCTGGAAAAAAGACAGCATCTTCAGTAAATGATACTGGTCATACTGGATGGCTGTGAGTAGGAAAATGCAAATAAAGCCACATATTACACACTGTACAAAACTAACTCCAAATGGACCAAAGACTTCAACATAAAACCAGATTCACTGACTCAGATAAAAGAGAGAGTGAGAAATGACCTTGAACTCATTGGCATAGGAAAAGATTTTCTGAACAGAACACCCAGAGCACAGGTGCTAAGATCAACAATTAATAAATGAGAAGCTTCTGCACAGGAAAAGACACTGTCATTCAAACAAAATGGCAGCCTACAGAATGGGAAAGAATGTTTACCAACTACAAATTCAATGATGGCTAATATCCAAAATATATAAAGAAGTTAAAAACAAGGTATCGTGAAAATAAATCTCCGATTTAAAAATGGGGGTATATGACTAAAAAGAATTCTCCGTAGAAGAATTTCAAATGGCCAAGAAATACTTAAAGCGATGTACAACATCCTTAGGCATCTGTAAATGCACATTTATCTTGCCCCTGTTAGAGTAGCCAAGATCAATAAAACAAGTAATAGCTCATGCTGGTGAGGATGTGAGGTAAAGGGAATATTCATCCATTGCTGGTGAGGGTGCAAACTTGTACAGACACTGTAGAAATCTGGGTGGGGTAGTTCTTTAGGAAGATGAAAATTAATGTACCTCAAGATCCAGCTATGCCATTCTTGGGCATATACCTAAAGAATGCTTCATCCTACCAGAAAAACATTTGTTCACCATGCTTATTCTCTTACAATCATAATAGGCAGAAATTGGAAACAACTGCAATGCCCCTCAACAAAAAATAAAGAAAACGTGGCACATTTATACAATGGAGTATTACTCATCTGTTTAAAAGATGAAATCATAAAACTCATAGGTTAAAAAGATGGAGCAAAAAGAAATTAATCCTGAAGGAGATAGCCCAGACCCAGAAAGACAAATATATGGTATGTATTTGCTTAAATATAAACATTAGCTCTTAAGTCAATGATAAGCTACAATCTGTAGAACCACAGTAAGGGACTAGGGGTGGCAGAGAGATTTTATTAGAAAATGACAAGAGAACAGATAGTTATGGATGGATGGATGGATGGATGGATGGATGGATGGATGGATGGATGGATGGATGGATGGGGAGAGGAGGAAGGACAGGGAGAGGCTACTAGGAGAGACAGCTAAAGTTAGTGGCCATTTGAGGGGTATCATTGAAACCTAATAAGTAAGATCTTCCCAAATATATACACATATTAAGGAGAACTAAATTAAATAACCAAATAATGGAGAGACAGAACCCTACTGTGCATGTCCTGTCACCAAATGAGGCTCCCAGCCCCAGGGCTGGGCTATAGCTAACTGAGTTGTTGGATGAAGGGATCCCAGGAGAATCCCCAAACAATCTAGCCTGTTGCCAAGACTATAGGTTGCTCTCCACAAACTGACATCATGACCCCATCGCTGAAGACAATACCTACAAAACTCATTCATTAAACATGGAGAGGTCACGCTGATGGCTGCATAGAGCCCTCACTCCTACGTTTTGGCATCTTTGGTACAGGAAGGTACTCTGGACGCTACCAAAAGAAAATCATAAACACCACCCCAGTCACAAACACTTTAATCTACAATGATGTCCGACCTGTCAAATATGCTAGAGCAATGATGGCACAAGGCTTCTGGGAGTAATCAGCCAATATCTGATTTGACTTAAGTCCCACTCCATGAGTCCCAGCACCTGACATTGTTTGGGTGACCAAGACTGGAGACTATAGACAGCCCAGGAACGTAAGTTAAAACCAAATACTACTGCTGTTAAAAACAAACAAACAAAAATCAATAAAAATGACTCCTAATGACATTCTGCTACACTCAAATATCAGTGCCTTGGTCAGCCATCATCAGAGATGCTTCCTCCTGCAGCTCATGAGAACAAATACAGAGACCCACAGACAGACATTATGAAAAAGTGAGAGACCTTGGAACAATCAACCCTAAGTGAGATGTCTCCATAAAACCCCTCCCCTCAGAGCTCAGGGAACCCTGAAGAAGACGCGGTAGAAAGAGTGTAAGAGCCAGAGAGCATGGAAGACAGCAGAAAAATAAGGCCCCTTAAATTTAAAAATGCTATGTAAAACTCACAGAGACTGAGGTAGCATGCACTGATCTGTACCAGGTCCTTTGCATATATATTATGGTTTCCGGCTTAGTGTTTTTATAGGATACCTGAGTGTGCAAAGAAGCGGGTCCCTGCTTCTCGGGCTCTTGGCCTCTCGTTTTCTGTTTGATTGTTCAATTCTGACGTGTCTGTTTTTATCTTTCTGGACTTTATTGTATTATTATCCCTTAGAAGCCTGTTTGTTTTCTAGTTAGAAACAGGAAGGAAATGGGTCTGGATAGAAGTGGAGAGGGGTGGAGAGACTGGAAATAAAAATCAGGGTGTATTATGCAAGGAAAAAAATCTTTTTTTCAGTAAAAGGGGAGTAAATAAGAAGGCACATATGCTTAAAAATAAGAATAGAAGGAAAAAAATTATTGAACTGATTCTAATAATAAAACCTGAAATGCCACCTTAGTTCTTAATGAAAGTAAAACAGATTCCCCCCAGACAGTGGTGCTGCATGCCTTTAATTTCAGCTCTTGCGAGGCAGAGGCAGATGAATCTCTAAGTTGGTGGCTAGCCTAGTCTACAGAGTGAGATTCAGGATGGCCAGGGCTACAAAGAGAAACCTCTGTCGTCTCAAAAACCAGAAAAGTCATGGTCAAGATGGAGTTTCGTTCTAATATCGGTGCTATGTATACTTATTTTGTGATTTTTGGCCTTAGAATGTGTATTTTGAGTCAATGTTAAGTAGCTGGGAAATTCCTGATTCATAGAGTGGGATTTACTATGGCTTGAAGTGGGTACTGAGTGACAAATAGAAGCCCCTAGAATCAGCCAAGCCCAATCCAGTCACCCTTACTAAGCTAGTAACCCAAGGGCACCATGGGGGGGGGGGGGGGTGTTCACAGACTGTCCTGCTTAATGTTGATTACACACAGGCAGAGTTGTGATTCCAACCACATCTCTGCTTAGTTTCCTTAGTGGCTCGTTCAGTTCCCACAGACTTTTTGGAAAATGCACCTATGAGTGGTATCATCCATGACTGATTCTGTATATAGTAACTTTGTGGAGCTAAGTAGTACAGCCTTTGGAAGCTGGTATGTGGACAGTAGCTTAATGAAATCATTTTCCTGCCAGTCCTAGCACCAAAGATAATCAGAAGCAACTTAACTTCTTGTAGAAAAGAGAGAGGTATGCTACCCTTCAAACCTCAGCCTACCCTAAGAGAGTCTTGAGATACCGAGGTGACTAAGCGTGCTAGAGAACATTGCGCCAGTTGTTAGTAATGTGATAGAATGCTCAAAGACTTGTCACATTAGTGGAGATTCAAAAGATCAGAGTTCATATCATGATACAGTTTCTAACATAAAGAGCAAATGATTACTCACCACCACAGAGCTGCTTGCCTGTCGTGTATCTGACTTTTATGACAGTTTAACTCAATGCACAGGCTTTTCCTTTCCTTCTTTCCTCCTCCAGGCAGCTGCTGAGATTTACAGCTTGCCTGTCCTGGAGTCTCTCCTTTAAACTCCAATAAAACTGTCCATTTTGAATAGGTTTTATTTTGCTTGGAAATAAAGGAAGGGGAAAATGGCCCCATCTATCAGAAGAAAAAGAAAAAGGCCAGGTGAGTGGGCAGTCTCTGCAGACTTTAGAGACCTGACATGGGCCACATGTGAACGTTTGCTTTCACTCTTTGCTCTGAAAACTCCCATGAGGCTGCCAGTTTCAAGTAGGGTCCAAAATAAGTGTAGCAGAGAATCCGGTTCCCACAGCCAGAGATCAGGACAGGCAGGACAGTCCCTGCCATTGTTCTGCACAGCCATAGAGAAGGGAAGCTTCTGAATGAAAGAAGTGTGGAGCCATATGCTGAAAGGATGTCAGTGGCTGGAATTACATCAGACAATAACATGAGGTGAGGAAAATGGACTTAGTGTCCCTGGAGAAACATTTGCACAGTGTGGCGACTACGGCCTCTTTCACTTGCTATATCTGAGGATCATTTATTTTATGCTTTAAAAATGTGTTCTGGTTTTTTGGAGACAGGGTCTCACGGGCTAGCCTTGAACTCATGGCAATTCTCCTGCCTCAGCCTCCCAACTGCTAGAATTTTAGGTGTGAGCCACAATGCCAGCTATTTAATTTTTAATTATCCCTACAAACATAAAACTGTACATATTTATGGGCTACCATGTAATTTTTCAATATATGTAAACATAGTATGATGTTTAAGTCAAGATGAACATTGACCTCAAGCACTCAACATCTATGGTGACAACAGTTTAAAAGTAGTATATGGGGGAGGCTGTACTTTGCTTTGGTTTTACTTTTGGTTTTTCAAGCCAGAGTTTCACTGTGTAGCTCTGGCTGTCGTGGAACTCACCCTGTAGGACACTTTGACCTCTAACTCAGAGGTCTACATGCTTCTGCCTCTCAGGTGCTGGAACTAACAGCATTTGCCGACACTGCCTGGTTTGAGATTATTATTGCTGAAAAATATTTCCTACTCCAAAACAAAACAAAAATATTTCCTACTCCCTAAAAGAAGGCTTCTTTGAAGAAGCAGGAGTTGGATGTCTAGAGACGGCTTCTGAGAATTTCTTTTACTATTTATTTGTTTGTTTCTTATTTACCTTATGTATATGTATGTGTATTCCTATATAAGTACACACATGCCTGAGTATATGTGTGTCCCCACAGAGGCCAGAAAAGGGTGTCTTGGATGGATCTCCTGGAATTAGAGCTACAAACAGTTGTGAGCCTGCTTGTGGGTGCTAGGACTCAAACCTGGAACCTCTGGAATAGCAGCCATCTCCCCAGGCCCCCAATCAGCCCTGAGAGGCCAGAGAGAGGAGAGGAACAGATGCTCTACCTCTGGCTATGACCAGGTTAAAAATAAGTGGCACCACATACTCACCATTCTAACATTTGTCAACAGATGGGAACACCTATGGTGGTCTCCCCATGTACCAAATCCTGTTCCCCATGAGATGGTGTTTTAACACGGCATCTTTAAAGGCCTTTCAGCCCTGAGGGTGAATCCCTCATGATGAGATTAGTAACTTTATCAGAAAAGAGGCCTGGTGGCCCATGCCTGTAGTCCCAACGCTGGAGGGCAGAAGTAGGACGATCACTCACGAGTTTAAGGGCAGCCTGAGCTACATAATAAGTTTCAGGCCTATGTGGGCTTCATAGTCTCAAAACAAAAACAAAAACAAACAGAGCTGGCTTCTCCTCTGTTGCCCCTCACCACCATGAGAGAATGCACAAAGAGGACTGTTGTCTGTAGACCAGGAAGATAGCCCTCTTCAGGGACACTGGGTTAGCCAGCACCTTGGTCTTTAAACCTCCAGAACTGGGAGACATAAACAGTTGTCATTTAAGACATCAGTCTTAGGTGTATCAGTGATAGCCATGAGCAGCACTCGCTAATATCCAGTGAATTATGAGTGTGCTTTCTTGGAAATTGTTTTGTTTTTATTTTTCTGGTTTTTAAAGCAAATATATATCTGTCGATCTTTTTTTATTTTTTTTTGAGGATTTCATACATTCATATAATGCATTTGATCATATTCATTCTGTCCTGGATACACCTCCACTCAGACACCCTCCCTTTACGTCCTGTATTTCTTCTTTCATGTAGCTCACTGACATGGGTGTTGCTCATATACTCATGAATGTAGGTGGACACACTAGAACATGGCTGACCTATCAGAGACCTCACCATTAAATATAATTTACTAGCCCTCCCCCAGAAGCCATCAACTGTCAGTAGTTTCTCAGCTAAGGGAAGGGGCTTGTAAGTTCTTACTCCCTCCAAGCTGGAATATTGATTGGCTTGATTTTGAACAGGTCTTGTATAGCAGCTACACTATGGGAGTGCAGCGGCCATGTCATATCCATAGGCATCGTTTCACTCTATGACTCCATACAATCTTCCTGCCTCCTCTTTCACATTGGTCTCTGAGTCTTGGGAAGAGACGGAGTGTGTTAGAGGTTTCTTTTGTGGCTGGGCACTCCACAGACATTTATTCTCTACAGTTTGAACAGTTGTGAATTTTTGCACTCATGGCCATTCATGGAACAAAGAAACTGCAGTAGTAACCAATCTATTAATGTCAAGATGCAAAGGGAGATGGTAGTTTGATACTATGTCCATTCAGGAAAATATTAGTAGTAGTTTTACCCCCTGGGTACCAGCCATGGATTCCTAGTCATGGATACTTACCAGGCACACATCTCCTCCTGAAGAGCAGGCCTTAAATCCAATCACAGATCAGTTAGTTAGCCCCATAACATTCATTCCACTGTTGCACCCAGGAGCATATCTTGCCATGCTTGTCATTATCATTCACAACTGAGTAAAACTTTTGATGACTTTTGTACTCCATCAGCCTGCAAAGCTGCTTCAGAGAGGAAGCTTCCTGGTCAGTATCAACTTGATTTCTCATTGTCCTGTGTTGTGGGACATTTGTACACTGTGTGAAAGTATATTGCTGTGATTGGGTTAATAAAGAGCCAAATGGCCAATAGCTAGGCAGGAGAGGAAGTAGGGGAACATAATTGAGGTGTAAAGGAGATGCCAAGGAAACATGGGGGAACTGGACAGAGAGAATGAACAAAAGGTTTAAAAAAAAAGCCACAAGACAAAATGTAGATTGATATAAATGAGTTAACTTATGTTATAAGAGCTAGTGGGTCAAGCCTAAGCGAAGGCCGAGCTTTCATAATTAAGAAGTCTCCATGTCATTATTTGTAAGCTGTTGAGAAACAAGAAAGCTTACTGCAGTCCTCTGGCCGTATTTTGTGGTGTCTTCAACAGTAAAATCTTACCACGAGGCTCTGGTGGGTAATCAAAAGCAATAATAATGTATTATTGGGGCGGTGGGGTGGCGTTCCTCCAGGATACCCCTGACCAACAGACTGGAGGTAGTCTGATCCACACGTGGCACTGGCCTTTTATTTGGCATCCTGTGACTTGACCCACATGTTGAAGTCTTTGTACCATATGGCTTCAGCCATCATCTCTATCTATCTCTCCAAGAAGTGCATTAAAGTGATTCTCTGGCCAGCTGAGTCTGTGATGGCTGAGAAGCAAAAAGAACAGTTAGAAGCTCTGAACAGTTAGCAGCCTCTGGAGTAGGAAAGCAGAAAGGGGTGTGATCTGGTTGTATTGTGGAGACCCAGGCAGTCCGGAGCCAAGGTGCAGAGCGCAAGCAGAGACCGGCTGCAGCAGGGGCATTACAGTCAGGCAGTCCCGGAGCCAAGGTGGCAAAGGCACCCACACGCGAGTGTGCGCCCTTCTGGGACTGTGATGACACCCCGGGGAGTTCTAGGCAGCACAATAATTTGTTGCTCCCTAACCACACAGTTGTCAGTGGTGGTAGCGCTGATGTTATTGTTGTGGTTTAGCGCTTGGCAGCCTCCAGGCGCCTTGCTCGCTGGCTCTCAACAGTGGTTCTCAGCAGCTCTCTGCCAACTCCTAGGCACAGCCTCCCCAGCACCGAAGTTCAAGGCAGGCTGGCCTCCTCCTCCTTGTCCTCTTCCTCCTCCTACTCCTCCTCCTCCTTCTCCTCCTCCTCTCCCTCCTCCAGGACCCAGGCAGTGCACAGCTAGAGTGGGGGCAGACGAGATGCTGAGGTACTAATTGTATTAATGAAAATGGCAAACACACATCCTTTCCATCTGGCAGCACAAAGAAGAGGCTGTTGGGGATGCAATTACCCACTACAGGAGAGAGTAAAATATTTGTCAGGTTTAGCAATAAAATTAATATCCCCCAATTACTAGAGCCTCACTAATGAGATAAATCCAAATTGCCCTCCTAGTTGCAAGAGGAACCTGTCACATAAAAATCCAAAGTGCTATGTTTTGTTTTGTGGGGTTTTTTTTTTTTCTAAACCTGGGAATTGCTGTCACCAAGACAGGCATTGTACAAGTCTGACAATTCAGAAGAGAAGCTAGAGATGACACTCTGATGGCTGCTGGAGTCCCCTGTCATCACATCAAATGAGGGTGTTGGAGTGGTGTCTTCTGTGTCCACGACTACCTGAGACCTATAAGACAAGATGCCTGAGAACTGACGACTCCAGCACCCTGACCCACTTAGCTACGTTTCCCACTTCATCTTCCAGGACTCCCACAGTTAGTGGTATAGTAGCCCACTTTCCATCCGATAATGCAATTTCCGACATATTTTTCCTCTATGAAATTTGTATACAGCAAAAGCTGGGTTTGCTTTGGGCAGAGCATATGCTTCATATTTATTGGAATAAGTTTTCTAGTTCCTTAGCATTCTGTTCACTGATATTCCGTATGTTAAAAATATCTCTGCTTTTCCCCCAATACTCAGTAGTAGGCAGCCACAGTTTTCCTCTATAGTTTTTCTGGGCAGAAACCAGAACATGTTCTCTACAGCCTGAGGGAGTTTGCTATACCTTGGCAGAGCCTGACCTGATTTCCCACCCATGAAGAGAAATATGATTTTTTTTTAACTTTCCACTAGTTTTACAGATAATGATACCAGGCAGCTTCATTCCTGGGAGCCAGGACATTTATTTCAGAAAAATAAAAGTCAAACACCTTGTTTCTCACTATGGAAGTCTGGAATTCTAATCTCTGGTGCATGAGGGGAACCTGTTTGTGCAGGAGGTAAAGAGAAAGGAATCTAAATGCTGGCGCTTTTGACACCTCAGGAGATGTGGTGAGCTCAGCAAGTGCACACTTCCCAAGAGGGATGGGCTGTGATTCTCTGAGGACCTCATATACTGAGCCCATTGGTAGGTTGTCTCTGGGATTTCCCGGAGGTTCAGTGCAGGGCTTCTTCAGATGCAAAAGCCACCTTCTCAGCAACAGGACACTGACTTCGCAACTCCAGCAATAAGGGAGCAACAAACAGGCTGGTGCTACTCACAGTGATAGAATCGGCAGGATCAGAATCCAAACTCACAGCTCTGTGTACGAGAGGGAGAAACAGGCAGGCAGAGCCTGAGGCAGGGGATCTGGAGTCATACTTATGAGAAAAGAACAAATTCCTTGGAAGAGTCTTCGGTGAAATGTGTCCTCATCTGTGCTGTTGGAACACACACACACACACACACACACACACACACACACACACACACACACACACACACACACGCTCCTACCTCTTCAAAATCTACTTACAAGAATCCTTGTAGCCCTGTTGTCTTGATTGAGTGAAGGAGCTTCCACAGTAGGGCTACTGCTTGAAGGGCTGTCTTCCTAGACCTAGTCTCAAGGAGAACACTGAACCAGACCAAACATCCACTCACTGCTTTAGATATTCTTTTTTCTTTTGTCAATTGACTGTCCATGGTTTGATGTATCCTTTGGCATGTAAACAGCGTCAGCAAATGTCTATGGTATGCTTTGCTGTACTGGGGATACGATGATGAAAAGCAAGACAGAGAAATGGTGTGCCAGATCAACCCATCAAAGCTGATTCCACCAATTATAAAACCAGAGCCGTTTTTATGTGAGAAAGAATTGTAATCACAGCTCCATCTTGGGCTACCTGGAAAATAGCATTCCCTGCCTTGGCAATAGCAGTTGAATCTCCCACCTGGTCTCTGAGCAACTGCAACCACAAGTAAGAAGTGAAGAAAGCAAAATGTAATGAGTGTCTCATTATATGTCTGGCTATACTAGTTTTTCACATAGATCTCTGGAACCGACTCATTGCTCTTATTTTACTGTTGAAGAAGCCAATACTCAAGAGCTACGGAAGCCATTTAAGATCACATAACTGGGAACCTAAAATTTGAGTCATGCTACAGACCCATGTTTCTTCTAGTTATCAGCCAATCAACTCCATTTGAGGCTTTGGCCAGAATGGATGAGGAAGCAAAGAAAAATGAGGACCCAAGTTACTCTTAGGTGCTGGGGGATGTCCACGGGGAAATGGAACATGCAGATATGGGTAGAGAAATTACGTGTAGGTCTGTAGCTCTGAAATCAAGCTCTGGATACACCAGGTTTCCTGATGCCGTTTAATTTATCTACCCCTGGGAGCCGTAGGAGCAACCGTGTGTCCAAGTCTGCACTATCCAGCTGGAGCTAAACCCTCTCTCCCTGGTGTTTTCTAGGTGAGATGCTGTAGGAGTGTTGCAGAAGCAAGCCAGGGTGTGAGTAATGAAGGAATTGCTTATGTAATAGGAATCCACACCATCTAGGGTACGCCGACCTCTCTGGGAACCAAGGAGCAAGAATCTTTCCCAAGGTTCCGTCTGGAGTTCGTTCACAAGCTGTAGTCACCTTCTCCAGTTTCTTGATAAAAAAGCCTTCTTCCTCCCTGTTCTTCAGGAGAGACCCCTCCCCCAAGGCATGCCTCTTTCCCTTTCACATTCTTGCTTTTACGTGGCACCTCTCTGGGCTCCTGCCCATCCCTAGTTTGTCGCTCAAATGTCTTCAGCCTTTTTGGAAGTGCTACGATGACTGATTCCCGCCCCCCCCCCCCAGGCCCAGCAAGGTTATCATGGCTTCTAATTATCAAGCTGTGAGCAGAGGAGGGATGTCAGCAGCTTCTACTTAAGATGAAATGTCTCAGCCTGGAACCCTGTTTTCCAATTCCTCCTCCGCTAATTACTTCTGTGTCCTGGGAAATTCACTTACCTCTCTTGACCTCAGTTTCTTCCTTCATAGCAGGGGATTAAACTAGATGTCTTAGAGAGTCTTGGCAGTTTCCTGGTGTTGATGACTTTACTTGGAAACCTGAACTACCTTACATCTTCATTCGTTCCGTAACTTTGGAAATGGCAAAGCTCCATGGGTTGGTTGCAATGGACCACATAAGCATGCTCAACAACCCAAGGCCCTTCCCTGCAAGCATGTATCCACTCACTGAGTTATCCTTCTTACAGCACGGTTTCTGACAGATTTGGCTCCAGACACCCTACTAGAGAGGTGTCAGCGTTACTTTCTGACCCCTGCTCTTTACCCTGAGCCTTCTCTCCACACTTGGTCTTCCGGCCATCCAGGAAGTTGCTTCTGCCCAGAAGGTGGCTGCCTAGCAGTCAGTCCCTCTCACAAGTTAGAGGAGGCCAGCTAGAAGGGGAGACTTGCTCCTCACCCCAACCACCCGCATCTCAGCCACAGGACAGTTTTGCTCTGCTCTACACGCCCTGCGTGGGCTGGCTCCTGTTGCTAGGAGAACCTGACCATTTACATTTCCTGCTGTTTTTATTTTAGATTAGCAGCCACACTGCTGCAAGAACACAGGGTATTTTAAGAGAGACAGAAAAAGAAAGGGTGAGGGAAGAACCTAAGGAAAGCCCTCCTTCCCAAGGACCTCCCAAATACCAAAAGCGATAACCATGCAGACCCCGACCCAGGCAGCTTCTTGCCTTCTCTCTTTTCCCCCAACAGTGACACAGAGCCGTTCTGAAACCTTCACCAGCACCTTCCCGCACACAGGAATGTGATAGCACGGTTTCCTTCCAGGGAAGGCAGAGGTCAAACCTTGAAATCAACCTAACACATACAGCAGCATTAAAAAAAAAAAAAAAAAAACAACTAAACAGAAACCCTTTGAGACCCCAAACACCTCATCTCCAGACACTTTCCAGCTTTCTCCTTTGCTCTGGTTCATTCTCTCCCACGTCTCCCAGATAAATGTGTGACTTTTCCTACCAGTCGTCACAGAGACCTCTGTTACCTTTCTACCTTTGCCTCTAAAATCCTAGGCCCTTATACCACTGCCTTTCATGAGACCAATAGTCGGGCCTTCTCTCCGTTTCTGGAAGCTGGTCTTTCAGTCCTTTTTAATGCTAGCTCCTTCCTTGATTTTATGATGTCTTGCTTATTGTAGATTCTCCTTAATACCCTGTAAACTTTAAGATGAAATGTCTCAGCCTAGAACTCTGTTTGCCAATTCCTCCTCTGCTACTAATTACTTCGGTGTCCTGGGAAATTGACTTCCAGGTTTTGTTTTATCATGTAAATATTTGGTTTTCAAGACAGGGTTTCTCTGTATAACAACCCTGGCTATCCTTGAACTCTCTTTGTAGACAAGGCTAGCCTCAAACTCACAGAGATCCACCTGCCTCTGCCTCTTGAGTGCTGAGATTAAGGACACCACCACCACCACCCAGCCATCTTATTATATTGTGTTCTATTTTAATATTATCTCTTAGAAGTCTGTTCATTTCCAATGAGAGACAGAAATAAGTGGATCTGAATGGGAAGGGAGGTGGGGAAGAACTGGGAGGAGCTGGGAAGGGAA
Organism: Phyllotis vaccarum; assembly: GCA_033318265.1. Classification (NCBI taxonomy): domain Eukaryota; kingdom Metazoa; phylum Chordata; class Mammalia; order Rodentia; family Cricetidae; genus Phyllotis; species Phyllotis vaccarum. The sequence goes on from JARWLC010000012.1 coordinate 93,211,708, forward strand.
ACTGCAATCAGAATATTATGTGAGAAAGGGACCTATTTTCAATAGAAATAAGTAAGTCGAGTAGTGGCGATGTACACCTTCAATCCCAAAACTCAAGAGGTAGAGGGTGGAGGATCTCTGAGTCTGAGGCTAGCCTGGTCTACAGAGTGAGTTCCAGGACAGCCAGGGCTACACAGAGAGATCCTGTTTTAAAAAAAACCAAACAAAAAATTAATAATAAAAAAAAAAACTTTCTCCATCCCCACCAGGCACATACAGAGCCCCAATAGGAAGTGTATGCCAAGAAACACTCCCTCCCACTAGAAAGAGGGATTTTAAACAACACGGTGAATATAGTCATGAAGATATGACACAGAGTTGCAAGAAGACTCCTAGGATAGGATCAGGGTAGAGAGGCTAGGGGAGAATGATTGAGCAAACCGGTGGAGAAGGATTGAGAGTCCACCACAGATGCCAAGGTGCAAAGAAGGAAGAGAAATAACCTGTAAGGAATACACCCCCTCCCTGGGGTCCTAACCAGACAGACTTTCAATTCGCCCTCCTACATCTTTCCCAACTGTAGCTTTTTCAAGGAGGAAGAAATGTCTTCTCTTCCTTTGTCCATCTGTTCCAGATGTAGGGAGCAAAGTGCTGCTAGGATGATGATGATTATCAGGGACTAAATAGAGCCTTTGCTAGATGCTCAGCCGGAAAACCCACGCCAAGCTATGCTCCTCAGTGAAACAGGCGCCCTTTATTCTTATCGTTATTATCATCATTATTATTCGACAGTTTCATACATGTGTAATGTATTCTATTCACTTTCAAGCTCCAATTACATATTCTTCCATCCTTCTCTCTCTCCCACTGAGCCCTTTCCTCTTCCCAACAGGTTCTTATCCTGTCTCCATGGCCTATTGTTGTTTTTCATGTATGACCCACTGAGATGAACTAGCCCTTGTTTTTTGTGAGTGTGAATGAGGTGTTATTTACTAAAGCCTGATTTACTAATGGCTGCTCCAGAGCAGAGAGTGACTCCTCCCCCCTCCACATCTGATAAAAGCTCTTCAGCTGGAAGTACATGTAGTGAATTTACGATATTAAATTGTAAATAATTGTCCCACCTATGAGTTTAATAAAAAGCTCTGACTGGCCAAAGGCAGACAGGAAGTGTGAGTGGGGCTACCAGACTAAGAAAACTCTGGGAACAGGAAGAACAGAGCAGAAATGCCACAGAGACTCCAGAGTTGCCAGACAAGCCAGAAGATGCAGAGGACAACTATACTGCTCTGAGAAAAGGTATTGAGCTGCATGGCTGAACAGGGTAAGAATCATGGGTTAGTTTAAGGGTAAAGAGTTAGAAAGTTATATGCCTGGGCCTTAGGCCGATCAGCCTAAAATTAATGTAAGCATCTGTGGGTCTGTGGGTCTGCAGGTCTAAACCTTGAAGCTAGGCCTGAAAGTCTGGGCCAGAAACCTGTCACTGCAAATGGCAGCCAACATGGGTAAAATATACCCACATAAAGCCATAGAAAGCTTAACAACAGTCTAGAGCACAAAAATGAAACCAAAAACAGCTTCCAAGTTGTGTCTCTCACATGAGCCATGGTACAGAGATGCCCTGGTGAGGCATGTGGGCTTGGGCTACAAAATGGCAGGCTTTTGGAGTGCAGTTTAAGGTGTATAATGGCTGGTTCCTGAAGTCTCACAGAACCCTCAATATAAGCAAAAGTTGTAAATAGTGTATTTAAGGTTTCTGTCCATAAGGACAAAAAGGGAACAGAATCAAAGATGGCTTCTTGGTGGTGGTATTTTCTTGGATCATCTCTGTTTGCTGGAGGCAAACTAAAGCTTGACTTTTTGAAGAGAAGCTTCCTGATTCAGCCTTAGAGGCAAAACACTTGTGAGTCTTTTAAGAGGCCCCGCTGCCAAATACTTAAATGGAGTTTATGAACAGCAAATGGCAAAGCTTTACTTAGTGATTATATGGATCTTAAAATTCCCCAGAGTACCTGGGCTAAAAAGCTAAATTCTATGAAGCTAGACTAGGAGCTGGTTGGAGCCATCCATCCATCCTACCAACCTTTAATCCTTAGCCAAGGACCTTGGCAGATTAAAGGTGTGTTCAGAAACAGAAAGAAATAGAAGAATCTGGGTAGAGTCAATCACCCTAGCCAAGCAAAAGTGTGGTCAGAGACAGAAAAAGTTAAGAAATAAATATACAGTAAAGACAGTTTTTTAAAAGAAAAAAGTCTAAGTGGTTTAGAGCATGTTGGAAATATATGTACATAGGCTTAGAGAGAGAAAAGAAAAAGAAAGGTAGAGAAAGCCTTTAAAAAAGAAATAAAGTTTAAAAAAAGCCACGTAAAGATGGAAAATACAAAGAGTGTCTGGATACTGTATGTTACTGTCTTATCTTTAGGCTTCTTGACTAAAAAATGTAGTAAAAGCTGCTAAAAGACAGCTGATTATAAATGCTGTTGGATTAGTTCAACCTATATATGTTGTAAATGAGTTGACTTTAAAATTGAAATGCAAAGATATGCTACTTTGGAGAAGAGGTTTTCTTTTTATTTTCACAGAAAATGAGAGGCTGTGGATTTATTCCTGGATAAAGAACATAAAGTTTGATAGAGGAAGATGCCTGAAAAATCTCCAATGGAAATGGATGGACCAGATGATTCAGCATTTCAGAGCACCTCTGTTGAAGTTTCCTGGGTTCTGTATCCAGAATAATTTCAAGGAGACTGGCTGAGATGACCCAGCCTTCAGAGTACTCTACTAAAGACTTGTGCCTAATCCTAAATTTTTCTTTGGATTCCCATGGGATTGCCAGCACCCCCATTCAGCAGGAAGTAGCCTAGAGAATGATGCCCTCATTCCCAAAATGTGGATTATGGATGTTTGTCTTTGTTTACAGTGTTGGCTATAAGTCGTTATAGGTAATAGTGAAAAAATTATACAACGGATATTAGATTTGGGGTTCTTGTTTTAAAAAGAGAAAACGAGATATGTAGTGGATTTATGATGTTACACTGTAAATAATTGTCCCACCTATGAGTTTAATAAAAAGCGCTGATTGGCCAGATAGAAAAGGCAGACTGGAAGTGTGAGTGGACTAAGTGTGACACCAGACTAAGAAAACTCTGGGAACAGGAAGAACAGAGCAGAAATGCCACAGAGACTCCAGAGTTGCCAGACAAGCCAGAAGATACAGAGGACAACTATGCTGCTCTGAGAAAAGGTACCGAGCCCCATGGCTGAACAGGATAAGAGTCATGGGTTAGTTTAAGGGTAAAGAGTTAGCAAGTTATATGCCTGGGCCTTAGGCCGATCAGCCTAAAATTAATGTAAGCATCTGTGTGTCTCTGCGGGTCTGTGGGTCTGCAGGTCTAAACCTTGAGGCTAGGCCTGAAAGTCCAGGCCGGAAACCTCCTACTACAGGTACAGCCTTGTGAGCCCTTCTCATATCTATGATGGAATTGATGGCTTCCAACTTGGATAGATCTTGCACAGGTAATAGGTCACAGCTGTTCTGAGTTCATGAGGACAAAGGCCATGTGGTGCCCAGAGGACAGTGTTTTACAGCCCTCCTCTACATCCTCTTCAATTGCATTCTTCCCGTCCCCCTTACAATGTTCCCTGAGGCTTGAGATCTGCGGTTATATAGATGTCCTATTTAGGACTGAGCTCTTAGCATTCACTTATTCTCAGAACTCCTATCAGTTATGAGTTTCTACATTAATCATTGTTTACTTCAATCAGAAGCTACTCTGGCCAAGGCAGACAGCAGCACTAATCTATATAGGTGCAAATGAAAAGTGGTTTGACATCATATCCATTTAACAAAACAACAGTCACAGGCTGCCTCCTAGGACCTGTGACCTCCTCATCCCTGGACTTTTGAACAGACTTAAAGTAGTAAGTATAAGTTCCCTTCTGTGTGGAGGAAGCCTCAGATCTAATTTTTTTTAAAAAAAAAAAAAAGCACTTAATTATGCCCTCATTTGCAGCCCGGGGCATATCTGGCCTGGCAAGTTGATGCTGCCATTTCCAAGGTTCATAGCTGAGTAAGAAAATCATCTCCTTTGTAAGCTTCCTTTCGAATAACTGAGCCCGGTGTGGTTGAGGCAGGCTCTGTTAGGAAAATCAGATTCAGAAGCCCAGTGTTAGCTAATGAGAGGCGGCCAGTTCTAGGCCAAGCACCTCCCTTCCATCAATTTTGTCTGAGGATTTGGACTTGGAATCTTCCTAACTGCCCTCTCCCCAGCATCAGATATCCTTATCTTTTCTGAGGAGGAAATAGCAGAAACTCCTGGTCATCTACCATTTGCTTCCTCATTAACAAAACTGTTTTTATATGGAGGTACATGTAGTCAGCTAGAAGATTATATTTTCCAGTGTCTTTGCAGGTTTCTGTTACTTCTACCAATAAGTTAGAAGTGAATTTCTAGGGAAACTCATTAACCCCCATTTACCTGTTTCTCTGACTCATTGCTTTTTCCTTTTCCTGCCTAGAATACAGTTGTTCGATGAGGGCTGTGGCAGTCATCTTAGGCATGGGGTGCCTCCACTGATAAGAATCACATGATGAGAACAACACTGTAGATCCACCAGCCACACTAGAAACCCATAACTCTGTCTCCAAATACCTGCCTCTGTGCACTTTTACAAGCAGTTTCCAGAGTCTGATAAACCATCAATGTGATGGATGCATGAGGTTCAGGCTCAGAGACTTACCTCACTCCAGAACACACAGGTTACAGAAGTGCCAAGATAGTCTCTTAGTCACGGGACTCTATTGGCTACACTGACATTCCTGATCTACTGCAAGAAGAGATTCAGTTTGACCATTTATATATATACATATATAATACATATATTATAGTGTGTTACATTCCTGTTGCTTTGTTAGTTATTCTGTTATTGTTTGTGGGTTTTGCTCTAGTGGATATTAACCTAGGTCCTCTTCCCTGCTAAGCAAGTACTTTACCACTGAGCTATATCCACCACCCTTTTTTGACTTTTTAATTTTGACACAGAATCCCATGAAGCTAACCAAGGTGGCCTTGAATCTACATAATCCCCTTGCCTCCGCCTCCCAAATAGTTGGATTATAGGCCTGAGGCATCAAGCCTGGGTGAATGATGTAATTATTATTTAATCATAAGAGATTTTTATAAAGAAAACAAAGAGCATGTCTTATAGAAGTGAAAGTAGCCACTGCTATCCTGACCTCTCAGATCACTGTTGTTAGAAGAGAGCCTAAAACTACACGTAAACCACGTCCTCTGTAATCAGCCAATCACAGGCCTTCCCTGTCTCCTGACCCTCCCACCCGCACCTCCCGTCTTCTGCTTCCTTTCTTTCTTCAGCTATTCTCTCTGGGCTGCCAATCCCATCCCAGAGTTACTTTATACCTGTAAGGAAATTAGCATTTATGTTGGGACAGAAAGTGACACTTCAGTTCTCGCTGTCATTCTGCTCTTAATTAATATTTAACCTCAGAGAGATTGTGTAGCAGACGGAAGTGGCTGATGAGAGAACAAAGCCCTGGCTGGCTCTCCTTGTCAACACTGCCTCCCCCACTTCCAACTCCTCTTCTTGCATGGAAGGGTTCTGAAGGACCCAGAGACCCAGGAGAAAATAGAGAGGAGTGTCAGGAGCACCCCGAGGTCCCTCAGCTGTACTTCTGGTGGATTACTTCCCCAGATCTCACGGAGTGGCAGTCCTTCTACCGCTAAGTGAGAACAGCTGGTACCTAGAACCTGTTTCTCAATGCCCAGAGCTAGACCCAGCCCTGGCACACCAATAAGGCTGAAGAGATAGGCAGGGGGGGGAAAGAAAAGCAATGCAAATGTGCCCCTCAACAGATTATATTTAATGCACTATTTTTAGTTGCCTTCAATCCCTCGGGGCTGTCAGGGCGGTTGCAGCCCCACTCCCCCGGGAGAGGAAATGACAGGCATTATTACCCAGCCCAGGAACACTGGTGCAGTGAGTACGTGGTGGGTGGGGGAGGTGCTGCCTTGCCAGCTCCAAAATTTGGGAACTTAACTTCCAACGGGAAATCGAGGACACGGAGAGGCAGCCACAGGACCACCTCCTCCGTTTGCAGCCCGCCAGCCAGAGCAGCCCCTGCGTACTGGTCCACTGGGTCCAGACCAGGAGTGTGGGAGTCTCTTCAGTCCTCAAGTTGTCTCAGAAAGTAGGTTATACAACATCCTTCACTGCCAAGTTCTTCCTGCTCTCTAATCATAGCCCTGCCTCCGGTCCAAGCCCAGTTCCCTTTGCTCCGCATGCAGAGGCAACGGAGGACAGCTGGCCATCATCCCCCAGCCAGAACCCTTCTTTGTCTTGAAGAAAATGATTCAGTTTCCTCTCAGCCTTCTCTCCTCCAACCTGAGTCATCCAAAGTCTTTAACCTTTCCACCTGTCATTTTTTTCTCAGCTCTTCTCCTTGTTGCTCGTCTATCCTGCCTTGAATATGTCCCTAAGTTCCTCCTGGAAACCTGAAGAAACCCCAGACTAACCCCCCACGGGGAGGGGGGGAGCACCATAGCTTAAATGGAGAAACTTCTTGCATGCCATCCTGGAGAGGTTCGCTAATTGCCATGGTTATCCTGTCTCTCCACAAGATCAGAGGTTCTACATAGGCTGCACCTCCAACTCTCTCCTGCAGCCTCCCTCACCTCCTCTGCACCCAGCTGAGTGCAAGGCGTATAGCATGTAGCACATAAATGTTCATGATGTCTGATCTGAAATGAGGTGCACACATAAAATTTTTGGCAAAGTGCTTATAACTTACTGATAAATTATACAGATGCTTTTGAGTTCCAGGGTTATTATTATTATTATTATTGTGGTACACACTAGACAGACCTTTGAAGAATGCTTATAATTTTAACTACAGAATTGTAAACTATATAAGCCATAGCAGTATATAGCATCCATTCAATAAATATTTATTGAACTCCTACCATATGTCAGGCACTATGCTAAATGTTGGAGTGTCGAAAAGAAAGGGCAGATTCTGGTTCTGCAGACAATCTCCATGGGAGAAAAAGGGTACAATGAAACAACAGTGTTACCAATGAAGTGTCAGAGGATACTAAGAAGCCCCCATATGGCTGTAGCTCTGTATCCTGATGATTTCACCTTGCTAGAAATAGATGGACACGGTTTCAACTGCCCATTCTTTTCTGGGGGTTGGCTCACCATCTCCCAGGCTCCACATGGTCCTGGAATTTTTGTCAGTATGGTAGGTGTTGCAGTTTGGACCCTGAATGGTTTCCAAAGGCCCATGCATGTTAAAGGTTTGACCTCCAGCCAGGGGCACTTTTGAGAGATCAGTAGTTTCTTCCTAGTGAAAGTCAGGTCTCTAGAAGCACCCTCTTGAAGAGGTTATTAGAAACCTAACCCTTTCCCCTCTGCTTCCTGGCTCCCAGTGAGGAGAATAGACTCTGCTGTCACACAACTCCCACCACAATATACAGCCCCACCACAGACCCAAAGCAACAGAGCCAAGCAAGCATGGACTGGAACCTCTAAAGATATGAGCTGATAAAAACCGTTCCTCCTTAGCATGGATTGTCTCGGCTACTTTGTCATAGTAATGGAACCCTGACTAACACAATGAGCAAATGCCCAAGGAGCCCTTCCACAAAACAAACAGATACCACAAAGCTGAGCTCCTTTTTTTTTTTTTTTTTTTTTTTTAAGATTTTGGATGTCACCAACTGTTTTTCTTATCCCTATCTAAGAGCATAGCCAATAGAAAGCCTTTGAGGGAACCCTACTGAAGGACGGACGGGGAGAAACATAAAAGACGTGACATCATTCTGAGCCCTGGGCCCAGCAACCCCATCCCAGCTAAGCATCCTGATAAATGCCTGCTTTGGATTAGGCTAGTTACTCTAGGGTGGTGATTCTCAACCTTCCTAATGCTGTGACTCTTTAATACAGTTTCTCATTTCATGGGGACCCCCAACTATAAAATTATTCTGCTGCTTCTTCGTAACTGTAATTTTGCTACTGTCATGAATCATAGTGCAAATATCTGATATTCGGGAAATCTGAGCTTCAGTCCCAGGGGATTGAGACCCACAGGTTGAGAATCACTGCTCTAGAAGGAAGCACATGCTTCAAAGTGACTTTGCCAAGGGGGCCTCTCCTAGAAGGGAGGAAGGGGTTGAAAATGGTTTCCTGGTATGCAGATGGAATTCTGGAGCTATGATATACATACTGAGGAGAAATTGTCAAGGCTGTAGTGCTGACCAAATAGTATAGTGGCTGGAATTAAAGGGGATCCTGGGTTTGCAGCCTATCACCTGTGTGCCCTTGCTCAGTCTACTTAGTTCATGTTTTCCATCAAGGTTCTTACCTAGGAATATATTTGCTTCACTGGATTATCTCAAGCATGACATGATCAGATGCTGAGATGAGCAGGTGTTTTTAAATCTCTTTCTAGCACATCTTTCCATTGCAGAACACTACTCATCTCCCAGCTTTACGCAAAAGGTTCTGGAAGACACTGCAGGTAATTCAAACTATCTGACCACATGGGCTAGGTCAGTTATAACATCCCATCTCAATTATCACAGGGATTGGTGTAGGCAAGGCAAGAGTCCCCATCTAGGCCTGAGAGATGTCTCCAAGAATTTTTACATTAGTATTGATGAAATTAGGATTAAAGGATTATATCCCGAGTTTGTAATGGCTTCAGTTCCAAGTGGCCCAATAGTCAGAGGTCCAGGGTAGGCGCTGGCAGCAAGAGAAAGCAAGGACAACAGAGAAAAGGAGTACTGATGGAGTTTTGCACTGCTGTGCTACTCATTCCTTCGTGGTCTTACATATTGTGTAGCAAAGAAGGTTGCCGGCATAGCAGACTCTTAAAAGTAAAGGACAGGTACATCCGTGTGATAGCTCAGCAGGTAAAGGTGCTTGCTACCATCATGCCTGGTGAACTGTCCTGAACTAGACCCCTGGATTGGGCCCTGATACTCCTCATACGATAGAAGGCCTGAACCATTCATGTGTGCTATTAAAGAAAGTCCCTTTCTCCAGCTGGGCACGATGACACCCACCTTTATTCCCAGCTCTCAGGAGGCAGAGGCAGGTAAATGGATTTCTGAGTTCAAAGCCAATGCAGTTTACAAAGGAAGTTCCAGAATTGTTAAAACTACACAGAGAAATTGAGTCTCAAACATAAGACAAAACAAAAAGACCCTTTCTTAGGGCTATGGAGATGGCTCCGTGATGAAGAGCCCTTGCTGCTCTCTTGCAGAAGACCTAGGTTTGATTCCCAAAACCCACACAGCCAACTACATGGAGGTTCAAAGTTCTAGGGGATTCGATACTCTGTTCTTCACAAGGCATGTACACAGTGTGTATACATACATACATACAGGCAAAACACTCATACACATAAAATAAAAATATTAAATCATTAAAAAGATGTATATATCTATATACTATAATATATGTTATAGTATATATCATATATACAATTTCATGTATATGTATATATGTGTGGGTATACATATATATATGTGTGTGTGTATGTATGTATATGAAATTTTGGTCTCTGAGCACCCTTTCATGGGCATTTAACAGTTTTGCTAGCCAGCTTTCCACTATTATGACAGAAGAATTGAAGCAGTTGATTAAAAGGAAGAGAGGTTTCTAGCTCACAGCTTCAGAGGCTCCAGCTCATACTTGCTTGGTCCTGTTGCTTTAGGCGACTGGTGGCATACACCATCCTTCATGGTAGAGTTGGCTTACCTCATGGTGGTTGGATTGCTCATGAAACTCAGCCCGGGGCCTTCCAGTGAATCAAAGCTTATGTTAAGGTAAGTTGGATTTCTGTCCCTTCTACCCAAAAGGATATTAATGGACACAGTGTGCGTACACTCAGTATGAAACAGATCTTTATAATAAGGCAGGCAGATCTCTGTAAGTTAGAAGGCAGCCTGGCCTATAAAGTGAGTTCTAGAACAGCTGGGACTATTCTGTCATGAATATAGCCCTGTTATTAAAAAAATTAATTAAATAATATAAGTAAAATAATTTAAAAATAAAATAAAACAAATGCTCATAATAAATATTTGACACAAGAAGGGTTGTAATAAGAGGTTTTTTGGCCCGTTTGGCGGGGTTTAGATTGTGATCCAAACTATAGAGCTAGTCCGTGCCACAAACCTCATACAACAAAGTACTCCAAAATATAGAAAATGGTTTGAGATCTTCCGCACTTACAGAATCTATGCTTTAACTTACAATAAATTCAGAAGCCCATGTGCTCAGTCATGCATGCAGAATGAACGCTGGCCTACACTAACGATAAAGATGGTGCCAATAATAATGAACGAGAAAGAAACAAAAGAACCACCCCTGCACACACTTTCCCGAAGGTCTCAGCTTACCAGTACAAGCCAGTCCTGCCTACTAGTTAAAGAGGGCATCCATTTTGAACGAAACAGCCCATATTTGCTGAAAAATAGGTAGCAAGTCTTTATCATTGGGGAGTTAGTTGCCCCTTCTGAATATTGGGATAGCTAGATTGGTAGCTGTATATGGACTGATTACCAAGGACTCTCACTGCCTGAGGGACTGCAAAAGGTAGATAACCAAGCTTTGCAGGAACATCCCTCTGCTTTTAATCTGTTCCTTCCACAGCTAAGCATAAAAGGCTTTGCTTTTATTTAAAAAAAAAAAAAAAAAAAGTAGCAGACCAACCTGTTATCTGACTAGAGATAAAATGTTCAAATACATCTAGTCCTCACCTCTCTTTTAAGGGACACCTCCTTAGTTGCTGGTTAATTCTAATTGTAGCAAGCTTGTGCCCCATATATAAACACGAAGCAACCAGGAGAGGTCATAGATGCTATCGGGATAATGAGACCCAGGGCTTTGAGTGCAACAGTAGAAACTGTGTGTGGTCACCTCAAATTCTATAAACAGTTCCTTCACAATGCAGTTAGGAGAGCAAGGGTTGATAAGGCTGCATGAACTCTGTCAGAATTGCTAGTTGTCCCTGGAAGCTTCAGAGACCGTGATCAAAGAATTCCTAGAAATAACCTGTACTGTAGACCCCGTCCTGCCAAAACAAATAGGTGCACTGTCGTGATCTGAAGCCCTCTGAGCATATTGTAATGTGTCAGGGCTACACTCATGCCTTCCACCCAGTGGAAAAGGATGTGTTGTGTCTTTTTTAAGGACCAAACTTGGCATTCTTTCCCTTTCGAAGAGCGTATACTATATAAGACTGTGTAAACCCAGTCTGTACAGAGATTAAAGAAAGGTTGAAATAGTAGTGAAATTTCTTGATGCCTCCGGGTCAGAGGAAACATGGCTTTGCCTAGCATGTGGTCTCTCTAAGCAGCAAGAACATTTCCACTAACAACTCATGTTCAGCTCTCCTCCCACTCACCCCACTCTAACACACAACCCACCCAGGGAAGGCAAAGCAAAAATAACACAAATACATCAACCCAAACAATATGAACGCATCCACTTCACTGTTCCAAGTGAATGGCTGAACAACAAAGGCTTAAGTTTAATAATTTCTTATTTTTCAGGGCTCTAGTCTGACCAAAATTTAACAAAATAGAGATCAGGAAAACAAATTCACTTCCCAAGGTTGTGCAGGAAGAGTGTGTTATCTAGATAAAAAGTATTCTTATTTTTACATATGGAAATACATCAGCCCAAATAACCTAATTCCTGTCATGATCCCATCCCAAGGCAGTGTGAAATGCCTTTCTTTCTGGGTAGTGCCCTTAAGGAAGCTACTATGATTGAGTTCTAATTGTTTGCCTCTATCATGGCCATATTGCCCAATAGCTGATGCAAACAATTCTGTTAATATGTCCTTCCTCATGAAGTTCAAGGGTGAACACTGTTTCTGTACTAACAGGTTTACTGTGAGAGACACACCTGTGAAATTTGAGCAGAAGATGTTCTTTGTAGGTTTAAAGACCCTTACCACCTTATAATCAGTAGTCACGCCTTAGTCTTGCTCACTCAACAGGATACTGGTATGTCCTAATAGGCACAGGCCATTGTCATGCTTAGTTTTTATCAACTTAACAAAAACTAGAGTCACCTGGAAGAGGAAACCTTAACTGAGCGAGGAATTGCCTCCATCAGATTGGCCCAGGACAGGTGTCTGGGGAATTTTCTCCATTTGTTATTGATGTAGGAAGGACCGACCACTGTGAGTGATGCCACCTTCAAGCAGGTAGTCCTCTGAGCAAGCCACGGCAAGCAAGGCAGTTAATTGTCAACCCTCCCGGTTCTTTTCAGTTCTTCCTTCCAGGTTCTTGTTTTGAGCTCCTTCTCTGACTTCCTCGCTGATGATGATGATGATGAACAGTAAGCCATGAGATGAAAAAGCTCCTTCCCAAAATGCCTTTCGGTGGTGGTGTTTATCCTAACAACAGAGAGTAAACTAGACGCTCATTAACATATGAACTTATTCACGGAATGTGGGACGGATAAATCACACTAGCCCATGAGAGAAATATCCTAACTTTTTTTAAAAAATAAAGCTTTCTGAAATTATCACTTGAAAGAGACTCTCTGAATGAGAGAAAGCGCTGACTTGAAACTCTGAGGCAAATTTCTCTTGTGGTACCTGCTTAGGGTCACTGCTACCAAACTGGAAGCCTCACCTTGACCTCTCTTATCCAATACCTATGATACAGTTCTACATTGATCATTCCTGGGCATAGGTGAGATGATGTTGGAATGCTTAACTAAGCCAAAGAAATTGAATATTAAAACTGAAATAAATAATAATATTGAATCAAGTCAAGGGTACAAACACGGCTTCTTCCTGGTTTTCAGGCCGACACTCTTTATCTGCCATGCTCCCATGAAGCAGCCACCTCACTGAGTACATCTGAGAAATATATCTCCACATCTCAGATCATCAGAACGGAAACCTGAGACCAGATTGCAGAGCCAAGAATATCTGTCTTCTTCAGAAAGCCTCGCTTTTCTTTTTCTTATTTCTTATTTCTTTTTTTGTTTGCTTTGTTTTGAGTTTTTTTTTTTTTCTTTTTTGAGTCAAGGTTTTCGTGTAACCCTGGCTGTCCTGGAACTCTCTCTGTAGACCAGGCTAACCTCAAACTCAAAGATCCACCTGCATCTGCCTCCTGAGTGCTGGAATTAAAGGCATGCGCCACCATCACCTGGCTCTTACTTCATCTTTTAAAAATATTTATTTTATTTATGTGTATGAGTGGTTTGCCTGATGAATGTACATATACAACATGTGTGTAGTACCACAAAATGCCAGAAGAGGTAATCACATTCCTTAGATCTGGAGTTACAGATGGTTGTGAGCAGCCATGTAGGTGCTGGGAATTGAATTTGTGTCCTCTGCAAGAGCAGCAAGTGTTTTTATTGAAGAAGTACTAGACCTCTAACAGAACTATGTCCCACTTCCAATAATGCTGTGTCTGATTACTGCAATAGCCAGTAATCTAAATCTTCCTTCCTCTTGACATACATTCATCAATGTCACCTTTTATTAAATAATTATTAGAAAAATATTTATTGAATGTCTACTATATCCTATATAATATGCTAAAGCTACAATTATAAAACAGTTCCATTTTTTCTTATTGTTTTATATTTTATGTTTTCCCTAAAATATATAATTAACAAATGAAAATTATATATATATTCAAGTATACAATGTGATGATCTGGTATGTGTGTACTGTTTGATGTCAGCTTGACACAAGCTATAGTCATATGAACCTTAACTGAAAAAGCGCCATCGTAAGATGAGGTTGTAGGCAAGCTGGAGGGGCATTTTCTTTATCAGTGATTGTGTGGAAGGTCCCAATCTATTAAAGATGGAGCCACCTCTGGGCTGGACACCCTGGTTTCTATAGGAAAGCAGGCTGAGCAAGCCAAGGAGAATAAATCAATAAGCAGTACTCCTTCAAGGCCTCTGCATCACTCCTGCCTCCAGGTTCCTGCCCTGATAGATTTCTCGTCCTGACTTCCTTCGGTGTTGGACTGTGATATGGAGGTGTAAGCCAAATAAAACCTTTCTTCCCCTACTTGCTTTTGGTCATGGTGTTTCATCATAGTAATAACAAGATATATACATTATAAAATGATTACCATAATCAAACTAACTCAACCCACACATAGTTAATACTCAAGTGTCACTCTCTTAGGAAATATCACCGTATTACATCAAATACCTACAATTTTTCCTGTTTTCCTATAGAAATCAGCATAATGATCATATGCTTTAAAAATAAGTACTAAAGAGGCCTTATACTTCAGAGATACTACTTGAGTATGAGTAAAATAATAATGAAAATTATGAGATGTAAATTAAAAGTTTGATGATGAGTTGAAAAATAACTGGTTATGATCAATGGGCACAGTAGATTTCACTACATACTATGTGAATAGCTTTTGTATAAGTAAAAATCAAAAGGCATTTTTAAAGTATTAATACAAGGTAATAAATTCTAGCTGACTAATGAACCGCATATCTATAGACCAAAGCATATGATCAGAACAAGCACTCCAAGCTTGCAGGCCTCAGCGCCATTGCTGAAGCACAAGGTTATGACACTGACCATATATATCCACACACCCAGATTCTGGGTGATTTTCAGAGGATCCTCATCTCCTGGTTGAGTTGCTCCCAGGCTGCCCTGAAGTGAACAGTAAGAGGTGAGTGTTCAGAACCCTCATTTGGATAAGTAAATTCACTTCTGCTCAAACCCATAATTGGCTTTTGGGTGGTATTTTTTGTTGTTGTTTGTTTGTTTGTTTGTTTGTTTGGTTGGTTGGTTGGTTGGTTTGCTAAGAGACAAAAGAAGCAAAGGTCTTTAAATGGACTATGGGATAATATAAAAATTATAACTCATCAAGTCTTTCTATAAAAGTTCTGACTTCAATTAAAAGGTTGTTATGAATGCAGCCCAGTAGTCGAAGTGTTTTCCTAGCAAGCGCAAGTCCATGGGTTCCATCTGCATTACCACATAAACCAGGTGTGGTAGCTCTAAACCCAGCACTCATAAAGTGAAGGCAAGAGGGCCAGAAGTTCGAGACTGGGCTATATACAGTCAAGTCTACATACATGAGACTCTTGTCTTTGAAAAAAAAAATCATTTACAACAGATGTGTGTCTGGACCTCTGACTGGGCAACTTCATTTTTAGGTTGTCTCTAGAGTTAACTCTTCAAATATTAGCTATTAAAATACTCATGTTGGGCGAATGTTCCAGGAAGATATGTTAGCCCAGCAGGTACACACACTGGTCAGCCAGCAGAAGCTTTCCCTCATGCAATGGGCAGGAAGCAAGCAGAAGGACGGGAAGAGGATATCTCTAAAGACCAATGAGGCTGAAATCTGAGGTAATGAGCACCATTTGTACACTCCTCATGATCTAGACATGCTCCAATAGGTCACTACAAATGGTACTGACACTGAACTTCAAACTTAAAACCCTGAGTATAGGGAAGGAGATCAAAACTTCCACCATCAGGGACCCTCCACTCAGAGGCCGAGACGGCATGAGTTCAGTGACGTGAAATGAGCATGTGACTCACAACTTTTGCCCCTACCTCCAATGTTCTCTGTCATCTCTCAGTTCCCTTTCTTCACTTTCATGATCCCAAACCTTGCTTCAGGCCAGCCTCATTCAGAAAGTCTTTGTCATTTATTACCTTTACTGTATGCACGAGAAGAGAGAGGTATAAGGGACTAATTTTTCAATCAAACACAATTCACCTCACCAAGCCCAATATGGTATGAGAAGTTGGGGGTGGGGGGTGGGGAGGTATGTGTGCAAGTGTGAGAACTGTGTGCTTGTAGAAACTTAACATTACTTGTCTCCCTCAATGAGTCTCTAACTCATTTTTGAGACAAGGTCTCTCACTAAACCTGGAGCTCACTGATGAGGTAGGCTAAGTGAACAATGAGCTCTAGATACCTTCCTATCTATCCCCTCCCCAGCACCCAGCTTTTACAGGACAGCTGGGATCCAAACAAGTCCTCATGTTTGCATGACTGGCACCATCTTCCCAGACCTATGAGATTCTTTGGGAATGTGCTTCAGCCCCCATTTTCTATCAAACTGGAGACCTGATACCACACAAATAACAGGGCATTTCACATGATCTTGTCCCCAGAAAGAAGGGTTGAAAAGCTAGTATGTTTTTAAATGTCTCACACTGAATGATGTCCATGGAAGGCCTTTGAAGACGCTATTTGAATTTAGCTTAGTATTCATTCATCACTTTTGGTTCTTTCTTTGCCCGAGTCTGTCCTGAATATCCATTAGGGGACTCATAAAAGCTCAAGTCTCTAATACAGAATGACATATTTGGGGCTGGAAAGATGGCTCAACCACTAAAAGCATGCACTGCTTTTACAGAGAGCCTAAGTTCAGCTCCCAACATTATCAAGTGATTGACTCACAATTGCCTGTAACTCCAGCTGCAGGGGGACTTAAACACCCTCTTCTGGTCTCCAGGGGCACCTGCATTCATTTGCACATACCCACACAGGGACATATACATACACACATAAAAAATATTTTAAATAATTTAAGTTGTTTAAAATGACATGTATGCATGTAGCCTATGCAGATCCTTATGTATATTTTAAACTTTCTCTAGCTTATGCGTAAGTCTTAATTCAATGTAAATGCTATGTAAATGATTCTTATACTGTATTATGAAATGATGACAAGAAAGGAAGTCTGAACGGTATAGATGAGTTTATTTTTCCTGAATATTTTAGGTCTGCAGTTAGCTGAGTCCCTGCCTTCAGACCCATAGACATGGAGGGTGAGCCACATGCTATACAGTCATTAATAATAACTACATATTATACAGTTCTAGAGTGTGCTCCAATAGCATTCACAAGTTCAGGAAATATTTACTTTTCTTGATGACGCTGTGTGAATGGTAAGGCTGCTGCTGATGAACAGCAACTGTTGATAAAGATAACTTTAAGGTCGCCTACAGTCCAGCAACCCTGAATTTTAAATTTCAACGAATCCCTTATGCCATGTACCCTCTTCCTCCTCCGCCTTTTTGACATGTGGGTTAAGGGCAGAAAGAGCCCTCCAGTCTGGCACAGGCCCCTTTAAAAATGTACCCAGTCTCCTCCTCTGCCAACCAAGTTGCTAAAAATACGGCTAGAGCAAAAGCTGAAATATTTGCAGAGAAAACTGAATTTCCTGCTACCCCCCATTCCCTCCACTCAAATGGGTAAAACCCTGACCTTAGAAGCCCCAGCACAGCTCTACTGAAGGCATAAGCCTCCAGTTTTCCCACCCCTTCTTATTATGGAGTCTCTCTGTGGGCTTGAGCGGGGATGTTATGTTCAGAGAGGGCCCACTCCCAGGAGGGGAAGCCACAAGTATTGGCAAATAGATTGTCACGTGACATCTCAGCTTCTTCCCCCCCCCCCCCCCCCCCCCCGCCCCCTTACTAGGACCAATCCTCTTCAAACCCCTCTCCACCTGTCCCAAGCGTATTGGACCACAAAAACACTATACTAATTTATGTTTCATCTCTCACTGGTTCTAACCATCTCTTCTACTTGCCTTATGTTCTAGTCTTTACCTCTGTGATTTCTGCTGGCTCCAGCTCAGAGCAGTAACTTGCCCTGGCTCCCTCCATATCCTGGCCTTTCTGGAACTCCTCTTTCCAGGTCTATAATCTTTTCCTTCAGCATCTGTGGAAGCTGGCAAATGGGGGGGTGGGGGAGCTGAAGCTAGAAAAGTTAAGAAGTGTATGGCCTAAGGCAAATTAGCTCATAAGTAGCTCTCTAAAACTTGACCTCTGACACCAGGCCCTGAGGTTAAGCAGGCTACAGTGGGAAGAATGACCCGACACCACTTTGCCAAAGACCAAATTCATGCAGTCACACTCAAGGACCCCAGACTGCACCTGTCCCTTCTCCAAGCTCACCTAGAAAGTCACAGCCAGAAGTCCCATCAGCTCACCTTGCTGACAAGTTTCAGGCTCCTGTCCAGAAGAGGAGCTTCCTACCAGCCTCAGTGTGAGCTCCAAGGCAGGGAGAGAGTCCAACCGGAAGATGTGATGGATATCACAGTGTGACAGCCTGCTCAGGGTGTTTCTGAAGATATATGAGCAGCCTGTGATGCATGCCTTCTAGTCTGCCTATATGTGTCACTTGCCTGTATTTGAATTGTGAGTGTGTTTGTCTTCTCATTCTGGGCTCTGCCTTCCTCTCTGTCTGTCTTTTCCTCACCTTGAAGGCTGCCCATCCCCCAGGCCAAGCACCGAGGCCAATTCTGTGTGGGCACTTCAAGTGGGCTGTTACTGAAATGGTTGTTTTGTGGAGTGAACTGACAGTTGCCCTATCTGGTGTCCCATGAGTCTGCCAGTGTTCAGACACCCTCACCCCACACAAAGGTGTCTTACAGGAGGAAGGGAGGGAGGTGCTGTGTGGGAGTTGGAAGGGGGGGGATAAAGATACCCCTCCTTTCAGTTCTGACCAGCAGGAAGAAGGGCCCAGAGGCAGCACAGCATGCAGAGCGATGTTGCCTAGCAACTCGGGAGACTTTACTGCAAACTCACCAAATCCCAGATTCCTCAGCTCTAATTTGGGAAAAACAGAGTCCAGACCTGAGATCCTCTCTGGCCCTCAGTTTCCCCTTTCCTCTCCCCTCTCAATTCTGGAGTAAAATCACAGGGGAAGTTGGCAGAACCAGGAGCTCCAGATGTGTTTGTCATTTAGGCAAGAACCTGAGTTCCTAGGACATCCTGCCATTTGGTGGAGGTGGGGTACTAAAGATGTGCCAGAGACAGATTGGGGAACAGATTTTCTGTTACAGTGGTGGGTGGGTCCCAAACATGCTGGGAGAGACACCCCTACACCCTAACCCTGGAATCCCAGCCAGCCTCCAGCTCAGCTTGAAGCCCCAAACAGGCTAGTCCTGTCCCTAACCTGAGTGGACACTGGCATAACTCTCCCACTCATTCCCCCTTTAGCAAGAAAAGTCGTGGCCCAAACATTCACTAAAATGGGCATTCAACAGTCCCACTGTTGTGGCTGGCCTGTGACAGTGGATCCATTGCAGCTCTGCTATTTGGGATGCCCTGTCCTGCTTAGAGACGCAGGCTGATTCTTCCTCCTCTTTGCTTTAAGCAGTAACTTTCCTTCCCTGTAGCCTCAGAGACCTCGGCTGAGAGGAGGACTTGAGTCTTCTCAGAGGTGTCTCAACTACCTGCATAACATGCAACACAGTCAGCTCTACTACCTTGACAGTCTGGGAGGTTAAGTGATCACTATCCCAGACGTCCTCTCCCCAACCCACGTCCTTCCCCAGCATTGGCTCAAGGGGCCAATACTAGTGATAACCCCTACGCTGCTGGAGTTGACAGCATTCTTTTTCTTCCAAGGAGCAAGTGTGAGAATGGCTGACTTTTGTCCTATTTTGAAGCAGTGGATCAAAAGGTTGGGAGGTCTAGTGTGCAGAGCGGAATGGGTGAGTGTGCTAAGCCTGTGTCAGCATATAAGTATATTCAAAATGGGTGCTGAGAAGAAGTGATTTCACTTGGTGCAGAGGAATGGAAAGAGAGATAGATAGACAGATCACAGGTCATGGATAGATTCAAAATAGATACCTGGTCAGTGGCAAAGTGCTGAGAATAAATGGCTATTGAATGTCCAGCCATAGAGTGGAGATCTATACATATACATGTATGTATGTGGAGATACACACACACACACACACACACACACACATACACACACACACACACACACACACACACACACACACACACACACACACACACATACACCCCTCCAAGGCTCAGAAAGCATCATGGGAAGGGGAGTGGAAAGAATGTAAGAACCAGAAGAAGGAAGGTGAGATATGGAATTCTGACTTCTAAGAATGACTTGGCTGTTGCACTCTTGAGCTCACAGAAGCTGGGTGACTTGCACAAGATCTGAACAAGATTGAACCCATCAACACTCTGTCATGGAAAGGGGAGGGACTCGTGAGGTCCCATCTCTCCTTGAAGATTTATATGCAGTTAATGGTTGGTGAGGTGGAGAGAGCCATTTTCTTCAGTTGTGAATCATTGGTAAGATGCCAATACTTGTGTAAAGGATCGGGATTTTCGGAAGGGGGAGAGAGGATAAGCAGGTGAAAATTATTTAAATACATTATGTGCACGTATGAAAAGTCATAATGAAGCCAGTTATCATGTAGAATGAATGCACGCTAATACATGGTTTTAAAAGAAAAAAGTATTTAATGCAGATTTGCCAGTAGCAGGATTTGCAGGCAGTTTTGTCTGTGTGCTAACGCCCAATCCCAAAACAAGAAGTTTGCAATTTACCTGTGCCTGACAGGGTGTGTGCACAAGGCCTGTGGTTTTTGCCTCTTGTGTCTGCTGTGTCTGTATGTGGGAAGATAGGCACACTTCATTGAGTATATATGGATGCATGAGGTTTGAAGCGTCAGCGTTCCTATGCGCCCATGCTACCGGCTGTGAATCAACAGCTTCCTCTGTAGCTAGAGTGGTGAGGGCAGGTTCTTTGCAGTTTCTGGGGCTTTTCTTTACAATGAGGGGAGTCAGAGAGAGCAATGTTTGGGATTAAGGGCTGTGAAATATAGGGAGGAAGGTAGTATATGGGCGGCAAGGCATTCTGCGCCCGCCCAGATGTGTGTTTGTGCCCTGGATGTTGGGAGCCTTGTGCCTACTCCGGCATACATCTGCCTGGCAGTCTGTGATTGAGAGCAGAGGGACTGAATTTGGGAGATGAGGTGTGTAGGAGGAATGGATGGAAGTGTGTAGGCGGAGGGGTTGGAGCACCAGAGAGAGCAAGGCGGAGAGAACCGAGAGAGGGAGTGGTCCTCGCTCCAGCTCTCCCCGCCCACCCTGCTGAATGTGCCTCCTGATTGGCTTCGAGGCCGCAGGGCTCAGGCTACATTCGCAAGAGTTGCAGAGCGCGGGAGACCGGACCCAAGAGGAGAGAGGTTGGTTCTGCACGGGTTCTGTTCTGGTCAGGGAGTGCCGGACAACCACTGAACTGCCGCACAGTATCGTACAGAACCACCCCCGCTTTGCGACAGGCTCCACCCCAGCCAAGGACCCTCAACACCGGCATGGACTGCTGCACGGTAAGTCCATGCTTGAACTCAGCTTGATCTGGGGTAAGGGGCGCTGGAGAACCCCTGAAGTAAGGGATGGAAGTGAGTGAGGAAGACCTAGGAGCCATGTGGGGAAGGGGGGTGCTGAGATATTGTACTGGGTGGTGGAAGGCGCCTCTTGATCTGAGCCAAGCCCCGGAGAAAAATGCTCCCCAGCTCGCGGGGGCGTCTGAGCGCCCAGGGGCCAGGCAGTCTAGATTGGATGGGAGCTGAGCGGAGTTTTTCTGCGTGGAAGCTGCAGGGTAGAGAACAGGTGAAACTTCCCCCAGGGAGACACTGAAAATTGTTGCTGGGTGTGCAAGTCCTTTCTCTTGTTATTTTATTTTACTTTTTTTTTTTTTTTTTTTTGGCCCCTTACCGTTTCCTATCTGATTTCTGCCGTCGTGAAACGTGACAAGATCTTCGCGACCCTCTCATGATCCTCTAGCCTTTATATGGCTAAGGCGGGGAAAATCCACTTGGTCTTGGTGGTGATGGGCAGCAAAGAGCCTAGTCAGTGTGGCACTGGGGAGGAGCTGGCCCGGCCCCCGACGCCTTCTCTTTTAGAAGGTGCTGGGTGAGTGACCGTGAGAGAGCCCTGCTGGCGAGGGGAGGAAGTGTCTGTGTCAGCGCCCACACGGAAATTGGATGCTGCAAGTGCCTAGCACAAAAGCAGATCCTGTTAAAAGGATTGATGTGACGGCGCCCCGGCACAGGACCTGGCTCCCAGATGGCTAAGAGTAGAATGACTAGACCTACGTGCTTGCTTTTTCTTAATCCCTATCTGCGCAGAAAAATAACTCCAAACTCCTGCCCTTCTCCTTTCCAGGGGGTACTTAACCAGGGCACCCCACCTCTCACCCACAGTGTGCAATAAATACATGAGTTTAGAAGGAAAGAGTAGCCCTTTCTTTAAAAGGTGAGACTTCCTGATGTCTGGGTGTCAAAAGGCAGCGAGAACTTAGGGGCAGGCCATGCTTGAAATTTTAACTCTTGTTAGAATCAACAGCAGCTGCCAGCGTGCCAGTTCTGTGAGGTAGGTCTTTTACAGTTGTACAAACGGAGGTTTAGAGATGTGATCCCCCCCACACACCTCCCAGGCATCTTTGACAAGTGTGGAGCCCTGTCCTCTAAAAGGCTGCTCTCTTATCCCTCTTTGAAGTATACTGCTTTCCATTACGGTACTCATTGTAGTTAATGTATATAGACCAGGAAAAAAAAAAAATGAAAAAGAAGCACGTCAGTCACATTCAGTCCCGCCCCTTGAAGAAAACTGACAGTTCCAGGAAAGCTGTTTGTTATTCTCCAGAGAACAGTTTGTTTGCTTATTTATTTATTTATTTATTATTTCAAATCCTTACTTATTTTTGGTGCTGGGGATTGAACTCTGGACCTTCTGTGTGCTAAATATACACTCTGCCTCTGGGCTACACACCCAGCCCAGGAACCACTTTTTGGTTGTGAAAAGAGACATGGAGGTCTTCGGTTTCTATTGAGGATGAACCTCTCATTCCCAGCAGTGCTTCATTAAGTAAAGAAAATAAATAGATGGCAGATTATGAGATATGAATCAATGCGGGGAGGGCACTGCTGAGCAAGAATAGGGTGAGAAGAGAAGGGGACGGGGAAAGGAATTAGGAGACAGGGTCAGTGAGAAGACACGAATGAGTGAAGATTCTGGGAAGCCCCATCTGCAAGGTGATGAGGGTGTGGTGTGGGGCTCTGGCCTGCAAGCCCTGTCTTGTGAATATCCAAGAAACCATTGATGCAGGGCTGTATAACAGCAAGTACCCAGGAAGCATTGGTGCATGGCAAGTAGATAGCCACATAACAGATAACTGAGGCTGATAGATATTAACTGAGGGTCCGGCTGACATGACTGCCGTCAATATCCCCTAGGAAGAGGGACTACTCACTCAGTTGGGCTACTAAAGGTACTGAATGCCCAGGATCCTGGGACACCTCCTCCAATGGGTCCTGACACAGAGTCTTCTGTTTTCATGTCCCAAGTTTACTGGACCAAAGGTCCAGACAATGGTCAGTGTCAATCTCAGCCTTTGGTGATGGAGGGAAGAAGGATGAGGGAAAAAGAATGAGAAGGGTGGAGGGCGGGGAAGGACAAGGATGCTACCAGGCACCTTCTACCCTATGCTGTAGAAAGAACAGTGTGCTTCCTTATCTTTTACTCCAGAGCGCTCCTCCAGGACCAACCCTTCTGATATTTGGGAAGAATCTAGTCTTTTCCCACTTGCCTTCCTTCCCCCATAATCAAGCTGAGACAGAAATGAGGAAGAAGAAAACAGATCTGTGTTCTTTTTTTCAGGGAATGTTTTTTAAAGAGCTATTATTCAATGTTCCAGCGGCTGATTGACATAGCCAACATACGTTACTTTCCTGCCTTCATTTAATAGGAAAGGGAAAAGAAATCTGTTTTGATATCCTACTCCTTTTTCTCTTTTTTTGTAGTCTAGTTGACTCCATGCCAGCTAACAGCATAGGCATATCTGCCTGCCCCGAGGCAGTGGGTAACAGCTCAAGCTCTGAAGCAGATCATTTCACTGTTTGTTTGCTGTGCAACCTGGGGGAGTTATAAAACGTCTCTGAGGTTGTTTCTTCATTTCTAAAATGGAGATTACATCGGATAAAATGTGCCAAGTGCTTAGCACAAGTCCTGACAAGTAACAGTCAGCAGACAGGCATAGTTCTTAAAGCTGTTTGGATTTGGGGAACTTAGTGAAAGACACTATTCACCTGAACTAAGCTCTACTTGGCACTGAAGAAAATAAGAGTCTCCGAGGCAAAGTGATGCGCCTATCCATGGCCCCTCCTTCTTTGGCAAGTGCATTTCCTACCCCCAGATGTCCCCAGTTCATTCAGAGCCCCTCAGCACAGACCAATATCAGTCTTGGCTTTAAGAAGCAGTTGCCAAAACACTGAGACCAATGAGCAGATCCAGGGTTCTTTTCCCTTTTGCCTCTAGTTCTACCTATGGGGCAGTCAAGAGCATCTCTTCCTAAGGAATCAGCCAGAAGCCAACTCCGAGGAGTTGCAGCATTGCCTTAAGCTAGGCTCTGTGGGGGCGGCTTTGCTATTTTTCCAGGTTTTGATTCTGGAGCATCTGCAGTTGATGATAAGTCTTAGGGTGGCAGGAGAAAAATACTCCTTGAGTACTCAGTCCCACAACATCCGCAGCCTCTACAGCCTTGAAGACCAAGGAGAGGGAATCCGAAATAGATTTTAATACTTCCTGTACATCTTTTACTTTAATCTATCTCTTTCAAGATGCCTGTCTATTTCCTAAGATTATTCCAAGAAAGACTTGCACTCAGAGAATCAGAAAGCCCAAAGGACTTGATTTAGATTTTATGTGAAGAATAAGATGTCAGGGAGAGCCCTAGAACTAAGAAAGACAAAAAGGTTGTTTTAGGCCCATCCATCCACACTCACACCAGCCTCTTGGCAACTCCTTGAAACTTAAAATCAACCGGGAAACATCTTGAGCACAAGTGAAGGAAAACTCCGAGGCCCAGGAAATGAGGACAGCTGGAGAAACATGATGAGGGGGAGTCATTTGTAAACTTGGGCTTGGGCTTCTGGAGTAGAAAGCTATGCTTACAGACTAGGTATGGTAGTTCACAGCTGTATTCCCAACACTGAAAAGGCATGAGAACTGTGGGAAGTTCAAGCCTGGTCTGGGCAACACAGGAAGTTACATGTCACCCAAAGTCACATGATGAGTCTTTGTCTCAAAAAATAAATTAAAATTAAAAAAATATATATGTTCTTAGGATGAACCTGTCAAGGCCAGAGGACACAGAATCCTCCTCACTCATATCCTGCCCGTTTCTGACCGTTAGATAACTGATGGTCCGGTTGAGGCAAAAGGAAAACTAACTTACAGTGTGAGGTCTTGACCACCTGATGTAAGAAGAGAGAGACAGTGAAGACAGCCAGTACTCTTGGTCAAGAACTAAAGACAAAATTCTATTGGAGGTAGATAAGAGAAAATACCTTCTGATGTCATAGCAGTCATTACTGAAGCTGCCTCTGAAAGTGATATCATCAACTTCCTCATCCTTTCTATATTCTTGCTTTGCCTGGAGTGGTGGCAGCGGCAGCGGTGGGGTGTGTGTGTGTGTGTGTGTGTGTGTGTGTGTTTGTGTGTTTGAGAGAGGACCTATGTATCCCAAGATGGCCTCAAACTTCTGATCTTCCTTTCTTGGGCTTCATAGCTCCATAGTACTGAGAGTACAGGCATCTGCCACCATGTCTGGTTGTAATCCTTTGTAGTCTCACCTAGAACAGGGTGACAAAGGAACAGAAATTGGACGTGAAAACATGCCCATAGCACTCTGAAGGTAGAGACAGTAAGATTGCAAGTTCAAGACTTAGCAGGGACACAAGTCACCTTCTGTAGGCATGTAGCTAAATGGTAAGAATTTGCCTATCATGCACAAGGCCCTAGATTTGATCCACAGCTCACTGAGAAATAGCATGAGTAAGAGAAAGGGAAGGGACACTGGGGCACAGAGATGGCTTTAATTATATCACACATTCCTTAATGATGGGATATGTTCTGAGAAATGTCATTAGACAGCTTCATAAATGGTGCAATCATTACAGGGTATAGCTATGAAACTAGGGTGGCTACGATATTCACTAGTTGATATGACAGTGTGGGACTGCCGTCATATATATAATGTATCATTGACCAAACCATCGAATGGCATATTAGGGAAAAATTGTACAAGATTGTTGTTATGGGACTTTGGGCTTACACAGTCAATCACTTCACACCACCTTACTGTTTTACATGACAATCAGCATAGCTATACTGTTTGCTGATCAAATGCCAGAAACTTTCTGGATACCATGCTATTTACTCTTCTCCAGAACCCATAGATGTGAATATTATCATCCTCATTTTCTCAAATGAAAGAGGGAAAGCTCAGATAACTTCCCAAAACCACACACATACAGCAAGGAGTAACATTAAGCCAGTCAGATTAAGTGGCAGATTAGGCATACAAATAAACTCTAGAACTTGACATACAAGGTTCAAATCTACCAGCTACTGATAATTGTCTGGAACCCTAGGTTTTTGGTGGGGGGTTGTTTTGCTTTGCTTTTGATGTTCTAATAATCAATTTTATCATGGTAAACTCAAGAAAGAATAAAAAGGTACAACTTTATTGCTGAGGAACAACTAAAATGCCTGGAAAACAGCACAGCTATTGTGCCCAGGACAAGGTAAGGACTTAAATGTAGCCCCTGGCCTAACTCCTTTCTTCTCGTAAGGACGCTGACGAAAGGATTTCTTGCTTTCTGTTTATTTTTCTAACTGCTGTTTAAACCTCTTTTTGGAGTCCAACTTGGGGCACAGTAGAAGATGGCGAGCCCAATGGGAACACAGAATCCGGGTCTCTGGCTGAATCAAGGAGCAGCGGCCCATCTTCTCCCAAAATTCCAGTCTTGAGATCCGGTGCAATACTACTAGGGGGTGAGGGGTCCTATAGCAAATACTTGAGTCTACTCGCTGGGGAGTCCTGTGCACAAAAAAGGCCCTTCTGAGCTCGAGGCATCTCAGAGCAAAGGATGGTCACTTTCAGGAGCCACTGCTGCTTTTCCTCTGCTTTTCCAGACGTTCCATTCAACTCTGCAGCACCCTGAAACTAAAGGCTACTGCTGACTTTCTCCTTCCAACATCCTCCCATGCATTTCTTCTGGTGTCTGCTTGACCCAGAACATTCTTAGTGCCTAGGAGGTGTTCCTAAGCTGAAGCTAAGGTGCTCCTAAGCTTCCAGATATGCTTCTCCCGCCGCCCTCGAGGTCCTCCTCCCAATCCTTCAGGGCATTAATTTCACCCCATCCCTTTTGAGTCTGGGCCTTATCGGCCATAAGAACCCCTGCCCCATCCTCAGGAGAGCGCCTGCTCCAAGCCAGACGACGATATTCTAGACATCCCGCTGGATGATCCGGGAGCCAACGCGGCTGCAGCCAAAATCCAGGCGAGTTTCCGGGGCCACATGGCGAGGAAGAAGATAAAGAGCGGAGAATGCGGCCGGAAGGGACCAGGCCCCGGGGGACCGGGCGGAGCTGGGGGCGCCCGGGGAGGCGCGGGCGGCGGCCCCAGCGGAGACTAGGCCAGGTGAGGCTGGCTGGAGCGCTCTGCAGGCCGGAGGCTCTCGCTTTCCAGGCCTGCTCGGAAAAACCTGGGAAACTCTAAGGTTGGGATGGGAGTGGAGGGAGTTAAGGGGGGGGGACCTAGGACGCGGAGACAGGTGGGTGGGAGAAGGCCAAGGATGCTGATGTGCCAAGAGCTCACCTGTTGTTTCTCTCTCCCTCTCTTCTGCTTCACCTTGGACCGAAGAATCGAATGTTTTAGAAGGTAACTAATACGATTCCAAAGCTACCGTGTATAGGAAAGGAGACCCAGTTATCCAACCCTTCTCTTCGCATGCCCCAACCCTTCCCTGCC
The DNA here is from genome assembly GCA_033318265.1 of Phyllotis vaccarum. Classification (NCBI taxonomy): domain Eukaryota; kingdom Metazoa; phylum Chordata; class Mammalia; order Rodentia; family Cricetidae; genus Phyllotis; species Phyllotis vaccarum. The sequence goes on from JARWLC010000012.1 coordinate 93,239,330, forward strand.
ACGGAACATAACTTTGCTGACAGACCCACTGGTATGTCAGACGCCTGAGGCTGCAACAGGGACACATTTGAACCAACATAGACACGCAGTCAGTCGCCCTCATTTGCCTGCACAAGCGCAGCCAAGGGCCATAAGTACAGGGAGAGGCACACTCATGAACCTGCCCTGGGGTTCATTTCAGCTCAGTGAGCAGGGAAGGGAGTCTGGGTGATACTCCCCGAAAGAGGGGGGAGGTGGCGCTAGCAGAGGGCAGATTCTCAGACCTTATCTCTCTTCAGTTCCAGAAGAGAGATGGATGCCGCGTCCCCTTCGCAGTGACAAGACTTCCCTACTGTGTTTGTGATCCCCTTCTTCCCACCAGCCAGCCAGCTTCAGGAGCCCTCCCCTCCTCCCCATCGTACCCCTCCCGCCCCGCCCCGTCTCAGAGACTCCCACTCCAGGCTGGCTTCGTCGCGGCGTCGCCAAATCCGTGCCCTTTTAGTTAGCTCTCCAGTCTAACGTGGCCCCCTTTCGCCTTTTTTCCTCACCCTCGTCCCAAACCCCATACACGCACATTTGTCCTTTTGCTTCACGCCCACCTGTCCCTGCGCCCAGCATGCAGCTCTGCCTCCGCAGCTTCGGTGCGCTTCGCTGCGCGTACTGCAGAGGGCGCCCGATGCGTCGCCCAAGTACTCTCAAAAAAAAGAAGAAAAGCAACCACCAAGTCCTTTCGTTCTGTGAGCAACGAAAGGGGGCGCCCCGCGTCTTTGTGCCGTTTCCACCCCGGCCTTGCCTCAACCCCTTAACTTTGAGGCTAGGAAAAAGGGGAAGAGGATTTTCATGGTGTCTGAAGATGCCCCTTGCTCTGCTGGGAAGGGAAGTCCTATCCCAACACCTGCCTGTCACCTCCTTTTAGAACAGCTCTTCCCGCTCTCCTTTGTTTATGCAAAAGCCTCCGAGCGCGCCTGGAGGCTCAGTAGGAGGAGTCTTCCGCGGCCCTGCCCCCAGAAAGCCCCTCCCCCACTGGGCTCCTGGGGTTGTGGCTGGAAGGTTTTTAATCTCTGCGTGTGCATGTTACCATACTGGGTTGGAATGTGAACAATAAAGAGGAATGTCCAAGTGTTCACAGGGTGCAGGGTGGGAGGTGGGAGGAAATGGGAAATGTGGGGGCGGGATTTGCATAAAGGCTCTAACTAATGAAAGTCAAAACAAATAGGATTGAAGAGTGGAAGGTATGTGGACACCTAAGTTGAAACCTATCCATTTGACCCAGCTGAACTTCCTGCTTGCAGCATCATCTGGGATTTCAAATCCATCCCCTCCCTTACTGGATGTACTCTTTGGGTCATGGACAGGAATTCACCACACCAGTAAAAAAGGAGGTAACATGGTACCCAACGGCTTTAATTATTAACATTCCCCCTCATCACCTTCAGGGATCAGAAGTTAGACAACCATAGAAAGTTTGGACTTGGTAGTCACCGTGCTGGCTGATGGGGACTTCTCCAGGAGCCCTCTGCTGTAATCAGCCCTCACAGAAGCTTGATCAGAAACACCAGGAGCAGTGGCATCTTCCCTAAAGGATATAAGCAAAGTCATACAGAGGCTAGAAACCTTCAGGCAACTGTCATCCTCTAACCCAGGAACATTTAAATTATGCTGTCCTGGGAATCATCTATAGAGCTTTGTTTAAAATTAAGAGAGTCCAGACCTGGTCTCTCCCAACACACACACTTAGTCTTAGGAGGCACAGAAAATTACTTACAACTGAGAATTTAACAAGTTCCTGGAAGATTCCTCTAGGTTATCTAAGGGCAACATTTTAAGAACTGTCCTGAAAGTTGAGTTAAGTGTTTCATTTTTCATCAGTAAGACCTTAAAGTTCAACCCCGGAGTCATTGTAAAATAAATCAGGCACAAGCTTGTAATCCCAGAACTGGAAAGATAAAGACAGGTGGATCTCCAGGCTCACGTGCCATCTAGCTTACTTGATCAGCTCTGGACTCCAAAACGTTGTCATCTGACTTCCACATGGGTGACAGAGCATATATACCCCTCGTGTACATATGCAATGTAAACACACAATGAATTAAATAAAAATAAGGTGAACAGCCTTCCTAGAAAGGCCAAGTTATCTTCTGGCCACACACTCCCCACACTTACCTGTGCAAACACATACACACATGTACATTCATGTACATGCATACACACACAAAAAGAAAAATCATCAGGAGAGGTGGTACACACCTTTAATCCCTAGTTCTTGGGAGCAGAAACATTTGGATCTCTGTGAGTTTGAGGGCAGCCTAATCTACATAGGGAGATCCAGGCCACCTAGTGAGACCTTGTCTAAGGAAAGGAGAAATCAATCTCTGTTTTGACCCCATGCCTTGCAGCTAAAGTGTCAAGTGTATAGCAAGGAGAGCTTTGGCCTTTGGTACTTGTCTTATCCCAAATAACTAATTTCAGGACAAAATGTAAATCCTGGCACCTACCATCCACCCCCCACACACACCTTCATATTATGTATGTGTGCATACATAAGTGATATATATATGTTAAGTAAGGTGTGTGCATATATGTGTGTATATATTATATATGTATATATATATATTATATACACACATTAAGAACAGAAAGAAGCCAGGTGGCAGTGACACAAGCCTTTAATTCCAGCACTTGAGAGGCAGAAACTGGCAGATCTCTCTGAGTCCGAGGCCAGCCTGGTCTACAGAGTGAGTTCCAGGACAGCCAGGGCTACACAGAGAAACTTTGCCTTGAAAACAAACAAAAAGAAAAGAACAGAAAGAAAAGATTTTCATTGTGAAGAGGAGGATCAGGGCAGTCCTGTAAACTGAGGCTTCCTATCCTAGCTAGCTTACGAACCAAACCCTCCGTCCCGTGCCAGAGCTAAGCACTAACTCCCAAACACTTTTAATGACATCCTCTTGAAGGCTGAAGACGCCCACTTTGAATCCAAGATCTCTCATTCCCCTCTGCACACTCCCAGCTCTCCTGCTCACCGAAGGTCACTACCATCATAAGTCTCCTTGGGCTCCTTTTTCCTCTCTTTCTGGAACCTGATCAGGCAGAAGGCAGCAACCGATAACAGCAGCACACCCAGGAGCACCCCAATCAGAGTCCCAGCCACTCGGCCTTCAGATGAGTCTAGGGAGAAAGGACCCTCAGGGTTACAGATAATGTCATGTAGCTGAGCCTTTTGCACATGCCTTTACTCAGCATCCCCTACCAGTCACTGAGAGGTTCAGCTCGCAGGATGCACTGCCCATTTGGTTGCTGGCCACACAACGGTAGGTGCCGGAGGAGGTCAGGGAGAGATTGGTGAGAATGAGCTGGCCAGACACTTCATCTAGAGATTGAGAAGGAAGGGTGCTACTATGCATTCAACTCACAGTGAGCCCATACCACTACCACAAAAGCTCTATGCATTTAGTACCTAAAACAATCTATCAAGAAAGGTCTAACCCCATTTGATTGGTGGGAATTTGGGCTCAAAAAGGGACTAATTTCAGAAGACCTGGAGAGGAACTCCATAGCCACTGCCGCTTCTACACCCTAGCCACCCCACACAGCTGCCTTTTTCAGGGAAAGAGGAACTGCGTGTACAGGAAGGTGCTTATTGGATGAGCTCAAATCCTGGATGGTAGCAAAAGTCTTAAAGACTAAACATCTACTGACCCAACTACTTTTCTGAACTCTACTACCTCATAAGACAGAGAACACATCAGGAAATGATCTAAGGGAGGAGACATGGTGGACACGGCTTTACTGAGATAGTAGCTACAGATCAAACAAAGCTTCCTGAACTAACAAAAGGAAGCTAATGCTCCAAAGAAACTTATCAAATTTTTGAGCTAGTCCAAGCTACTCCCTAGTTTCCTCTCTAGGAGGTCGGAAGCAATTTGTGATCCTTAAGAAATCTCCAATGAGTGGACAACTAGGAACCGTAAGACTGTCTCTTGCCCGCTCCTCTCTTCCAGGCTGTCTGGACATTTAGAAGGATTTCCCAAGCACCAACAGGAAGACAGAAGGCATCACTATAAGGAAGAGGGAAAGGGCCTCGGTCTAGAGACCTAACCTTAGGTCTCCAAGCCCATCCTCCCAATGGCCTGCACTCTTACCTTGAACCATGTTGCCAGGAGGAGGTGTAGGTGAAGAGCCAAGATGTACCCAGTTGTACACAGGCTTGGGTGCTCCCTCAGAGGAGCTGCATCTCAGGGCAGCAGAACCTCCCACAGAGGTTTGCCCACTATGGCTGCATAAGGGGCGACTGGGGGGCACTGCAAAAACCACAGAAGAACCTCAATGATCCTCTTAGCTCAGACCTGCTGAGTTCAACTTTTGAACACCACTGCCAAATCATGGTCCATACCTCAGAAGTGATTTCCACTCCTGGAAATTCTGAGTCTTAGAAAAGTCGTCCTCATGCTGAGCCGCACACATTAATATAATACCCACTGATTGATTTCAGTTCTTGACACTGAGGCCCATAAAGAGAAATAACATTTTCTCCTCCACACGAAGGCCTTCAGATATTTGAATATATAGGACACTTGCCATATCTTAATAACTCACCCCACTTCTCTCTCTGACACATTGATACCGGGCCCTAAGGGAGATACTGTGGGATGGGGTTGCAATATGACCATCTAGATTAGATTAAAAGTCTTGGGTAATTTTTTTTTCTTGAAGCTTCCAATGCAGCTGCATGCTTGGACTGCCAATCAAGGGGGGTGGCGGGGGAGCAGGGTCAGTGCACACTTACAGGGTAGAAGGGTGGCTAGTGCATCCCCAGCATGCCTTACCCAACACAGTAAGGTTGATTATCCCCAACCCATTGGTGTAGAAGTCTGGCGGGTTGTTAACATTGCAGAGGTAGGTTCCAGTGTCTGAGGGGCGGAGGTCAGCCAGTTTCAGGGTAGCCACTCCTCCTGTGGGAGGGTTGTGGAGAAGGCTGGCCCTATCCGCTTTAGAGCCAGTGGGATACAGGTGGTCATTGGTGAAGTACAGAATCTGAAAAGAGGCCCAAGGCATTCACGTCCCCTTTTCTGCCTAGCAGCAGAACACTATACTATCAACCACACTACCTCAGGTTCAGTGAATTTAGTAACTGAAAGGGGTTACATTTGCTTAGGGGAGTTGGACACACGAGCTGTGAGGAAAAAAAGGGAAAATGTAGAGCCAAACAATCTGAAGCCCCGGGATGCAAGTGCCCTCTCCACCCTCATCCTGAGTGAGCCCTCTGTCCCTGGTCAACTCCAGCAGGCATAGCTGCCCTCAGACTCACGGGAAGAGATGCAGAGATGGGTTTCCCAGGCTTCACAAAGCTCCACTCCAAGGCGAAGTTGTCTCCCACCGAAGTGCTGTAACTGCAGCTCAGCTCAACTGTCTTGCCCATTGGCATGCTTAGTGGCTCAGTGGGCACGGTCACCTCCACAGCTAGCCCTGGGCCTGAGGACCCCAATCCCATTGATCTGGAAGGTCTGTCCCACACTACCAAGGTTGTTGAGAGGCTGGGGCTTCCCTTGCCACGGGCACAACCCCCTCCTTCAATTCAACCCCTGCTCTCTTGAAACTTGAGGTTTCTGGAAGGGAGGAGCCCACAGCCCAGCCTGGTTTTTGTGGGTAAAAGGTCCAAGCCTGGGCCAGGTATGAGGATGTATTGACAGAAAAGGGAACAAGAAAAGGCCCTGCTGTGGTAAATCCTTAGATGGGGAGAGGCTGAACTCATTAGCTGGCCAGCTTGCCTCCCTACCCCTCCCTCCTTGCTTTCAATGCCCCCTTCCCAGCCTGGCACAATGGCTCTTGGCCTAATGAACTGAGCCGGCCAAGGAAGCCCGGCCCTGCCCCCAGCTCCCTTGGTTCGGCCCGTCCTCCCGACCTCTCCTCACCGCTCAGGCACAGCAAGGGTCCGCAGAGGAAAGCGCCCACCAGGGCCCAGGCCATGACCAAGATTGTCTCCTGGTCTGTTAGTCCGGAGAGTGTAAGGGTCTAAGAAAGCCCGAAGGGCAGCCGACTTGAGCTGGGCAGGAAAGAAACTGACTATCTCAGAGCAAACAAGGGCAGAGGCGGGCACCCTCAGGTAAGGGAAATGCTCCTCCCCCCTCCAGGCCTGATTCTGGGATACTTCTTCCTCCCTAATTTCTGAAGTTTTCAGGCCCTGGAGAAGGATCTGGGCTTGGGAAGAGCACCCTAAAGAAAAGGATTCAAAACTGGAATTATGCAAGGAAAGTGTTTTTGGCAGTAGAGAAAGAATTCTGATATCCACTGACTGATGATGTCACTTTGGGAGCCATATCCCTGGAAGTTAAGCTGTCCTGGATTCTCTTCCTACCACTTACTGAGGTAAATAAGAGTCTCTCAAGGGAAACTACACTCACTACTCCATTTGAGGACCACTGGGGACTGAGAAACTGAAATCTGAAGACACCACCCTAGGTAGAAAAGAACAGGGTGGTATTAGGACATCAACCTGCACCACAGCCCAAGTCTTTCCTTAACTCACAAAGAGTTTCCTCAACTACTCAGAGTCGGATGGTGTGTTTGTTAAGGATGCAGAGGCCTAGGGAAAAAAACTTAGGTGAAGCTCCTTTCCTCAGACCTAGAGAGGATGAGTAATGGAGTATGTGGTATGGAGAGTCAAGCCCAGGGCACCAGCAGCAAGTACCCCAGTTCATTATCATTTCCTTGTTGTTCAGATTAGGTCAGGGGCTCCTCAGCCAAAGGCCCTTGGCACTTTCCCTTTCCATATGACAGAGAAGGGTCCTTCTACAGACTCTCGAAGAACTATAAGCCAGTAATCCCTGTGGTTATTATAAAGTCTCCTGGATGCACAATCTAAGTATGTAGAATCTACTTCATGTAGTACTTCTGCGACTACTTCATAGCCTCCTCAACTCAGTTTCTGTGAAGCCCTAGTTAGCAAAAAAGAGATCTGATTACTAGTCCATGAAAATGCAAAGTATCTTTATTGAAATTTGCAAAAAAACAAAAACACTGATTTCAAGTTATTTTTTTAAAATGTCTTCCCTATCTCTTGCTCCAACAAAACCCAGCCAAGCCAGCAGGACAGGTTAAATTAATACAGGGAGCTGGAGTGGGTAGCAAAGGACAGCATTAGATAGGGGTTTTATACAGATCGCAGAGCCAAGGGCCTCACTGACTGGCAGTCTCCTCCAGAGCCCTTGGAAGGTAGCCAATCTCAGCAACATTCATCTGGCTTCATAAAGAGAAGCATCTCAGGCCCATTTCCTATGTCTCTCCTTTGACCCAGACTTTGGTCTTACTGAGGCCCAGTTTTCCAACAATAAAGGGAGGTAGGAACAGAGGACTGGGGGTCTAGAGTGTACCTATCCTCCCAAGATTCAGTCCTCTGTGCCACAGGTGACCTTTACAGGAAGGTGTGATACCAGGTTTAGTCAATGAATGTCTGGGCCATCACACAAGAGACCCGGCCTGACTCTGAGCAGGCACCATCACAGGCACAGCTCCCATGCGGTTCAGAGCAGAAGAAGAAACCCCACCTGGGCTCAGAGTTACAGGCTGAGGTGGGGGTCCATCTGTCCTGGGCAGTCTTGGTGAGGACAGAGCCTGGCTAGAGACACTAGGTGTGGGAGTAAATGTGCCAGGTCTTGAAGGAGCAGTCTTGGGTGGCCGGAGAGCCCGTGCTGAGGTGACAGAGGAAAGTGTCCCATTCTTGGAGATTGTATCTGAGCCTTTGGTCCAAGGCAAAGTCCGGGGAGCGATGGCATCTTCCCTGGTCATCAAATAAGTAACACATCAGAAACTAAAAGGAGAAAGAGAGGAGTCCCTACATGATTGTCTTACTGCCCTTCCACACACATACGTTAGTCTTTCTCTCTTCCTTTAAATCTTCTCTTAGGACTGTGGTTACAGCTACCATCCACCTTTCCATTAAAATGCGAGAGGCCTGAATTCTTAGACTCCAGAGAACAGTCAGAAGAGTTCCCACCTCCACAAAGATCAGGGACACCTACTTGATATCGTTGGCTAGCTCCTCCATGGTCTTGCTCCGGCGTTGGTACAACAAGATCAGTCCAGCCAGTAGCACCAACCCAACCAGAGTGCCCACAACTGCTCCAGCAACCACAGCGGCCTTAGACCCTGAAAAACCCTTAGTGTCAGGAGGAGGGGTGCTTCTGTGTTCCTTATCCATTCACATTCCACTACCTAACTATTAACATTACAATCTCCCCTTTTCTCTATCAGGATGAGGTAGAGGGCTGTCTAGTAGAAACAATGACCAAATATTTGTCCTTGTCATCCATCACGCCCAATTCCCAGTTGTGATTTCAATGAGAAGTCTCAGCAGACAGGCTTCTTCCTTTCCTGTAGAGCCATCCACGAACCATACTTCCTCACCACACTTACCCCTCACTGACCTGTCATCACTTCCAGGGTCACGTTGCACTGGGCAAAGCCCACTCTGTTTTGAGCCCTGCAGACATAGACTCCAGACATGGAAGTGGAAAGGTTGGTGAGTTTTAAGGATCCACGAACGGCATCTATGGATATAATTTAGCTATCAGTTCAAGGACCAACTTTTCCATTAAGAAAACATATATACCATGCCCTACTTCTGGAATGCCCTCTTTAAGTCTCTGAAAATCACTGCTTATCCTTGACCTTACAAGCAGGAAGGATATGGCAGCATTCTGGGCGCTACAGACAGGCTAGCTCAATGCCTGCTCCATTTCTTTTGCCTGATGGAAGTGCCACACAGAAAACCATAGCATCATTTTGATGTTTGTTTATGAAAGGCGAAGTAAAAGAAGAAAAGCATAGAACATTTGACCAGGAGCTGGAAAGCTGGAATCCCAGACACCCCATATAACACTTGCAGGTCCCCACTGCTTCATCTCTAAAGTGGGGACAATGTTCCTTACCTGGTGAGGATGAGAAAAATGTACAGACTAATCATTCTAATCCTTTGGCTGTTGACTCTGTACTTAAGCTCAACCTGTGCTGTTTACCTGTACTAGTTTATCAAATTTTCATTTAAAAAACCTATTCACTGAGTCCTTTTAAAATTATTAAATAATTATTAAAAATCCTCAAATGAGGGATTGAGGAAATAGTTCAGCCATCCTAGCCAAATCAGTAAATATAGATCCCAGTGCTCTAGCATGTGCACTCAACTTATATTTGAGGGGAAAAGCCAAATAGGCCCCAGGGGTTTAGTTCAGATAATGAAGTTGATGTTTGGTGTGTTAAAGACCCTGGGTTCCACCCATAGCACCAATAAAATAAAATAAATAGGTCCAGTAAAAAGTAGAGAAGGAGAAAAATAAAATATTCATACCCACACTACACCTAGCAGTTGCTAACACTTTACTGTACTTATTTTATTTCTTCATCTTCCCCCACTGACATTTAAAGTATTATTTCAGGGCCAGTGAGATGGTCAGTGAGTAAAGACACTTGCCACAGTGCCTGGCCACCTAAATTCAATCACTAAAGCCCACACAAAAGTAGAAAGAGAGAAAGAACTAACTCCATAAAGTTGTCCTCAAGCATGTGCCATACCACACATGCTCACACAACCATCATTCATACACCCAATAATAATATTAACTTGCTTCAGATATTTAAAATAATACTTTAAGATATATATTCAAAACAATATCCATTAAGCTGGGCATAGTGATGCCCACCTTTAATCTCATCACTTTAGAGCCTAGCTGGCTCAGCAGATAGAGCATGGGACTCTTAATCCCAGGGTTGTGTTCATGCCCCATGTTGGGTGCCAGATATTGCGGAATTATTTATTTACTTATAATTGATCATATAAGGGATTGTTAAGGGATTAAATAAACATTTATTCATATAAATTGATCCTTAAGGTGATTTTTGGAGAGTGGAACTGTCCCACACCACGATGGTGCCAAACCTCTCCCCAAGAACACAGGAACAAACAGGAAGGAAAGTCAGCGCACAGTGGGGTTCTCAATGGGGGGTGGCCACACCCCACTCAGGGTCCTGAGACCCCAAAGCCATGTCTCTAGGTCTCCTTCAATAACACCTAAATCCCACTATAGATCTCTGTGAGTTTAAGGTCAGCCTGGCCTACATAGTATGTCAGAGACATATAGGGAGACACTGTCTCAAAAAAAAAAAAAAAAGAAAAGAAAAAAAAAGAAGAAAAAAGACACCACCACCACCAACAACAAAACTCTGGTTATTTTATACAATCAAAATACCACTAAAAAGCCTCAGCAATTAATAATGATCTTCTAAAGTTATGTAATGCTGATATTTAAAGTATTCCAGTCTCTGAGAATAGTGGTGTGATCCCAGCACTAAAGAGGCTAAGGCAGAAGGATTATTAATTTGAGGATGCCTTAGCTATATAGTAAGACTCTGTCTCAAAAACCAAAGAAGTTTGGGGTGTGACTCAGTGTTAGAGTGCCTGCCTTTTATGTACAGATCCTGAGTTCAATTGCCAGCATCACACACACACACACACACACACACACACACACACACACGCACGCACGCACGCACACACGCACACATGCACACACAAATCTCCCAAGTAATGAGAGCGTAGCCACAAAGTTATTGAGTGGCAGGACTGGAATTTAAGTCAGGCAGTTTAGCTCCAGACCTCAATAAGCGTATACTTGGAAGTTCTTGGAAGCATTGAGCATAGCCTAATATGGCATCTTTCTTATCCTCTTTCCACATCTTCCTCCCGTTCCCTTTCTATAATGCCTACCCTTGTCACCTCACTTGTCACCTCATTCTGTGAGATACCTCTCATCTTTTCCCATCTTCAGTCACCATGTTAATGACCTCTAGAAATTCCCTTACCTAAGGCTGGTCCAAAGAAGACCTGGGGGGATGGGGCCAGCTTCTCCCATTGGTATTGTGCAGTAGGCTTACTCCTTGGAGATTTGCAGTTCAGGGTCATATTGGTCCCCACATAAGGTACACCCTGGAAACTACAGGATGGAGGCGCTGGAGGAACTAGGGAAGGGAAGATAGATTAAAATCCATACCCTAAGGACCCACAGGTTCCCCTCCCCCAGTCTCTGTCATTCCACATTTTAGGCCCAGGTCTTATACTCAGAAACTTGAGAGGGAGACCTCCCTGACCGCCCTGTGCGGAGGTGGGAAGGGGCCCAGATATGAGCCCTCTTGACTCACCCAGCACATTGAGCTCTATGCTTTTGCTGCTGTGATCCAAGTTTGTGCCTTCACTGTCACCCACATTGACAGAACAACGGTAGGTTCCAGAATCTTCCTCCTGGACAGCCTCCAGCTTCAGGGACACATTCCGTGTGGAGATGGAGTGGACAAGGGATACTCGAGGTTTACTTGACACAGCCCCGTTGATATAGGACAATACCTAGTGGGGACAGGATCTGCTACATGAGTCTCTGATGCATCTGTTCACACACAAGCTCAGCCTGTCCTCTTCCTCCAAAGTGGATTTCTTCACAACCTCCTCACTTGAACACAGCCTTCTGGCCTGACCCACCATTCATTTCCCCATTTTCCTACCCACCCTCTCACAACCTCTGGAAGTTCTTTCCCATATGGACCATTTCTTTGCTTTTATGGCAGCTTTTTAGGTGATACCATAGTGGGAGAAGAGGCAATGCGGAAGCACATATGAAAAAAACATAGACTGTAGATTGTAAGATGTAAATGTTCTACCACTAAAAGGAATTTTTTTTAAGAGAAAAGATTTTTATTTTTTAATTTTAAAAGGTATGGGTGGGCAAGTGGTGGTGATGAATGCCTTTACTCCCAGCAGGAGACAGAAGCAGGTGGATCTCTGAGTTTGAGGCCAGCCTGGTCTACAGAGCGAGTTCCAAGTCAACCAGGGCTACACAAAGAAACCTTGTGGGAGGTGGGAGAAGGTATGGCTGGAAGGGATAGCTCAGTCTCTGATGTGCTTGCCCTAAAAGCATGAAGATCTTAAAAAAAAATAAAATCAAAACACCCCAGCAGGGTAGAGCACTTATAACCCCAAATCTGGAAAGCCACAAACAAGTGGTCTCTGGGACAAGCACAATGGGTGTGAGGCTCTGTTTCACAAATAAGACAGAGAGTGACTGAAAAATGTCACTCAAGCGTGCACACAAGTGTACAAACATTAACACACGCATACAAACATGCACATGTGAAAAAAAATATAAATGGGGAAGCTAAATTGGTAAAGTGCCCACCTCACCCCTAGTTCATACCCAGCATTGCATAATTCCAGCACTTGAGAGATGATGGAAGTGTAAGACCAGAATGAACTTTGAGACTCTGACTCAAACAAAGCAAAACAAGACCAGGCGTGTTGGCATTACACCTTTAATCCCAGCACACAGGAAGGCAGAAGCAGGAGGATGTCTAGGAGTTCAAGGCCAGCCTGGTCTCTGTAGTAAGGGACAGCCAGAGCTATTGTGTCAAAACACATAAAACAGAAAACAAAGACAAAGTAACAAGATCAAATGACTTCCTTGAATACATTTTCCAAGACCTCCCAAGGAACCGATGCAAGTAACAAGAATCTGGCATCAGCTTCTGGATAAAAGGACCACTGAGTGCCGGTCCTGTGTAGTAGAGGAACAGAGCTGCCAGATGGTGGAAGGAGACCGACCATACTGTCTTCCACAGATACAGAGTAGGGTTGGGGATAGCAAGATGGCTCACTGGATGAAAGCATTTACCACCAAGCCTGATGATATGAGTTCAGTCCCTGGAAGGAATATAAAGATAGAAGGAAAGTGCTGATTCCTGAAAGCTGTTCTCTGTCCTCTGTACTAGCACCATGACATACATAAACACAAACATACACACATACACACATGATGATAGTGATGATGATGATACATTTTGGGGAAGCAGGAGGTACTGGAAGACAAGTGGATCCTGAAAGAGATGTGGCCTGTACTTGACAATATCCCACAGCATGTGGAGCTTTAGAAATTGGTAATTCAGGCCATGGTGCCCCCTGCCTTTAATCTCAGCATTGAGGAGGCGGCAGCGGCAAGCAGGACGCTATGAGCTTTGAGGCCAATCTGGTACATAGGCTGAGATTGGGTCTCCAAAAAGAAAAAGGTCGTGTTTTATTCACCCCATGTTTTCTCAATCCTCAGTCCTACCCCCGGCCCCCCCACCTGCCTCTGTGTTTTTACCATGTTTTATGTACTGGATTTCACAACGAGGACCAACCAACCAACATACTATGAGGCCGCTTGCTCTTCCCTATACTATTTTCCGAATTCTCTGCCAACTCAGCCCCACGTAGATCCCTCGATCCCTCGGTTTGTCATTAGCTAGATTTTCCCCTCACCTGGTTTAGGTCTTTCCCTTCTTGTTCCAAGAACCAAATCAGGACCGGCACCTCCCGAGAGTGGGTGGAAGGTTCTTCCCGTGTCACCATGTACCAAACGGGGAGCACGACTTCTTCTCCCTCGACCGCCTCCAATTTGTTGAGGCCAGTGGACACATGCAGCTTCAGCTGAGCCAGAGAGAAGGAAGCTGAAAACAGAGCAAGGAGCTGTGATCTCCCAGGGCTAGCTCAATGGTCAGCTCAAGGGTCCTGCCTAACATCTGTCGCTGGTGGGGGGGGGGGGGGGGAATAACGTCCTTTGGAGAAGGGGGAAAGCCTGGAGACCTCTTTCCCAAGGTCCTGCTCCTCCTCACGTCTTGCATCTAGAGTGCGGATTGGACCACATTCTAATCTAGAGGTACAGAATCTGAGCAGAAGAGGGGCGACTCCAGAAGGGAGGGCAGACAGACCTACTTTTGATCTATACCCCTCGTTACACACTTGCTCTTTCAGTCTCCTTGGTGAAAGGCAAGGGAGAATGGGGGTGCCAGTCCGGGTCACCTGGACTCCTCACTCCCCGATGGCAGACCGCGGTGTCGGGGTTGGGGATGGGGGGTGCTGCGTAGTTACTCTTTAAGCCCGTGCTCCTTCTGAACCCGAGACTGCGAACGCGAGCACCGCGCTTCCCAGCTCCGGAGCCTGCTGGTGACTAGGGGAATCTGAGGCCTCCGTCATCCCCACTGAGTCTGCCCCCCCTAGGAAAACAAACGACTGAGACCCAGCCAAATCCTCAAGAACACTTTTGGGTTCCTGGCTATCAAAGCAAGTGTCGCTGGGTTGCAGGGAGTTTCAGGGAGGGAGGTGAAGACGATCTTCTCACAAGTACAAAGTTTCCCGGGCGTGCATCCTGTGTTCGGGTGGAAACGGGTGTCAGCTTCAGTTAGGGGAACATTGGTGTCACTACAATGCCCAGAGCACTTGCTTTTTGCCCTTCGGAGAGTCGAGCGGGTGTGGGAAATAACTTTAGAGAAATAACTTTGGGTAAGTATAGATCCGAGCCTGGGGACGTTGACGGCTCTCGTTCTGGGCCCTGTTCTTACCGGATCACAGCACTCGGCACTCCTACCTGCCACCTTGGGGAAGGTGAGCTGGCTGCAAGGTCTTAAGAGGCCACAGACCCTCTGTGCTGGCAGAGCGGGGCGGAAGGTCCCGGAGACCCATAGCCTAAGCCAGGATGCGAGCCTCCCCCATCGCTTCCCGGCCACTACTTAACTCGGGACCTCACCCCTATTCCTTGTCCTTCGTGGCACCCCCCACCCCTGACATTTCCTGGCGGGTTCCTGCTGTAGGAGCAGGAAACTTGCGCCAGCCGATAAGACAGAAGACAATGAAGCGGGGCCGCTAGACCGGAGGCTCTGCAGGCGAAAACAACCCCGCCTTGAGAAGCTCCGCTTCCCCCAGGGACTCGGCTTGCAGATGCACCTGGAGACTCCAGGATGCGGCCGCTCATCCCAGCCTTCTCAAAAACACTTCCTGTGGTCAGTTACAAGGGAACATTGTCTGTACCCAGATGGACTCGGAGCTTTGCTCGCCAAAGGTGCCCTATCTGCCTCCCCGGGTTTTGCTTTTGCAGTTGGCAAAGTAAGGGGCGGCGCGCGGGGTGGGGGTAGAGATGATGCAGGGATGGTAACACTTATTTCTTTAGTGAGAAAATAGGTTCTGAGATTTCCAAGCCCCGCTCAAGGAACGGAAGACCCCTGATTAGTCAGACCTTTTGGTAACTGGGTATCACAAAGGGAAAATCGGGGAGTTCCTGTGTTCCAATGAAGGGCTCTAGAGTAGCTCAAGAGTAGCATCATTTGGCCCAATCTGAGACCAGAGTGGAAGAACAGGCTAAGGGCCTAAGCAGCGCAAATGGGCCCTGCTCCCCAGGGCTACTATTTTTAGTTTCCGTCTTTCTCTGAGAAACTCCCCTTGTGGGCTTCTCACGCTCCAGGGGCAGCTCTGAGCCACGGAAGAGCACTCGGAGCTGGAGGGCCTTGTTGCCTTGCGCCTTCCCCAAGAGCGGCAAGCAATTTAACCCTCCAGAGACCAAGAAGGGCAACTTGCATGGCATTGGTAGCAGCTTAGGCTCTGGGTCTTTGATATGACAAACTAAAACGCAAAGCTGGAAAAAAAAAGGGGGGTGGGGGCACGAGTGAGTTGCAGAAAATGCCTGTGATGCCCAGGCAGCTGATACAGGTTTTTTCTCCCTTGCTTGGAGACTGACACTGCCCCTTCCAACACAGAAGGGCCAAGTTGAGGAAGAATGCAGAAAAGAAACAGAAGCCGAGGTTGAAGATGAAGTAGTAGAGAAGAGAAGCTGAAGGACTGGCTAGGGAAGGTAGAAGCTTAGGAAACTCATATATCTGGGGACCCTAAGATTTCATGCTCTCAACACCACTGGTACACAGGCCGAAATAGACTGAGCAGGAACGAAGAGTTCCCCATCAATATGACTTCATTGTACTCTACATTCTTCCAGGTTTTGCTTTCTCAGGCATCCTCTAACCTGAGAAAGGAATTAAAGCAGAGGAGGCCAAACCCAGACAGCAAAACAGCCCAAGGGATAGTTAATAAAGGACTTAGTTCCCCTAAAGCACGGGGTCACCGTCCACTCCTGCTAGATGAGTTCTCCCAAGCTCTTGCTTCAGGAGATTCCTTCCTCTTGGACACTTTATCACCCTCTCTCTATTTTCCAGAAGGAAATAGAGAGACCTTTTTGATCTAAGAACAGATCGGATGGTGGAAGTGGACCTGAGAATGTGCTCTGTGACCAGTCTCAGTATTTGACCTCTTCCCGAATTTCCTGTGTCCAAATGACCTCATGGTCAGGCTTTGGGGGCATCTCATTGATTTCCAGGGCGGGAGGAAAGAGGAAGCAAAGAAAGGAACTTCGTGGGGGGAAAATGCTGTGACATGAAGTACTGAAGTACTTGCGTCAAGGCTTCGGACCAAGCATTCCCCCAGGGATCTTTAATATCAGCTTCAATGGGGGGCGGAGGGGGGTGGGGGGAGTGGAATTAAGTCCTTAAGCTCTTTAGTCAGTGTCTCATCTAGTACCTCAGCTTGTCCAGCTGTGATGAGTGGGGGTGGTAAGCAGATAGGAATAGCTCCCATAACTCATCCCAGAGGTCCTGTCTGGAGATGCCCCCTCCCCAACACCGCACCCACACCAAAGCTGGGAGCTGTTCTGGCCATAGAAGGGAGAAAACAGCACCAAGCAGGGACGCTTCGAGGTGGAGGGTGACAAGAATGTCAAGCAGCAAAAATCCCTTCACAACCACTTCCCCAGATCCCCCCTAGGATCGGATTTATCTGATCAAAGACCCTCCAGGTCAGAGATTTGACTCACCGAGGGTACTCAGTCCCAGGAACAAAACCCGCAGCAAGCAGGTCTCGGGGGTTCTAGCTGGAATAATCATGGCCCTCCTTGGCCCAGAGTACTCAGGACAGTTGGGGCGCACACTGTCTACAGGTGCTATGGTGAACGGCGGCGGCAATTCCAATGTGCACAGGAACCAGGCTACTGACAAGGGTGGCTCCAGCCCAAGTCTGCGGGTGTGCGGATGGAGAGGTAGGGTGGGGACCAACTGGACAGGGGCGGAGCATTCAAAGGGGTGGAGAGGTCACCGAACTGACGGGCGCGGCACGCTAGTGACCCGCAGCGGGGGGGAGGAGATCTCTCCCGGGGCTTGGATAGCTGGATCCCGCTGCCTCTACCGGTTTACTCATCAGACTGGGGTTGGCGAGGTTGTGGTACCCCATGAACCAGCCCTGGGAGTCATGCACACCTCCGGAGAGGTGTCGAGCATTGAGGTGACAAAGGAGGAATGGGGAACAAAGATAAGTCTAGAAACCACCTTCTTCCCACGTCACTAAAAGCCCAGCAGCTGCTATCAGAATGATCTGCTCCAAGCCAGAGGTGCCCTCAGCCTAAGCAAGGCGGCCTTCTAAGAGGAAGAAGGGAGCCTTGCGATGTGTGGACTGCGAGGTCAGGTGGGTCAGGCGCAGCCGCCCAAGTGGGGATTCGAACTTTCGCCCAGCTCTCTCTGAGTCTGGTTCAGGCTTGATGCTTCGGGCGAGGAAGTTCAAGACAGCCGACACCATAGGCCTTCTTTCTCCTACGGCGAGAAAAAGACCGGTTCTCCAGAGCTCCGGAAACTGAGGCCCGAGGGAGTCCCGGCTCTTTGCCTATTGCTGCAAACACGGAAGGCTGGTACAAGGAAACTGAGCAGGAAACTGAGGCAATTGTCCGCAGCTCCTCATCCATGATGGGGAGGAGGGGCAGCTGCAGGGGGACGGGATATAATTTCCCTCCCTTCTGTACAGCCGCTGGCGTCTTCGCTGCTGTCCATCCTTGCAATGAACGGCTTAGGCTGGTTCTGATCCTTTAATTCCTAGGACTAGATCTTTCCTCTGTGAATTTAATTTCAACCCCACACCCCTCCCACACCATTCGGTGGAGGGGCCTCTGCGCCCTCTGATGGCCAACGCTGCTTCAGCAGAGCACGCAAGGGTTCTTGCCTTTGCACAACAGCCAAAAAATAATGGAAAAAGATGCTCCAAATTATTTGGGCAGAGCTACTGAACAAAGTTACGGAGAGCAGAAGGCATACCCACAGATACCCAGCGTGTCATGTTCTGAGGGAACAGACTGCCGGGTAATAGAGGCAGCCGAGCATCTAAAGCAGCGCACAATTCACCACTCTAACATTGTGCAATGGCTTTTCCTACCTGTAGACTCCCTGCGACTTCTCCCCAGTGCTGCCCAGCCTGGCTTCCTCTTCAAATACCCGTCATGCAGTGGCTCCGCGAAATGACTGCACAAACACTTAACTGCTCCTGACATCTCTGGAATCTACCTCTTGGCAGCTCAGCCAAGTGCAGAGACCTTCACACTTTGGGACTGTCAATAAAGTGGTGCTAGAGGTGAGCTGGCTTGCTCTTCCTAGTCTATCAAATTCAAAATTTTCTAGACTTCAGAATACTACAAGCACTTTTTTAAAAACTCGAATGAGCATTTTGCCTGCCCATGTTGTTTGCACCAGAGGCCAGAAGAGTGTCGAATCCTCTGGAACTGGAGTTGCAGTCTGTTTTGAGCTGCCATTTGGGTGTTCAGAATCAAACCACTGTGCTCTGCAAGAGCAGAGCGTGTTCTTAGCCTCTGAGTCATCTCTCCAGCCCCATAAAGCTCCTCTTGCAAAAAGTCCTCATTTGTTTCGGGACCAGGGTTGTTACTCTGAATAACTCCGCCCAGGAAAAGGGAGTACAAAGCCCTGGATCTAGCCCAGTTGCACTGATGCATCTGATGACTCAGGTGTGCCCATCACGGTCCGAAAGCCGCCTAGGGTAAAGGAACATGACATGGAATGACTGTCTCCATGTGACACAGATGTAGTCTTCTCAGGTTTTTACCAAAAGGAACTTCTCTGTCTCCTAACTTCTGACCCTGAGGAAGCCAAAACATGACCAAGGAAGCTCTATTACACCCCAGAAGTTCTGACTCACTTTTTAGGGTAGGCAGCTCTCTGTCGCAGTAAAACTCAATGTCAGCACACACCTGTGCTAAGAACTTCTTACATAAACATTTGATGTTTGCAAGCCTAGTTCACAACCTCATAGGTTTCTCTCAACCACACTTCATCTCAGATCTTCCAAAGAATTTATAATTTGGATGGAGAAACAGATTGGGCAGAGGGCATAGGTTGGATTCCCAGCATCCCCATGATTCACAACCATCCAGAACTCCGATGCTAGGGGATCTTATGCTCTATTCTGACCTCCAAGCACACCTGGTACATATACATACATACAAGCAAAACACTCATACATGTAAAAAAAAAATTTTTTTAAAGGAATTCTAAAAGTCTTTAAAGGTCCTCCATCACTCTTGGATCAGATTTTTAAAAAAAAAAAAAAAAAAAAAAAAAGCATACTTAAGGCTTTAATTAGTCCGCTTGTTTTTAGCAATGCTCAGTTGCCAGACAGCCTGTTACCTTTTCTAGGCTGCTCTGGTCAGATAGGGTCTATCAGCAGGTCACTGTCCTGACAAGCCCCCATTTCCCAATGCTGTTCAAGCCAAATGGAAACTTAGGCCTGATTTCATCTTTGCCCTCCATCTTCATCACGGGAGTCTAAGAATGCCACACTCCCAGTAATATTATGTAAAGTCCTCACCAAATGTTCCTAAAATATTCTGTCCCATCTAGTAACTACTAGCCAAGGAAAGGAATAGAAATAAATTCAGTATTAACATTAGTTCTGGATTGGTCAATGGTTGTATTGGAGAAGTCATGTAGTATTCGTGGTAATGCTTATTCTCTGCTTAGGCATTGGTAATTATGAGATTACTGTTGTCAGATCATCAATGATCCTTAGCCTTAGAACCAAAGAATCTCCCAAGGCCCTACATACACACACTGCCCACCGAGCAGGTGCGGAACAGACAGTATCAGGATATTTATGCCTCCCAGAATGGCACCTATTTTTAGCAGCTTACATCAGAAAAGTGGTAACTCCCTAAGCCTAGACTCAGATAATATAAACCATCCCAATGGTTTAAAATACCTTAGGTCACCAGAAAAATATAGGCATCAATTAGCCAAAAAGTATCAAAATAAAAGGGGGGGATCACTGATTTGACTTTACTTTGTGGGTTGTGGGAAATCAATTTTTTAATGTGCAATTTTATTCTACCTAGTTTTTCGAGGCAAGATTTGTAGTCCTCATACTCAAGAGATCCTCCTGCCTCTGCCTCCCCGGTCCTGGGACTAAAGGTGTGCCACTACCTCTTGGCTTATGATTTATCTTTAACAGCATAGAAAATCAGGGATTTAAGAGTTCTCATCTGCATTTTCTGCCACTTAAAACAGAACATCTGAGAGATGTTGAGGAACCATTAAAGATAGATATCAAACTACCAAGATCCTGGCACGACACCAAGTGACTCCTGACTACCAGAGGCTATCTCAGGCAAGTGTGCTAGCCTCCAGGTGGAGTAGTGCCTGACCCACTGAAATCTTGGAAAGGGTCTATACATGAGTCTTCGCCTAATAGACTGACACCTTCCAATTTCTTCTCTCATGGAACATTTTTCAAAGGCATTAGTACTGTGTTTCTATTGGCTCCTTACTTTTCTTTTTTTAGACACAGCAAGATATCAAGTCTGTCCGTTGAGTACTTAGGAGGCTTACCTCAGTTACTAAGTGAAAAAGATGAGGAGACAGAGTGCCTTGCAAATGTATGCTCCTAAAGTCAGAAGGAATATCACTGCAGTCATTTTCTAGTAAAAGATACAGTGTGCTTTCTTTCTTTCTTTCTTTCTTTCTTTCTTTCTTTCTTTCTTTCTTTCTTTCTTTCTTTCTTTCTTTCTTCCTTTCTTTTTCTTTTAAGTTTCTCAAGATAGGGTTTTCCTGTGTTACCCCTATGGCTGTTCTGGCACTCACTATGTAGACTTGGCTGGCCTCAAACTCACCTGAGATCCACCTGCCTCTGTCTCCTGAGAGCTGGGATTACAGGTTTGCAGCCACCACCACCACTGGTACAGTGTAGTAGTCTTTAAGGACCTCTGAAACTCTGATAAGCAATGACTATAGCCATTGTTAACATAGAGAGAAAACAACTTTTTTGGGGAGGATCACTTTTGGGGGGTCTGGTCATTCTTTTCTTTCCAGTGCTTGGGACTGAACCCAGGACCTTGTGTGTTCTAGACAAGCCCCAGTACTGGCCACATCCCAGCCTTGGTTTGCTCACTCTTCCAGCAAACTGGACATATCTCCCACAATCACTGCAGCCACACTCTGGTACAAAAAGTTCAACTAGCATGCCCAAAAGGTCAGGAAGTCCTTTAATTTTTTTTTTTTAATTTAAATGGCAACACAACCATAAAAGTTGTACATCACATAAACAAAGTCTTTGCAGGCAACACTGATTGGAAATAGCAAAACACTTGGTTGGTGAAAAAAATGAAACTCTAAATTATATACAATAGTAGCTAAAGGTAATATTGAAAAAGTCTTATTTACTGTGACTCAAGATTTACTTGCCATTATCTATTGCTTATTTATTCAAGGTTGTAAATAATACTTATAGAGATGTGTAAAAATGAAACATTGTGAAAAAAATACAATTTTCAATTTCATATGAAACTCAAAGTATAAGTTTTGTCCAATATGGAATGTACCTACATTTGTTTATATCAGGGCTCTAAAATCCATTTAAAAATGATGTTTTCTTTTTTTAAAAAAGAACTGACCCACCATGCAAGACCTGCTTGCTCAAAATGAGCATTTCAGGTGAGGTCTGCTTTTTCTGCCCAGAGTCTACTATGATTTCTTAGAGGTTACACTGGTCTCATCGTGGAAAGAGTTCCCATGAAGAGTCTGATGGCAGCATCTGGATATGGGGTAATCTGGGTGATGGGAAATAGGGAGAAGAATGCACACGCCCAAATCCTTATGAAGGATGACACTCAGTTGTTAAATTTTAAGGGGTATCCGATGGCTTTTTCCAGGCACTCAACTAAAGAGCCAGCGGAAAGAAAATCCCTCTCTACTTCTACAAATTTGATATAGATGGATTTGGGGGAAATTCCAGGATCCACAATACAGTTCTGAGACAAAAACCCATTAATACCAATCCAATCTTTACTGAAGGTTTTGGTATTTGCTTGGAAATGTAAAAACAAGCATTGCTGCAGAGTCCTAACCTCAGCAATACCGAGGTAGCAGTAAATGATCCGGGGGGGTTCTACCTCCCCCTGTAAAGAGGTTTGCGCTGAGAGGGTTTCCAGACCTACTCGGCTCTCTTTTCCTGGGTCCAGGGCCTGGTGTTCCACATCTGGTGAAAGTGGCCTCTCAATACATTCTTCATAGCCAATGGCATAAAGACCTGGACTTTTAGGAATCCCTCCTGGCAGTAAATACTGAACAACATTCCCACCAGTTGGCTTGGAGTGGGCAATGGGTATCCAGTCAATTTCCATGTGCAGCTCTAGGCACCTGGCTTCACTGATGGTGATCTCTAAAAATTTGTAGTAAACATTCTTCCAGTTCATTTTTTGCACTCGAGTCATAATTATCCGTCCCTCAGGCTTTTCAGAGTTGAAGTACTCCCGAAGACGCTTGCCAAGGGGCACCTGTGAGCTGATCTCTGCATAATGGTAGCGAATATCGTCTTTCCAGCGGGTGTTATAGCCAATTCCAAAAATGGCCAATTTATTAGAAAGATGGAGCCTTGAAAAGTCTGTCCAGCTCTGAAACAGTTCCCATTTCAACTGCACTGACTCCAAAATCTGTACAATATTCTGCATTGTGTCTCGTTTCCTAGAAAAAGAAATTAACAGTCAAATTCTTCAAGTGTCTAGAGCAGCAATAATCTAACAAAATTTTCTACAATGAAAATGTTCAATGCCTAGACTGTCCACTACAGGAACCACTAAAACACAGCCAAAGAGAGTAAAATGATACAACACACCTCAGAAAGGCTTCCACATTAGAAGGTTACTGCATTAAATGTCAGAAATATGCCATCAAGTTTCCAGAATTAAAAACTGGTTTTCATGGTTTCACTGTGTCAAATTTAATAAATATCAACACTTAAGCTCCCAGCATCTCAGGACCCACAAATTCCTGAGAACACTATTACTGTGTGTGCGCCACATCCCTTGTGTGGGGCCAGCGAACTTTGGAGTTGCCTCTTCTTGTGCTTTCCCATGCATCCTGGGGACTGAAGTCAGGCTTCCAGCTTGAACTGGCACTTGGCCACTGAGCGCAGTCACTGACCCCCACCCAGGATCATGAATTTCTTTCTTTTTGTTTGGATTTTGTTTTCAAGACATGGTTTCTTTGTGAAGCTCTACGTGTCCTAGAACTCACACTGCAGACCACTCAATCCTCAAACACAGAGATGTACCTGGCCCACCTCTGCCTCCTGAGTGCTGGGATTAAAGTTGGATGCCACACTGCCCATCAGATGACCAAGTTTAAAAGTGGTTATCATAACCCTTAAAATGAAAACGGCCTTCAGGCCCAAGAGCTGAAAAGCAAAGGATACTTTAACAAAGCACCAATGCTGCCTCAGGTAACACCTTCATTTCTAACATGATATTTATGACAGCCCAGGAATTTTTACACATGTACTAGAGGAAAATAATTAAGTGGTTATGACTAAGGACCTACTACTAGAGCAACATGCCATTTCCAATTAAATAAATTAGTATGAACACATTACTACTCCCAAATTTAAGTTAGACCACTAAGGGTAAAATATAGAAATGCCTCAGTCATGACTTGCATAATTAGTAGATCAAGATAAAACATGCTATGAAATTCTTGTTCCATAATAGACTGTTTAACTAATGTACTGAGTAAGACACTTCATGTAATTTACATAAATGCAATTTTAAGTTGCTTTTCACTAGGAATAGTGGTGCATACCTTTAATCCCAGAATTTGAGAGGCTAAGAATCTTTTTGAGTTCACAGTCTGGTGACATGGTGAGTTCAGAACAGTTGGGGGTATGCAGAGAGACCCTGGTGTTGTAGTAGGGTTTCTCGGGTCCCGGATGCCAGAGGTCCCGGACCCACAGACCTGCCGCCGGGACTGCTTATCCGCCCGCCGCCCGGGTCCCCAGAAACGACTCAGACGCTTCTATTAACTTCATGCTGTTTGGCCTATGGCTCAGGCACATTGCTAGCTAGCTCTTACATCTTAAATCAACCCATTTCTATTAATCTGCGGGCCACGTGGCCCGTGTGGCTCACCCGTGCCTCCTTACATGCTGTTCCTTCGGCGGCTTCAGCTCGGTCTGCCTGACTCCACCCTGCTTCTCCCACCTAAGCTCTGATTTCTCCTCCTACCTATTCTACGGTACCTGCCATGGCCCAAACCAGCTCCTTTATTTAAAGATACAGCACACACAAATGCATTCCCACATCACCCTGGCTCTAAAAAGAAGGGTGGGGGGTGTCTGGAGTGTGGTGATATGCTATATAGTTAATAAAAAAGTCTGGAATATTAGAAAATTACTGCCAAATAGTAGTAACTCACACCTTTAATCTTAACCTGGATGTGAAACAATTGGCCAAAGAAGATATTTAAGGCATGTGTAGGAAGATAGCTGGGTGAGATCTGACTGTGGTCTGTTTCCTCTCTTTGATATTCCAGGTGCCCCCCCCCCCCATATCTGGCTCTGAGTTCCATTTAATACAACCAGAATTTGTGCAACACTGGAGAGATGGCTCAGTGGTTAAAAGCACTGGCTGCCCTTTTAGAAGACCTTGCTTCAATTCCCAGCACTCACATAGCAGCTTATAATTGTCTTTAATTCCAGTTTTAGAGGATCCAACACCCTCATGCAGGCAAATGTGCACATAAAATAAAATAAATACATATTTTTTAAAGAACTGTTTCTTAGGTATGACCAAACTTTGATATGGTAAGACTGGCTTATTAGATATTAACTTGGCAATCAAGTTATTGATTGTAAAATTGATGTAAAAATCAATCATAAGCTTAACCTACAAAAGTGCATATACCATACTCACAGTCAAGAAAAGGGGATTTGCTAACAGTTTATGACTATTTGGAGAGGGGAGGCAGTGATTGTATGCAAGTGCTGGTGGCGGCCTAGAAGTTCGAGACAGCGGTGTGCCGCTGGACACTAATGTAGGGATCTCAGCTTGAAGCCTCTACAAGGGGACCAAGTGTTCAATCACTCAACTTTTTCTCCAGCCCTCTGCTAACAGCATCTTCAAAAGAGGCCATGGTCCTTCAGATTTTTCTTTTAAAATCTTGTGTCTTCTAGAAGAGCTCTGGAATAGTCTGAGAGGCCTCACAGGGCCATTCTGTATGTTCTCTTATCTCCATGGTCTATTTTTGCAAAATGCAAAGAGCTAACACTGTGTTATCAGCTGCTTCTTGGGTCCTAAGAGTGTCCTGTGTTTATCCTTCACCCACAAGTCTGTCTTTGAATCTTCAAATGACCAAGCAAGCACCTAAATGAAAGCCCTGGGTTCTGGGAAACTATTCTCTCCTCAGGAAACATGAAGGTACTCATTCTATCACTTACACTATTTGACTGTGATGCTTTGTGAGGTAGATATGTTTCTGAGTGGAGCAACACTTCAAAGGAAAATTGTCTTTCAATTTCCTTCTTTGAAAGTTTTGTATGTGCATTTGTTGTACCTGTGTATGTATGCATGCATGGAAGCCAGAAGAGGGCCGAAGTCTCCTCCTCTACCATTTGAGGCAGCGTCTCTCAATGAAGCTGGAGCTCTAAGTTTTTGAGTAGGAAGGTAGCTGCCAACTCAAGATCATCTTGGCTCTATCTCCTTCAGTGTTAGCCTTAAGTCGAGAAGAGGACCATGCCCAGCTTTCTTACATAGATGCTGTGATCCCAACTCCTATCCTATCCACTAAGTCATCTTTCCAGCCCTGTGAGATCAATGTTTAATTGATCTCAAAGAGGGCTAGCTACACTTAGGAGATGGAATAGAGGGCAGAGACTTTTGTTCGTTTTGCTCACTGAAATATCTTACTGCTCTGCGTATAGTAGATAATTAGAAAACAAAAGTTAATGAAATGATTAGTGAATATTCTTTGTGAAGCATGGATCAGTTAGTTAACCCACAGATGCTAAGAGAGAATGAGAATAAAATCCAGCCCACTGCCCAGATAAAGGTATTTTTATTTTATTCAACACTTCACGTTATGAACACCAGTCAGACACTGCAAGGAATTTCAGAAGTACTAAATGGAGAAGTGAATGGCCTGCTCGAAGCTCTTTCAAAATTCTCAGTCCTTTGTTGAGCTGGCATCTAGAGAAGAGAACAGAGCATGCCAAGGAGTCCAACTGGCCTCAGCATGAAAGTATTTCAGAAGCATGGAGCAATTTGGCACCATAGTTATTTGAGTAGTTCCTGGGATCTGCTTACTTTCTTGCTTCTGAAGATCCAATGCCAAAAAAATTCCAGGGTTTAAAGCTAGTGACATGGCAGTTTGTCTCTTTTGCCTCTCAGTCATCAAGATCACATATGATCAGGCATGGGTGCTATGAATTCAAAGTCACCAGGAAGATCAATGAGTAGTGCTCTTCATTTAGCCCCAAACTTTATTCTTTCTTTTTAATGGCTTTGATAATGAACTCACGTAAAGCAATTAAAAAGAACAGTAAGTGTAAATATGGTATTAAACTCTTAGGGGTAAGAACAACAGTTGGGCCAGTGAGAGGCTCTATCCTGACCTCAGTTCTCTCTCTAGGAGCTGTTTTCTACATGCGCAAGTAAGTCACCTAAGAGCTTTCTGATTCTCCAACTGCAATATCATAAAGTATTTAAATGCCCCGCTGGCCCCATTTGAGCTCAAGTCCTTGTGGCTCATCTTGTCTCTTAGTAAGCACGTCCACACAGAGAATCACATATTTTCATGTAACAGTTGTTTCTTCTTCCTGTATATAAAATTCAGCATTTCAGGTCCCTAGTGATAGAATGAGCAGGCATGCTTCCATGGTGGTAAGGCTGGAGTTTCCACACCATGCTCAGGTACTCATGATCCTCCTAGGTCACTAAATTTAGACGCATAGGTACAAAAATGAAGTATATACTTACTGTGCTTCTTCAGAAGATTCTTGTTTTATTTTTAATGTTCTCTTTGAAACTGGTATTTCATCTGAAAAACAAGAAATTTTGAAACAAATTATATTTTCACAAGTGGTGGCACACATTTATGTGGATAAGTAGCTCTATTAAGTACCAGACGTAAAAATATAACTTTATGTAATGAGATGCAAACATTTATATGCAAGATCAGAAACCAGGTTCCCCAAGTATAAAATTCTTCAAGGTCACCAGTGGATTTCAAGCGAGAAGCTTAAAGCTTAATTTCACTGCAAACATGATTTTAGAAGAACAGAAAATGATCCTGCTCTATTTAGGTTTTCTACATAGGCTTTACAGTGTAAGTAATTATTCCCCCAAATACAAGGATCAGCATATTCTGCATGTTTCTTTTTTCTCAAGGTCTGGGTGATTTAACTCTTTGCAGCAAACAGGGTTATGAGACACTGTAGTTTAGGCCTTATTATTCTAGTGAGATTAGAAGGGAAGGTCATTAGCACTTATTCTTCCGATCTTCATTTTCTTACATATGGCAGATAATCTTAACAATTTGAGAGCCTCTTTCTTTTCCCCTTTCAATATTTAAGAGAAATTATAACAGCATTAATACAAAATATGCTAAAAGTCTACCCTTTTGCTTTGTCTGTCACTGGACAAGATTTCTGTAATTTTTTTTCCCTAAGGAAGGGAAACAAATTTATACAGTCAATCCCGTCTGCACCTCCTCAGAAGTCTCCTGAGCACCTCATAAGGAGAAAGGCTCTTTACTCCTAACACACACACTACACAATTTGCTGCTGATGTACACAGGCTATTGCTAAAACCTGACCAGTACTTCCCAAGTAAGAAAGTCAAAACTGCAATACTTGACATACAGAGATGCAAGCAAACAAAAACTACACGTATCCTCTTAATTCAGCCACTCAAAAGCAGATTTAAAGAGGCTGGACCAAGGCAGTGCTCTCGGCAGGAATCTTAGTGCTACAAAGTGCAGAGTATTTTGAGTTTCATAAGATTCTGTCAGTGAACCTCCTTGTATGACCCAGATTAGGAATTCTTCTATCTTCAGGGAGCTTATTGGAACCCAAATCACCAAGTAACCAATACCAAGCACTACTTGGCAGTTTGGTACTAAACCAAGGATGCCTATGTAGGCTCAAATAGTTTAGCAATATGCCCTGTGCTGACAGCACTAGAATCTATCACAGATGGTAAATAGACACACACACACACACACACACACACACACACACACACACACACACACACACACACACACACACACACACACACACACACACACGTTGGTTTTCTTACCCAATTCCTGATCTGTTGGGTAGCCATGGAGATCCTGACTGTGGTTTCCCCAGTCCTCCTGTGAATAGTCCTCCATAGTGCTGCCATCTGACTCCAGCTCCTGGTACAAGCCACTACTGTTAATAAGTACAGGCTGGCAGGGCTGAGCATCCCATCCTCCCTGACCAAACACCTGTTCCAACTGTTCAAATGTGTAACTGCTCTTTCTTTTCCCAACACCATGTTCTTTCACCCGACTGTAACACCTGCGAAGGGTCTAAGACACAAAGTCTTTTGTTATTCCTTTAAAGCTGTACTTCCTCCTCCAGATACGGACCACAGATATTAATTACTATCAGACAAACACAGACAGACAAACACAGACACATTGTTACAGAAATGCTACATTTCAAATTCATTATTATATTAGAAAAATACTAATTTAGCATTTACTCAAACATGTTATAATTCAAACAATTATTTGGCAATTATCAATTAAAACAACAAGAAACATTACAACATAATTGCATATACCCCATACACATATTTTATGCCCCCCTCCCCCATTTAAAAAAGGGTAGGGGGAGGAAAAAAAGAAATACCAGCCAGCCAATAGGATGCACACCTGCCACAGGAGAGAGAGCTGCTATGGTGCCCAGAATTTGGGAAACAGTGAGGGAAGGAGGATAGAAAGAAGAATTTCCCCAAAGTGAAGAACATCTTCCTTACTCTTAGTTAAGGAGTGTAGGAGCAAACAGTTGCCTAGACAAAGGAACTAACAACAGATCCTGACGGAGTCCATGTCCCTCACTAACTCACTTGTCATGGTAAAACTGCTACAATTTAAGCAGAAATCAAATCAAAAATGTCCGAAGTCACCAGTCTCAGCCACAATGACCAATTAAAACTACCTGTTAAGCAAACCAAAAAACAAGGCCGACAGTCTTTCTTAGGAGGTGAGGGAATCTTCTCACGTCTGTCACATGACACAGCAAAGAAATACCATTGTGCAAGCTCAAAGACAAACCTGGGTAATGCCGCTGCCTGTTCAACTCTGTTTTTATGGTCTGTATTTCTATGACATATTTCAGACTAGCCCAGTTTCCCGACACCCATGATATCTTGCTTGGCATGTCAAAGGATAAGCCCCAGTCACACTCAGGCTCTCCATTGTCTGTCTCCCTTGCTGCCTTCTCGTCACTTTTATTCTTTGTGGGGTTTCACTCAGAATTTTATTAAGAGACAAAATCCTCTTCCACTCCTAAATATTTTCTAACTTAACTGATAAAAGTACTTTATTTCTAACGTAAGGAATATGCGTCTCCTCAAGGTGAGATTACCTTCCACAAGCCAAGCCATGACCTATTCTCACCAAATGAAGACAAGCCTGGGCCTTCAGGGCCTGTCCTTGAGGTGCAGCACCTTCAAACTACAGCTGACAACCTACTAGACACTCTACCAACCCTTCAATCTGTCCCTTGAGACCAGAAATCCAGACATGCAGAAAGGATAATAAAAGCAGGAGACATGACCATCTCCCTCAGACACAGTCACCCGCCCTGCAGCCTTGGACCCCCAAACAAGCACCTCATTTTCACAGCATCACTCCCACTGCCTCAAATGATACCTTAAAGAGCCGAGGCTTCCCACAAACCCTTTAAAAATCACCTCAGCTTTCTTTCTGCAACAGAAAATTATGACCCCCATAGGACAAAAGTTTCTAGAACAATCCGGAAACGTAAACTTGGAAAATGTGTGTCGTGGTCAAATCCCTCAACGGAAAGAAAGAAGCACTGCAAATCTCACTTGACTTTGCACATACTCCCTTTCCCAGCACCCTCTGCCCTCCTCAGAGATTGGAATTTGAATTGCAAACAACCCTTGACAATTTATTTTTATCTAACAATGTCCAGTTTCGGCCTCCAAGAACACCCAAACCACTCTTGATTCCTAAGGACTGTAAATAGAGAGTCCCAATCCTGTCCTTTCCCCCTTCTGAGACCATAAATGGAGATGGAAAGTGTACCCTTCTCACTATTTACTGGCTGCCTACAGACCAGCATTCAGAACACCAAAGTCCAGTCCACTGGCTCTGTCACCAAGGGTTATTCCAGAAGCCAAGGAACAAAACTAACCTTTCTTTTCAAGAAAGGTGCTATACTTATGAGGAAGTGATAGACACAGGCACAAGCAAATCTACCAATTTCTTCCTATATTTGCAAACATTTATTCTCTTGGTCAAAAAAAAAATTCACCAAATTTTGATAATATACATGGGTAGAAACCAGAGAAAGACATTCTTCAAAGCCACCAAATTGAGCTTATAATTTCCTTTGGTTATGTAATTGTGAATACTGAAATCAGCGATCTCTGACAACTTATACACACCTCTTCGTTGTAGCATACACTTGTAATGCATATTTACAATGTGCTGATATCCACCAGCTGTTTGGTAATGTTTAAAACCATGGTAATAACCTGATGTACTGAAATGACATTTAAAAGATTTCCAAATCAACTTTCTCTCCTTGAAGATACAAATATGTGTAAGCAGTATCTTGTAGGTCTAATAAATGCCCCAAACTCAAGGGATAGTCTGTTTCAACAAGGCACATAGACTAAGTTAGTGGGAGCTGGGGGCTGAGGTGGATGACTCAAACATCAGCTAATTGCTACCCTAAGACTCACTAGGATTCACTTGAGAGCTTAGACACAGATAAAAAGGACATTTGGAGACCTTCCAATTCTTACCACCCACAGAAAAGATTATACAATACATTATCCTCTAAATGCTTAATCAAAGACTGGGCGGCTTCCTAAATAAACAACAATCCTAAATAAACCAACTCAAAACCTCTAAATCAGGCATCATGATGCTCCAGGGTCCAGAAAAAATAAGGCTGCAGCTCCCATTTAGCCACCAAATCCAACAAGACACACTATTTGGCTTTCTTGTGAACCATGGCCTACTTATCCTTAAAAATCATGCTTCACTTCCTTCATTTACCTCACTCAGCTCAGAAATATATAGAAATTTAATCTCTAATTGGAAAAACTTAAAACTACTAAAGGCTATTCTATTAAAAGACAATAGTTAACCTCCTTACTGTAAATTGATGGTATGTTTTCATCTTCTCCCTGGAGGAGGGGCTGTAAAACTACACTATCCACCCAGACAGAGGTCATGAGGAGTCGAGGAAATCTAGACAGAACTAAGCAAGGTAACAACTTCAGGGGGCCAAACCAGAGTTGTTCCCAGTACCTGATCAGAAACGCCAGGTGAATGCTTACCACTGCACTATAACAAATGCTTGGGTTTCAGGACTACAAATGGCAAAGAACAAGAGAAGAGGCTTGAAGGGTGCTCCATGACTGAAGCAGGGGAAAGCTGGCTGACAACTGACAATTCAGAGGCAGAGTGAAAGTCTTGCCAGAGTTTAAGATTAAAGTAAAAGGAAATCAGAGAATAAAAAGATGACATTCATTGTGGATGAATGTATGGAGTCTATGGGGAGGAGGGCAGGTAAACAAAGGCAGGAGTTTTAGATTGGCAGGATAGAGGGTTTGACGGCAGCAATGCAGAGAAAGACCCAGGGTTACAGTACACGTAACATTAAATACAGTGCACAATGCAGCTATCTTGCCAAAGTAAGTAAATCCAGTATTGGGTTGTATAAGCAGAGGAATCACATGTAAGCTATGAAGGTGGCTCTTCCTCTCTAGTCAGCACCGGTGAGGCCACAGCTGGAGCACAGCATTCAGTTCTGGGCATCGAACCAGCTACAAGAGAGGGAAATTGTAGAGTTCAGAAAAGGGCAAATAAAATAATGAAAGGCTTGGAAATAAGATCTACAAGTAGGGCCAGTAGTTTCAAAGCCCTTCCTGAGATCATTAAGTTACTAAGGGTGAAAATGAGGTTTTTTTTGTTTGTTTGTTTTGTTTTTTGTTTTTTTTTTTAACTTTAGTGTCCTCTAATCCGTGCTCTTGCATTCAGGAAGTGGGAAGAGCTAGTACCTTCCTGGTGTGGGAATACAGGAGGCAAACTCAATAGCTCATACAGGCATAGGCCAAGGACTCTGCTACCGAGTCTGTACTTAACCCACTTCATATAATAAAACAGTCACTATGACAAAAACCACTGTTCTAACAGAGCTGAGAGCAAGTGGAACAGAGTATACAGTGAGGAGGAGCAGAAATAAGTCATAATAGCTTATAAACATGCTGATTGGAAAACACTGGCTTCACTGCTCTAAAATGTCAGATGAAAAATAGTGAGCCTGCAGAGGACAGCTTAGTTATAATAGCAGGAATAACGTTATAAGAAAAAGCAAACAGTGCACAGCTTTTCAAATGTAGTTGTCGAACTGGCCATACTAAACATACCCAGGGCCAACACAGCATGGCAAATCCAAAATTTCTCTCACTCGAGCGATTAAATAAGACAAGTCTTCAAAAGTCATATACCCCACAAGAGATGGGGAATTACACTGGAAGTGAATCTCCAGTAACTGGTTTTCTCATAAAAGTGTCAAAATAATGCTTCAAATTGGGCATGGCAGTTGACATCTATAATCCCAGCACGCAAGGCAGAAACTGCTGCAAATTCAAGGCCAGCCTTGTATACAGTGAGACCTTGCCTCTGGGGGAAAAAAAAAACCCACCAAACAAATATCTAAGATAAATGAGTAGTCTTTGCAAAATAGATCTTTTTCCTTTAAGCCTCTATTACAATTACTACCAGGGACTCTTAACTAAGGCAACAAAAGACCAAGTTTAATAAAAACTCAAAAGGTCTGAGGACACAGCTCAGTGGAGTACTTGCATAGCATTTATAAGGCCCTGGGTTCAATCTTAAGCAACACACACACACACACACACACACACACACACACACTAACATAAGGAGCTGGAGATGTAACTCAGTTGGTAGAGCGCTTGCCTAACATGCTGACAGAAGGTGGCAGATGCTGGTAGCCCCAACACTGAGAACAGAAGTAGGAGAATCTCTGTTGAGTTCTAAACCATCCATGTCATGTAGACATAGACTTCCAAGACAGGCAGAGCTATAAAAGTTTGTCTCAAAAAAAGAAAAACAAAAACCCAACCTTATCCTCTGACATATAATTGCAAAATTTGGGTAAAAAGTACCTAAAACAAAACCATCTGAACAAAAATCTTAGTACTTATTACACTGGGCTTTCTGTACGTTAATATCTGGTAAACGGACTTTCCAACTGACTAAATCCTTTAAAAACAAACAAAAAACAAGAACTAAGAAAAAATACAGGAAGTGTGTCACGTGCTCCCTTCCTTCGCCCCATTTTATTGCTAAGAACAAGCTTTGATGAGTAAACACCTTTGAGTCTTTTTTTTTTTTTTCTATCCAGGAGATATTCTTAGCCTGTTGGGGCCATGCACCCCCTTCTGAGGAAAACTCACAGATCACAAACTTCCACAAACGTCTGCTTTAAAGCCACTGGGCTATATCACACAAGCTTTTCTCCCATGAAAGAATGGAGTATGTATTAGGAAGCTTGAGATAAGTAGACTTAATTTTTGTGACAGGCTTCAAAAGAGATTCTACAGACCGAGAGATCCAAGGCCAGGGAGAGGCTTACAGGGTGAAGGGATCACTGCCGTACACGGCACCTGAGTATAAAGGCATGCTACACAGTACCCAGGTTTCTTTCATTCTTTCCTTTTTTACGAAGACAATTTCAGGAGAGTGCATAATAAACAAGTCAATAAAACAAAAGAGAACAGTAGATGATTCAGAAAAAACTGTCACTTGTTGCTTGGTTTCAATTCATTTTAATGAGTACTTAGGGGGAGGGAGACAGTATCCTAACACTAAAGAAGTAGAGGCAGGACAGAAAATTCTTGTTTATCTTGGGCTATACTGCCAGACTCTATCACAATAAGAGGAGAGACAGAGCACACAAAGGACTTATTTGCACTTTTTTTCTGTGATAAGCAACAATTCTTTTTTTCTGAAGAGGCAATAAGCAATATTTTAAAATTAATTCTGGAAATACAAGATCAGCCTTGGCTACCTAAGAACCCTTCTCAAAGGAAAAGAACTCCAACAAAACCAGCAGGTACTGTGAAAAAGCTTACTGGGCAGGCTAGGGAAGCCCTACGAGGGAAGATTAGAGTGTGCTATCCACACAGGATGGCGCTCCAGGAGGAGCATTCCTTTAAAGCTGCTACAGCAGAATCTTTTCCCAGGTTTTTGTTTCTTAATACTTCACATTTTGGGGTTCTGACTCCAAGTGGTATTCAGATAACATTAAAACTGTCATTAATTTACTAATAGGTGATAATGAAGGGGAAAGTCCATTCACAATGTACTTCTGACATAGCAGAGGGAAACATACCTTTTTTTAAAGTTTCCACTTGGACTAAAGAAATGATTCAGCAGTTAAGAACATGTATAGTTATTGAGAAGGACCTGAATTTGATTTTCAGCATCCACATCAGGAAGTTAACAATAACTTGTAACTCCAGCTCCAGGGAATCAGACACTCATCTGACCACCTCAGACACATACCACATAAGTAAACAATAATAAAATATTTTAAACATAAATCCCCATACAAACACTTCATATTATGAAGTAATTATTCCACAAACTATCATGCCCCCAAATTAAGGCCATTCCCATAACAACAAAAATCCAAATAACAAGAAAACTCCTGATCAGTACTGTCCTCTGATTTCCATGGACACTGTGGGGCATACCCAATAAGTTTTTTAAAATGAACCTGAATAGTAGGCCACTATCACTAATCCCCTCCATATGCTGTCCATGTGATTATCTCACTTTGTACTTATTTTCTTTCTTCCTTCCTTTTGAGACAGGATTTCCCTGTGTAGCTAGCTATCCTGCAAAGACTTTTACCACGATGGGCTCTCAGAGGCCCACCTACCTCCGCCTCCTGAATGCAGGGATTAAAAAGCATGCGCCATGGTCACCAACTGTACTTGTTTTCTTACTGAAAACTACCATTTAATGTGCAAAGACAACCTATTACAAGTGTTCCCATTAGTAAGTTTATGTATTTATGAAACCAATCCTGTATCCATAAACGCTCACCTAAAAACTAGAATCCTTCATCAAGACATCTGCCCATGGCTAGAGATGGCTCAGCAGTTAAGAATACTGGATAATCTTGTAGATGACCCAAGTTCAATTCCTAGCACCCACAGATTGGTCTCTACTGGCTATAACTCTAGTCCAGAAGATCTGGTGTCCTCTTCTAACCTCTGAAGGCAAGCATGCAGGAAAAACACTCATACACAATTTAAAAAAAAAAAAAAAAAAAAAAAAAAAAAAAAAAAAAAAAAAAAAAGACTTCTAGGACTAAACATCAAATCAAGATTCAAGCAGCTATAAAAAAATGTAAAGATGTATTGTTAGATCGTTTTGTCACGAGCAGAAATAATAATGTACTTACCCAATCCTAATAGGCATGAGTCTATCAATGCACATCGTCTCTTAACCAGTATGGGGGAGCAGCCAGGGTAGTGAGACATTCTATCTTACAGTAATAATGTAAAGTCATTACACCATAAAATGATTGTAAAGTATGCACTAAACTCCCACTAGCACACAATCATTTCCAAGTGATATGTACTGTCCATACTTAAATGTATGACTTTTTGTTGCTGCTGTTTTGTTTTGTAAGATAGTCTGAGTCTGTAACTCAGGTTACCCTAAAACTCATGGAAATCCTGCTGCATCAACCTCCTTGGACAATTACTTTTTCTCTACTTGGCACAAGCTAATGTCATCTGGCAAGAGGAAACCTAAATAATTTCTTTTAAAAAGTCAGATTGGCCTAGGGCATATCTATGTGGCAATTTCTTGATTGATGTGGGCAGGTGGTCCTGGGTAGTATAATAAAGCAAGCTACCCAGGCCATTTTTCATTTTAAGAATTTTTGAGGGGCTCAAACCCAAATGACTCTAGAGAATAACTTTAACTGTATTTCCCTGCTCAAGCATGCAACATTATTTGGGATCAATAAATAATTTCAAGTGAGATAAAAGATTTAGCATCACAATATAAGAATATAGCAGGCTATAAGATTTAATAAATCTGAATGATAAAAATTAATTCAATGAGAAATAGGCACTTGCCCAGTATATAAAAGGTAAACACACACACACACACACATACACACACACACACACACACACACACATACACACACACACACACACACACACACACACACACACAGTAGAACGCTTCATGCATGTAGCCCTGGTTTGATCCCTAGCACTACTTAAATGAGGCATGGTGGTAAATGCTTATAATCCTAGTGCTGGAGAAGAGACAGGACACTCAGCAGTTCTAGGTCATCCTCAGCCACACACTGAGTATGAGGCTAGTCTGATTAAAAGAAACCCTCCCTTTGTGAGTTGAGGGGGGGCAGAAAAAAGAAAAACATGTAAGTGCAGTAGTGTGTCCATCTGGATGCTACTATATTGTTTGGGTATTACATTTATGCTCCAAAAACAGTACTGCAGTTGTCAAAATTTAAAGAAAGTGGGCTGATGATTCGTAGGAGGAAAGAAACCAAGTTGTTATAAACACAGGGTCTGGAGTGAGAATGCTTATTCTATTGTCGCCACCTGCTAGCTTTGTGACATTAGCAGAATTAAACTCTGTGCCTTAACTTCTCTATCTGTAAAGCAGAGTTAAAGACTTTATGTAGATGTGTTGTGAGCATTTAAAGCAATGTAACTAACTGCTTTCATTCAACAAATGTTAGCTATTCTAACTGCTACAAAATGATACTGCTGTGTTTACTAAGGAGCATATGAACAAAGGTAAACTCAAGTAAAGCAAAGAAGGAAATTCAAGTGTTATAGCAAAAACACACGGTAAGAATAAAGTCTGAATGGCACCTTCAAATGAACCTCACTGCTAGAAGTTATCCCAGCACCTGGAGTATGGTATCAAGTTCAAGGCCAGCCAGGACCTACATAAAAAGACTTTTAACATTCTTTCATCTCCACAAAAAGAACCTTACTACAGCAATCAACATTAACAGTTGCCAGGTGATGCCTTTAATCCCAGCACTGGGGAGGCCGAGGCAGGTGGATGGATCTATGTGAGTTTGAGGCCAGTGTGGTCTACAGGGCGAGTTCCAGGACAGCCAGGGCAACATATAGAAACCTGTCCCACAAAACCAAAAAACAAAACAGGAGTCATGCAGGAGGAACGGAGTAGGGGGCAAATCAAGAATTTTCACACCAATATGTTATAAAAATGCTAATTTGATTTTCTCCCATTTTAGTATTGAAAAGACCTTTTTAAAATATTTTGTTTGATAATGTAAGCTCAACACACAAAAGGACATCATACTAAATGAGGATCTGTGACATTGCTATGTGAATATATTTGACCTATAATCAAATTTCAGAAACAGCTAGCTTTGTTAGCTAACCAATTCCAACAACTTCTAGGCTTAGAATGAATATACTAACATAATTAACACTGTTGATATATGAACAAAAAGAGAAAGGAATTCTATTAACTCCCTAACTAGTAAACTGAGCCACAAGAAGCAAACACAAAGAAAACCTCTCACAAATAATACATGAATGAGCCAGGAGGTGGAGATGTACATCTATCCCAGCACTCAGGAGGCAGAGGCAGATAGGACTCTGTGAGTCTGAGGCCAGCCTGGTCTACAGAGTGAGTTTCAGGACAGCCAGGGAAACCCTGTCTTGAAAAACAAAAACTAAAATTGTAAACGTACATGAATCACACTTATCTTTTCTTGGAGTTTGCTGGAATGAAGCCATCAAATTCCTGTTTTCTTTTTTAATTTTTAATAATTTATTTTCATTTTGTGTGCATCGATGCTTTGCCTTGCATGTATGTCTGTGTGATGGTGTCTAAGCTTCTGTTTGTAACTGGAAGACACCTGTGAACTTCCTTATGAATATTGGGAATTGAACTCTGGTTCTCTGGACGAATAGACAGTGCCTTAACCACTGAGCTCTCTCTCCAACACAAAATTCTTGTTTTGACACATGAAAATACACTGAAATTAAAAGGTTACCAATTTTGTTGAAAATACACATTTTAGGAATGTGTGGCTATGCTACAGTGAAGAAACTAAAACTTCTTCCACTTTTGCTTAGTTTAGTAGTATGGATACTTACTTTTATACGAAGGGAAAACAATGTTTTATTTTGTTCCAAAATGTGCACAACCTTGACCTCTCAAAGCCCAACTGTTGTTTCCTAATTTGAAGAAGAGAAGGAAGTTACCTGGTTTGGTTCAATACTAGATACTGCATAGCACTGGCATCAGGAAGGTGTGGATGCTCTGAGCTAGTCACTGACAGAACAATAACAGCACTTTGCTGCTCAGTGAGGCAAATGCCAGTGTCACCTGGATACACACAATGCAAGCAATTGGCCTATTCTTTAAGCAAAACTGCAAAGTATGGTGTTCAAACTGAGGCCAATTACAAACTAACAGAATTATCAAAACTGAGGTGCTTCTGTTCTGTGCTAATTGTTCTTACTTCTTTTTGAAAGGTTCTACTATGTAGCCAAACTGGACTCAAACTCTTCTGCCTCCTACTGTGAGGTGCTGGAATTACAGGAGTAAACCACCTGGTTTGAATTAGCTATTTTAAATATACCTATTTTCTCAGGACTGCATTATGGGGATCATGATAGAGTACCTACCTAGCATATGCAAGGCTTTAGGCTCAATCTCCATCACTACAAGAACATAAATACCAGCATTTTCTGTTAGAATATACGATCTGTGGTTTGTTTTTTAAAATCAGTTTTGTAACTAGGTATGGTGACAGACCTGTTAATACCAGAATTTGAGACGAATATGAGCCAACCAGAGGGTCACAGCCATCAGTTACATAGTGAGGACAGCCTGAGCTAGAGCTACTGTCTTTAAAAAAAAAAAAAAAAAAAAAAAAAGTTACTGATATACTTAAGAGTGTCTTCAGTACTTGGCATATGAAAAAGCCTCTATAAATCTGATGAATGAGTGAATTAAAAATTCTTTAAGATTGTGTGTTAGGTGGTTCAGATACCACACGCAAGATTGACATGCTGTCCTAACAGTCTTCTTTATAAATTACAACCCAATCTTTCCATGGAGAGAAAAATACTTATAAATTAAATAAATAATAAAAAGCAGTTTTTGATAATATGAACTTTTATTTTGGTTTATTAACATCACTTACAAATATCAGCTCATTTGAATAAATGAAGTAGTCTAAAGAGAAAGGGTTCTGTGAATTTCAGAAGTTTGAGCTATTACAATAAAGAAGTCTTACAGACTGAGGAACTGCAACCAGAAAACACAGAAGTAAACAACTCTTCCTGTCTACTCTATCAATTATATTGTATCAATAATATTTGCTAGCTCAAAATATGTTATTAATTAACAGAGCTGAGAACACACAAAAAACTGAAATGATTGCTATTCCTAGAATACCTGAGGAAAAGATACAGATTTATTATTTCACTAAGGCTTAAATAGCGCATCCTAAGTGGAAAGGTATACTAGGTTAGTGGCAAGAAAGACAAAGTATTTCCACAGGCTCTCGAGGACTCTAAATGACAAATAGGTGATAATTACAAAGATATAAATACATGTCTTTTTCCAAGTGCAGACATCTTTCACCTAATATTCACAACAGGAGAAAGACTCAGCACAGATTACACAGATAACTGTAGCATATACATAGGAGGCACTGGTTCATTAAGCATCCATTTGAAATACATACACAAGTTTGTGCAAAGACAAAAGTACACAGAATAGAATGTGGTGCTTACGATCCGCCTACGGTGATAAAATTGAAAAGTATGTCCTTATTCTTGTAACCCTGAAGATTGTTTAAAATCTAAAGCACTGCCAAGCTTGGTGGTGCATATCTTTAATCCCAGCACTTAGGAGGCAGATCCAGGTGAATAATGTGAGTTTGAGGCCAGCCTAGTTTACAAAGTAAGTTCTAAGGAAGCAAGAGCTACACAGTGAGACCCTACCTCAAAATTACAACTAAATAAATATCCAAAGCATTAACAGTACTTGCTATTTTTGAAACTCAGAGCTCTTTCCCATTTTATTTCTTTTCTAAACATGATTTTCCACAGCAGCAGGGGTGGGATGGAGGGGTGCCTTTTCCATAATGGTAAAATACAGCTGATGCAGCAGTTTTCAACCTTCCTAATGTGACCCTTTAACACAGTTCACCATGTTGTAATGACCCCCAACCATAAAATTATTTTCACTGCTACTTCATAACTTTAATTTTGCTACCGCTATATGAAACTTAATGTAAATATCCTAATATGCAGGATATCTGATATGTGACCTCCATGAAGGTTGAGAACTGCTGTACTAATGTATCTTGTCTAGTAATAAAGAAATACTTGTGTGATAATTAACATATGACATCTGACCCAGTCTGGTGGCATATTCTTATAATCTGAGCATTCCAGTAGTGGCCTGCAACTTTAAGGCTAACTTAATCCACCTAGTTCATACTAGGCCCTATCATGACTAGGACTATCATGTCTCAAAATACTTCAATTTTTTATAACTGAAATCTTAGGTCTAAATTTAGTTCTTAGGGAGGGAGAGAGGGAGGGAAGGAGGGAGGGAAGAAGGGAGGGAAAGAGAGTGAGTAGGATAATCTATTTCTGTCTACATCTGTCCAAACCAAACAGGCTGGAGGCAAAAAAAAAAAAAAAAAAAAAAGTATCTTCCAGGCCACAGGGCAAGGCTGTCCTAATATGGTGTTATTTCTATTGCACTGAGTTGTGAGTAACAAAGCCTAAAACTTAGCTATAAAGTCCCATGAAGGTCATCTGTGACTATAGCAAAGAATTGGCAGAAGTAGATAGGCAGCTCTAGAGCAAGAATCAGCACCTGTGCCAGGTATGAAATCTGTTCTTCTCTCCTCGGTTTTCACCTAACTCACTGTGAGGATGACTGCAAAATGAACTCCATGCCTCCCCTCTTCACCTGTTTACATTACTGCCAGTGACTGCTATAAATAAGGGTAGCCTATCAGTAAATGGCCTAAAGGCTTTGTTAGATGAGCATAAAGCCCCACTTCCCCGGTTTGTCACCAGTCTCCTGTCTTACTACTACTTCCTTTAATCCTTCATCCAACCATCTGTTCCCCTGGAGAATCAGGGACTTCCTGTCATGTTGTAAAAACTCTAACAGAGCATAGTGTGGGCAGGTGATGGATCAGCAGGCAGGTAAAAGCTGACCTACGTTTGATCCCTGAAACACACCTTCATCTGGCCTCCATAGGCATCAGACACACATGCAGGCAAAATGCCCAAACATATAAAATAAATATAAAATAAAAAATTTAGCAAGAACATAAGGCTCTCAAGATCTCTCAGTATGTAAGGGCTCTTGCCACCAAGCCTGACTGATCTGAGTCCAACCTCTGAAATCTATATTGGTAAAAGGAGAGAATCAACTCCCCAAAGCTGTTGTACTACCTTGCACACGTGTGTCATGGCACTTGAACACTCAAGAGCACACACACCACATACACACTAAATAATGTAATAAAATTTTCAAAAAGAGCACAGTGAGTAATATTGATCTCACTGCCGTGTCTCCCAGGTCTTTGTTTTTGGGGGGTGGGAAGGGGAGGATGTGGGTAAGGGAGGTGGTGAGTGAGACAGGCCTCGTGTCATCTAGCCCAGGGTGATGGTTCCACCTCTATTCCCAAGTGCTGGGATTATAGCTCAGCTCAGTCCTGTAGGATGAGTTAAGAAGTCAATTTTTAGGCCTTGTGACAGTAGCCCACATAAGAGCTAACGAGACAATGTACATTGGAAACAGCTGCTCTGGTAAAGACTTTCCTGGTACCAGGCTACGGTCCCAGCATTATAGGAATCTGAGGCAGGAAGATCATGAGTTCAATATCAAACTGAGCTACACAGTGAGTTCATGCCAACCTGAGCTACATATCAAAATCTTGCCTCTCTGCCTGAAAGATGGACAACAAAGAGGAGTAGATGAGGGACAGGGAAGGGGGTCCTAGTGCTGCAAGAGCGTAGCTAGTTTAAGATGGTTGAACAGGGGCTGGCTTACGTCAAAAGGGTGGATGCAATCAAGGAACTTATGAAGAAAACCAGTCTGGGGAGAAGGGGTGGGCTGAACCTGTGGACACAGAATAACAGATAATGTCCTGGCCCCTACAGTGCCACCTACAGATGACAAAGTTTATCAAGGGGGCCTCATGACCCTGCAACTGGGTCCCTGCTGCTACAGACTCTCCAAGGCAAAGGCTGACACCTACCATTGTTCTATTAATGTGTAAAACAGCAAAGAACCACACCCACAGAAACACTAAAGTAACATGCCGGTTAATGAGAAGCACATACATGTAAGTCAGGCAGGCCTCTCTCCCAAATGTGGAGCCTGGGAAATGGAACACGGAGGAAGGGGCTCTGTGAATCGCTCTGATGAATTCTACACTGTCTTCCCTTCCTGTCTCCACGTGAGGACAGCGTGACCTGAGCTGCCAGTGTCATCCTTCCTCTCATTTTCCTCATAGCAGTTTTAGGTGCAAATGTTTGGAGACCCATCAACTGCTGCAGATAGGATGGGTGGACAGTACTTAGGTGGGGTTACCAGAGGAAGTAGCAATGGCAAAGACTGGAAAAAGGGAAAAGCAGTGTAATGCCAAGAGAAGACAGAGGGCACAGCACGGGAGGGTCTGCTAGGTATTCCATATCCATAGTTATTAAAGAGGCTCTGAAGCTGGGCTGCCCATGTTCAAACAGGAACAGGGCAGAACCTACTAGAGTAGCGTGCACACAGTGTTGGCAAGTTAATGTTTGTAAAGCACTTAGAACAGTCTGTGGTAAGCCCAATGCTATATCATAGCACTATATTGTATAAGCTATCACCATTATTATTTTGTGAAACTATTTCTATGTACATATTACACTAATGTGAGTACTAATCCCCAGAGTAAAATATATTCTTCTTGTGGGTTGTAGTCAAATAAGTTTAGATTTTCTTAAAATCAATTTTAAGGAATGAAATTATAGATATTTACACAACTAAAGTCCAATACCACAAAAAATATGCTAATCATCAAAAACATTACCTAGAATTGGCTCATTCACTCATATGCCATCCTGAAATTACCAGTTTACTCTTTCTGATGATTCTTTATGACACTATGGAGCAATCATCCACAGATCATAAATCACACCATCACAGGCCATGTACTACACATTAAATTACTCTTTAATTAAAAGGTATTGCTTTTTAAATAATCACTTAAAAAATTTAGCTGGTAGCACATGCCTTTTACCCCAACACTCAAGGGGCAGAGAGAGGAGGATCTCTGAGTTCAAGGCCCGCCTGGTCTACAAATGGAGTTCCAGGACAGTCAAGGGCTACACAGAGAAACTGTCTCAATAAACAAACAAACAAAATACAAAACAAAGCAAAAAAATGGAACAATTTCACTACTTAGGAGGATCCAGGTTACACTGCTCCTGGGCGCCACACAACCACTCATCTCCTCTATTTCCTTCTGCCCAATTAAACCCCTTTATCTCCAAGTAAAGCCTGTGAGCCTAGGATGACATGTGCTCCTCCTGCACCACAATACCAATGCCAACACAACCACACAAACCACTACCCAGTATCCGGTTCTTTGGTACGGTAAAGGCCTGCCACTGTACTTCGGAAGTACTTACTGTAAATAATGGAAAATAAGGTCTTTATTTCCAACCTTATTACTTAAGCATTGATCTCAAAGCTGGAGTCCCACTGTCATCAGGTAAGAAAGATATTCAAAAACTACCCAGGGCTTTCTTCTGCTGTGACCTAAAAACCTTGGAGATTAGTGTCAACCCATTGTTTACTTTAGCAATAGGTTGGCCTCTGAATTTAGAATGACCAAAGCAACAATGGGTTCAAGGCATTGCCTCTTTCAAACGTAAGTACACTATTTCCTACTCCATAAATCTGCTAACACTTACCAACAAGAATCTTACAAGGATTCTTCAGTTTCAAAATACATTATTTCTAAATTTTATAGCCATCTTTGTCTTATTCATCCCAAACAAGGTTTAGTATTTTACGTGTCAGTAATTTCCTATTAAATTTTAAATGTTTTTAGATTTATTTTATCTCTTATGCATACAACTGTTACTCACATGTATGTATGTGCACTGCCTTCTCACCCAGTGCCCACGGAGGCCAGACGGGTATCAGGTCCCCTGGAACTGAAACCAC
Source organism: Phyllotis vaccarum (assembly GCA_033318265.1). Taxonomy (NCBI): domain Eukaryota; kingdom Metazoa; phylum Chordata; class Mammalia; order Rodentia; family Cricetidae; genus Phyllotis; species Phyllotis vaccarum. Next base: position 93,283,862 of record JARWLC010000012.1, read on the forward strand.
GAATAGCTGTGAGCCTCTGTATTGCTGAGAACTAAACTAAGGCCCTTTGTACAGAAACAAATGTTTCTAATTGCTGAGCATTATTTCCCCAGCCCCTGACCTAAATTTTTACTATCTGCTTAAAAATGTTTTAGAGGATACATGGATTTCAAGTCTTTGGAGGCTACCCAGCAGAAACTTACACACCATAATTCCAAAGTTGCCCTGTCTATTCACATTTAAATTAAACTCAAAACTCATCTGTATTCAGTTTGGTAACATTTCAGTTATTTAGCAGCACCTGTTAGTGTTTGCAGGTGCAAAGCCTTTCTATTATCACAGCAAGTTCTTCTGAACTTTGTGTGGGAGAGAACCAAGAACTTACTTAATACCTGTCCTAGACAACTTAGAGAATACTTTTAGTCTTTCAACTAACTAACATCTTCACCACCTAGAACAGTGAGCCTTTTCAAGGCTCCTCCTACTGAGAAATAGAATGGCATGACAGGTAAAAGGAATCCTGACCTTCCCTAGAAGTCTGAGGATGTGGCCAAGAGAATCCTTATAAAGAGTGCTTTAGAGCTGGGAGGTAGTGGTCAAGTAACTTAATTAAAACTAAATATAATTTAAAATCCAGTTACTTGGGTTCACTAGTCACATTCAAGAGGCCAGGAGTTAACATGTAACTGATAGCAATCAAGCTGAACTGCACAAACATTCCCATCATCACAGAAAGTGTTATCGGATGGCGGCAATGTTAATACTACTAGCTTGTTTCAGATTTTTCCTTCTTGGGTTTTCAGACAGGATCTTATGTAACCACATCAGCCTCTCTATATAGTGAAGAATGACCTTGAGGTCCTGATCTTCTTGCCTCTACCTCCCAAGTGCTGGGATTCTACTGTTCCACCAAGCCCCCTTTGCTGTCCTGGAGAAGGAATGCCAAGGCTTATATCCATCCTGGGCAAGTGTACCACAGCTATATACCCAGCTACACCTATACACTTTGTAAATGTTTCCCTTTTCCTTTTCTTGGGTTTGGTTTTTTGGCTTTTTGTTTGTTTGTTTGTTTGTTTGTTTTTGTTTTTGTTTTTTTATGATGGCTATGATGAATTTGGACTCACTTATGGAGCACAACTATGAATACATGTATGAAGGTGTTTCTAGAAAGGTCTAAGGAAGGAAACTGACTGAATGCTGGTGGCATCATACCCATGTGATGAGGTCTCAGGCTGTATAAAAAGCAAACTAAACAGCAGCATCCATCTCTCGCCTTCCTTACTGTGAATGCAATATATTCACAGCTGCCTTCAATTCTGCTGCCATGACTTCCCTGCCATAAAATGGACTAGACTACGTCTTCAAACTGTAAACCAAAATAACCCTTCCTTCCACAAGTTGCTTTTGTCAGATACTTTGTTACAGCAATGGAAAAAGTAACTAATATAGGGTCTCTATATGTATCCCACCCAGGTCAGCTGGGCACTTTTCACCAAGCTCATGCCAGCCTTGAATTTGCAACCTTCCTGACTCCGCCTCCTGAGTGCTGGAATTGCGAATGTAAGCCACCAGACTAAGACACATCCTTCACTCTTCATTAGATAAAAGATTAAAAAAGAGAAGAGAGCAGATATAACTGAGACTCCCACTCATTCAGTTCTAGTGGGGGCTTGTTATCTCTCTTGAAATGTGAAAGCCCTAGTGTAAGACTCATGAGACAAACAGAGCTTTGATAACGTAGCCTAGGAGGACCTTGACCTCTCTACATAGCCAGGCTGGCTTTGAACTTCTGCTCAACCTCCCTAGTGTTGGGACTGGGCAGGAGCTACTATACTCTGCTCAAAGGAGACAGGTTTTGGTGGCTGGTATTGTATCGTACAGTGCTATGAATAGAACCCAACACCATAAGGTGCTAGGCAAATAGATGTCCTACCACTGAGCCACACTCCAGGCCCAAACAAGTAAACTTTCAAGATAAACAAGCTTTCAAGTGACAGTAAGATGGAGACATCAGAATATGTAACAAAATGATAAGAAAAAGATCTAACTGGGTCTACTTATGTGGTTTACAACATTTACATTTCTTGACGATCTTTCAATACAAAGAAAAGTTTTGTCAAAAACACTAAAAAAGTCCTCAGGGATGGATAATACAGGAGAGTGGCATCTTTTGGCTCCAAGTTACCTCAGCTCTATTGGTTATCACAAACAGAAGGTATCTGCTAAAAGAAAAGTCCAAATGTACTATGATTTGGGTGCTAAACTACAAAATATATTTCATTGTACAAATCTAAGTGTCCCAAGAAAATTGTTTTGCTTGCTAGACAAACTCTGATGGTTAACCAGAGTGGAACAAACACAGCAAAGGCAAGTTTGTAAGGTCACACACAGTCACCTTGCCTTTCAACTGCAGTCAAAGCTAGACACATACATCTGTTCAGAGACATAAAGCCAACTCTCAAGAGGCAAATATTTGGTGAACATCCAAAAATATGGGACTTGAGAATGAGGTTTGCAGAGCATCAGATTAACTGACTGAAGTGTGAATGTGGCATCTGGCTCAGAAGTGAATGCTTTCATGAATTCTAAGTCAAGACAAATCTTTCAGCTACTGAGGATGCATGGAGAAGATGGCTTCCCTTTGGAGGTTATCACACTTACAATCTGTTTTAGTCCTATGCCACTTAATGAAATACCCCTCTATAGAACATCATTTGTATTTCACACATCTTCTCAACTCTTCGGTGTGTGTAAACAAGCTTCAGCTGGAGTCAAAGTCCTTAGATTATACAAAATGTATTTAGCAGTTTCTTTTTGTATTCTATCGGCTAGCAGACAGCCCCACACATAACAAGCTCTCAGTGAGCTCTCAGGGTCCATTCGGTGAGTGAACATACAAAGAAAAAATATTGAAAAAGAAAAAAACATGCAAAGTAAACAAAACAATATCAAAAGAAAAAAACCAGCACTCTATATATTTGTTTATCTGGCTCCAAAATTGGGCTGGAATTGTTAGCAAACACATTTTCTTCTGGCAAACAAAAATGTAAAAAAATTTCAGAACAATCTGTATAGTAAAGCAGCTTCAAACACATCTACTTTATCCAAAAAAAAAAAAAAAAAAAAAAAGCAGAACAAATACCAACATCATGGCAGACATAAAATAAAACTCTACAACTCTAAACAATGTTTATACCTGACTTTCAATTAAAATATTGTAGGCCTAGAAATATAGTCACTTGAACAATATTAAAAGGTTGAACTACAGTAACAGAACCCAAAAATTACTAATATTTATAATCTTAACACTTTCACTGTATAAATAACAAGCACACTCCAGAGAAGTAATATACTTAAAGAGGAGAGGATTCAGCTTCCTCATGTGTTCTTATGAGGAAGGCTGCTCCATGTTAGAAGTTATCTAAAGGGGCTCCGCAGTGGTGTAAGCAATGCCTTTAACCCCAGCACTTGGGAGGGAGAGGCAGCTGGTTCAAGGCCAGCCTGGTCCAAAGAGTGACTTTCAGGAGAGCCAGGGTTATATATAGTAAGACTCTATCTGGAAAAACCATACACAAAAATAAATAAATCTGCTAAATGGAAAACTGATTACTACTAATCTCTTTCAAATCAAGAAGAAATTATTAGAGATGGGTGTGGCGGCACAGTCAACACTCACAAAGTAGAAGCAGAAGGCTCTTTCTCTAAACACACTGCATCCACATGCCATTTAGGATGCATGGGTATTTCGTCCGTATGTATGTCTAGGCATCACTGTGCGGCTAGTGCCCCCGGAAGTCAGAAGGGGACATTAGATTCCCTGGAATGAGATGTTTGTGAACCTACATGTGGGTGCTGAGAACCAAACTTCAAAGATGCTGTGAAAGAAGAGCAGCAGAACTCTACTCAACCGCTGAGGTATCTTTTCTATCCCCTCTTCTGACTTTCCATAACAGGAATTTCAAATATATTACAAAAGAATATAATTAACTCACACAGTAGTTTTTATCCCTACACAGCTGTTATTAACATATTTGTTAATTTGTCATTCCAAGAACAGTTTCTGGAGGGGCTGGAGACATGGCTCTGTGGTTAAGAGCACCAGCTGTTCTTCCAGAGAACCCAGGTTCAATTGCCAGCACCCACATGGCAGCTTACAACTGCCTGTAACTACAAGATCCCATATCCTCACACAAACATACACGTAGGCAAAACACCAATACACATTAAAAAAAAAAAAAAAAAAAAAAAGCTTATTAAGAACACTGCAAAGGAGCAATGAATTGGGCAGTAACTACAGTATTCCCTACATCCTGTTAAGGAGTTTTGTTTGCTCTGCAATGTTGAGAATGGAACCCAGGGCAATTCCACAAACTAAACACAAGGTCTAATACCCTAGCCCTGAGCTTACATTTAAATAAACTATATTATTTTATACAAGGACTTCCTGGTTTGGGGGCTGGAGCGATGGCTCAGTGTAATGAGCACTTGTTGAGAATGAGGGTTCCAGTCCCAGCACCCATCCACTTGATAGTTCATAACCATCCACAACTCCAGTTCTAGGTATCCAATGCCCTCAATCTAATCTCTGCAGGCACCAGACACACACACACACACACACACACACACACACACACACACACACACACACACACACACACTCAAGATAAAAGAAATACCTGGGTGGTGGTAACACAAGCCTTTAATCCCAGCAGTCTGGAAGGAGAGGCAAGTGGATCTTGAGCTCAAAGTTAGCCTGATGTACAGAGCAAGTTCCAGGAAAGCGAGGGCTACACAGAGAAACTGTCTCAAAACCATCTCCCACACCACCCCCCAAAAAGATACACAAATCTAAAAAACAAACCTTTCTGGTTCTCTTCATTTACTTTATACAACTAAAGACAAAGGCATTGCTAACTGGGTTTCTTTTTTTCAGGTTTATTTATATGCATGACTGTGTGTGTATGTGTGTGTGTGTGTACCAACATTCCATGTATGTGTGGGTGCCCACAGCGGCTCCCTGGAGGTGGAGTTACAGTGGTTGTAAGCTGCCCCATATGAGTACTAAGGAACAAATGCCACACTGCAAGCACTTTTAAGCCCCTCAACTTCTTTTTGCATCAATACAATAGTGACAAGTGGCTCCCCGATTACTTGTTCTAAGATGACATTTCTAAGAAATGGAACCTAAAGATTTGTTTTTAGGCAAAGACTCTGAGATCTTAAGGTCGTATTTTTCCTAATTATAATCTCCATTCCCTGGGCAGCTATCTCATAATTATGATTTCAATGACAACATTTGTTGTTATGTTTAAGATCATATTACAGTTTTCTAAAGAGACAAAGCTTGGGGATTTATTAACAGTTTTGCTTCTGTATTTGTCTGAAGCACTAGGGATTGACTCCAAGGCCTAGTAGAAAAAAGGCAAGCACTCAACCACAGAGCTGTTAACACCTCAGCCCTTCGAAGCCTAGCTTTAATGCAGTATTTTTTTCAAATTTAGTCCCAAAAGCTGTATTTTTAACTTTAATAACACTGCTATACTATAAACTTTATACATTCAGTCACAGTTTTTATCAACTTGACTCAAACTCAATACCTGAGAAGAAGGAACCTCAGTTGAAAAAATGCTTCCATCAGACTTCTTTGGTTGCTAATTGATGTAGGAGGACCCAACCCACTGTGGGTGGTGCCATCCCCGGAAAATTGGGGCAGATGAGCAAGTCAGGAGCAGCAAGCCAGTAAGCAGTGTTCCTCTGTGGTCTCTATATCAGCTCTACTTAAGCTCCTACCCTGGTGTGGTTGTTTGAATGAAAATGGCTGCCAGGCTCATATATCTTGGCCCCTAGTTGGTGGAACTGTTTTGGGAAGGATCAAAGTGTGCCAGTGGGGGTGAGTTCTAAGGTTTCTAAAGCCAAGCCGGGCCCAGTCTCTTTCTTTCCGTCTTCTGCTTGAGGACCAGATATAAGCTCTTAGCTACTGCTCCAGTGCCATGCCTGTCTGCTGCCATGCTTCCTACTATGATGGTACTAAACTCACCCTCTGAAACTGTAATCAAAACTCCAACTAAGTGCTACCTTTAATAAATTGCCTTGGTCATGGTGTCTCTTCGGAGCAATTAAAAAGTAACCAAGATACCTGGCTCTCCTAAATAATAAACTGTAACCTGTATGCCACATAAAAATATAAGCCCTTTTCTCCCCACGTTGGTTTTCGACAGTGTTTATCACAGCAACAAAAAGCAAAAAAGAACAGATTCTAAAAGTCTTTCTAAACTTCATTTTGTGAATGAAGTATTCAGTGCCTACTGTGTGGTGGTGCACCGATGGACAATGCAGACCAGAACTTGTTCTTAAAGAATCTTTAATTCTGGCAGGAAATTGCAATATTAACAAGACAGTCTAAGCTCTTTGATCCAAGTCATTTGGAAAAAATCATTTATCAGCCCGCCTTGTCTGTTACTTGCTGCAGTGTATCAGAGAACCATCATCTCAGAATCTCAAAACACTAAAAGTTTGAGGTCAACTTGGTCTTACCTGTCTGAAAACAGGTAAACTGATCCTCTAAATTCTTCAGAGGCTCAATCTCCTTTCTTTGCTTTAGATTTCCTTCTCATAACTGGACAATGAAGCATTCCAACTAGATATTCCCTGGTTGTTTGAGAAACAATTTTATGGAGAGATTTATATTCAGCAAAGTTTTGATAGTACACTTTGAAAGTCCTATGAATAAAAATCAAGAAAACAGGCATAGTTTACTAATGCCCAAGACACTCTCTGAACTCCAGAAAAGTTTGTGGACAGATGCTATCCACAGCTGTGCAAAGAAACTGCCCCAACCCTAACAAGAAAGACCCTGAGCAGAGAGCAACGAATGAAATCCGAATAGTTCTCACTTATATATCTCAATGACATTCTTGTTTAACAACGGAGTTCAGTAAGAATCCTCAAATACACATTATCAAATAATCTAACTTAACTTTCTAATGGGTGCCAAATTCCCTGAACAGTTAACAATAATGAAACAGCGACTCTTGACCAAGTTTTCTAAGTAACCATGTCTTCAAGAGAGCATCACAAGAGCCAAGACTTCGTGACTCTGGCACAATCTCTGATTCAGTGTAGCTACTCCTACTTACAACTGTTCTTATTGGGTTCTATGATTGTTTGCAAATGTGATTATTTTCAGTTACTACTGTTCTTGGCAGATTTTCATTCCCCGCAAAAAAAATGCCTGCGCTATCAGAAATGAATACTATAACTAAGTACTGTAAATTTTTTCGATGAAAACTGGGAGAACTTTTAGCAGACTCTAGAATGAGGGGGAAAGAATGTAACTAAAATACAGCTCCTTGTCTGCAAAGACTGATACGAACGCCTAGACAAATCATTAGAAACAGCAAAGTGATAGGCGGGCTGATGGTAAAATTTAGCCCACATTAAGTCTCCGCATTTAAACATGCAGATGCACAAGGATGTCCAGATGCACAGTGTTTTACTAGTCAGCATCCGGCACAGTAACTAAAGCAGTAAAAACTGGGTGTCTAGAAAGGGCTTCTTCAGAAATGGAAGCCTCTCAAGCCAACTTTGAAAAGATCAATCCAAATTCCAATGCAACCCCTCAGCAAGACTAACATTCAAGGATCCTCTACCTTCACAATAACCATACACGACCTGTCTTTCACTGAGCCTTTCCAACTCTCCAAAGCATCTCCAATCTTCCTAGTCCTTACCACTTCCAGTGAAAAGCAATGCGACTGACACAAAAGGCCAGCCGTCCCAAGGCTCTTTCTTAAAACTCCATCGCTTACTGAAAAACCTTACACTGGGCACCCATCCGGCTTCTTCAATCCCATCCCAACTGGAAAGATTTATTTAGTCTGAGAATCCCTCTACCTGGGAACAAAAGCAGTAAGGGCAACAGCACCGGCGACAGTGCGGCCCCGTGCACAATAAGAAACTACCAACTTCAGAGCGCAGGAACATCCTCAATTGGCAAAAAGAGGGGCGGCGGCAGACACGCCCAACTTCAAACTCAGGAAACCTACGGGCTGGCGGCCATCTGGAAAGAAGCGTCCTTTCCCAGCGAGAGAAGAAAGAGGCGGAGGAGACGCGAGGGGCACTCGGGGCCCGGGAGGGGAGCCCCGTGCTCGGCCCGGCCCCCGCCCCCAGGCCCACTTCCCCGCCTTCTCTGCCTCTGGTTCGCTGCCCCGGGCAGGGCGGCCGGTTACCTTGATGCGCTCCCGGCACTGGGACGGGGTCCGTTCGTAGCCCAGCTCGGCCAGGGCCCGGGACACGCGCTCGTACATAGCCGGCCCGGGGGCCTTGCTGCCGAATACCGTGCCGGCTCCCTCCAGCTGCTGGTACCGCGCCTCCACCAGCCGCTCGTTGCCCCACACAGCGATGAGCGCGTTAGTCTCTGCCGGCGTCCAAGACATGCCCCGGCAGGCGGCGGCAGCAGCCGCCGCAGCCCCGCCACCGCCGCCGCCGCCGGGCGAGAAGGAGACCGAGGACGAGGCAGCGCTGCGGCCCCCCAGCCCCAGCCCGAGACCCCCGGACGCCGCGGTTCCCGAGCCCGCCGCGCTGCCCGACCCGAGAGGGGAGGCTCCCCGCGGCGTGGAAGGGTCAGACAGTGATGGGTTCCCGTCGCTCAGGTCTCCAGGAGAAGCCGGGGAGAGCACCTCCATCTTCGGAATTTTGAGCGGCGAGTTGGCGGGCAGCTCCGAGCCACAGGGCGCAGCCATCTTCCAAGCCGCCGCCGCTGCACCGCCCGGAAGTGACGCGTCCGCGCATCCGGCCACCACAGTCTCCGGGGTTGCCCGGGGGCTTGGCTCGGGGCTGGGTAGCTCGCCTCGGGCGAAGGGCACGGAGGACGTGTGTGTGATGGGCACAAGCGGCCCGCCGATCTCCACTTTTCCCCGCGAGCACGCTGGCGCCGGCCGCTACCCTCCGGAGGCGACGGGCGGGGACCAGGAGCACCGTAACCCCGAGCAGAGAAGGGCGGGGGCATAAGGGCACGGGAGTGAGGGACTGATTGGAGCCTCCCTACTTCCTCTCCAATCTCAGCCCCCACAGTAGGAGTGAGACCCGCAAGGGGCCCGAGTTAAGGACGAGCAGGCTATTTCGATTTTCCTGTCTCCTCCCCTGTGCCTATCCTCCCTCTAAGCCCACCCTTAGGTACAGAAACTGAAGTCCAGGGTGCAGACTGGGGAACCCTTCAAAGGGGTTTGTGATTCAGAAGGCGGGGCACGAAGGCTGCAAGAGAGCAAGCAGTTCTGGCCAAGGCTTTTAAGAGCAGATACGAGCTAGAGTGTGTACACTTTAGCTTTTCAAGAAACTCATCCGTTATAGTAACTGATTTCCACTCACGTGTTGTGCTGGGCCAACACCATAGCACTGAGCCACACCCACAAGCTCTCGGTTCCACCTCTAGTCTGTTTTCTTTTTACTACTCGGAGTAGGTGTAGCCAGTGACAGAATCAGATGTCTTTCTTGCTTTTGTACAGTATATACGATGAGAACATGAAAAAGCTCCAGAGCCCAGCAGAATAGCTGATCCAGTATCTCAATTCTCTGTGATTTGGAAGTCATAAATCTCCCAGTTGCCCATTTTCCCATACAGTTAAGTACCAGGAAATGAATAGCACTGCCAGTTGTGACAGCTCTTGGTGATAAATTTGTATGCATCAGCATCAGTCACTCCCGAATATTTTCTTGAAATCTTTAACACCAAAGTAGTAAATAGATGTAAAGTTCATATTCTTTTTGTTTGTTTATTTGTTTCTATGCTTTTGGTTTCTTTGTTTTGTTTTTCAACTCAGGATTTCTCTGAGTAGCCCTGGCTTTCCTGGAACTCTCTCTGTAGACCAAGCTAGCTTCAAACTCAAATCCGACTACCTCTGGATCTGCCAATTTCCATATTTTATATTCCTTGAAACAGGAAATCTTTAACTTTGTTTATCTAAACTAATGTTTATCTTGGATCATTAACTTAAAAACCTCTGTAGTAGCTGAAGAGATGGCTCAGTAAGGTAAGGTGTTTGCTGCTAAGCTCAAAGACTTAAAATTCTATGCCTGGGGGCCCACCTGGTGGAAAGTGGACAACAAACTCCTATTTATTGTCCAGTGACCTTCACACACGTGACATGCCACACACACACAAATTGAACTTCACTTTAAATAGTTTCTTTATGTGTATAAAATTTTACCTGCATGTGTGTGGGGTCTGGTGCTGGTGAAGGCAAAGAAGGACATCAAATAGATCCCCTGAAACTGGAGTGACAGGATTTTGTGAGCCATTATTTGAGGTCTGAGTCCCTTGTTAGAATAACTAATGAGCCATATCTCCAGCCCTGACACAAGATTTAAAAAAAAAAAAAAAAAAAGTTTAAATCTCCAGATTTTGTTTTGTTTTAAAGCAGACTTATAACTGAGGTAACTGACCAATAATATTATGAATAAACCATGTGGTATGCCTTTTTTTCTTTTGTGTGTGTGGGTGGGATATGTTTTTAACTAAAAAAATTATGTTAGGTTTTTGAAAGAAAAAGCTGAGGTCAGCCGCAGTTACAGAATGAATATGGTAGTTGTTGGAAAGCCAAAGGATTACACAATAGATAATAAAGTCAGAGATAACTGCCTTCATCTGTTGTATTAAAATGCCACCATAGCAGATTTAATACCAGCACTCAAACTGCATTGGCAGATAGAGTTCTGTGAGTTCAAGACCAGCCTGTTCTCCATGAGTTCCAGGTCAGAACTACATAATGAGACCTTGTCTCAAATAAATGCACATACTCACACATTGCCCCCATAGTTTAAGTTTGCAGAATGAGGAAGTTACAAGATCTATTTATTTATTTGGGCAAACTTTACTATAAGGATGACCTTGAACTCCTAGTCTTCGTGGGTCTTCTCTCTGGTATTAATGGTTCCCTTTTATCTAAGAGCAACATAAGTCTATGGATTCTATGTCTGAATGCATGGTTTCAAATTCCACTTCTATGACCTGCAACAAGTTTTTCATCTAAGAAATAAGGTTAATCTCACAGCCATTATTGAAAAAAATGGTTTGTTGTAATATGGTGGGAGAGGTACCTGGCGGGTGGAAGTGAGGGACAGTCAGTGTGAGTGGGGGCCTTCAAAAGACTCGATTGCAGGCAGCGCTCAGGTGAAGACTTTATTAGAGAGAGGGAGAGGGGAAAAGGAAGTGAGAGGAAAGAGCAAAGGTGCACTGGCAGGAGGGACAAGAGGAGATGAAAGGTGAGGAGTCTTAAAAGGAACTTGACATAAGACACTAGGTGTGCCAGGCTATTGCTTACTGGTCAGGAAATAGGTCAGAATGCTAATATGGTTTAATATAGGAAGAACCTTGAATAATGGATAGTTTACAGTAAACATTTGAGGGCCCAGTTGGGGTTTTTCTTCTTTTTCCTTTGTTTATTTGTTTTTTATTTTTCAAAAAAAAATTTTTTTTTCAGACAAGGTTTTTCTGTGTAACCTTGACTGACCTAGAACTCTCTATAGACCAGGCTGGGCCTCCAATACATATCATACATTCACCTGCTTCTGCCTCCCAAGTGCTAGGATTAAAGGCTTGTATCACCACTGCCCCTCAAGGCCCAGCTTTTTGTTTGCTTGTTTATTTTTTAATATAAAATATTTAGCTTACAGGAGAGTCATTCTTAAATACAAAATCAGAAATTCCAAAGAGTTTTTAAATTCCTGCTTTATTTTTCTCTTAATGTAGGCCCACCAGCAATCCTTCCTTCTATTGCCTGATTCTGATTCTGGATGTTTTAAAATCTACTCTGACTCACTCAGGAATCTTCCCAGATAAAGCTGACTGAGAGGTCTTTCTGTTCAGGTGGAAGCCCAGCAGGAGCCATATACTCAAGGACTCAGGGATGTTAGGTGGAACCTCCACCTCCCTCCCCCAAGGCCCCGCCCTAAGAAAGCCCGCCAAGAGTCAGCTCCTCCCCAGGGTTGCCCAAGACACACCCCCATCCCCACCCCGCCCCCACCTACCGCGTACAGACTAGTTGCCATATTTGCCTTTTGATTCTTCCATCCTTAATCTCACCTCATCTCCTCTTGCTTCTTGGGTCTGATGCTACCTTGGGGGCTCAACTGTCACTGTCCTTGCTGTCTCTACTAGAACCCAGCTGACCCAGAAAGTGTGAAGTCATAGATTCACTGTTACAAAAACTTTATCTCTGGGAAAGACCATTTAGTGCCTGAGAGCAGGGCCCAGGTCTAAGAAGAATCTAGGAAAAATCTCAGGAATGTGCCTGACAGCCAATATATTGAAAACTTGGGTTCTAGCTGAAAGTTTAGTCAATAGCTTCCAAGAATTACTGTATCCCCATACCCTTTACCCAATCCTGAAATGCCAAGATGTGTAACACCCCACTTATGTATCTCTTTTTTAAAAAACCCTCTGACCCCTGAGCTACAGGCCAAATTCCTACCACTGCATCAGAACAAAGGGTTTTGGCGCCGTCCAGAGAACAAACTGACCTTTGTGTGCCTTTGTGTGTTGCATCAAAATCCAGCTCCTTGGTGGTCTTTGCAGATCCCTTGACAGGACAGGGGTACAACAGAAGGAGGCTCCAGACAAAGGGAAGCAGTTCACTTTCATCCTCAGTATTCGTGGGTTCCTGACTACAACAATATCTTTCCATCTGAGCTGCACAAACATCTACACCAGGTGCCTGGGGTGCAAGGTTGGCAGCTTTCCTGCTCTTGGGGGGCACCTGCTGCTGGCATCCAGACCTGCTCTGCCCACCTACTGCCCCCACCCCCGGTAGGCCTCTACCTTCACCTTCTTTGGCACAACTGAGCCAGCCAGCTGTGCTCTGCTGCCCAGTGCCTCTGCCTTCCTCTTTGCCTTCAGTGCCTCTTCCAGGATGACTGTGGGGTTGGGTCTTGGTGCTTCCAGTGATCCAGAAGAGGAAGCTGTGTGTTCTGAGTCAGAATCATCCAGAAGCCTGAGATGCCAAGTCTCTTCCAGCAAGACTGAAGAGGACTCTAGGCTTCCTTCTCTTATTGCTGCTGTTGGCTGTGGCTCCTACAATGGGCAGAGCTCCAGAAATATGGCCTCAAAGTCTGTGTGGGCCTGCCTTTGGTTGTTCAGGTCCTTAAACTTATGCAGATTTTCCAGCACCTCCATCTCCAGCTTTTAGTCCTTAGTGCAATTCTCTAGGACCTTAATGGGGTTGTTCAGCTCCTCATCCTCATGTTCCTTGTGCAAATGCTTCTCTCCTATGTTAGGAGCTTCTTGGCCTGGAAGTTGCACGTGGCCCCATGTTTCATGGTAGAGTCTGTGTTCTCCAAGCCTTTATTAAAGGTGATCTTGGCCAAACAGCTTGTACTCGGTATAGAAGCAGAAGATAAGCAGACCCAGGTAGGCCTCATTCTGGTCAGTTTCTTTACTTGCATTAAACTTCTTCCGTTTATAGACTTATTCTCCACATGTCTTATGCCTTGTATTGATGGGGATTTTCAGTTGAACCATGTACAACCAGTCCTTGGGTAGCCTGAGTTTTGGGATCTTGGACTGGTTGATGTCAGGTGGATAGTATTTGTTTAAAACTTTCCCCTCTGGCACAAGTGAAGAAGCAGTTCACTTTGATGTCTCCAGGTTTATCCCACAAGCCACCTTGGTTCTCTTGATGTCACATCCTCGGCTATCTTACTGGCTGTGTTTTACAGGCTTTAGCATGCTCCTTGACTGTAGTCTCTGTGAATCAAGGTTCCATGTGTGTGCTTTTGATCCTTGTCTGTGTGCTGATAGGTAAGGCAGTAAATAAAGGTTTTGCACTACTCAGAGTCAATAAGGTTTTTGAAAAGTTTCAGCACGGTGAATCATGGTTATAATTAGTCTTAATGAAAGCCCAGAGTCAGATAGAAAGGGTAAAAGTAAAAGATCTGAGAAGCAGAGCCCTTAGCCACTACAAACTTCTTAACTCTATGAATCCACAACCAAATGGGGGAGAAATTCTGTCTCTGCCTAATTTATAGTCCAGTCTTCACCTCCCAATGTTGAGATTAATGGTTTGAGCCTCCTGTGTGAGGGATCAAAGGCATGATCTTCTAAAGTGTTGGGATTAAAGTTGAGTACCACCACTGCTGGACTCTGTTTCTCTTTTAGACTGGTTCAATCCCTGTAACCCAGGGTGCCTTGAACTCATTATCTTCTTGCTTCTTCCTCCCAAGTAATAGGATTAATAGTGTGCCAACACTGCCTGCCTGGTTAACTAGTGATTAACTAGTGGCTAGCTCTACCCTCTGCTTCTCTGATATTTCAGGTTTTTATTGTGATATGCGACTCCTGTTTTTTTTTTTTTTTTAAATAAGATTAATTAGGCTCGTGTTTCATCTGGCATCCAACTTTTAGTACACAAATTCATGAAAAAGCTGTTTCCAATGGCTTTTCAGCCATCACAGTGGGCTCTGGCCTGAGTCACCACTTTGCTGTCTAGTATTTCCTTTCTTTTTTCCCCAAGCTTCTGAGTGAGTTTGGGATTTGCATGTTGTAGCCTCTCTATAGCAAACTCCATAGGTGCTTGGACTCCAAACACTGCCAGAATTAGCCAATCTCCCACATTACCCCGTGAAAATGGTTGGCTCTTTGGCTTCTTCTCTTTTAGTGGGTTGTGGATTTTCCCTGAACACACTTCCTTGGGCTGCTGCCACACTACCTTGACATCTTTGTTCTATGGAGCAAAAGTGAGCCTTACACTTCATCATCATCATCTTCACCATCAGCAGAAGATTTTGTGAGACAATTGGAAAATATTAAAGGGGGAATTAGTTAGAGAGAGAGGGGGGAGGGAGAGAGAGAGAGTGTGTGTGTGTGTGTGTGTTTTTAAAAAAAGGAAAACTATGTTAGGATAGAAGGAGTGAGGTATCTGTATGATTATGCAATGCATGGTTTAAAAATGGAACAATTAAATGAAGGGATAATCAACTTAACTGGGATTGACATAATTTTATTATCATTTTAATAATCTTTATTGTCAGTTTGATAATTCATGATATATCTCTTTAAAAAGTTGGTTGATATGAGTGCCAAGATGCAGGACTTAGAAAGACTTATTAGAACAGATCATAGAGGCTCAGACACAGACAGAGGAATTTAAAGGACAGCCAACCTCATCATTACATTATAAAATTAGACAGAAACAGCCCAATGTTTTCAAACAACCAACCTTAATTTATCCAGTCACCTTACAGGAACAACTGCCTAATAACAAATATCCCCGGGCTCTATAAGCATTCACTGAAATCCTGTGGAAATGTTAGATGTGAGGAGACTTAAGGAAGTGATACTCTCATATGGTATGCATTCACCTTTGTGAAACAGATGTTAAATTCATGGTCAATGAGTAATAGAATTATCCCACAATACTAAAAAGACTTGGGTACAACAGTAATGGAGACTAATCCTCAAGTGTGGTGGAGGACCTGGTGAAAATGTGAGGGTAGGTCAATTGAACAACGAGGTAGGGCTGAAGATATTGAAATCTTCCTAGACCAATTTTGGGGATAGTGTTTTTTGCTGATGTACAAAGACAGTCTCTATATGATGACCATGTCCTGTCTCTACTGTGCAGGAGCTTTGAATGCTTGGGACAGAACTAAAGAAGTCAAAAATGGAATTTACTAAAGCTATAGGGCCAAAAAAAAAAAAAAACTTAACTGATTTTTTTTAACAAAGATTAACTTCAGCAGTAAATAGAATGACACCAAATTCAGAAAAATGATAATTTTTATTAGACAAATAATAATTGATCTTTGGTTTTGAAAATGCTAATTGACAATGCAAAAGGGTAAGTGGGCCTTTAAAGGCAATATCAGCACCCATAGAGGAATGGGTTTGAGGGAGAGTCAATATTGAATCTTATAGCCATGATGATGATTGGATAGAAGAGGTTATTTCTAGAGGCTTGAAGAAAAATCAAAATGGCAAGTGTTTTATTGTGGCAAACAAAGTCGTCTAAAGATGGATTATAGACAGGGTATTCCTAGAAACAATGTTTTTCTAGGAATAATCCGAATAGAAAGGCAAAAAGTATGACAAAGGCAGACACTGGACCAACGTATGAAGATCATTAAGACCAGACAGGGAAAGACTTACCACTGGAAAATACCTCAGGGGGCCTCCCTCTCAGGGGTTTGGTCATTCCCTGCCACTGTGGGAGAAACTCCTCCCCAGAACAACTAAGAGATTATATTTGAACAAGAGAGACCTCTTGATTAGAAGAGGTGATAATTCATCAAACAGCATGACTATTCAATCTAAACTAACTTAGAAAACTAAAAAAACAAAAAACAAAAACTTTTCATTTGATCATATATAACTCCCCAAAGTTAGGTTTTCTTTTTGTATTTACAGGAAAATAAAAATAACCATCTTGAAGAATATAAAGATTTTTGGACAAGTAAATATCAAATGAAGAAGGGAGAACTACCAGGAAAAAAAGTTACTGAAAAAAGGGAATAATCTGGCCTAATGTGATATACGAAGTCTCAAAAAAGATAATGAAACCCAACAATGACAATTTTACCTGGATTATGGTAATGGCACTAAGCTGACAAACATCATCTGAAGATTGCCTTTGGACTACAAACTGCTAAGGACAATTTGAAGGTGGATAGCAAAGATAATCCAGCCTCACAGTTCACTCTAGGCAGGACTTAATACAAGCCCTCTACTTTCCCATTATTCAGAGACTGGACAACAAATCATAAAGCTAGCTCTCCCAGGACTTGACAATTATTCCATTATTTTTTAAGGGTCCCCTAAAATTGCTGGTACCCCAGGAAAACAGGGAGTAATTCTAAGAACATAATACCCACATCCTCAAGAGGTATGATGGGTGGCTTTTGTTCATTTAGTGGGTTATGGATGCTTGTCATAATTTAGGGGGATTGGTTACAAGTTGGTGGTAATGGTCAGGAAAAAAAGCTAAACAAAAGAGATTAGAATCAGAAATCTTGTTCTAAAATGTAAAGAGGAGATATAGACATAGGATAAAAAGTTAGATTATTGAATCGACTTTTAAAAAGCAACTACTAGTTTTAAGTATTTACATTGGCTTGGATTTCTGTATATTGATACAAATTTGAGATTGTTTTTGTTATACTGTATGTATGTTATAGAAATGATAAGATAAAAGGTAGATTATTAATTCTACTTTTAAACCAAAAAAAGCCAATTACTACTTTTAAATATTTTTGATTGATAAGGATTTTTGTATATTGATACAAATTTAAGGTTATTTTGATTAGAACGTACTGTATATACTTTTCTACTCTTGTTCAAGATGTAGCTATACAGCTTATCTAAAATATAATGTAAATTTCTAGCCTTTGAAAGTTATTATTATAAATTATTTAGGATAATAAAGAAATGAAGTTTAGAAATTTGTTGTCTGTTACAATCAAACTTAGTCATATTAGGTATGTTTTCAAGGTCAAATGGAGATATATTTTAGATAGACAAGTTGTCTTCAAAACACTTCAGAGACTTACAGAATATGCTATTTAAGATGTTTTAATAACATAAGGTTCTTTTTTATGACAATGAGACATGTGTGCTCCTGATAGCAACAATCTACTTCAGAGAAAAAGATGGGCATTGAAGAAACTCCATACAGAGTTTAATTTCTTTCTGGCAGTTAGCCACTGGGCAAAAAACTGCCCTTGCCTTGACTGCTGACAGTATGCTTTCCAAATTGGACAAGTAGAACAGAAAAGAAAGTGTAGTTAGAAGTTTCGGTCGTAGCCTGGCCTAGCCCTGAGGTCTGGACCCACCCCAAGCCGCTTAGTCCCAAATAATCACACAAAAGCTTATACTAATTACAAACTGTTTGGCCTATGGCTCAGGCTCACTACCAACTAGCTCTTACAACTTAACTCAACCCATTTTCATTAATCTATGTATTGCCATGTGGCTCCATGGCTTTGCCTGTGTTCTATTATATCTTGCTCTCTAGGCAGCAGCCTGAAGCTTCTCTCTGACTCTGCCCTTCTCCTTTATCTCTGTTTGGATTTCACACCTGCTTCTAAGCTGCCTTGCCATAGGCCAAAACAGCCTCTTTATTAACAAATGGTAATAATTCACATTCACAGCACACATCAGGAAAGTGACTTCAGAAATTTGCCAAGACAAGGTGAGGCAGTACTTCAAAAATCCTGCTTCAGAGATAAGAATGTAGGCTGAAGATGGATGCCCCAACATTGCAGAGGAACCTTGGGTGAACTGTACAGGCAGCCAGCTGTTTCTGTCATTCCTTATTTTTGGAAGTTGTTTGCTCTATACTTCCTACTTATTCTGGTAATATATCCTTCCTAGATCTCTGATAGAATTGAAGACATTATAGTTATTGTTTTTATTTTTAACAAATTCAGAAAATACACAAAAGAGGTATAAAGTGAATAAGGTTGAGAGACTCAAAAGATAGTTTGGGATTGTTAATGCAAATTATGATAGAAAGTGAATTAGGTAAAATACTTTGGACTCACCAAGATAAGATAGATAATGGAGTATTTTCTCTGAACTTGTCAAATGCTAATGGACTAGATATTGTTAATGTAGTTATTGCTTTGTATATTTGCATGTTATTGTACCTATTGCATATAGTGTTTCTATGTTAGCTAAAACCTTTGCTTTTGTTTAGACAAAAAAAAATGTTGTTTGATATTTTGTTTGTGTTTTGACAATTAAGGCTTGCCTGGAGATCAGAGGGTGAATCAATCTACTAGTTAACCATAGAAGCCAGGTAGTGGTGGCACTCACTTAATACTAGCAATTGAGAGGAAGCAGGAAGATCAGGATTTAAAGGAAACTGAACCAGTTTTAAAAGTTGGTAGAGAAAGGATCTTGTCCCACCCCATTCAATCAGAAGATCCAGAGAAGTAAGAATTTAATGGTGTCTATTCCTTTGCTTCTCTGATCTTTCAGGTTATTACCCCAATACTTAACTCCTTGTCTTTACTGATTAAGACTAATTAGGATGATGCTTCATCCAGCCATGAAGAAAGAAACTGCTTTGAACTTTAAATCAGTGCCAAGGCCATGCCCAGACTATATAGCACAGGACACTGGGAGATGGATTGCCTCACATTGCCAAGTCAGGGTGGGTCACTCTCCAAATTCCTACCCCAAAGGAAAGTATGTCAGATCTTCTGGGCTTGGCAGCTGAAGACATGCTGCCTTTGGGAGTTCTGTCTTCTAAGGACCAGAGAGAAACCTAGGACTGCTGTGGGATAATGCTCTTGAACACTGTAAAGATTTGTCACCTGAATTGGTTTAACAAAACATTAACTGGTCAGTGTTACAATAAGGTTTCCTGGCCCCAGGTGGCCAGAGGTCCAGACCCACAAACCTGCCACCCCAGACCCCTTAGCTGCCTGCTGCTGCTTAGGCCCCCCCAAAATGACTCAGACACTTATATTAACTTCATGCTGTTTGGCCAATGGCTCAGGCACATTGCTAGCTAGTTTTCTATCTTAACTCAATCCATTTCCATTAATCTGTCTACCACATGGCCGGTGGCTCACCCGTGTTCCGCACATGTTTCTTCTTTGGAGGCTGGGTTTATCTGTCTCTGACTCCACCCTTCCTTTCCTACCTATTCTGATTCCCCCATCTACTTCTTCTATGGTGCCTGTCATGGGCCAGAACAGCTTCTTTATTTAAAGATCTATATTCACAGCATACAGAAAGGCATTCCCACATCAGTCCAATATCCAGGGAGGAAGTATAGACCAGATGACCAGATTAGGAGAATTCCGGGAAGAGGAAGGGCAAAGACAGGAGTCACCAGCCAGATACAGAGGAAGCAAGATGAGAATGCTATGTTGAGAAAAGGCACCAAGTCACAGAGCTAAAAATAGATAAGAATTATAGGTTAATTTAAGTGTAAGAGTTCATTGGTTAATGAGCCTGAGCTACCAGCCAAGGAGTTATAAATAATATTAAGACTCTGAGTCAATTATTTGGGAAGCAGCTGCCAGGAATTTGAGAGTTGCTGGAGAGGCAGAAACTTCTGACTACACGGGACTGCCTGGGTAGTTGGAAAGCTGTCTCACTTCTGCTAATTGTCATTCTCAGATCCTATGGTGTTTGACTACTGGGGTACTAATATACTTGACAATTTAACAGGACTCCACGGACTCTCCAAGGCTACCACCAGCTTGGTAGCTCATTAGTTAAGTTTCCTGTTAAAAGTACAGACAGGTATGCCTCATTCACAGGCTGCATGCTAATACTGACCACAGTTTTCAGGAGTCCTTACATTTCTGTGGATTTTATGGATCTCAACTTTTAGAAATGCATAGATGCTTTTTTGCTATGATACCAAGATGTCAATCTGTTCTAGTTGTTTTATAGACACCTGTATGTTCCTGCACAGACCCACCTCTCCCGTCAGACTCATGCCAAGAACAACCAGCAGGGGGCCCTCCAGATATGACATCCCCTGCACCAGCTCAGAGGAAACCAACCCGATGAGTACTGATTGGCTGATTTCACCCACATGCAAGCTCTTGAACCATCAGTGCTGATACCACCCCTCCAAACTCAAGGGCATATCTACTCTTTTGTCTGGCTCATTTACCCTTGCTTCTTCTGCACAAGCAGGACACATCCATGCTTCATTCTTTTTCCCACTGCTAGTCCTGTTCATAGGGCAGATGTTAATAATCTGTTTTTTCTCCTAGCAACCTGTCTTCACCTCCTCAAGAAACAGGATGCCTAAGGTCTCCAGAATGGCATTTAACCAAAGGCTTCTTCACTCACACCTCTTTCCCACATCATATCATGCCCACAGGAAGTAGCCAGACTTAAAACCAGAGCCCCCATACCCAAGGATTCTGGGATATTTAGGTGGAAGCCCTGCTGGCCCCATATACTCAAGGGGTCTGGGTTGATTAGGCAGAAGCCTCTCTCTCTCCCCAGAACCTTGAACCTAAGAATGCCTGATAAGAGTCAGTCCCTCCCAGTTACTCAAGACCATTCCTTAAGACCTGATCACCATACCTGAGTGTGCTCTCCTGCTCTCTCCCCTGCCTTCCTGAGAGTCACCCCAGAGTTGCTCTGCTCTGCTCATTAAACCTGCACTTAATAATTTGGCCTGGTGACTTATTACGTCAGCATTATTTCTCACTACCAGGGGACTGAAGCTTTTTACTTCCCACAAACTTCAGTTATTATTATTTCTGTATGATTTCTCTTCCTTCCTGTACCCTTGGGACTGTCTACTTAATAAGAAAGAGCTATATCAAGATTAAAATTTATAGGAGCATCCTAAAAGTGAAACTGTGAACGCAAACGGTAGTTGTGAGTAGGTAGGTGTCTATTTGAAAGGTAGTATATAAAATGGAAGATATAAAACAACATATACTATCTGCCTACTTTCCTTAATATATACCATCCCTTTATTCTTTCAACCACTTCCTCCATAATCTGTGTCAAGTGTTTTCCTGGATTTTAATTATTACCTTGTGTAGTGGATTTATGATGTTACACTGTAAATAATTGCCCCGCCTATGAGTTTAATAAAAAGCGCTGATTGGCCAAAGGCAGATGGGAAGTGTGGGCAGGGCTACCAGACTAGGATATCTCTGGGAACAGGCAGAACAGAGCAGAATGCCAGAGAGAAGCCAGAAGAAGCAGAGGACAACTATGCTGCTCTGAGAAAAGGTACCGAGCCCCATGGCTGAACAAGAGAAGAATCATGAGCTAGTTTAAGGGCAAAGAATTAGCAAGTTATATGCCTGGGCCTTAGGCCGATCAGCCTAAAATTAATGTAAGCATCTGTGTTTCTCTGCTGGTCTGTGGGTCTGCGGATCTAAACCTTGAGGCTAGGCCTGAAAGACCGGGCCAGAAACTCTTGCTATAAAACTTGCTTTGATTTTATGTATGAGTGTTTGCATATATGTATGTCTCCCCTGCACGTGTCTAGTTCCTAAAGCAACCAGAAGAGGACATTCAAGCCCTGAAGTTGAAATTATAGAGGTTGTAAGGTAATATGTTGGTTTTGGCAACTAATCCCATGTCCTCTGCAAGAGCAGCAAATGCTCATAACTGTTTCCTGATTGCTTCAGCCCTTTCCTGGATTTCTTATAAAGGCTGCTGAAAAAGTTTATCAGATGAAGTTTCTTGCTGCCTGGCTTAACCACCTGAGTATGATCTCCCAGACCCGTAAGTAAGAAAGAGATAGCCAATCCCTCTGGTTGTCCTCTGGCCTCTACATGTACAACACTAGAATGTTCACACATGAGCACAAAAATTAACCAAAAATGTAAAATAAATAACAAAGACTTTCCTAAAGCAGTTGAAGAGAAGTTCTTTCATCTAATACCCACTCATACAACAGGGCTCTTCTCATAACAATCACACCTGAATATTCTGGGGCATTGATTCTAACAGGAGTTGATTCCCCCACAAAGGGATATTACAGATGAGATATCCGCTTTACAATTTAAAACAGGAGAGGAAGCTGGAGTAGTGGTGGGTATGGGGAAAAAAAACTTTTAAAATAAATACAATAATAAAAAGAAACAATTTTTAATAGCAAACTTATAGTGATAAAGTAGCAACAAAATAATTTTATTGTTAGGGGTCACCACAACGTGAGAACCTGTAATAAAAGGTTTCACAGCATTAGGAAGGTTGAGAAGCATTGCTCTGGTAGTGTGCATCGAGATGAAGTAGAAAATATCTATAAACCCAGCATGAAGGAGCTGGAGGCAGAAGGATCAGGAGCTCAATTCAAAGTCAGCCTTAGTTACATAGTGTGTTATAGATCTGCCTGGCTTGATAAAGCCCTTCCCAAAAGCCATAAGGTTATTAGATGTAATCTCAGTGCCAAGCTTGGTCTACCTCCCTATGAGTTGTTGGGCATGAGGTCTCAGAGACCTCCAAAATAATTCAGACTACTGCCACTGCTGCTGGTTGCCCACCAAAACTAGATGGTAAGAAACTACTGCTGAGGGCACACAGAGGAATCAATATAGAGAAATCAAGTTGGAGCTGAGCCAGAAACTTCCTCCCTGGTGGCTAGCTTTCATCGGGCTAGAATGTGCTATACAGGCTTCTGGAAATTTTTAAATCAACAGTCCTACTTAGCTATGAACCCTGCATGCTGTAGTGCTGACCTGCCCCAGGTAAGATGTCTCACTGGTGCATGGGTGGAATGGCCTTTGTGGAGGTAACCAATCCCTCTCTGATTGGATCTGAGGTCTTCACATGAGGAAACTCAAGTCTAGTACTAACTGTACTCTTGGTCAAATCCCATGGATCAAAAGGGCACGGACTGTTGTTTCACTAAATGGGCCTAATATCAAATTGCCTTCTAAACACTTACCTAAGCCCATAGATTAGTGCTGCCATTAGTTTTAAAACAATCTTTTGCAGTAGTTAAGAGCACTTGCTGCCTGCCCTTTCAGGGTGTTAAGTTTCAAACTGTAACAAATGGCTGAGGTGTTTACTTAACATTACAAAGCATACCTGGCTGTCAAGTTCTCCCAGCATCCCTCAATTTGTATCTGTTACACAGTAAGGCTGGCATGCCTCACCCTCCACCGGTCCAGGTTCTGGGCTGCCCTTCCCCCAGCTGTTCTTCCCTTTGGTTAGTAGTCCTTGTTTTGTACCTTTGACCTCCAGGCTACAGCACCTGGTTCCCTTCTCTTCCCTTGCCCCTGTCCTCACATGGCTCAGCATCAGGACCACTCTGGCCTCTCCCAGATGTGTCTCCTCTGGCAATGCTCTGCCACAAATCTATAAAAACCTTTCTTCTCCACCATACCTAGGAGCAGTCATGTCCTCTCCTCCCTCCCCCTTCCCTCTATCCCTCCCCCTCTCTCTTTCTTTCCCTCCCTCACTTCCTTCCTTTTTTCCCTTCATTTACAGAGGATCCAGGTTCTTTCTTAGCACACACATAGTGGATCACAAACATCCATAACTCCAGCTCCAAGGAATCAATTTTCTTTTTCTGATTTTACCTCCACAGACACCAGGCACACCCAGAGTGCACATACACACACACGGACAAAATACTTGTATACAATAAGTAAATTTTTAAAATGACTATTAAATGTTCCTTCCTGAAGTAAGAGAATATCACAGAAGAGGGAATAGAAAGGTTGTAAAGAGCCAGATGAAGAGAGGGGGGTAGCATGGACCACATGGTGACCATTGCTGCTTGACAAAGTTCCAGCATTTCAGCATTGCAGACCACACTTATTTTTAATGATTCTCGATATTAATGCCTTTCCCTTTAGGAAATTTTCTGTAACGTTGGTAAAGGATAAAAATGTATACAATGGTAGTCTCCCTAAACAAAATAATTCTTTTGAGGGAAAAAAATTCCTGCTACCATGGAACTAGAAATTTCAGTGTTGTGTGTCCAAATTATACCAACAGCAGGAAAGTTAGAGGTTTACTAGACACATCTGATCCCAAGGATGAAATTCCCACTATCTGGATCCACAGCCTGAGGACATTAAGGTTAAGAGTTCAGCTAATAAATATAAAGAAATCAGAATGGTGTGGTATAATGGGAAAAGAGAAGACATTAGGACTTTCCCTTTTAGAATGTTATGAGGGGAACAAACCCATGTAGAAAGGCTAAGAAATTGCTTTCCAAAAAGTTATTTTCCCAGAAGTAGGAATTTAGATAAGGGTCTCCATTCCTTTGTGGACTTGAGGAAAATCCTGCTTGATAAAGCAGTCTTATTGAACTCATAGTTGGGACAATTATTTACAATGTAACATCATAAATCCACTACATATCCCCTTTTCTCTTTTTAAAACAAGAACCCCAAATCTAATATCAATTTGTATATTTTTTTCACTATTACCTATAATAACTTGTAACTAACACTGTAAATAAACACGAACATCCATAATCCATGTTGTGGGAATGTGGGCATCGTTCTCTAGGCTACTTCCTGCTGAATGGGGAGTTGGCAGTCTCATAGGAATCTAAAAAAAAATTTAGGATTATGCACAAGTCTTTAGTGGAGTAGTCTTTAAGGCTGGGTCATCTCAGCCAGTCTCCTTGAAATTGTTCTGGATACAGAACCCAGGAAACTTCAACAGAGGTGCTCTGAAATGCTCAGTCATCTGGTCCATCCATTTCCACTGGAGATTTTTCAGGCGTCTTCCTCTATCAAACTTTATGTTCTTTATCCAGGAATAAATCCACAGCCTCTCATTTTCTGTGAAAATAAAAAGAAAGCTCCTTCTTCAAAGTTGCATATCTTTGGATTTCAGTTTTAAAGTCAACTCATTTACAAAATATATAGGTTGAATTAATCCAACAGCATTTATAATCAACTGATTTTTAGCAGCTTTTACTATTTCATTTTCAGTCAAGAAGCTTAAAGATAAGACAATAACATACAGTATCCAGACACTCTTTGTATTTTCCATCTTTGCATGAATTTTTAAAATTTTATTTCTTTTTAAGGGCATTCTCTACTTTCTCTCTCTCTCTCTCTCTCTCTCTCTCTCTCTCTCTCTCTCTCTCTCTCTCTCTCTCTCTTTCTCTCTCTCTAAGCCTATGTATATATATTTTCAAAGCACTCTAAACCATTTAGATTTTTAAAAACTGTCTTTACTGTATATTTATTTCTTAACTTTTTCTGTCTCTGACCATATCTTTGCTTGGCTAGGGTGATTGACTCCACCCAGATTCTTCTATTTCTTTCTGTTTCTGAACACACCTTTAATCAGCCAAGGTCCTTGGCTAAGGATTAAAGGTTGGTAGGATGGGTGGATGGCTCCAACCTGCTCCTAGTCTAGCTTCATGGAATTTAGCTTTTCAGCCCAGGTACTCGGGGGGCATTTTAGGGTCCATATAATCACCAAGTAAAGCATTGCCATCTGCTGCTCATTAACTCTATTTAAGTATTTGGCAGCAGGGCCTCTTAAAAGACTCACAAGTATTTTGCCTCTAAGGCTGGCTGAATCAGGAAACTTCTCTTCAAAAAGCCAAGCCTCAGTTTGCCTCCGGCAAACAGAGTTGATCCAAGAAAACACAGCCACTAGAAAGCCATCTTTGATTCTGTTCCCTTTTTGTCCTTATGAACAGAAACCTTAAATCCATCATTTACAATTTTTTGCTTATATTGAGGGTCCTGTGAGACTTCAGGAACCAGCCATTATACACCTTAAGCTGCACTCCAAAAGCCTGCCATTTTGTAACCCAAGCCCACATGCCTCACCAGGGCATCTCTGTACCATGGCTCATGTGAGAGACACAACTTGGAAGCTGTTTTTGGTTTCAGTTTTATGCTCTAGACTGTTTTTAAGCTTTCTCCAGCTTTTTGTGGGTGTATATCGTGTATATCACCCACGTTGGGCTGCTATTTGGAGTAAGAGGTTTCTGGCTCAGACTTTCTGGCCTAGTCTCAAGGTTTAGACCTGCAGACCCACAAACCCAAGAGACACACAGATGCTTACAATAATTTTACGCTGATCTGCCTAAGGCCTAGGCATGTAACTTGCTAACTATTTACCCTTAAACTAACCCATGACTCTTATCCTGTTCAGCCACACGGCTTGGTACCTTTTCTCAGAGCAGCATAGTTGTCCTCTGCTTCTTCTGGCTTCTCTCTGGCATCCTGCTCTGTTCTTCCTGTTCCAGAGTTTCTTGGTCTGGCAGCCCTGCCCACACTTTCTGCCTTTGGCCAATTAGTGCTTTTTATTAAACTCATAGGCAGGACAATTATTTACAATGTAACATCATAAATCCACTACACAGCCTTTCTTCTTAGGTCTAGCAAGAGGAATTTATGGCCCTCTATTAACATATGACTGGTGCCTATTTCCAAGGTCAATGCTAGATTTCTCAATTCCTGGTCTCAAGCCACACCCCAGTTCACAACCCCCCTTTTTCTCCACTTAATCCTATGTGCAACTACATAGTATAAAAGGTGTATTCTTGCCAGGTGCTGGTGTCCCATGCCTTTAATCCCAGTACTTAGGAGGCAGAGACAAGCTTGGTGTACAAAGTAAATTCCAGGACAGCCAGAACTGTTACATAGAGAGACTCTGTATGAAGAAAAAAAAAAAAAAAAAGAGTTGCATTTTTTTTTCAATTAAGCACTGCCTGCAGCCATCCTCAGATTCACCTTCAGATGGTGCCCCCCACACACAACTTCTTTGGGACCTGAACATCCCCTCTCCCCACCCTGCCAAACAAGGACTCTGGCAGGGAGTGTTGTGGAACAATGTGTTCTGGGCACAAAATGGCTATTGAATTCTGGCACTCATAGAGGCTATAATTACCTGCTATATAAGTTACTTGAGTGTTGCTCTGACAAAAATCCCTTCAACTAATGAAAAGAAACATTTATTTTGGCTCATGGTTTAAGAATCCAGTCCAAAAGGGTGAAGAAGGCATGGAGGCAAAAGTTTGACGTCAATTTTCAAACAGTAGAGAGGTGTGTATGTTTGCACTCAACTTCCTTTCCTTTCCTTCTTTTGTGTTTGGGATGAGGGTGGAAGTGTAGTTCAAGAAGGGGATTCTCTGTGTAGCCCTGGCTGGAAGTTACTCTGTAGACCACACTGGCCTTGAAACTCAAGAAATCTGTATGACTTTGACTATCCCAAGTGCTGGGATTAAAGGCATGCACTAACACTACCCAGAAAACTTTACTTTTATTCACTCTAGGACCCTAGTGGATAGAATGGTATTGCTAACCTAATTAACCTAATCTAGATAATCCCTATCAGGTATTCCTGGAGGCTCTTCACTATCCAACCAAGACTAACACATTGTACCTACACAAAACTGGCCTGTTCACATTTTCCCTTGGGGGAAGTGGAGGGTTGTAGGGATATTTTCAAATATAATAATAACAGTAGAGATACCAGAGGGATCTACCCACAATCAGTCTAAGAGGATCTGACAGTGGTAACTCACACCTTTAATCCCAGCACAGGGAATCCTGTGAGTGGTGACCTATGCCCTTAATCCAATCTGAGTTTGAGGTCTTCTTAGTTTACAGAAGGAGTTCTAGGCTCCCAGGCAGGCAGTGATGGTGCCACACCTTAACTGAGCAAAGAGAGTATTTAAGGCAGATATAGAAAGACAGAGCAGGCAGAAGAAGCCAGTACCAGTATACTTCATAGGGTAAAATCTCATTGTTTAACCTCTACAAATTTTTTTTTTTGTAAGTTGAAGTCTCAGTTTAATTATAATTTAAAGCTGGCTTTAGAGTTGGAGTGTGACTCTCTCCTATAAACTTAAGCATACTTGTTAAAGGAAAATACAAAATCTCTGTATCATATCAGAAGAGCCACCTGATATGGAACAGAAGAATAACAAAAAAAATAAGGGACTATTCTATTGTTATTAATCCTGTGCTGAATAAATAGTTATATATTTAGTTTCCTCTACATTGTGTTGGGTTTTAGTTTCTTATCAGTTTTCTGCAGTGACCCATGACAATGCCTAATTGTGAACTTGAAGTATCCAAAAGGAAGATGGGGCCCCACAACAATGATTTTACATGAACTCTGACAAAGCCACTAGGCTGACAAACACCAACCAAAGATTAGATTTGGACTACAAACTACTCAGGACAATTTTGAGGCAGCTTGCTGAGATTAACCAGCTTCACAGACTACTATAGCCAGGACTTGAGACAAGCCATGCACTTTCCTGTTATGCAGAGACTGGACAACAAATGACACAGCTACTTATTTCAGGACTTGACATTTAACAAAACTTTTCTTTTCAGGATCCCCAAAAGATGCTGTCACCCCCAGAGAACAGGAATTAAATTTAAGAACATGGCACCCACATTCCCAAGAGGTGGGGTGGGTTGTTTTTGGTCGATCAATGGGTTATGGATGATTGTCATTGCTTAGGTTAATTGGTTAAAAATTGTTAATGATTATAGTTAGAAAAAAGTTAAACAATAAGGATTAGATTCAAGATTTGTGTTTAAAAAATAGAAAGAAAAGGGGGGTACAGGTATATAGGATATAAGGATAGATTATTGAACCTTCTTTTAAAAGGATTTACTAGCTTTAAATATTTTACATTGGATTGGATTTTTGTATATTGTATACAAATTTGTATATTGAGATTAATTGTGTTACTGTACAAATATCTCTATGCTTGTTCAAGGTAGTATACCTACTCAGTTCATCTAACAATGTAATACAAGTTGCTAGTCCATGAAAATTTTTATTACCAACTAATTAGAATATTAAGTAATGCAAGTTAGTAGTTAGACATTACATTCAAACATAGTCATATTAGATATGTTTTCAAGATCAAATAAATATATTTTAGATGAACAGGTCTTCTTCAAACACTTCAGAGATCCATAGAATATGGCATTTAAAATATTTTAAGAACTTAGACTTTTCTGGACAGTGAGACAGAATGGAATAGAAAAACACCTTAAAGGACCCACAACATTGACGCAGGAAAGCAGACCTGGCATCAGCTGGTTTAGTATGTGATCTCTTTCATTAGCACTTGGGAACATGCTCTGTGCTGTTTACTCTTTATACTCAGCTTGGCTGAGTTTGGAGTCACATATGAGTGGCACCCATGACTGTAAGGTAAATTTCAGAAGTTTAAAATTTTGATCTTGAAAACATATCTAATATGACAGGTCTGCTCTTGGCAGCACCAATCTACTTGAAGAGAAAAATGGGCATTGAAGAAACTCCTTATGGAGTCTACTTTCTTTGTGGCAACTGTTAGCCTCTGGACAAGAACCTATTCTTGCATTGACTGCTTGACAGTATGCTGTTTAAACTGGACATTCACGTTCCCTGGGAAAGTGACCCCTGAACTTTGACAGAACAAGCTGAGATGTTCTTTCAGGTTGCTGCTTTTCAGAGAAAACTGTCAGACATTCTTCAGGACACAAAGAGAAGCAACTGATAAACTGTACCAGAATTGGGAAAGCAGATTTCCTGAAATGAAAAGAGACTCTGGGCCTGTAGGCTGAAGATGGATGCCCCAACTTTGTAAAGGAACTTTGGGTGACTGTCCAGGCAGATAGATGTCATCTCTGTCTTTTTTAGTTTTTGAAAGTTGCTTGTACTTCCTGTTTATTTGGGTAAATATTATTTCCTTCTTGGGTCTCTGAGGTAGTTGAAGATGAGATAGTTATAGTTTTCTAATGACAGTTTTAGAAAAGAAACTTTGAAGTTAAAGTGTATAAGTTTAAGAGACATCAAAATAATAGTTTTTAGTTAGTAATAGAAGTTAGAAAGAAAGTGAATTAGGTATAATCCTTTGGACTTATCAAAATAGTATAATTAATGAAATATTTTCTTTGAATTGTCAATTGTTAATGGACTGGACATTACTCATTTATTGTTTGTATATATTGTACATAATTATTACATATGGTTTTTCATATGTTAGCTATAACCTTCTTTTTTTAATTTGACACAAAAGAGGATTTGTGGTGATATTTTCAAATATAATAAAAACACCTTTAATCCCAGCACAGGGAGTATCCTACGTCCTTAATCCAATCTGAGTTCCAGATCATTTTAGTTTACAGAAGGAGTTACAGGCTCCCAGGCAGTCAGTGGTGGTGCCATGCCTTAATTGGGCAAAGAGAGTATTTAAGGCAGGCATAGAAAGACAGAGGAGGCAGAAGAAGCCAGGAGGAACGGAGGCTGAGGAAGCTGGAAGACAGCTGGGTGAGATCTGACTGACTGTGGTGTTTCTTCTCTTATATCTCTGCCTTTCCCAGAGATTTGGCCCTGAGTTTCCTTTATTCATGCAACAGAGGGATTCACAGGGACATTCTCCTCTCTGAGAAGTTATAGGCTGTCATCAGTTGCTAGGGAAAAGTGAAAGACTCCATGAAGATATTTGGTAGTTAATAGTTGTCAGAAAGAAGAAAAAATTTTTTCCAGTGGTCTAACCTTAGTAAAATTCACATTCTCTTGTATTTAATCCTCTATAGGGAGATTAAGTTGTTCCATTGTAAATAATTGTCCCCGCCTATGAGTTTAATAAAAAGCGCTGATTGGCCAAAGGCAGACAGAAAGTATGGGCGGGGCCACCAGACTAAGAAAACCCTGGAAACAGGAAGCACAGAGCAGAGTGCCAGAAAGAAGCCAGAAGAAGCAGAGGACAACTATGCTGCTCTGAGAAAAGGTACCGAGCCCCATGGCTGAACAGGGTAAGAGTCATGGGTTAGATTAAGGGTAAAGAGTTAGCAAGTTATATGCCTGGGCCTTAGGCTGATCAGCCTAAAACTATTGTAAGCATCTGTGGGTCTGTGGGTCTGCGGGTCTAAACCTTGAGGCTAGACTGGAAAGTTCAGGCCAGAAACCTTTTACTACAATCCTCACTCATGCTCCCTTAAGTAAACACACACACACATACAGACAGACAGACAGACAGACACACACACACACATACACACACACCCCACATGAAAATAGAAGGAATTCTAGCTGAGAAGAAAATCTATGGGTTAGCCTAGGACAAGACAGGATAAAGGGGGTTTTGATCAAGGATGAACCTTATCAAAATGCATATGAACAAGTCATTCTGAAGTCTAATGCTGCCTATAACTGATATATGGATATTAATACTTTAAAGAAAGAAATTATAAGTCATTATACATCATTCTCTGGTTAAAAGTCTATGATGGCTTTTATTTAGAATGAATTCCAAGTGCCTCACCAGCACTATGGTGCTCTGTTTTGTTGTTCTTTTTAATTATTTATTTATTGTGTGTGTGTTTGCTTACACACAAGTAGGTCAAAGGTCACCTTTTAGTGGTTCTCTTTTGTTGGTGGCTGTTCTGACATTTAGTACAGAGCCGGGGAGGGGAGTGTGGATTGGACATTATAGGGACAGAAAGAATTAGACAGAGACAGAAAACAGACTCAGGAGGGCTCTGAATGAATACTCAGCTGGCCCGGTTTTATTTTCCCTGGCTTTTTATACCAAGTGAAGGGGAGGGGCAGTACAGACAGGTGTAAACACTTGTTCAATTCTCTAACATTAGACTCCTGGTAACCCAAAGCATCCTATTATGTAGCCTTGGAGTGTGTGTGTTGGGAGTGGGAACAAGCTCTGATTCTCTGGCCTTGAGCTGAACTAGAAACAAGCCTCAAGCTGGGATCTTTGTGGGCTCCCACACTCTTTGCCCTTGTTGAGTTAGTCTCTCTTATTTCTACTGTTGTGCTCTGTAATACGGGCTAACTGGCCATCAAGCTTCTGGCAGATTCTCCTGACTGCTTCTAATTTCACTGTAGGAGGGCTATGATTATATATGCTGCACAACATCTAGATTTTTAAGCACTTTTCAAGAATCAATGTTGAGACTTCAGGACTGCTTTGGTACTGCTTTTACCTGCTGAACCTGTTCTCTGCCTCTGCAATAGGTTTGAAATTCATCGGAACACTAACATTCTTCCAAAAGCTTGTGTATGTGGTTTGAATAGGCATGGTCTCCAAAGATTCAGCGTTTGAATGCTGGACCTATAGGGAGTGGCACTATTAGGAGTGTGGCCTTATTGGAATAGGTGTGGTCTGGGAGGAAGTGTGTCACTGTGGGGACTGATTTTAAGGTATTAGATGCTTAAGCTAGGCATAAAGTGACTTAGCTTTCCACTGTTGTTGCCTGTAGATCAAGATGTAGAACTCTTAACTCCTTCCTTCTCCAGCACCATGGTGGCAGCTAGTCACCATGTTTCCCGCCATGAGAAAAAATGGACGAAACCTATGAAACGGTAAACCAGCCCCAATTAAATGTTTTCCTTTATAAGAGTAGCCATGATCATGGTCTCTCTTCCTAGTGATAGAAACCCTAGCTAAGACATGGTTCCCCACAATTTACACTCTTTGATGTGAGAATATCTAACTACCTTGATAAATAAAATTCTAGGAAAGAAATGCTGAGTGGTATCCAAGGTTACATTTGAAAATACCTTCAACTTCTGCCAGTTTCCTTTAAGATTTAATTTCATCTATCATTTAAAGCATGAATAAAGTCAGGCAGTGATGACACGTGCTTTAACCCAGCACTTGAGAGGCAGACACAGGAGGACTGTTTTGCGTTTGAGGCCAGTATAGTTTATAGAATGAGGTCCAGGACAGTCAGGGCTACACAGAGAAACCCTGTCTTGGGGGAGGAGAGGATGAATGAATCTAAAAACACTTGAGAATGTTCACCGAAGAACCAAAGACGTTACAGCTCCAAATGTCTCTCTAGCTAGCCCAAATTCCTACCTGTGACTAAGGAAGTTCTGAGATGACCAGGTTCCAGATGCTTCTATTGTCAATCACACTGGAGATTCCCAGTGAAAGCCTCCTAGCCTGCCTTGGGCAGCCCCAAGTCATAACTCAGATAAATGACTGTTGGTGCTTTAAGCCACTGACTCTGAGTTCAATCTCCCATATCAGCCTCTTCACCTCAAGCACCCTTCTAGCTTCACTGGCCTCGTATTAATCTATCTGCGCCATTGAACAAGCCAAATTTGTTTCTATTTTAGAGCCTTTGGACTTGGCTTGTTCGCTTGCTTGCTGTTTTATTGAATCTTGCTGTGTAGCTCTTGGCTATTCTGGAACTCACTATATAGAAAAAGCTGGTCTTGAACTCACAGAGATCCACCTGCCTCTGCCTCCCAAGTGCTGGGATTAAAGACATTGGCTACACCCAGCTGGACTTGTCATATATCCTTATTTTAGAGCACCTTTGGGTGGTGTCTGTAGCTCAGTAGATAGGTTGTTTGCCTAGCATGGCTGAAGCCCTGGATTCAGCCCCAAATGACACATAAACTGAACATGGCGGTGTACACTTGTAATAATAGAAGGCAGGAAGATAAGGCATTTAAGATCAGGCTTGTATGCACAAAACTGTTAGGAAAGAAGGGGTGAGGGAGCTGCTTCAGACATAAACACAAACCTAACACTATAAAGTTTCCCAGAATAAATAAATAGAAAGAAAAAGAAAAGAAAGAAAAATAGAGCTGGAAAGAGGGGTTCACAGTGAATATCTGAAATCTCAGCACTCAAAACATCTTGGTACATGAGGCTGCATGGCTCTACTGCAGCCAGGGTCTGTCTTGATGTCCAGGGTTCCTGTTGCTGATGGTCTGAAACTGTGCAACAGGGTCTGGATCACCACCTGGGGGCCATGTTTGTGTCTGAGGGCCACGATGCCTTGGTGCTGATCTGAGTGACCGGTGCTGCCCCGTGGGGCCATGGTGACATCCAGGCCCAGCTGCTGCTGAGTGCATATGGGTCCATGGTCCTGCCACATTCAGGAGTCTGGGTTGAAATCCGTGGCTCATGTTGCCACCAAAGGCCACACAGAAGCCCAAGAACTGGGGCCACAACATATGGCCTTATTGGTGTCCAAGGGTCATGCTGCAGCTGGAATCCTACAGATCCAAATGCCCTATTCTGCTACTGAGTACCATGGAGACCTTCACATCATAGTTGCAGCTGAGGGTCATGTCTGGGTCCATGGCCCTACTGGAACCAGGGTCTGTGTTGATGCTCGAGGCTCCTGTTACCATCAAAGGTCATTGGGATGACCATGATCTGGACTGCCACCTAGGGCCATATTAGTGAGCAAGGACCATACTACCACTGGGGCTGTGACAACCTGAGTGACCTGGGGCCATGGTGACATCCAGACCTGGCTGCTGCCAAGGGCCATATATGAGTCCAGCTGCAACCCAGGTCTATATTGAAGTCCGAGGCCTATGTTGCCTCCAAAGGTCACACATAAGCCAGAGGTTTGAGCTGCAACCTATGGTTTTGGTAGTATCTCAGGGCTGTGTCACCACCAGAGCCATCCTGAGCTTAGTGACCTAGGCCATGATGTAGTCCAGCCCAAGCTGTGCTGAGGCCATGTCTGGGCCTGTGGTTCTGTGTTGAAGTTGGGGTCTTTGTTGATGGCTGTGGCTC
Source organism: Phyllotis vaccarum (assembly GCA_033318265.1). NCBI lineage: Eukaryota > Metazoa > Chordata > Mammalia > Rodentia > Cricetidae > Phyllotis > Phyllotis vaccarum. The sequence continues at coordinate 93,318,775 of JARWLC010000012.1, forward strand.
TTGCTATTATAAGAGTTCGTAGGAACCATGCATGATGAAATCAGAAGGTCATGTTAAGCCAATCCAATCCAGCCCTTCACTGGCTCTGGGAAAGCTGGCCTTGTCTCTCACTGGACATTGCAGGAAGACAGCTGATCCCTACACTCAGGAGAAATGGTCTCACCCCTCACCATGGGCAAAGGAGTATTGGCCTTGCTGGCATGGGCATAGGAGAGCTGGTTCTACCCCTCTGGTGAGAGGGGTGGTCCCAGTAGTCTGGAGTGACCAACTCATTTAGCACACAGGCCCATGGCCAGACCTGGGATTGGCCCACCCTAATATCTAGCCCATCTAGGACCTGCTGAAACTTATGAAAGTACTAGACATGTGGAATAATAACCACAGGATTTCCATTACTCAGAGTGGTCATGAAATATCCCAGAGATATTCTGGTGAGGAACCAGGGATGATGGTGTACCAGAAACCAGAGGCCCTTAAACCGGACCAATGACTCATTGCAATAAAGTTTTGCTAGTAAAGCTGATTAGACAAAAGGGTCTACTGTGTGGCACACTTGGGCTTCTGATGTTACTAGGACAAATAAAGAGGTATCAGAGAGGTAGGAAAGACAGAGGAGGGAAAAGGGGTTTTTATTTGTTTGCTTGCTTGTTTTGGTTTAAATGTTGTTATATGGGGGGCACTGCAGGGGTGAGGGGTAGATATGGAAGGCCTGGGAGGTGAGCTTAATTGGGGTACATGATGGGAAATTCTCAAAGAATTGGAAATTATGTTTAACAACAACAACAAAAGTTAAAGCTCGAGAATTACTGTAAGTGCCAAGCCAGATAAAGATTCATAGCTCTGTATCATAAATAAATAATTATCCAACAGACAGGGTCAAGTGAGATGTCTCCATGGCTAAGTACTTGTGATGCCTAGGTTTGATCCCAATGACCCACAAGGGGAAGGAGAGAACCAACTTCACACAATTTGTCTTCAGCTTCCACATGAGTGCTGTGGCATGTGTGTACCCATCCACAAATACATGTTAAACACACCCTCATGATGATAAATACATTTTAAAAGACAAAATCTGTAATCTTCAGCTAAGCAAAGCTAGATATGCAATGAAAATAATTATAATCCTAGAAGAAAAATTGATAATTTGGATAGCACGTGCGTGTATGCGTGTGTGCTTGAATATGCCATTATGCTCATATGGAGGTCAGAGAACCATTTGGGGGAGTCAGTTTTCTCCCTTCTACAATATGGATCAAAAGGACTGAACTTAGAACAACAGGCTTGATGACAGTTAGCTCTACCCACTGGCAAAGCCTTAAAATTCTGTTTTTCAAAATATTGTTAAGAAATTAGAAAGAAAGAAAAACAAAAACCAAAAGCCAGGCTGTAGTGGCACTTGCTGCTTTGGAGGCAGAGGCAGGCAGATCTCTGTGAGCTGCACAACAGCCTGATCTACAGAGTGAGTTTCAAGACAGTCAGAACTGTTTCACTGAGAAACGCTGTCTCAAAAACAAAAACAAAAACAAAATAAAAACACAACAAAAAAGAAAAGAAATACATTAAGGAGCTGGAGAGATGGCTCAGTGGTTGAGTCTGGAACTCTAACTCCAGGGGATTCAACACCCTCATACTGACACACATGCAGAAAAACACAAATACACATAATATAAAAATAAATAAAGGAAAATAGAAAGACAAGCCAAAAACTTGTGAAATATTTGTAAGTTATATGTATATTAAAGCACTTATGCCCAAAATATGTGCAATGATTTTAAATCTTAGCAGTACAAAAGGAACTTAATTTTTCAAGTGGGCAAAAGATTTTAACATACACCTTTACCAAAGGAGATATATGGAAGACAAAGAAGCTCATGAAATGATAGTAAATACTATCAGTCACTGGGAATATGCAAATCAAAACCAGATAAAAATCTTGTTGTACATACCTCAGAAAACTTAGTATTAAAAGGACTAATCACACTAACTGATCAGAATGCAGGGGGCTCTCACACTGCTAAAATCATTAAATGATTTCACTACTTTGAAAACAGTTTGTCAGAATCTTAAAAAGTTAAGCAAACACCTACCATATGCCTCAGCCATTTGATTTCTAGGCATTTCCTCAAAAGAAAAGGAAGCATACGTCCATTAAAGACATACATGGTATGTTGCAGCTCTACTTACAGAGACTCTAGCCAGCTTGAGCATGGTAAACATGGCTATGGTAAGCTCTGCCCTTCTCCACGATTCCCTCTGGCTTGCTAAAAACCCTTAGATTACATTCCTGAAGCTAGCCCACAAGTTCTTTTCCCTTATTTGGTCAATCCCTTCTCCTGAGGCTGACTATCAATGTCCAGCTATCAAAAGTCCCCTTTGGCTCACCTGATTAACACTCCCAATTAAAATTAAACACCTTACCCTAACACTGGGATTGTCCTTATACCTTTATACACTGCCATTTGCATATGGGCCACATCTGTTTCCTCTCACCCAGATATAGTCTTTTGTTCCCCTCTGGGACAAATGCCTCCTTCCCCTCCCTCTTGTTCCCTTCCCCTTCACCCTCATCCCATCTCCTGTCTTTGTTTCTTATTCCCTTCCCCCTGTCTCTCTGGGGTGAATAAATCTCCTTTGTGCTGAGAACTTGGTCTTGGGGGTCCTGAGCCAATATCAATCCTTGCAACACTTGTAATAAAAAACTTGAACAACTTAAATGTCTATCAGCAAATGAATGTCTAAGCAAACTGTGGTATATCCACACAAGGGACTATACCCAGCAAAAGAAAAAAAAAAAAAAGTGACCAGGGTGTGCATGTGTATAGTCCCAACACTAGAGGGAAAGAAGGAGGATCATGAGTTCAAGGATAGCCTGGGCTGTATAATGACAGCCCATCTTAAAAAGACAAAAGAAAGAAAGTTGATGACACATATAAAAATGATAGATTATAAAATAACTCTAAGAGAAAGATGATAAGCATGGTAGCACAATGCTTCTAAATCTCAGTATCTGGGAGGCGAAGGCAGAAGTTCAAGGCCAATGTGCGCTACCAAGTGAGTCTGAGCAAACTCTGGGCTACCTACACGGCAAGACCCAGACTCCGAAATCCAAAATCTAAGTACATGCCTTTTTACCCAGCACTTGGGAGGCAGAGACAGGTCAATCTCTGTGAGTTCAAAGCCATCCTGGTCTACAGATGGAGTTCTAGGACAGCCAGGACTACACAGTGCTGTGAGATTGTGTTCTTGTACTTTGTAAATATTTGTTCCTCCTACTGGTTTAATAAAACGCTGATTAGCCAGAAGGCAGACAGGAAGTATGGGCGGGGCTACCAGAGTAAGAAAACTCTGGGAAGAGGAAGAACAGAGCAGAGATGCCAGCAGACACAGAGGAAAGATGAAATGTTCTGAGAAAAGGTACTAAACCACTTTCCTAATTGTGGGTTTAGGAGTAAATGTCAGCAAGTAATATGTCTGAGCCACAGGCCAAAGAGCATGTAATTAATATTGACTTTGTGTGATTATTTGGGACTGCTGGTCTGGTTCTCAGGGCTAGGCCGGGGCCAGAAACTCTTACTATAACACAGAGAAACCCTGTCTCAAAAACAAACAAACAAACAAAAACCCATTATGTGTGTGTATGTAATTTAAAGTCAAAATAGAAAGACAAGAAGGAAGCAGAAAAGAAAGAAAGAAGCAAGGAAAGAAGGAAGGAAGAAGGCTGGAGTGATGGTTCAGAGTTTAAGAGTACTGGCTGCTCTTCCAAAGGTCCTGAGTTCACTTCCCAGCAATCACAAGGTGGGTGGCTCACAACCATCTATGATGAGATCTGGCGCCCTCTTCTGGTCTGCAGATATACATGCAGACAGAACACTGTATACATAATTAATAAATTTTTTAAAAAGGAAGGAAAGAAGGGAGGAAGACAGACTCTCCCTGAAGGGACTCTAGCAAGCTCCAATATGGCAGGTATGACTCATGCAGACCTTGCCCCCCCCCCATTCTCTCTCTCTCTCTTGCTAAATAAAAACCATTAGATTATATTCATAAAGCTAGCCACAAAGGTCTTTTCCCTTATTTGGCTACTTCCTCCTCCTGAAACCAGACCCAGCTTTTGTTCACCTAGTTAACATGCCCAATCAAATGTACCACCCCATCCTCGCCCATCCTAACACAGATCTCCCCTTTTTCTCTTCTCAAAAATTGCACCTGCAAGGCCATTTGCTGCTGTTTTTCTGCCTGAGTCAGAAAGCAGCCACTTTAACTTTTCTTTCCTGCTTAAAAAGGATCTTTCTTCTCTGTGAAAACAGGTGTTTGAGAGTGGTTTGCCATACCGGGGGGGGGGGGGGGGGGGGGGGGGAGTAGGTAGTCTCCTTCACTCCCTCTCCCAAAGTGTACGTATTTCATGATTTAATTCATTTGAAATTCCAGAAAATGCAAATGAATTTATGATGACAAAGAAAAGTGTTTCTTGGGGAATGGTGACATGGGGAGTGAAAAATCAGGGAAGTGAGATGGCAAAGATGTACTGTGGGGTGATTGTGGTCATGTTTTCACAGATGTATGCACTGTGTTAGATAATAAGATAATAGCAATTATCTAATTCTGGTTAAGTGGATAGCTCAGTGATGGTACGCTTGTCTCTTAAGTATAAGGCCCTAGGTTCAATCTCCAGTACTACCAAAAAAATAAGGGTGAGGATGAACCCACTGACTTGAGGTTGAATTGATACTGCTTTTTGGACAGGAGAGATGGCTCCGTGGATAAAGTACCTGCTATACAATCAGCAAGCATACGGACTTGAGTTCAAATCTCCAGAACCCACATAAAAGACAAGCATAAACATTTGCACATAAAAGACAAGCATAAACATTTGTGGAGCAGGCACATAGGGATGAGCACATCTGTATGCATGAGCATACACACACACACAGTGACAAATTTAAAGAGAAAAATAAATGGCCAAATGATACACTGTAAATAGCTTCAGCTCCTTGTATGCTAATTCAAGGACTACTATTTTTAAAGTTGTTCTGGAGCCAGGGAGATGGCTCAGTGGGTAACCGCACTTGCCTCCAAGCCTAGGGGCTGATATGACAGACAGAACTGTCTTTCATAAGTTGCCCTGTGACATACACACATATCCCAGGGATGGCCACAAGCACCTTTATCACCTCAACAGCCTTTGCTTCTTATAGTTTGCCTGTTCCAGACTGTGGTATGGCTGGCAATAATTATGTAGAATGCAGCCTTGTTCGTGTAGGATCAGATACCTTGTAACTAAATTTTCCAGTGAGATCTTCTTTTCCTAGTATATATTTTTAGAAGAAGAATATTGGGTTCTTATGTTTTTGAAGATTCTGATATTTGTCAAAATTTTTCTATAGAAATTTTCTTCCAGTTTACATTCTTCTTAGCATTGTGGAGAAATATACCTATCCTACAACCTACTGTCAATCTCTTACCACCACCTCCAGGGAGTTCATTTCCTTTTATTTCTGAGTAGTATTGTCAAATCGGTATTATAAAATGCTTTAGAAATGGAAATCGCTTTCCTTTATTTGCTGAATATAAAGGGAAATCATGCGTGTGCTATCATTTTAAATTATTTGCAAATTGAAAGGTTAAAATAGTATTTTATTATTTAATTTGTATTTATTCAATTGTTAACAAAATAAACATTTTGTCAGAAAAAAATCTTTGTGTCACTTACATGACGTTAATCTGATGGGTAGGTAATAAATATTAAAATGTAGCATAGGTGTCTTAGTTATAATATCTATTGCTGTGAAGAAACACCATGACGATGGCATCTCTCATAAAGGAAAACATTTAATTGGGGTGGCATGCTTACAGTTTAGGGGTTCAGTCCATCATCATCATTTCAGGAAGCAAGTCAGCATGCAGGCAGACATGGTACTGGAGGAGGAATCGAGTTCTATATTTTGCAGCAACAGGAAGTGGGTATGGCTTAACCATATATGAGACCTCAAAGTCCACCTTTACAATGGCATACTTCCTCCAACAAGGCCACACCCACTCAAACAAAGCCACACCTCTCAGTCATGTCACTCCCTTTCGGGGCCATTTTCTTTCAAACCACAACAATGGTACTCATAAAAATCAAACTTTTGAGCTGTTAACATTACTTCACTAGGCATTCCATAAACACATAGGGAAGAATTTATTTCTATATATTGGAGGGGAGGAACATGCACTTCAGTGCTTATGCCAAGGTCAGAGGGTAATTTGTTCTCTCTTCCCACCATGTATGTACCAAGGATGCCCTGGAGCTGGAGTTTTAGACTGGGTGCTAAGGAACCTTGCCCCTCTGGAAGAACAGTACAGATTCTTAACTGTATCTCCAGCCCTTAATTAGACGGAGCTGAATTCAAGCTCACAAAGATCTTCTGGTCTATGACTTAGAATTTCTGGGATTAAAAGCAAGCACCACCATGCCTGGCTAAAAACTTCTTTAAAAAATCTGCAGGGTGGTAGTTGAAAGAACCAGAGTTCAGCACAGGACATACCAAGACCAAGTTCTCAGCACAAAGGAGATTTATTTGCCCCAGATGGATAAAGGGTAGGGAATAAGAAATAGAGACAAAGGAAGAAGGGGTAGGGATATTTGCCCCAGAGGGACAAAGAGCTGCCTCTGGATGAGAGGGGATAGACATGACCAAAAGCAAATGGTAGTTTATAATGATAAAAAGGGAAATCCCACGTTGTAATGAAGTTTTTAATTTTAATTGGCCATCTAATTAAGTGAGCCAGAGAGGCCTTTTGATTTCTAGACTTCAATACTTTGATAGATACACCCTGCTACTCAGCCTCAGGAAGAGGAAATGGCTTATTTAAGGGAACAGACCTTGATGAATTGCTTTAAGAAAGTCATATAATGGTCTGACAAGGACGAGGGGATGAGGGATGAACAAATCCTGTCAGGACTATGTTTGCCATGTTTGGACCTGTTAGAGTCCTCTAGTGGTGCCACTGGTCTTAAATTCCAGCACTTGGGAGGTAGGAGTAGGTAAATTGCTATGAGTTCAATGCTAGTCGAGTCCACAGAGCAAGTTCTAGGACAGACAGGCCAACACACAGATACTCTGTCTCAAAAAAACAGATAAATAAAATATTTATTATAATCAATTTCTAGCATTAAGAGAGAATACTGTAGTCGATGCTATTAGGACCAGGCAGGTAAAAGATATGCACACACCTATCTAGGTAGGTAATCTAAACCAAGGGCCAGAAGTACACTAAGCATAGAACCATTATGGTGAGCAAGTCTATGGTGGAGAGAGAGAGAGAGTGATTCATGGCTTATGGATAGATCTGAAGAGGTGAAGAGGATGAGGAAGGGGCTGATATGGAGGCTTGTTAGTCATCCTGTGACATCTAGGCTGCTGTCAAGGGCCATATTGGGATTCATGGTCCTGCTGCATCATGGTCTGCGTTGAAGTCTGTGGTTCCTGTTACCAATAAAGGCCATGTGGATGTCCAGGGTCTGAGCCATTACTTGGAGCTGTGTTGGTGTACAAGGGTTACCCTATAGCCAGAGTGAAGCCCACCTGAGTGACTTGTACTGTCACCTGGGGCTATGGTGACATCAGACCCAGGTTGCTGCTGTTGGCTATGTCTAGGTTCATGGTTCTGCTACAGGTTGAGTCTGTGTTGCCCCTGTTACTACAGGGTCCCATGTAAACTGTAGGATCCCACAATGACTCCAGCTTGTGGCTTGATTCCATCTTGACGCAAGGTAAGGCAGTCCGATCTTATTTTACTTCTTAAGACTGTATAACAGGTTGTTTGACCATAAGGCATTGTTACTAGATATTTTGAGAATTAAAGAAGTCTTAGGCTTGATGGTGTCCTTGGAGAAGCCTCCTTGCTTCTATATAAAAGGGCCCTGAGAAGTAAACTTGGGCTGCTATGATATTGACTGAGAGCCCTTCTGACTCTATTTTTCTGTCTCCCTCTATTCTTCTGCCTTTGATTTTTCCCAACCCTCACTCCTCTCTTTGGGGCTGTTTGCTAGTCAGGTGGGACCTGACAATGGAACATGCTTTGGAGTATGATAGCTGTTCTGAGCTGTGCTCATCCCTCACTAGCCTAGAGAAAGCCTCCCCTGCCTTCACCAGGGAGTGACCCTGCCCCTCACTGGCCCTGGGATAACAGACCCTAATAACCCTGGCATGGGTCCTACCAACCCCAGCTGGGACTGACCGACTCAGATACCACCGAGGCACACATCCAAGGCTTTGAGTTGTCACCCCTCAGCATCTACTCCGTCTATGACCTGCTGGATTGTGTGAAGGGACTGGTCCATGGGAACCATAGCCACAGGATCTTTATAACTCAGGGCAACATCAGGATATCCAAGAGGAGCCTCACTGATTGTCCAGTATTGATGGTTTGCCATAAGCCAGAACCTTGAACCTGACCAACAACACATTACACAATGAACATTTCAAGCAAAACTGTTTGGACAAAAGGGTCCACTGCCTGATACACATCAGTGTTCAGTGCCACTGAGACAAATGAAGAGGTCATGGAGAGATAGGAAAGACAGAGCAGTAAAATGGGATTTTTGCTGGCTTTTTTGTTTTTTTAGTTAATATTCTAATTTGTATTTGTATCACTTTTATTTTTATTATTTATTTTTAAATTTTCCTTGGGAGCAGGGGACACTATAGGATGAAGGGCAGATACAGAAAGACTGGGAGATGAGTGAGACTGGAGTGTATGATGTGAAATTCCAAAGAATCAACAAAAAATTGTTTAAAGAAAGTTTACTACTGTATTTATTTTTATTTTCTTATTTTTTGGTTTCTTGGTGGTTTGAGAGAAAATGGCTCCCCAAAGGAGTGGCATAATTAGGAAATGTGTCCTTATTGGAGGAAGTGCACCACTGCGAGGGTGGACTTTGCGGTCTCTTTTGCTCATGCTTCACTCAGTGTCACAGTCTATTTCCTTTTTTTAAAAAAAAATTATTTATTTTCAAGATTTATTTACTTATTATGTATGCAGCGTTCTTCCTGCAGCCATGAAGAAGGCACTAGATTGTAGAGGGATCATGTTGTTCCATTGTAAATAATTGTCCCACCCACTGGTTTAATAAAAAGCACTGATTGGCCAAAGGCAGAGAGGAAGTGTGGACGGGGCTACCTGACGAAGAAGACTCTAGGAACAGGCAGAACAGAGCAGAATGCCAGAGAGAAGCCAGAAGAAGCAGAGGACAACTATGCTGCTCTGAGAAAAGGTACCAAGCCGTGTGGCTGAACAGGATAAGAGTCATGGGTTAGATTAAGGGTAAAGAGTTAGCAAGGTATATGCCTGGACCTTAGGCTAATCAGCCTAAAACTATTGAAAGCATCTGTGTGTCTTTTTGGGTCTGTGGGTCTGTGGGCCTAAACCTTGAGGATAGGCCTGAAAGTCCAGGCCAGAAACCTAATACAACACTAGATATCATTACAGATGGTTGTGAGCTACCTTGTGGTTTCTGGGAATTGAACTCAGGACCTCAGGAAGAGATGCCAGTGCCTCTTAAGCACTAAGCCATCTCTCCAGCCCCACAGTCTATTTCTTATTGCCTTCTGATCAAGATATAGCAATGCATGGCTCCATGCTTCTCACTATGAGGATAATGGACTGAACCTCTGAACTGTAAGCTACCCCATGTATTATGAGTTTCTGGCCCGGCCTTTCCAGTCTAGCTCTAATGTTCATATCCACTCACAGCCCAGCTGCTGCTTAATCCCAAATAATCACACAAAGGCTTATATTCATTTCATGCCTATTGACCTCTGGCTCAGTCATATCACATGCTAACTATTAACTCTTAAACTAACCCATGACTCTTATCTTGTTTAGCCATGCAGCTTGGTACCTTTTCTCAGAGTGACACTTCAACTTCTTTCCTCTGTGTCTGCTGGTGTCTCTCGGCATCTCTCCAGGTGTCTCTGCCCTGCTCTTCCCTGTTCCCAGAGTTTTCTTAGTCTGGTAGCCCCACCCACACTTCCTGTCTGCCTTCTGGCCAATCAGTGCTTTATTAAGCCAGTAGGATGGACAAATATTTACAATGTACCAGAACATAATCATAATCCCACTACAAGGCCACCTCAATTAAATGTATTCCTTATAGAGCTGGTGTGGTTATGGCATCTTTTCACAGCAATAGAAACCCTAACCAATGCAGGTTTGATCTGGTTTTTGTTTTATTTTGTTTTTTGTGCAGACACCTTTTTAGGAGCCACAGAAATAAGAGTAGTGGTCTGGTAAATTTTGAGTGGTCTCTATATAGTGAGAGTTAACAAATAAAAGCATGATTGGGAACTCTGAGCAGCCAGTGAATACAATTTTAAAAAATCATCTTGAGCCAGGTGTGGTGGCACACCTGAGGGGACACTAGCCCACTGGAACATGTGACTCTGGCAGGCCTTATCCTTCTCACTCACTCCTTCTGCCTTGTTAAAAAAAAAATTAATTAAATTTGGGCTGGAGAGAGGGCTCAAGTGTTAAGATCTGAGTTCAATACCCAGCTAACCACATAGCAGGTCACAAGTGTCTGTAGTGAGATCTATTCCAGTCTCCTTGTGTGTAGCACACACGCATGCAGAATCCTGTATACATAATAAATAAATAAGTCTTTTAAAAAATTAGCTTATGTTTCTATAGCTATCCACCAAGGTCTAGTCTCTTAAATAGGCTATTTCCTCTTCCTGAAGCTGACTACCAAGGTTCAGCTATCAAAGTATTTAAGTCCTGCAAAAGACTCCTTGGACTCACCTAATTAACATGTCCAATTGAAATTAAACACCTCACCCTAACACCAAGTTTCTCTTTACCTTTATAAACTGCCATTTTCCTATGTGTCTCCTCCCTACCTCCTTTTCCTTGTCTCCCTCCTCTTCTCCCTTCTTCTCTGCCTCCTATCTTTGTCCTTTATCTCTGCCTTCTGTCCCTCTGGGGCAAATGAATCTCTGTGTTGAGACCTGGTCTTGCAGTGTCCTGAACAACTGCGGAGGTTCCCTACAGCACTGCCTTAGCCCCCTGGTGTTTGGGAGGCAGACCCAGGCAAGCCTCTATGAGTTCCAGACCAGTGTGGTCTATGCATTTAGTTCCAGAACAGCCAGAGCCTGCCTCTTTGTATTCTCTAACAGTTTCCTCTAAGATTGAAATATTCCACTCTTCAAAGAAGCTCCTTAAGCAGGAAGGTAAAATACTCAAAACAATGCCCAGGAAATTCCTGCAACTATATTCACTAGGCCCCTTCTTGTTAGAGTAACAATAAAAACTGCAGATTCAGACATGAGACCAGCTGCCTAGAAACAGAAACCAGCTGAACAGCCAGAAAGAGCGCTAGACTGACTGGGGATGCCAAAGGTCACTCTTGAAGCAGTTTAGCTGCCTGCAGGCTGTGTAGTGTGTTCCCAGTTCCCAGCTTTGTGACCTATCACCAGTGCTAGGTGGGAGTTGGAGATGCTGCTGTCTTTGGGTCATTTCTGCTTCTGTAAGTGACCCTTCACCCATGTTCCTGCAGGTAATGAAGAACCATCCTGCTTCCATCTTAGACCTAAAAGCCATCTTATATTAAAGACAAATTAGGTTCATTACTGTTTGTGATTAAACCTCTGTTTTTCAAGGATTGGGCTGTGCTCTATGTGTAACCTTAACCACAAATGGTTCTGTACTGACTGTTCCAGGAATGGCAATCATGTCTTTGTTTCAAAAAGCTATTTATAACCATCTTATAACTTTAACTTTGCTTCAAAAGGTTATATGACCACCTTATTATGCCTGCCTTTCAGTCACATTTCAGGAGGTCCTTAGGACTAATTGTTATGCTTAATTGTTATGTTCTGCTCCTATAACCCCACCTATTTTGCCCACCAACTTCTTTGGAAATCCCCTATCCCTGAGTTATAAAAGCCTTGTTTTTCTCACATCCAGTGCTGACCTCTTGAACCAGGATGTAGGGGGAGGCAGCTCTTGTATAGAAATAAAAAAGCTTGCTTTAAGTAAATGCTGGCTTTACTTAACTTGGCCTTGATAATTTGGGCAGGTGGTCTTTCTCCTCCCAACTTTGGGATTAACAGTAATCCCAATAAAACTCATTGGTTCACCAACTGTACTTAGTTCTGTAGTGGGATCCCTATCTGGGGGGAGTAGATGTGTATATTGGGTCTCCTTAGGAAAAGCTTTGTCATATAACACATAATGAGACACTGTGTTGAAAAAGGAGAAGCCAAACAAAGGGAGCTAAAGAGGAAAGACTGGGAAGTCACATTCTGTCCCTCCCACAACACTGAGACACCACATTAGTGAGAGATAAAAGGAGAGCCATCAAGATATCTCAAGACTAAAGGTTCTGAGTCTGACCCCCAGAATCCACAGAGGAAAAAAAGAGCTAACTCTTGAAAGTTGTTCTCTCACCCCACTCATGAATGCCATGGCACATGTTTCCACATTCACAAATGTTCCATTCCCACATAATAATAATATATAAATTTCTTTTTAGAAAGAGTTAGTTGAGCTGGGTATAGTGGTGCAGGCTTTAATTCTAATACTCAGGAGGCAGAGGCAGATGGATCTCTGTGAAATTTGAGGCTAGCCTGGTCTACAGAGAGAGTTCAAGGACAGCTAGAGCTACATAAAAAAAGTTGAGGATGGTGTGGGCTGGGGATTGTGACATACAGCAGAAGCAGGCTATTGTGGTCTATGTAGTTCTAGGCCAGCCAGGCTGTACAGTGAGTCCCTTTCAAAAAACAAGAGGTGAGATCTGGTAAGATGATTCCACAGATAAAGTACTAGTTCTGCTAGCCTGAAAATCTGAGTTCCATCCCTAGAATCCACAGTGGGAGCCAAGAATCAACCCCCCAAACTTGACCTCTGACCTCCACATCCTCTCACATATGCACCTATAAATAATAATAGGTCAGTTGTTCTGTTACTGTTTTGGTTTATTTAGTTGATAATGAAAAGAAACTGGAAAGCACATGCCACAAGCACCTTCAGATATATACCAAGAAGTTGATTAAAATACATCAGAAGCACAGGACGCAGGCCACATAAACTGTGAAGTACAAGTACTTGGTTCTATTTATTCTGCTCCTATGTAATAAAATTATTTTTTAAATTAGAATAGAAAGATTTATGCAGTCACACTAGTAATCTCAGCATTTGTGAGGCTGAGGCAGGAGGATTTTCATGAGTTTGAGGCCAGTTCTAAGTTAAAGAGTAAAATCCCGTCTCTGTATCAAAACAAAGCACAATGAAAAAAAATATAAAAAAAAATAATAAAGACACCCCCCTGAAAAAAGCACAACATGGATGTATGTGTGCTGTGGAGAACTACCATTACCTACGGGAAGGCTTGACTTTGTACACACTCCTCCTCAGAGCTTCTCTCTGAGCTTTTGATATTCCATGAAAGGTAGAAGGAGCGAAATTGAGATGAGAAAAAATTTGACTGGAAACTGAGGTCACCATGAGAGTGATACTTAAGTCAAGCTTGCTTCCCTAATGAAGCTTCACCCTGAGATCTGCACACTAGGACTAGAGTAGACTTCTAGGCCAGCCAGAAGTGTGGCCCTCACTACTGCACAAACTCTAGTTGATATTTAATGAAAACCCAGAGCCAGATATTGAGGAAAAGCTGAAATATCAGAGAGGAAACTGACCACAGTCAATTCTCACCCAGCCAACTTCTCAGACCGGACAGGGTAAACACTATCTTCAAGAGTCCTTCACCTGGCTGGTCGTTCCTACAGAATACTTGAATGTCTGCCTTAAATATCTTCCCTGACCAGTTGTTTCACTTCCTGGTTCAACTCTACATCATAATCCTAGAGTTAGGATTAAAGGTGTGAGCTACTACTGCTTGGTTGTTAGGCCTTGAACTCACAGAAATACAGAAAGATCTCTGTCTCCTAAGTGATGGGAATTAAAGATGTGAGTCACCACTCTATGACCCTCATGATTTGACTGTGGGTGATTCTGTTCTCTGATATTCCAGGCTGATTTTATTAAATATAAAATATATCACCACACATCAAAGTTGGGAGGATTAAAACAGTCCCAAAGACATATAACTTGGTACCTCCAACTAACTTTGGCTGGTAATCCGACTTGATTTCTTGAGATAGGGTTTGGCTATGTAGCCCAGGCTAACCTTGAACTCACAATCCCACTTCAGCATTACAAGTGCTGGAGCAGGCATGGGCCCATATGCCTAGTTTGATGACTGGTTCTTAGTTGTATCATTTCATTACTGACTTGTTCTAGAATATTTTTGAACTTTCATGTAATCAAAAGAGCCCCCTAGTTTGGGTCTGGAAAGATAGCTCAGAGCTTAGGAGCACTGGCTGCTCTTCCAGAGGTTCAATTCCCAGCAACCACATGGTGGCTCACAACCATCTATAATGAGATCTGGTGCCCTTTTCTAGAGTGCAGGCAAACAGCAGACAGAACCCTGTATACATAATAAATAAATCTTTTTTTAAAGAGCCCCCTGATTTATAACTAGCTTATTAAAAATGAATGAATCTACACCTAATAATATCACATCTTACTTATTTAAGAGGCATCATGGTCTCTCATACCACTAGACTTGCCTAGGGGAGGAGATAATTTGTAGACTTCATTAGAACCAAAGGTGGGTTTCTAAGGAAACTTCTAGTTCACAGAGTAAAGACTGCCAACTGTCCCAGAATTGATACCAAGAATGTCTATCCACACTAACATGTGTAGGCTCTTTAGTATACTGTAAGATACAAGCCAATAAACTAAAGGGACAACAAAAATGGATAAATACCACTTTCAAGAAAAGAAAATATAGCTAAGTAAGATATATCCAACTCTCCTCAAACTGTGAGAAGTATGAGTTAAAAGTACAGAAAGATGGCACATTTAACTATCAAATTGGCAAAAGAAATTTGTGGATGTCATATCCCACTGTGAGACACAGGTAAACTTGGTCTGGTAGCCTCACACATCAAAGGTGTAATTCAAAATCAATACAACGTCTGTGAAGGGTAATGTGGCAATGTCTCAGGAAACTGCTAATCCATTTGACTCAACAAGTTTACCCTTAGGAACTTACCACAGCTCCGTCCATGTGTTGGCAAAAAGCCATTTGCTACAAGTTGGAAAACACTGTCTTAATGTTTAATAACTTTTCTATTGGGATTTCAATCACTTTCCTTATATCTTGGATCTGAGATAGCCCTGTGATTTGGTTGTATCCTTAAAACGTGGCAGAAGAGCCATGTGGTGCTGGAACCTAACCTCCACAAGCTTGTCTCTTCCATTGTCACAGTGTTGGAATTCTGCCTTTGGACCAGCTGGCGCTTAGAACTGGAAACATACCAAGGAGGCTGAGAGAGAAGACTGGAGGGTTAGTGAAGCAACAGCTGCTGGTGCTGGAGAAAAAGCAGAGAAAATGTCTGAAACTCAAAAAAGGGCAAACTCATGTTATGCAGTCCTCATGTGATCGGCCTTTGGCAAACTGAGAGAGGAGAAAGATATCTAATAATGTTTTGAACAATTTTTGGATGTGTTCATTATTGTATGTGGGGTGTGTGGATGTGGGGTGTGTGCATTCGGACATGAGTGTGAGAGTGCGCGTGTGTCTGTGTGTGTGGGTATGTGTTTACCACGGCACGCATGTGCAGGTGAGAGGATTATTTAACTTCAGAGCCATCTCATCGACCCTGTTCCAAAATTTTAAGTAAGGAGACGGCAGGGCTGAATGTGAACGTTCATTTGGTATCCCCTAACTATGTATATAACACATGAGAAAGGAGAGATGAGCAGAAGAAATGATCCCTTTTACAGGCAGAATTTGGAAGACATTTTTTTTCCCCCAAAGGCCCAGAGTTTGCTGGTTTGAAAGATAAAACTACTTCATTCCTTTTCTTGAAGCCATGGATTGCATCTGTAGCACTGACAATAAAACCAGCAAAACAAAAGACAGAACCAAAAATAATGAATGAATAAATAAACAAAACAAACACACCAAGCAGCTCCCATTCATATAGAGATGGGCGTTCAGAAAAACAGCTCTGCAATGGTATCTGGGTACCGCTGCAGTGGCCTTGCTGCTTGGACCACATGGCAGTCACTCCGTGTGACTAGAGGTGTTTGTCAGAGATGTGCATGCCACATGGAGTCTCTCACAAACTCCATTAAGAAAGTTATAACAAGGAGCTAACAAGATAGTTCCATAGTTATGGGCACTTGCTGCTCTCAAAGAGGTCCTGAGTTCAGTTCTCAGCACCTAAATGGAGGCTCAAAAGTCACCTGTAACTCTGTTTCCAGGGGATCCACTTCTCTCTTCTGGCTCCCCCCAAAGCACTGCACTTATGTGGTACACTTGCATGCAGCCAAATCACTCATACACATTTCGAAGTTATAGTAGTTGTAACATCCAGGGTTCTGTAAGGCCATTCCGCACTACATTCTCTCTCAGTTAACAGAGATGGGATGCAGCAGATGGAGAGAGTGTAAACGAATGTTCCAACTTTGTTCATCAGCAGGGTAAGTCTGAGATGAGCTTTACGACATCTCCCAAAATATTAAGCTCCAACTCTTCACCTCTATTGGCTTCCTTTCTTTGCTCACAAATCTGTTCCCTTATTGGCATCTCATTTCTCCTATAAACTTCGTGTGCTTAAAACTTTGTTTCAGTGTTACCTCTGAAAGATCCACCCCACCCTACCAGAAACTAGAAGGTAAAATATCTTGTGCATCTTTGAAATCTCAAAACAGAGCTTTCTCTAAAGGGTTGAAGCAATTCAGTGAGATTTTTGTTATATTTGTCTGTACTAATAGATGCCAGTCAGAAGAGAAAAATTGATGGGTCTGGAAAGACGTCTTAGCAGCTAAGACAAATACTGCTTGTGCAGGCTGTCTTTTAAGTCAGGATTCCTCTTGTAGCCCTTGCTATGCTGAAACTTACTCTGTAGAACAAGCTGACATTGACATCAGAAATCTGTGCATAGGCCGATTTTTCTTTTCTTTTTTCCCTTTTCTTTCTTTCTTTCTATGTCAATTTAGAACAAGTTAGAGAGCCTTTTGGGACAATGGATAATGGTAGGTACTGATTGTCAATGTTACAGGCTCTAGAGTCTCCTAAGAGACAAGCCTATGCATGCCCATATAGATTATATTGGGTTAGCTTCTGGGTGTGTCTGTAAGGCATTGTGTAGATTAGGTTAGTTGAGGTAAGAAGACCTACCTTGAATATGGGCAGCACCATCCCACAGGCTTCAGGACTGGATCAAATCAGAAGCCACACGTTAGCTGAGCGTTGATGTTCAACTGAGAAAGCAGGCGGTCAGCCTCTGGCGCTCTGCTACCACTCCAGGATGAACATGCAAATAAGCTTCCTGAAGTTGCTTTCCTCAGAGTATTTTATCTAAGACTATAAGCAAAGATGTAGGGAACTAGGATAGGAAGAAGCAGATTCTCAAAGCAGCACCTTAGAACTTTCAGACATTAACATTTCAGCAAACAATCCTTAAAATGCTTGTCATTTCCTAGTTGAAAATAAGCAAAATAGCAACTCGGGGTCCTATACTGGTCACAAATCTAAAAGGTAAACCAAAGACAGTCCAGCTTCTGCTCACACAGAAGTTTGGGTTCGGTGGGTCCAAAGAATTTCCATTCACTAATGCTTTGTATTACAGCAAGCATTGTACAAGTGTTATTTTACTTACTTTATAAGAGACGGTACTACCATATGTTGGGATCAGGCTGTGCTCTGCCCTATGTGACTCTATATTATGCAAAATGGTGTTTTTCCAAGCTGTGCCTTGTCCTAAGAGACTCCATTTTACAAACAGCTTTTTACTCCATTCTGAGTGCAAACACAGAGACAAGATGACTCCGCACCTTGGCAGACCAGTAAACAACACCAGCTGGTCAGCACCACCCACAAGCACAGAGTGATAAATAACTTATTCTGAGAGACAAAAAAGGTGCCATTTCATACATTTTTCCAAGTAAATTGGGACTAAGAGAGCACATGGTAAGCATTAGAAAACCCAGGCCTGAGAACTTAGCAGACGCACCAGGCTGAGGGATGGGAGCAAATCCTCCCCTGGGCTTCATGAAAAGAAGCAGTAGGATGTCAACCTGTCATGTGATAACATAGAAAGTGATAAAGGAACTGACAGGCAGAGAACACTCCCAGGGGCTTCAGCTCAGCTTGTTTCTTGCTGTTGATTGGTCCTACTGGAATTGCTGTCTGTCTGTCGGCCTATTGGTTCATTCCTGTGGCTCTGCCATCTACCTATCTGTCTTTTTGTTCACCTGGACCCAACCCTGTCCTTTGTCTGGGTGACCTCTCCCACTTCTGCGGCTTAACTCTTAGGCCCATGGCCTGACTCAATAGCAGTAACAGCTTCTCTGGGAGTTGGGTGGGAGAGACACACATCTGAAGAGTTTATCTAATTATTCTTTTACCAATAAAAACTCAGGAATCAGAGATCAGGATAAAAACCAGATTTATCAGAAAAATGGTAAAGAATCAACCAGTGACCTCCTATCTCCTTCCTCCATCCGAAAGGCCAAGCCTCTCTCTAAGCCCCACCCTACTACTTCTTGTCTCTCTCTATATGTCCTGGGTCCTCCAAAACCTGTATGGCTAATTTTGTTCATCTAGTAGCTAGCTTCACCCTCTGATTCAAGGTAAGCTTTATTAGTAGTCTTGGGACTGTCAGAGTGTAATCAAAATATCCCACAACACACCTTCAACCAACTTATCACCTTCAGAGACTCCTTGAGTCTCTAATTGGAACTCCCTGAACGCTGCTGAGAGAGAGAGAGAGAGAGAGAGAGAGAGAGAGAGAGACAGACAGACAGACAGACAGACAGACAGACAGACTTGAGAGTATTCATAATTATGATTAAAATAAATTGTAGGTGAAGTTTCTCTGTTTCTTGGCAGCTGCTCCCAAAAAACCATTCAGAGATTTATTATTAATTATAAATGCTCGGCTGATAGCTTAGGCTGGTTACTAGCTAACTCTTACATTTTAAATTACCTCATATTTCTTATCTACCCTTTGCCAGTTGGCTGTACCTTCTTTAAACACAGCAGCACAATCACCTTACTTCTCTCTGCATCTCTTGTGACTCCCAAGACTCCATCCTTCTCCATCCTTTGTCTGGCTGTCCTGCCTATACCTCCTGTCCAGATACCAACCAGGCAGCTCTTTTATTAAACCAATCACAAGGCACCTTGGCAAAGACACATCTTCACAGTGTACAAAAGGATTATTCCATAACATTTCCCCCTTTTGTCTAATTTTTAAAATGTTTTAACTTTAACACAGTAAAACTATAACAAAAATAGTTATCAAGTAAAAATTACAGTTATAATATCTAATTCATTTGTATTTGGCAAATTTAGAGAAGATATTTCATTATCTATTCTATTTTGGTGAGTTTAAAGTTTTGAACCTAATTTACTTTCTATTCTAACTTGTATTACCAACTCAAAATTATCCTTTTGTGTCTCTCAACCTTACATACTTTACATCACTTTTGCAAAGTTCTTTTCTGAATTTTGGTAACAAAGAAAATTATAATTATAACTATCTTGTCTTCAGATCCATCAGAGACACAAGAAGAATATATTACCTGAGTAAGCAGAAAGCGCAGAGCAAACAACTTCCTAAACTAAGAAATGATAGAAACAACTAGCTGCCTAGTCTTGTGTCTCTCATGCTGGCTGCAGTATTAAGACTCATCTTCCAGAAAAAAATACGAACCTATGTGCCTTGGTTGGCTATTCTGGAAACTGGGACTACTTGTTAGGTTGCTGGAAAGACACAAACATATTTGTTTGTGATTTTGACTTACAATACTCATGATACTATATTCTTGGAAATGCTAGATCTGAGCTCGGAGCTCAGGGTTACCTGATCCCAGTTTCTACTCTAAATTTATACAGTTTTCCTGAAGTTACTCACCACATTTTCCCTAATGATGACAGGAGAAATCCATTTTGTTTGTTTATTTTTTTGAATTGATATTGTCTTGGGATTTCTATTTTTGTAATAAAATGCCATCACCAAAAGCAACTTGGAGATGAAAGGGTTTATTTCATCTTATAACTTGTAGTTCATCATGCAAAGAAGTCAGGACAGGAACTCAAGAAAGGAAGTGAAGCAGAGGCCATGGAAGAGTGCTGTTTACTAGTTTTCTCAACCTGTTTTTTTTTTGTTTGTTTGTTTTGTTTTTTGTTTTTATAACACTAGGGCCTCAGCCTCCTGATGACCAGGATTACAAGTGCACACCACTCTACTATCTCTCTTTTAAAAAAAAA
The DNA here is from genome assembly GCA_033318265.1 of Phyllotis vaccarum. Classification (NCBI taxonomy): domain Eukaryota; kingdom Metazoa; phylum Chordata; class Mammalia; order Rodentia; family Cricetidae; genus Phyllotis; species Phyllotis vaccarum. The sequence goes on from JARWLC010000012.1 coordinate 93,339,107, forward strand.
ACCCCACCCCATTTATTTTATTTGTGTGTGTGTGTGTGTGTTGTCTACTAGTGTAAGCAAGGGCATTGGATCCCCTGAAGCTGGAGTCGAAGGCATTTATGAGCTCCTGACCTGGGTGCTGGGATTTGAACTTGCATCCTTTGGAAGAGCAACATATGCTCTCAATGAATGAGCCATTTCCCCAACCCCAGGCAGACCCTCTTTTTATTGTTGTTTGTTTATTTGTTTTCTGTTTGGTGTTTTTAGACAGGGTTTCTCTGTGTAGCCCTGGCTGTCCTGGAACTCACAGAACTCTACCTCCCAAATGCTGGGAGTAAAGATGTGTGCACTACAGTACCTGGTATATTTAATCTTAACACTCAGGAGGCAGAGGCAGGTGGATCTCTGTGAGTATGAGGCCAGCCTGTTATACAGAGATTTTCAAACAGGGGTGAGGTATGGTGGGGGTGGTCTTCCTCTTGCTGCCCTAAGAAGAGGGTTTGGATTAGCTACAGAGAAGATTCTGGACTAGGAGCATGGGACAGGTATAGAAATGGTAGATTCCATTACAACTGAAAACTTTTTTTTAAATGTATTGAATTTGTGTGTGTGTGTGTGTGTGTGTGTGTGTGTGTGTGTGTGTGTGTGTGTGTGTGTGAGTTTTACATCACATACCCCAATCCTACTCATTTCGCAGTCCTTCCTTAACACCCTTCACCTGGTACTCCCCTCAAAAAAAAAAAAAAAAAGAAAAATAGAAATAAAAGTTTGGGGTTTTTTTTTGTTTGTTTTTGTTTTTTTAAATCTCAACAGGGAAGCTTTGGTATGTCACAGTGTGTCACACAACATACCTTTTCATCCAAAAAGCTTAAGTTGAAGATGTTCATTACAATGAGTCATTGATCTGGTTCCAGGCCTCTGGCTTCTGTGACACCATCCATACTGGATCCTCACTGGGACTCCTCTTGGGATATCCTGTCGTTGCCCGCAGTCATGGAGATCATGTAGCTTTAGTTCTGCAGAACCTGTCCATCTATGTGCTCCAGTAGGTCATAGATGGGGTGGATGTTGGGGCCAATTCAAAGCCCTGGATCTAGGCCTGGAAAGTAGCTGAGTTGTCAATCAGCCCACCAGCTTTCTCCAGCCCAAGCCACCACGGCCAGCTTTCTGCTCTACCCAGGCAAAGGACAAGACAGCTCTCCCAAATTCACTGAACTCACTGCTTTCATAATATTAGAGCCAGCTCTCCAATGCTGGCCTATGAAGGGACAGGACCAGATCTCCTGCATCCACTTCACCAATGTTCCCATCATGCAGTAATAGCCAGTGATCAGGGACAGCTCAGTGCGGCACTCAGACATCAACATGGCCCCAGGCAGCAGCCTAGACCATAGTCCACATGGCCTTTGGTGGTAACATGGGCCATGGACAGCAACACAGACCCCTGCTGTAGCAGGGCCACAGACCCAGACATATTTCCTTGGAGGCAACAGGCCATTATCATCACCTCAGGTGGCAGCACAGGCTACTCACATCAGGCTGTACCTCACCTCAGTGGTGGCTCCAATTCCACCTCTCCCATCTCTTCACCACATACTTGTCATTGTGGCAGCACTCTCATGGAGGTGGGTGGCCTGAAAACTTTTAAAAAGACTTTATAACATAGGCTCTATGCAAAAAATAGGGAAAATTTCTATCCCAGGGCCTAAAGTAGTCAATGTAAATGTCTTGTTAACTAATTGAAACGGTAGGTCTGGAGCTGGAGAGATGGCTCAGAGGTTAAGAGCACTGGCTGCTCTTCCAGAGGTCCTGAGTTTAATTTCCAGCAATCACATGCTGGCTCACAGCCATCTATAACTCGATCTGCAGGCAGAACACTACACATGATAAATAAATAAATAAATCTTTAGAAGAAAGAGAGAGAGAGAGAAAGGAAGGAAGGAAAGAAGGAAGGAAGGGTAGGCCCAGCAGCTAAAAGCACTTGGTTTCTGCAGAGGACCTGAATTCAAATTCTTAGCACCCTCAAAGTGGCTCACAGCTCTAGGGCACCTTCATGCCCTTTCCTGACCTCCTCCAGCACAAGGCATGCAAGTGAGAATAACATTCAAGTACATAAAATAATTAAATAATTTTAAAAAGATGCAGCCAACTAAATAAATGCAAATGTTAATAAGAGTTGAAAATTTTTAGTTGAAAAAAATTTAACTCAGGACATATCTTTACATTTATAAATCAAATTCAAAGGCCATCTGTTGGCTGGAATAAATCTGTTTTTACATTGGTCAAGAAAAACAGACTCTTTTCAAGCCCAGTTTTCTGGCATGAAGGTATGAGGGTGTGACATTCCATGACTGTTATAGATGTGAACAGTTTTATTTACTGGGGTCATTAATAGCCTCTAACCTTATAGGTAAACATTAACTTTAGAGCATTAACATATGATGATTCACCGGCTTTAAACCCTTCTTTCCTTATATGTACATGTTAGAAACATTAGGGCTTCAGCCTGTAAGTCCATATGTCTAGACACAGGAATAAATTCACATATATTATTTGCAGTGTGACATGGTTTACATAAGATCCCTTTATAGTTCAAATGAGATTGTTATTTTGTATCTCAAATTAATTCCTGCCAACCCAGTAACTAAGAAAATTCCTTTGGAAAAAAAAAAAAGTTTCCAAGCATGACCTGGTAATTGTTTTAATGGATTTTCGATGAAGGGTGAAGTGCTAAGTTATGTAGCCTTCAGGCATCCAATAAATATATTTAGACGGACTCTTTCAGCAGCCCACGGAAAAAAACAATCCAAATATGAGCTTTTTCAGTTTTCTTATAGTGTTTCTTCCGAGCCCTAGTAGCATAGAAACATAGAAGATTCACAAGGAGCTGCTAAGGCAAGTGTGCACTACCCAGAAAACAAAGACACTTTGGACAGACAGCCATATGCAGCGTTAAGAGAGAGAGAGAGAAAGAGAGAGAGAGAGAGAGAGAGAGAGAGAGAGAGAGAGAGAGAGAGAGAGAGAGAGAGAGCAAGCGCTACAGTGTAGGGATATTTTCAAATATAGTGAGTTCAAGGCCAGCCTAGGCAGCTCAGTGATCTGGAACTAACTGGGAGGTGGTGGTGACACCTTTAGTCCCAGCACTCAGGGGGCAGAGGCAGGAGGATCTCTGTGAGTTCCGAAGCCAGCCTGGTCTGCAGAGTGAGTTCCAGGACAGCCTGTCTTGAAAAACAAAAACAACAACAACGAAAAGGTGTCCCGAAAAACAGTTCAATGCTAGAGCATATAGGAGACCTAAGGCTCGGTCACCTGTACTCCAGAAAAGCAAACATAAAATAATGAAAGAGAAGGGGGGGGCATTCCACACGTACTGACATCAGCTCACCCTAAATGGGGAAGTGGGTCCTTAGAGAAAGAATAGCCATTTAGGACAATGCCTTACTTGTGCTAAGAAACCCAGTGTCTCTACTGTTGAAACAGACGATATTTATTTATTTATAAATAATTCGGTTCTCATCTGCACTTTGTGATGAATGTTCTTATATTCCTAGGATTTATTGTAACACAGCTGAGTTAAGATATACAAGCCAGAAATGACACTTGCCCTTTCCCCAAAACATTATTTGCCCCCAGACACACACTGAATGAAAAAAAATATTATTTGTCTGTGTGTGTGTCTAATACTGTGGATAAGGTCCAGGATTTTTCACATGCTAGGCATATAATTTTCTCCTAAGTGATAAACTCAGCTCACAACAATATCCCCCACTTGTTGTATGTATCTTTTCCTGTAGTTATTACATAATTTGGGTTTGTTACATACTGAATATCATTTGAGATTCAAGATAATTTAGGGGGCACAGGAGGTCACCCACAGATTCATCAGAGTGCAAACTAGAGTTGAATAAAGAGGCAGAATAGAAAGAAAACCAGGTGGACAGGGCAGTGGTGGTGCACGCTTTTAATCCTAAGCAGATCTCTGTGTGTTCCAGGACAGCCAGGGCTCTGTGTAGAGAAACGCTGTCTCAAAAGCAAAAGAAAGAAAAGACAAAAAAAGAAAGAAAGGAAAAGAGAAGGGACTTATGAGTGGAAGGGGCCCCATACCCCTGTGTCTGAGAAGCAAAGAGTGTCTGTGTGGTGCATCTGCCACGTGCATGTGTGGAAACCAGATTGCAGCTCGCAAGAGCTGGTCCTCTGCTTCCACCTGTGCATCCCTGGGACGGAACTCAGGTCATCAGGCTTGGTGGCAAGTGCCGTTACTTGCAGAGCCAATTTGCTGGACCGTAAACTTCTATCTTATCTGTAAGCTTGAATAATGTACGTTAAGTCATCTTACAACATCATTTGCTAAATTTACTTAAAGTTCCTAAGATAAGTTAATAAACCAACACATTTTTACCTAACCCTTCAAATCCTTAGAACAATGTAACTTCAAAAGCCACCAATAGTGTGTGTGTGAGCAAGTGTACAAGTACACACACATGCACACACCTGTTCCTTGTTGATTGTTGTTTGACATTAGGTCAGGTAGCCTAGGTTGGCAGTGAACTCTTGATCCTGCAATCTCGAGCTGGTATTAGAGCTACTATATTGGCCTATTAAGAATTTAAACCAGGTGGTAATGGCCAGTGACTTTAATCCCAGCACTCAGGAGGCAGAGGCAGGTGGATCTCTGAGTTCAAGACCAGCCTGGTCTACAGAACAAGTTCCAGGACAGCCAGGGCTACAGAGACCCTATCTCAAAAAAACTAAAAACAAACAAAAAATTAAATATAGCTATTACTCTTGAGAAATCTGTACCCACCTTGCCTTGGGCGTGTACAACTATCCTTGTCTTAAACCCACCCATACTCTCCTGCTCCCTTCCCCTGCACCCATATCCATATGAAATCTTTTTCTTAGTAAACTCCAATTCTGCTCCACACTGGTATTTGTCCTGAAGTTCTTTTCTGGAGCACAAGAGTCTCAGCCTTCCCTGAGCAGGAGAAGTCTTTGAAGGGAGACTGCATAGCTATCGAGAAGCTGCCAACAGTAAGAAAACCCTGAGGGAACTCTAGAAGAAAGCTCTGCTTCTCAGTTTGAGGAAATTTGAAGCTAGGTAACAGAACATGGAAGAGATGAGAGTGACTGGCAGACTCTGGATGGAAGCTAGAGAAACCAAGCTGTGTGCTAGCTGAGTTGTAAGGGACACCACATTTTGACTCCAGAAACCTCTAGTTTGAAACTAGATTCTTTGTATTGTTAAGGAACTCATTTTCTTAGGCATTTACCGGAGAGTATGTCCCTTTTCTAGCAAGTATATATTGCCCCACTCTCACAGATGAGGAATTTCAGGATGCCTCAGGCACCTTGGCAGCAGATATAACAGCATTTTCAGCTACCTAACTCCATATCTCAGTTCCCAAGTAAATACAGAAACAATCTTTTTTGCCCTGGCTCTGAGTTGAGTTTAGGCTAGGGTTTAGCTCTGAAGATGAGTCTCATTAATGAGGCAAGGTCTGCCACCTGGTGGCTAAAAATAAAAAGCTGCTTGCTTTCTCATTCAATGCTGCTTTTGAATAATTTTTAAATTTAATTTTTAATTTATTCTTTGTTAATTCTGGTGTTACTTGCCATAAGGCAAAGGTTCCTTATTGATGATAATAATGTTGACACTTTAGGAAAAAATTTCAGCAGAGAGATGAAACTCAATCTCTCTATCTCTATCTCTCATTTTTGTATGTTTGTTGGTAGGTTTGGGGGTTTTTGTTTTTTTGTTTTTGCTTTTTGGGTTTTTTTCCCCCAGACAGGGCTCCTCTGTGTAACAGCCTGGCTGTCCTGGAACTAGCTATGTAGACCAGGCTGGCCTCAAACTCACAGAGATCTGTCTACCTCTGCCTCCCAAGTGCTGGGATTAAAAGTGTGCACCACCACTGCCTGGTGAAACAGTCCCTTAAGTCATCTTTGAAGTGTTTAAGGACTGCCAGAAGCAGCAAATGGGCAGCATATAAATGTCAGGATAGTCTGAGTTGCTCTTATGTACTATAACCTATGTTAATCAAAGATGTGAAGACCATATCCCTCCTGCTTCAGTAACAAAATGGTTAGATGACCAAGTTTAAAAAATAAATCAGGTAGCTCTTGCTTCTTGTTGTCACTTTGAAAGCCTGAGGTTGGTTTGCTATTATTTGGAGTTATATTTTTGTTTGTTTGTGTTTTGAAATAGGGTATCTTTATGTAGTCCTGCTGTCCTGGACCAGGCCAGCCTCAAATTTACAGAGATCTTCCTGTCTGTTCCCCGAGTGCAGGGATTAAAGTTATATACCACCATGGCCAGCTTTGAAAGGCTATGAACACCAGAGAATCATGAATCCACTAAAGGGAGTATTGAATCTCCAAACACAGGCATACACAGACACACACACACACACACACACACAGACACACAGACACACACACAAAGAAACACATCCAGACACACACACACAGTCACATAAACACACACACACACACACACAGACACACAGACACACACACAAAGAAACACATCCAGACACACACACACACACACACACAGTCACACACACACACACACACACACACACACACATACAGAAACACACCCAGACACACACAAACACAGTCACTCACACAGAGACACACACGCAGACACACACACACACACACACACACACACACACACACACACACACACACACACACACACACACACACACACACACACACACACACACACGCCAGATCTTCCAGGCCTTAGCCTGTGGATCTTTCCTGGGAATGAAGACACACCAGCTTCTCCAGGACTGAGTAAGCCAGGTTCTTCCTGTCTAGCTAGATGAAGCTCCTACAGTGAGGATACTATTACAACAGCATTACCATAGCAGTCACTGGGCAGCTTTTAGAAATGTAAATTGTCTGGCCACATCCCAGATGAAAAGAATCAGAAGCTGTGGGTGTGCAGACCTCCAAGTGATTTTGCTGCAAACTAAATTTTGACCCCCATTGGCAGAAAACAATTGAACTGGGGGCTGTTGGGAGCGTCCATGAGCCCACCAGCCAACCTAGAGTAGTAAAGGAAGCAAAAAGCACCAGACAGAAAAACACAGGGTCATCACAGAGTGTTTTTTTGCCAACTCCACCATTGCTGTGAACATAACTTCCAAATTAGCCTTGGTGAGACTGTACTGGTACCAAGATCTTTATGCAGAAGCCGTAGACTTCAGGTTCAGTTCACATTGCTTTAGAGAGAGACTCCTACAGTGTCCAGAACAAGTAACTAGAACCCTTCCCGTCCTTAGCTCCAACACCCTCATCATCCATCCCTTCAAGACCCAAGGAAGACTCACTTCACTTTTCTAATAGTGTGGAAGACTGGAAAGTGTGCCCAGAGGCAATCCCCCTTGCTCTGTTAGATGAAGACAATGCTATGCTGTTTAAAGATACAGTATCACCGTACATTAATATGCTACAGCAAGTATTATTCCTTGGTACTTTCCTCGGGCCCCCTTGCCCACGCTCAGCCCATCCTGTTTGTTCTGTGCCTCCCCACTTGCGTTCCTATTACCCATTTTAAACTTCTATTTTTCCTAGCTCTCTCCAGGATCAGGGTGGCAGATTTTTGTCTCACACTCTCATCTGAAGAAACTACTTAAAAAAAAAAGAAAGAAAGAAAGAAATGGGTGAATGTGAGCATCTCCCCTCCCTTTATTGAGCCTTCTCCCAGGACAGGGCAGGTGAGTGGGAGACAGGCTCCATATGCCCTAAGTCCCCTGTCACCTAGGTGTGGAGCGCGTGGGGACTCAGCTGCTGACTAGAAGAGGGGCGTGAGCGCGGAGCAGAGCCCTCCCCCGCAGCCCAGAGCTGGGTGACTGTCAGGCCGCATCTGCTCCAAATTTACGGCCCTCCTTCGGCCGCGGGCATCCTCTCCACGGCCCCTTTACCAAGTGCTGCTCCAGCTGAGGCCCCTCCCGCGGGGAGGGGGAGGCCACGCCCGCGCCCGCCGGCCAGGGGCGGGGAGCAGGTGTGAAGCGAGGGTCGCAGCGGCGCGCGCGGTCACCCTCCACCGCACCGCGGAGACCCCGCCTCGCCCCGGCGCGCACACAATGGCGTGGGGCCAGTCGCGGGGCGGCTCATTACCCCGACCCGCCGGGGAGTAGCTGATGGAGAAGGTGGGAGCCTGGAGCCTTGCCACCTGGTCGGTTGGAGAGACATCGAGCTGCAGGAGCGTGGGCCAACACAAGGAACGGGTCCCAGGCACCGCGCAGGACGGCGGGGCTGGGGAGGGAGGGACGCGCGCCCCTCGCAATGCCCTGCATCCGCGATGGCCTATTGTGTGTCGCCACGCGGCGTCAGTCTGCTCCCCGCCACTCTTCGCGCCTCGTGGGTGCTATTTATTCTTCCAGCGGTCCTTTCTTCACTAAGTGAGCAACCAGCGCCGCAGACGCCTGCGTGGCGAAGGGGTTCTCCTTAGATGAAGAAGGGATGCCCAGGTCCAACTAGGTCCATCAGGCATCTTTGGATGAGAGGACTCTCCCGGATTCCCCTTTTCCGCCCCGCTGCTCTGTCTCCCCAGCTCAACACCCCTTAAAGCTGCTGGGTAGCGCGCGGGGGAGGGAGGGGGTTCCTAGCCATTCCTTCATTTGTTTATTCTACCAGGCAGGCTCTGAAAGACTGGCTGTGAGCACTGTCCACCTTTAACGCTCAGGGTGAGAGGATTGCTTGGAAGGGAAATGGGTAAAGAACTTAGAGACAAGGTCTATCTAGGTGTTGACATCAAGCTCCCAAAGTCTTTATCTTGTGATGTCCTGAGGCCAGGAACTCACAGGCTTCATCTAACTCCCTGCCCCCCCCCCCCCCCACACACCTAAAAAGGCTCTAAAAACGGACCAGAAATCGAGGCCATTAGATAAAAATAAACTTTGATCAGATCCCGAAGTCCACCGCACAGGCACATTCTGGCCTATAACTGTATTCTGTATACACTCTATCATCCAAAGTATTTTTATGAATAATACAAATACACGTAATTAGAACTCTCAAGTGCCCAGCTTCAGCACTTTTAGATCCAATATCTATTTTCCCAGGATGGTTTTGGAGCAAATATCAGAAATCTTACAATTCCCTTTGTAAATACTATAATGTAATTCTAAAAGAAGATAAAGAATCTTTTAAATACTACTAGTGGGCTAATAAGGTGGCTCTGTTGGCATAGGTGCTTGCTGTCAAACTTAACAGATGGTTTGAATTTGATCCCCCAAATCGGAAGAACCAACTCACACAAGTTGTCCTCCAACCTCTACGTATGAATTGTAGCACATGCTCAACCAAACACATACGCACCCAACTACCTTTTAAATTAAAAGAAAGAGCACAAGGATTAGCATGTCTAAAATAACATTTATCACCAAATCTACAGCTGCTGACAGATTATCTTAAGGAAAGACTCCAGCTCAGAAATGAAGAAGGAATCTTCGAAACAGAAAGTCTCAGCTTATCAGCCTTTAATGAAATCGAGCATCCAACACTGTTGCCAATTGTCTTATCCCCTTCATTGTTCAAATTTGGACTCAAGTGCATCTATATGGTGTGTCCCCTCTTCTAATCTGCTGTCGTTCCCACCCCTTAATTATTTTTTTTTTCTCCTTACAATTCATTTGTTGAGGAAGCCAGGTCATTTGTTCTGTGGAGTTTCCAGTCTGGATTTTGTTGAATGTATCCCTGTGGTGTCATTTAACATCTTTTCCTGCCCCTATTATTTCCTGTAAATTGGCTGTTAGATATAGAGACGCTATCAATTAACGCTTATTTTTTTTCATCCTCCAGAATACCTCATAGGCAGTGTTTCTCGGGCTATCGGGAGTAATGTCTGTGGTCTGCTTTGTTGTTGTCTGAGCATCCAATGACAATGATTACATAGGTTCATTACTCATTGGAGACAGCTAATTCCTACCATCCCATTTCTATGATAGCCTCGCTATGAGATAGGATGCTGCACTAAGGTGACCCTGCCTTCAGCTGTATGTTTATCCTGAGGTTAATTTTGGATAAGAAAGGGGAGATAAAAGTGTGGCTGTTCCTACCCCCTCCTCCCCCTCTTCTTTTTCTTGTTTTATTTTTAAAGACGGTTTCTCTGTGTCACCTGGCTATCCTGGAACTCTCTCTTTAGATCAGACTGATCTTGAATTCAGAGATCCACCTGCCTCTGCCTTCCAAGCATTGGGTTTAAAGATGTATACCACCATACCCTGCTCACTTCTTGCTCTTCAAATAATCAGGTTAATTCGTTGGCATCCTCTAAAGGCAATGTAAGTGATGGTTTTAAATCCAAGCCAAAGCGAACAGACATCCACACTAATGGAGAGCCTGAGATGTTTCTCAGTGGTACATCATTTGCTTGATATTTGGTAGGCCCTGGGTTTTGTCCCCAACACTGCAAAAAACAAACCAAAACAAAACTTCATTACAATTCAGACTTAATTTAAGTTTAAAACAGTTGATATGTTTTAAAATCTCTGTGTATTGACTAGTACTTTAAAGTAAGGAGAGTCCATATTGAAAACGCTGAGCTCTGATATCTGTTCTTGCCTCAGGGGCACCGCCCCTCCATCGGGCACTTAATCTTGCCTTGGTCTTTCCGATCTCTCTCTTGTGTTATTGCAGGTGTGTGTTTGTAAGCTAGATACATTCCAATGTTCTCATCTTACAGATGAGAAACCTGATGCAGTGATTTACCTACCCTGCACTGGGTAGGAAGAGTCCTGGCTTCTTAACCAAGAGGGGAAAGCAGACTGAGGGAAACCAAGTGGTTTGTGCCTCACCTATTTGAGCTGAGCTAGAGGCCTAGGAACACCTCAGGAGATCTCCTTTCTGATCATCAGAGAAAGATCTCCGAGGACCTCTCTTTTACCTCCCACATCCAGTCACCTTGCTGGCTAATTAGCCTCCCTGCCTTCATTCCAGCCCCCTGCCGTCCATCCTCCTCCTTTGCACAGTGGTTTTCTGAAATGTAAGTCTGTCTAATGTTTTTAAAATCCACTCTTAACTCCTCACTGTCTTTATAGTACATCTAAGTCAAACAGCACTGTCCACAGGCCTGGCTGCCTTTACTTTATGCTGTCCCCTTGTCCCTGCTAGACTGGTTTTATGTTCTGGCTCTATACACATTGATCTCTGTGTGTTTTTGCCCTTTGATTTGCCCTTTGCTTCCTACACATCTACTTTGCCAACAAACTCCTACTTACAGGCGAAGACCCACTTCAAGGCTTGAACTTAAACTATTTTTGGATGTGTTTTAGGTGTATTCAACATCCTGCTTTGCTTGCCTTCCACAGTTTGCTGTGTTTCCGTAGCACCTTGCTACTGGTGGCTTTTTGTTTACTTCGTGTTTTTCAGCGTATTTGGGTATGTGTTCCTCCTAACCAAAGCTATGTCTGTATGTCCAGTACCTCCTCTTCCAGGAGCACACAGTAGGCAGGTCCATGAAGATTTGGCAAGTAGAGTCAGAGGAGAGAAATGGGTTGGTGGGTTTGTGGAGAACGGGTCCTGCCCTCACAGAGGAGTCAAGACTCCACAGTGGCCCATGGACAGGAGAAGCCCAGGAGTCACTAGGATTCCTAGTGGTTGATATGACATCTGGGAACCAGCCCAGGAAAGTTTGCCTCTGAGTCCCTTGGAGCCCTACCTGGGCTCAGCCATCCTGGGATCCGTGTGTGGATCTGTGGGTCTGTGAGTCTCCGCGCCCGCCAACCCCTCCTTCCTCCCGCTGGGAGGATAATTAAAGCGCCAAACGGCGGAGCGGGCGGGCAGTGTTCCCGGGGGCGCATTTCATCGGGGCTGATTAATGAGGCCGGGGAGTTAATGAGGAGAAAGCTAAACGCTGGAGCTGAGCTGCGGAAACCCTCTCCGCGGCCTTGGAGGGGGCTCTCCGAAGGCATCTCCCGCCCTCTTCTTAGTGACCCGAGGCAGGAGCGCCGGCCACATGGTGCCCCTGGCTCTACTCTCAGCTTTGGATTCAGGGGAGGGGGTGGCCTTACCATAGCCACCCACAAAGTAGAAGTCCTTCCTCTGTGGTTACTGAATAGAGAGAATCTGACCCTGCGCCTAAAACAGCAAAGGACTTCAGGAGAACCCACTTTCTTTTTCTCTACTGGGAGTTGGGGGTGGGGAGGGGGCGGCTTTGAACCTTTGAATCTGGGTACCAGACCACCTGCAGATTTCACTCCTATCTAAAACTAAGAAGCAGGTCTGCTGTCATCAACCCAGCGTCTTCAGGCATCTTTAGTCCTGTGAGAGACTCCTGCACCTGTAAATGGGCGTCATACTCTAGCCTACAAAACATGGCTCACCGTTATACAAAATAGACAAAAAAAAAAAAAATTGGTGTGGAATCCTCACTTGTTCTTCCCAACTGCTCTATGGAGCAGACTTTAACATTAATACGTTGATCGTACAGATTAGGTCCTAATCATCAGGAACCATGGCATACATATGTCTGCTACCTGTCTGCTGTGATCCAATGTCCCAGCACTTAGCAATGGAGTTGTGAAATGAGTGCACAGGGGCTATGGACATGGAATTCTGCATTCTTAGCATCAAGCTATAGTGCTGTTCTCAGACTGATTGCTAGAGAGAGAGCCCTCAAACAGAAAGAGAATAGAATGATTCCCGTTCCAAGCTCTGTGTCCTTGGCCCTTACCTTCGAGGAAGGGCTGAGCAGGTTTGACCAACTTCTATCACTCTTGATACCACCTCTAGACAAACCCTATGACACACCAAATTGCCCTTGCCTCTCACAAACGACTGCAGTTGGTGAGGTTTTTAAAGAAGAGAGGATGGGCAGAGACATGAGGGTGAGTTTGGGGTCACTGTTTTGATTACTTTGCATTCAAAACAAAGCAAACAATTGAATAGTGCTTTCTCAGCCAGCCACGGTGGTGGAAGCTTGTACTCTCAACACTTGGGAGGTAAAGGCAAGAAGATCAAGAGCTTTAGCTCAGACAGGCACACAGTAGGTTCAAGGCCAGCCTGGGCTACGTGAGGCCTTGTCTCAATATATTTATGTATTCTCATGTGAATCTGCAAGGGATGGCTCAGTAATTTAGATTGTTGCTCTTTGCAAAAGACTGAAATTTGACTTCTAGCATCCACATTGGGCAGTTCACAACCTTATCTGACTTGAGTTCCATCGGAGCCCAGTAACCTCTTCTGGCTTCTGTGGACTTCCCAGAAGCCAATCAGTCTCTGACAAAGAGTGAATGAGTTAGATATTAGCTGATTTCTTCTGCACAGGTATCTTCTGCTGGACCAAGGACACTAAGGCTACTCAGGTTCACTGAAAACAGACTTTTCTCTGCCTCCTCTTGTCCGACGCTTCCACCTCTCCTACTAATCCAGGCCCCCCCTCCTTACTGATGCTACACCCCCCCACAGTGAGGACCAGCAGCACCCACAAAAGGGGGAGCATCAATAATTGTCTCCAAAGGAGTCTAGAGAAACCAATATTTAACATCCCCATTTACATTGAAAGCGTGTTTCTGATTATGAGATGGTAATGAAGGGATTAGCTAGAGGAGAGAGCCCCCCACCTGCTGCCCCCTCCCACTATTGCCAATCTCTCCCTTGCCATGCAGGGTGGGCTTACTCCTGGAAGAGGGATGTGGGGAGGGGTTTGGATGCTCCCACAGGGAGAGCATCCAAGATGCCAGAGCAGGGCCAGAGTCCTTCAAGACCCATGTGAGAGCTCCTTATTCATGTCTGGAATCAATTAGCCCAGAAGAGGTGATGGGTGAGATGGGAGGCCCCTGACTCCAGTCCTTCCTATTCACCTCCCCTGTTCACACCTCACCTCCCCAAAGGAGCTCTCTCTACTGGGCTTCAGAGATTCTTCCCTGACTTCAGGATGCTAAGTTCCCTATGTTATTCCTTGCTGAGTCAAAGCACCAAAGTAAAAAGGTACGTTAAAGAGAACCTTGGGGCCACACACAGTGATGCATGCCCATAAGCCCAGCACTTGGATGATGGAGATAGGGACATGAGGAATTCAAGGTTATCCTTAGCTACGTAATAAGTCTGGGGTCTGTCTGCTGGAGTTACCTAAGGCCTTGCCTCAAAGAGTTGAAATTAAAACCAAAACCAAAGTTAGCTGGGAGGAGAGAAGGAATGTGCAGGGGAGGTGAAGAGAAAGAATTATACCTCAGCCTAGCTACTCTCCCTAAAAATTCCTGCCTCACTGGAATGGTGTCCTTTTCTCCTTCTCCAGAACAGACCTTGCCTTTTAACCAGGCAGCGGTTTACCTCTGGTTCTTCCTATGAGGCGAGCACTGGGGACTGAGATCACCCAAGGGGGTCACCCATCCTGAGGCCCCGTTTGTTGGTGGACAATAGTGCTGAGACATGATAATTCAGTGTGTGATTGTGGTCACGCCCCCCCTTTTGTGCCCCTTTCAGAGCCAATCTCCCAAGCCCAGATGGGTTAATCCATAATGCAGACGAGCAAGTAATTGGCTGTCAGCCCAACCCCCTGGACCCACTCCCTATTAGTGCCACTACCCTAATGAAGCCCAGCTTGGAGGACCCCCTTCTCAATGAGGTGCCGGCCCCAACTCAGTCAGGCACACATGTGTCTCCGCTGTTCTGCCTGAAGCTTGGCTCCCTTTAGGGACCCCCAGCCCAGCCTCCCCGGGGTGACCCAGCTGCCAGGACTGCTGCAGCCTGGGGGGAGGCTGTGATGGATGGGAGGGAGTTAGTTAATAGAGCCCCAAACACATGGGCCCTGTCTCCGCACACATTGCTCCCTCCCTGACACTTTTTCAGCTTCAGCTGACAGCATCCCCCATCTTTTAAGAGTAGCCCCATGAAACAGTCTCCACACTCATGTTCAACATGAATTGTGCTGAAATATAGTTTAAACGGGGGTGACAAAGCTGTTTTCTTGGATACTGGTCTGGTCCAACTCATTGCAACATACTCCAAGCAGTTCTTGTCAGCTTAAGTCCCCATGTGAGTTTTGGATAGAGATGAACCACAGGGATCCATAACCTTTCATAACAATAACTTTTCCTTCCTTCGCAGTCTCTTGACCACACTCTGTTGCCACTCACTTCCAACCCAGTTCATCTATTTTGAGGCAAGACCTACATCAAAGCCCAGCAGCTGAAGCCGAATTTACAAAGAGCTGCTTTGCATAGCCTATCAGGCTTAAGGTCCCTGACAGAAGGAAGAAAGCCAAGTGCAGACAACATCTGTTTAGAGTTTCACAGGAGGATGTTTTAGAGGATTTTGGAAAGGACCCATCACTGTCTGATTCCCCATACTTATGTCCTAATCTTACCTTTTTGCTCCCTCCTTTCATCCTATGCAAAGGTGGAGACCATCAGACCAAACCAATGGAGGGATGGATGAATGACTGCTATCTGGTCTTGGGCATTTCTCAGGTATCCACTGAAGCAGGAGCTTTGTATCCTAAGAGGGTCTAGGCCCCCAAGCTGTCTGTCCTTCTGCCACCTAACCTTTTATAGGTGATCTCTTAATAGTCTTATCATTATTAAAGTTGAAAGTCAAGTCAGAGCATGAGCGTGGCCGCCTGTTTATAATCCCAGCATTAGGTAGGCAGAGGGGAGAGGTTTCTGGGTTCAAGGTCAGCTTGAGCTGCAAACAGCCTGAGCTCTTTTAAACAAGAAAAACAAAATGTATACACTCTTGCTCATGCGATTCAACAGTTGCTTATGAGTTTGGTTTCTTTAAGTCATCTAACATAACTAAAACACAAATTTAATGAATGTCTATATGCCAGGCATAGCACGTATAATGGATATACTTGTATTATAATTCCAGTTTCATTTCTGTTTTCTCCCCCTCTTCCAATGGCAGGGTTATTGTCATGGAATGGGTAAATCTTCTCATCACGGAGTATTTAGAGATATGGGCCTGAGACTATCAATGTTTGAATCCATAAGGGGCTCTAGTCACAGTAAGAAATCCCTTTATGATTAAACCTCATGCTGCTAAGTGCCAGGCAAAAAGGACAGAGGCAAACGCGACTGGGGAAAATCTAACCCCGTTTATGATGAGATGGGTGAACAACACGGAGTGGTGAAGTAGCATTTGGAGGTTGCTCCTAGGAAATGCTGAATATTTATGAGCTATGCAATCAGGACCGAGAAGGCTTAAAGAATGAAGGAGGCTGAAGGATGGGGGAGGGAACATGCATAGAGAAAGGACAGGAGCCCGCAAATGGAATAAAGAAAGGGAAAAATGTGTTCTCTGCATTAATAACTTCTCCTCATATTTCTCTGCTCTCTCTGTCGATAGAGAATGAAGAAGGAGCACAGCAAGGCTAGGGTTACCAGACTGTGCTCCTCTGTGGGGAGCCCTGAGAGACCTTGGAGTCTCCTTTACTCTAAGGGATTGAATTCCTGAAGAGCCAATGGAAAGGAATACCTCATGATGTGAGAAACCAAAGGTCAGTGTGGCGCAAAGGATTCCTGTTGACTCTGGAGCTAAGTCTGGGTGGGATTCAAGGGAAACAGAAAGAAAATTCTACAAACACACAAGTGGCAGGAAAGCACCACCAATTCTCAGCCGTGTGACCTGGAAAACTCACATATGTATTTAACACAAAGCATTTCCCTCTGAGCGGAACTCATTAGAGACAAGGGAATATTCCTCTCTAATTGAAAAGTGGGACATCCTCTGTAGGACTTAGGGGATCTGAGGATCTTAATTGGTCTCTTCCTTTGTTAATTTCTTCCCCACTAAAGGAGATGGATGGGGGGGGAGAGAAGGAGAGAGAGATGAAGAGTAATTTTTGGAATTTCCTGAGACTAGAGAAATGCCAGGAATGGCAGATATGAGCAAACACAGATAGCCGCAGGATTAATCCGGGTAGGTACAAGAGGGTAGAAGATTTCAGGTTTAAAAACAGAAAAGCAGAAAAAAGTCATAGGTCTCAGAAATTTCTCTCAGCAAAGTGACTGTACATGTCATTTTGTTCCTTGAATTATACATGAGGATAGAATACGTGCATGTGAGAGGTGGGGCAGGAGGCTTTTCTTCTGCTAACTCAGATGCAAGGCTTTCATGGGGATACTGTATGTCTTCCTGATTAAGCCTATCTATGTGGAGTCCTGGATCCTCCATTTCCTAACCAAATAGCTCTGGGCAACTTCCTTGACCAATCTTCCCATCTATAACATATGAATAATAACTACCTAATTTTAGTTATTTGAATTAAATGAGAAAATACATAAAACATACTCGGGACAGCATTATTAATAGTATATTTATAATAAATATCTTCAGCACTAAGGCAACTTTTAATAATATGCCATATATGTGTTAGGCACTGGAAATACAATGATAAAGAAACTCCCTTGCTTTTCAAGGGAACTTGGCATTTATGGGGAAGATAGAAAATCAAATGTCATCAATGAACTGGACACGTAGCTCAGTTGGTAGAATGCTTGCCTAGTATGTACCATATGCACCAGACCCTGAGCCTGATCCTCAGCATTGTATAAACTGAGTATAGTGTCACAAGCTCATAATCCCAGCACTTATGAGGCAGAGTCAGGAGGATCGGAAGTTCAGGGTCATGTTATTTGCATTCAGAGTCTGAGACAACATCAAAAAAAAGTACCATCTATGAAGGCCTATTGAGGGGGATAAAAAATGGTCTGGAAAAAGACTTTACATTAGGAGATTCACCAATCGGGGGGACTATTGCTGAATCAATGGACTTTTGAAGCTGGTGAGTGGGAGGGAAATCGTAGAAATAGCAAGCACCAAGGCACCAGAGTACAAAGACTATCACATATACAAGGATAAAAGGTAGATTGGTGTTGGGGTGTAGATGGCTAGAGGGGCCTGGATGAGAGTAAAGTGGAATGGCTATAGTTTGGGAAGGTGAACAGCAGCATTGTAACTATGGTTAAAGGTTACCTGCATGGAGGCCTAGCCTACAGAAAGAAGGGAGCCATTGTGATGTGACATGATCAGATTGGACAGAGGCGGAAGTGTACCTCGGTGACTGGCACTCAGTAGGTGCCTTCTAAGTGGGAATTGCACAAATGCATAGAAGCTCTCTGTAGTACTCGTGTGGAGGAAGGATTCTCAGTAGAAGAAGGAAGGTAGAGAGGTAGGAAGTTTTGCATCGTCTGGGTTAAAGATGGCAGGAATCTGAACTGACCAATGGGAATGGAGATGTGTGAGATGGTGATGGTACCACTTGTAAACTCACTAGAGCACCATGCTCATTTTGAGCTTAGGGCTTGAGATATGAAGATTAGAAAACATTCATAAGAAAAAGATTGTTTATTATTTCAACCCAACAATGATATAAACATAGAATAAGCATAATAAAAACTGTTCCGTAAAGCTTTAAAAGTATTAAAGGTAAGTCTGGTAGCTAATCTCACAATCCCAATCCTTGCGCTTAGAGGTGGAATAGGCTTCTCATAGTTAGATCTCCATCAGTCTCTTCCTCCACCCTGAAACCCACAGTTGAGTCTAACATCACAATATTCTGGTACCCACCATCTCGGTACTATACAGTCCTTACTTTTAAGGCAATTGCATCTCATTTCTTTGAGATTTCAGCTCCCAGACCTCTGCCGCTTTCACCAACTTCTCCTTTCTTAGCTCTAACATTTTGTGACTTTAACACGAACTCAAACAACTCATCCACTATTTTTTCTGGGCTTTCCCATTCTCCCACAACCTTGCCGGTTCAACCTTAGCCATGAGTTTCTGTGATCATATCCTATCAGACTGTCATACATAACCAACATAATCAATAACTCCATGATCTCAATTTCAAGCCTTGTTATATTCTGTCCCCACTTCCTGTTTTCCCTAGTACACTTGTATTATTATTACTTTAAACAATTTTTAATTTGTCATTGTTATTAATTAATTTGTCACTATGTGTGGGAGAGGGCATGTATGGAGGTCAGAAGACAACACCATGGAGCCAAGTCTGTTCTTCCATCTTAATGTGGGTTCCAGGGCTTGAACTCATGATGTCAGGCCTGCACCCATTGGGCCATCTTATGAGCCAGCACTGATGTTATTTTGATTCCAACAAATCTTAGATTAGAACTGGACAACCTATTGATCTCAATTCCTTTCCATTGGTGTCAACTTCTTTTCAGCTATCAATTCATGGCCCCACTTCCCCTTTTATTTACCCTAAACTGGCAGGGCCACTCGTCGGGATTTTTCCAGTGTACACCTTCCCTCCCCTGACTCTCACTGGAGTGAGCTTGTTTGATTACAACCATGGTCCAAGTCAGCTTATCACATCTCCTATACCTGTGCTCAGACAGCAAAATGAAATGACAAGGCCATGCAAAAGACCTCTAGTTCATGGCCACTAACCACAGTTGGCTTCTGCTATGTTCACTCTCACCTGATACTTCTGTATCCTCTCTCCTGGAGAACAGGACAGCAATCAGAAGAGAAGGCTCCTGTGGCTACCAACACTACACCTTGTCACCTCCCTCTGTCTCTGTCCCTACTTTGTTGTGTCTCTGTGGGTAAGCCATCTGGTCCTAGCTAAGTGAATTCATCAACTTGTCCATTAGTCCTCACCTTTTCTGCTTGGGCACATTTGCTTATGAAACTCTTCTTTCTCTGTGCCATAATTTCCTCTTCCGGTGACAATCTTAGTGACTATCACTATGAGTGTTTCTCTCAACCTAATACAAAAAAATTTCTTTATCTCACTTATTTTTCAGCTATCCTACAACCACCCCACTCCCCTGAATCTCAGCAAGACCCCAGTTTCTTTTTGAATCCATTCTAGCTCTCTTTGGCTCCATCCAGTCCATCACAGGCACTCCTAACAAGGTCAATAATGGCATTCCCATGACTCCATGAGGCCCATTTCAGTCTTTATTTTAGTTGTCTTAGTCCATTTGAGGCTAGGAAGTTCAAGTAAAGGCTCTGACAGAGCCAGTGGTGAGGGCTTCCTTCCTGGTTTGTAGATAGAAAGACATGATGGAAGAGCTGAGACAGCTCTAGGGAGTTTATTTCATAAGGATGCTAATCTCACTCTTGAGGGTACCATCCTCATGACATGATATGTATGTATCAAAATGTCATGAAGAAGTAAATTATTTTGCATGCATATTAACAATTGACTTATTTTCTAAAAATAATTATTCAAATTTTTCATGTTTCAACTTGCTATTTAACTTATTCATTAGCTTATTTGACTAATTTATCTTGTTTATTGTCTACCACCTCCACCAGAAAGTAAGCTCACTGGAACTGACCTGAAAGCTTTCTGAGGACCAACTTTCATGGTATCAGAAGGTGCCATGTAATTTCCCAAAGAAGAGAGGCAATGAACAGTCCTACCTATGACACCCGTGAATCACTACAATGACCTGGTGTCATGATAACCCTAAGGGTGCAACAGAGGCACATCTACTTTGGTGGTAATAGACAGCTCTCAAATCAAATCAAATTTAATACCCTCTCAACAAGAAGGAAATCATACTGGATACAGGAAACATAGCTAACTACAAAACTACCCAGGGCTAGTAAAGTTGTAGATCTATAACGGCTGATTTACTAAAGCAGTCTAAGCCCCTCACCCCTCTTCAAGAAAGCTTCTCTATGCGACAGAGAGAGTTAATTACAGAAAACCACAATCAAAATACAGAGTGGTGGAGCCTAGTCCTGTTACTCAATCTACAACGCAACTCATATACCCAAGGCTCAGAGCTCATTGCAGAGAAGGGACAGAAAGATTTTAAATGCCAGAGGAACACAGTTGGCTGTGAGACTGTGTCTTCTAAGAATGTGAGGAGCTGTAGCCATAAAGTCTCACCAGCACAACTGCCAAAACATGACCTGAATAAGAACAACAACAGTAAATACGCTAATATGGTCAGGAGAAAGCTCACGAAGCCTTTCAACCGTACACAAAGAACCAGAGGCAGCTAAGGAATGTTGAGAGTGGAGAAACAGTCTTCCCAAGGGAAGAACACAGGAATTTGTTATCCAATACCAAAGAGTCATCCCTGAAAACATGTATATGCAAGTAATGTTATATAGACTGAGCATGTGGTATTTATGTACACACACATACACACACACATGCACACACACATGCACACACACATACACACATGCACACACACATGCACACACATGCATACACATGCACACATACATGCACACATGAACACACGTGTGTGCACACACATACACACATATACACACATGCACACACATACACACATGCACACATGCACATATACACATATACACACACATAAACACAGGCACACACGCCTGAGCATGCATGTAACAGTGAGTGAAAGAAAAGACCATAAATTTAAAACAGAACAAGGAGAGGTATATGGGAGAATTTGGAGGGAGGAAAGGTAGGGGGAAATGAAATGATTATATTATTAATCTCAAAGAGAGAGAGAGAGAAAGCTCACCAGGTATGGTGGGCCATATTTATGTGGCTCCAGTGCTCAAGAGGCTGAAGCAGGAGGAGTTTGAATTTAAGGCCAGTTTATACAATTCAGACTGTTACAAAAGGAAGGAAGAAAGTTGTATGTTGCTATGAAACTTTAGGCAGTTTACTCAGGTAAAGTGACTTTATTTAAAACAGGGTCTCATATAGCTTATACTGACCTCAGAACTCAGCTAGGACAGGCATTTGTTCATCACCACTGGCCTAACAGCAATGCTTTGTTGTTGTTGTTATTGTTTTGCATTTGGGCTGGAGAGATGGCTCACTGACTAAGACCACCACTGACTATTCTTCTGGAGGACCCAGTTTCCATTAGCAAAATCCACATGCCAGCTCACAGCTGTCGGTAACACCAATTTCAAGGGATCTGACACCCTGCCCTTTTCTGAAGTCCAAGGGCAATAGGCACACATATGCTGCACAGACATCAGACATGTGTGCAGATAAAACACTCACACACATAGAGTATGTGAGCCAGGCACGGTGGGGCACGCCTTTAACTCTAGTACTTGGGAGGCAAGGCAAATGGATCTCTGAGAGTTTGAGGCCAGTCTGGTCTACAAAAAAAGTGCCAGGATATCCAGGTGCTGTGAATAACTCTTCTGTATACTGTGAATATACATCATTCTCATTGGTTAATAAAGAACTGACTGGCTGGTAGTCAGGTCAGAAATACAGGCAGGACAGCCAACCTGAGGAAGCTGGGAGATAGAAGGGCAAAGTCAGGGGAGTCACCAGAAGGCACAAAGGAAACAAGGCGTGCTGCAGGACAGATAAATTCATGAGCCACATGGCAATAAATAGATTAATAGGTATGGGTTAATTCAAGTTGTAAGATCTAGTTAGTAATAAGCCTGAGCTATCAGCAGAGCATTTATAATTTATACTAGGTCTCTTGTGGTTAATTGCAAGCAGATGCCAGGACACAGAAAAACTCCAACCACAGGCAGGGTTGTTACACAGAGAAACCCTGTCTTAAAAAAAATCAAAACAAACCAATATAAATAAATAAATAAACTTGAAGTAGTGAGGTTTCTTGGTCCCAGGCAGCCAGAGTCCCAGACCCTGCCGCGCCAGACCCCTTAGCCACCCGCTGCTGCTGTTGCTCAGGCCCCCAGAAATGACTCAGACACTTATATTAACTTCATGCTGTTTGGCCTATGGCTTACACACATTGTTAGCTAGCTCTTACATCTTAAATCAACCCATTTCTATTAATCTTTCCTGCCACATGGCCTGTGGCTCACCTGTGTTCCTTACATGTTGCTCCTTTGGGCTTCAGCTTGGTCTTCCTGACTCTGCCCTGCTTCTCCTACCTATATGCTCTGATTTCTCTTCCTACTTTTTCTATGGTGCCTGTCATGGGCCAAAACAACTCCTTTATTTAAAGATTGATATTCACAGCATACAGAAAGACATTTCCACATCATAAACTGACATTATTTGTGTGTCCACACACCTGCATGCTACAGCATGCATTCAGAGGTCAGCAGAAAACTTGAAGGAGTTGGTTTTGTTCTGCCATGTGGGTTCTGCAGTTTGAATTCAGGCCATCTGGCTTGGCAGTAAGAACTCTATTGGATAAACCCCCTCACATGCCTCCAAACATAAATTCTTAAAAGTGCAGCAGAGGAGACAGTGAGATGGCTCAGTGAATAAAGGCAATTCTCACCAAGTCTGACAACCTGAGTTAGATCTCTAGGGACCTCCATGATCTTAGGAGATAACCAGCTCCCACAGGTTGCCATCTGACCTCCACAAACATACTGAGACATGGTTTCTCCCACACACCACCATGGGAACAATTTTTTTTTTTTTAATGCTTTTATAAGAGGCTAAAGCAGGCCTGAAGAGGTGGCTTAGCAGTTAAGAGGGCTGGTTGCTCTTCCAGAAGTCCTGAGTTCAATTCCCAGCAATCACTTGGTGGCTCACAACCATCTATAGTGGAATCTGATGCCCTCTTCTGGCATAAAATTGTACATGCAGATAATGCACTCATAAAATAAATGCATAAATCTTAAAAAGCAGGGTGGGTAGGGTGGGTGGTGCTAGAGAGATAGTTCAGTGATTAAGAGCCTTGTAGCTCTTGCAGAGGACTGGTGTTCGGTTCCTTGGATCCGCATCAGGAGCTCACAACCACCTGTAATTCTATGTACACACATGTAAATGTATACACATACACACAGAGAGACATAAATAAAAATAAAATGAATAATTAATTTTTGTTTAATTACATTTAGTCATGATGATTGGGAAGTAAAAGAAAAATCAAGAGTCGGGACTGGAGAGATGGCTCAGTAATTAAGAGGACCAGCTGCTCTTCCAGAAGATCAGGGTTCAATTCCAAGCTGCAGGACAGCTCATAACCATCTGTAACTCCAGTTCTAGGGTGGTTGATGCCCTCTCTTTTGGTACTGCGCACACATGGTGCACAGATACACATGCAGGCAAAACACCTATAGACATTAAAGCAATAATAATAAAATCTAAAAATAATCAGGAGTCCAAGGCCATTTTGGCTACATAGCCAAGTCTACTGCCAGCCTGAGCTACATGTGTCTAATAAAAGTAACTAAAGTAACAATAAAGAATTTATCTTAGCAGGTTATGGCAGAACACCCTTCCATTTCCAGCAAAGTGAGCAGGAATTTGAAGTCAATCTGTGCTACACAGCAAGATTAGCCACAAAACAAACAGCTGGGCCTGGCTCTCTACTCCTGCCAGTGGGAGAATGGGCAGGAAGATTTCAGTCTAGCCTGATCTAGATCGTAAGAGTCTGTATCAACAATCCAAACCAGTTGGACCTAGTAGCACACACCTGGATCTCAGCACTGGAGAGGCAAGAGCAGAAAGTTCTCTGTGAGTTCAATCAAGGCCAGCCTGGTTTATAAAACAGCTTCTGGACTACATAGAGAGACCTTGCTTTGAAAAAACAAACACCCCCTCCTTCAAGCAACAACAACAATCCAAAAGAAACAAAATTACAGGAAAAAAATGTAGTACATACATGCAAAGACATATGTGTATGTGTACAAAAGTTTATTTGCAGCACTGTTTGCAAAACACAATTCCAAAAATAAACTAAAAATGTGCCTAAGTTGGAGACTGATTGTAAGTGCATGGTACATCTGTGCACTAGACTGCATAATATGATGATATTCAGGTTCCCAAAGGATAATGATTTTTGTGCTTAGATGGCTTTTCTCAAACTCTGAAAGAAGAACTAACAATATAGGCAAAACAGATTCACTTTCCCCGGCCTTTGTTACATCTGCACTGAGACCTGCACACTTTTGCCCAAGTGCCTCCAGATTTCTGGACTTGGCGGATGTATAGGGCACAGGATGTCCCTGCAGGTCCCTTCATTGGAACCCTGTAGAGAAAGGGATATTCTTGGGCAAAGTGGGTGGGGGTGGGGCGGCTTATTATCTCAGCAGCTACAGGGGCTCAGCCAACAAACTCTGGCTCCTGCCAAGGGCAGCTCCTGCTGTCTTGCCTGCCAGCTGGGTGCTGCTCTTTGCTCTCTGATCCCCCCTCCCATTTAGCTCTCCAGCCCCTGCTGGCTGGGTCACTGGCCGCTGGAATCATCATTCTGAAGTTAGCAACCATGCTGAGCCATTCTTGGCATAGTCTAGTGGGGGTGGGGCAAATGTAAGGTTCTTGTGTCCCTTCCCCCCACAAAGAATACACCCACACATATGTTCAGTGGGTATCTATGTCCTGGGAAGAGGTCCAAGAAGGGAGAGTGATAGAAGGCTGCAGGCTCTGGGGGGATGTAAACTGACAAGGCTGTGTGTGTGTGTGTGTGTGTGTGTGTGTGTGTGTGTGTGTGTGTGTGTGTATGTGTAAAAGCAGCAGAGGCAATAATCAATGTGAGATTGGAGGGGTTGTCCTCAGACTGCCCTCTTGGGCAATCACATGCCAGCAGCGTCATCTACTATCAGCTGGCATATGGGCTTTAGACCACCAAGCTTGGTCACTGAAAATTCCCAGCCACATTCTCTGGCCTTTGTGCTGGCACCAGGCCAACAGAGTTAGCCTGGAGTACAATTCTCTTGTTCAATCTCCCCCCCCCCCCCAGTGCCCCTCTCTCTCACACACATTTGATTCTGAGCCCAGTCTCCAAAATAAGACCCTGGGAAGGAAAGAAGTACTTGTCTTTTATATCTACCTCATCAACATTGACCCACGCTGTCTCCTGTGGCTCTACCTGTGAACACACACTTCCTTCTCTGAAGTCAGAACTCTCTCAGGACAATCCAAATCCAACCTCCCACACCCTCCTTGCCCCTTGTCTCTTTCTCTCTTCTCTGCCGTTTCCCCTTGAAAAACCATCTTTTCTTTTCCTTACACTCTACGTGCTACAGGCAAAAGAAGATCCTGAGGTAATGTAAAGGGGAGGCCCTCAGTTGGATATGGAACCTGCCTGCAGTCCCACACTTGGGAAATGAGGCATAAGTTCAAGATCGTCCTTGCTTATGAGGCAGGTCTGGGTTACCCGAGACCCTGTCTCTTCAAACAAACAAGACCAAGAAAATGGACAAAAATAAAAGGAGAAGCTAATGCTTCAAATTCAGCTCTGGCCTTTTCTAAGGCAGAAGCTTGCAAATCAAAGGCACAAGTGTAGCCCCTCCAGGGCAGTGCATCAGCGGTGTTTTGGGTGCTTGTGAGGCAGCACAGGCTAGGAAATGCAGGTGGAAATATTGCTACCTACCTTAGCTAAGCAAGAGACAAAAGCTAGAATTGTGATCATTTTGGTTGCAGTCTCCATTAACGGGGCAAACGGGAGTCCACACCCTTTGTACGGCTGCCCCGGGAGCAGCTCACGGAGTACCAGTACTTGAAAGGCGAAGGAAGGGCTAGTTTTCTGGCTGCTCTGAGGCCAGAGTAACAAACAAGTGAGGGGAAATGGAAGAGGTCTGCAGACGTGTGACCTCCACAGGGTCATCTCTTGTCACTCTGGGGTCCACCTCTGCCAGAGGAAAATCTGGGGACAAGCGGGAAAGTAGGAAAGTTTAAAAGTTAGTTTAAAAAAAAAAAAACAGGAGAGAGAGAGGTGAGATTCACACAAGATCTACTAGAGAGAGGCAGGGCCAAGTCCTAGAAGAAGATGGTTTTTCTCCTGTTTGTTCAGTCTCCAAATCCAGATGACAGGGATTAGGAAACAGCCGTGCCCATGGGCTGCATTGCTGCCTCCGTTTAGGGAACCCAGAGCAAATACGTCCTGATCCCCACATAAAGGGCCAATTAACTGTGCGGTCTCCGGAAACAAATCCGCTAACAGGGTGACAAGCCCCTAGACGCCGCCGGGCGGTGTGTTTGCCCAGAGGCCGGCCAGGAGCAAATCAGGGGATTAAGATGGAACAGAATCTGCATGGTGAGGGGTTTTTGCCACCTTCTCAACTCCAAAGCAAGGCCTTGTGTCAAGAGGTTTAATTTCTGTCCTGCCGGGTCTTCGAATGGGGTGGAACCTGCGTGATCCGCCAGCAGGGGGCCAGGTAAAAGGTCCCTAGGATCCAGAACCTGAGAATCAGACCAGATTAAGTAGACTGATTCATCCTATCCCAGGAGGGCGCGGGTCTAGAATGGCGATGTCTTATACTCGGCAAATAAGGACTCGGCATACTTTGGTGCATCCCTCACCACTTCCTGCTGAATGCGTGTCCCTAGTACCCCAATCTACCCCAATCTCAAGATCTGCCCAGATTTGTCCTCCGTGGATGCACCCTCAGAGACCCAGTTCAGTACCCACAGATGACACATTGACAGACCAGGGCTCTGACTCCCGGGTCTATTGGGCGCCTTGAGGTCTGGTTCTGGGCAGAGATGAGGACTCAGACACTCAACACGCCAGAATCTGGGCTCCATTGAGAGTGGAGTGGACTGTAGGAGTCTTGGGACAGACGTGCCAATGGAACCATGCGTCTCTGCTTTTTTAGCCTCCTTTCTGGTTTGAAATCCGCCACAGCTTCACCGTTGACTCTGGGACCTTAGCCCACGCTCTCTCCACGTAGGTGCCCCCGATGTTGTTACACAGCTTAAGAACAATCCAAAACTCACAACTTACATCAAAGAACTCTACCTCAAGATGGGAAATCTAGGATTTCCTTCTCCTCGTCCAACATCATTTCCAGTTTAGGAAAAGTGTGGACATGGACGGTCGTGAGCAAGGATGGTTAACTGGGACATCTCCAAGGTTAAAAGAACCCTAGGAAAGTCAGAACCAGATCTTTGGTTTTCTTGTTGTACATCCCCACCCACCCACCACCCCTCTACTAGGATGACCAGCTGTTGTCAGGTTACAGCAATTTCGCTCACTTTGGCATCCACTCGGTCCATTACACTTTGCTTTCTTGGCCTTAGAATTCCTGGTTCCACTTTTTGTTTCTTTCTTTTTTTTTTTTTAAACAACTTCCTAAAACATAATCAGAGCGGAGCAACACACCATGCTATTAAATGTGAGCTGCCTGACTTTCGGAGGTCTCCTCCGACTTTACACAGTTCTGAGCACCCTGCAGGAATTCTTGACCAGGGCGGCGTCTGGAGTGGGACTCTAGGTCAAGTTGAGTCACGGTACTCCCTGGGCTTTTGGCAGCCAACCAGAGAGTTGGGGGAGACGTGGAGCGCGCTCTGGGAGGAGAGGTGGCCCAGCGACGGAATTCTCTTTCTCTCACTCCCAAGTATCTCAGCATCCTGCCTCAAGGTTTGGAAGGCTCAGGAAACTGGGCCATTGAGAGCTCAGCAGCGTCTGCTCTTCCAATGCCTCAGTTTCCCTGACGTCCAAGAAAGGAAACAATCCCTGTTATAAAATTAGAGAGAAGAGCAGAGCCTGAGCCTGGGTCAGTCCTCGGTCTTGGGTGCTTGGAGAAAGAGGATAACTCTCCCACCAGGTTCAGAGCAACGTTTGATGCACGGAGTGTGGGGCGGGGACTCTAACTCGCGCGCTGCCCTGCTAGTGGCCGTTCCGGTGGAGGTGGGGGTATAGAGGGAGGCGGATTAAGCCCTTAATTACGGCGTGATCCGAGTGGCACCTGCTTTCCGCCCGCCCAGCTCCCAGGGGACCCGGGCACTGGGGGGTGGAGAGAAGAACCAGCGAAGGAGGACAGCGCGCGCGGAGGCACCGCCGGCACCCAGGCTCGCCTGCAGGACAGCGGCACCGTGGCTGCGGCAGCGCGCAGAGGCTGTGGAGGGGCTTACGGCTCCCGGCCCGTGGGTCCTAGACCCAGGGGCTGGGCTCCGAGCCCCCCGCCCGGGACCCAGGCGGGCCGCGCCATGCTGCGCTACCTGCTTAAAACACTTCTGCAGATGAACTTGTTCGCCGACTCCCTGGCAGGGGACATCTCCAACTCCAGCGAGCTACTCTACGGCTTCAACTCCTCCCTGGCAGCGCTCAGCCCTAGTCTGCTGCCTCCTGGAGAGCCCTCTCTCAATGGTGAGACTGACCTGCGATTTTGGGGATGGCAACCTGGGATTTGGGGATGCTGAGATTTGAAAAGGCTGCGTGGAGGGGAAAATCGAAGTGCTTCTTCCCTTAAGTCCAGGATGAGCATCTGAGTGGGGGTACCAGCCTGTGGTGGAGAACTTCTGAGTCCCTTCCTCCCATCTCTCTTAACCACTCACCCTCCACACCCACCCCAGGTGAGAGAACCCTGGTCGGTGATGGGCAAATTCCAGACTAAAAGAGTAGGGCAGAAGCGGAGACACAGTCGCTATTCAGTCAGAGTTAAACCGGCCTCTAGGTGATGCGCCCAAGTAGCAGCTGTCACTTCAAGGACCCGAAGTTAAAGAAACAAAACAAAAAACCTCACTCAGAGAGCAAGGGTAAGAAAGCCCCAATTTTGTGTTTTGCTGCTGAGGGCACGAAGTCAACGATCTTTTCAAAGAAACTTAGAGCTAAGTTTGTATCCCTGTGAGACTCACAGCTGACCCATCCTGGCAGAGCTGCGGCGAGGTCGTTAGCGCTAATTACGGTGATTAATAAATAACTTGAGACAGAGTTATCTCCCTGAGCGCCGCAGGCAGCCGAGAGAGGCCCGATCGTGCCCTCTGCTGGCCACATTAGGAACTCTCCCTCTGGGAAGCCTCTGCCGAAGTTAAAGAGGTCCGGACTCCTCTAGCTGGGAACTTAAAGATGGGGGGGGGGGGAGCTCTCTCCTTCCCTCCCTCCCTCCCTCCCTTCCCCTTCCTCCCTCTCTCTGTCCTTCCTCCCATCCCTCTCACTCCCCCCTAGTACTCAGGTGCAGGGGAGGAGCCCCAGAGCCCTATTTGCATGGTCATTAGCTATTCATTAGACTGCTGTCGAAACATCTCTGGAGACCAGGAGTGGCAAGGAAGAAATTCCAGGGAAAGGGAGTCCGCAGCTGTGTCTGCAGGAATTAGGGGGAAAGGGTGAACCAGAAGGGTGTGATATGTATGGAAGGAGTTTGAAGAGGGTAGGGAATAGATTAGGATTCCCCAGCCTTATCACCTTTGAGAAGTCCCAAGAGGTTAGGCAGGGTTATTTTCACCAATGTCCCAGAGCCAAGTTCCACCCACCTAGAGCTTTTATATCAGACATCTCATTTTGACATTTTGGGGGACCTAAATACTTTCATTGCAACATGAGAGGTTTGTAAAGTGGGGTGGAATACTAGAGTCTGGAGAATTCAGGTAGAGACTGTAGGAGCCATATTAAAGTGCTGAGGTAGAAGAGAGAGTCGATAATGGTAAAGCTGTCAGACTTCCTGATGCACTTCGTTTTACATCCTTGGTGGGTTTAGGATTCCCACATTACAGACAACGAAGTGAAATTCAGACGCTTGAGTGTTTTGTGGATTTTGACTGGGCTTATGTAACCCAGTCAGCCATTGAATTCTCAATTCAAATGCCCCCACACCCCACGCATGAGTCACCGCTGGGTTGAAGTTAAATAATTTGTCCAACTTATTACCTCTGAAGTGTCAAAATCTAGCTCAGATTTCAAAGCCAAAACTTGGGCTCTAGCCACACCAGGGCCTCTCTCAATGGGATGTTTTCAGGACTGAGATGGGATGAAAAAGAGAGATGTGTGAGCAGCAGAGATTCCATCTGGAAGGGAGAGCACCAAGAATATTTTTCTTTTCCAAACGTGGGAGAGAAACTGATCTTAATTCAAGCAGTCAAATCAACTCTACCAGGACAAGGACAGAGCCTGCCCAGCTTGCTCTACACTACAACATTTAAAAGGAAAGGCAGGAAACTAGCTAATCCCCCACTGGGCTAAGAACCAAGAGGTCCGCGAGGCTCTTGGAACAGAGTAGGCAGGGTAGGGGCGCGAGGGAGGCACAGAGAGGGAGGCACAGAACAGATGCGCCCAGTAGTCATCCCTGGTTATTTAAGGACATCAGATTATGCAAGGCTGCAGCGCCCTCTACTGGCAGAAGCGGGCTCGAAATCATTTCCAAAGGTCGGACCGAGAGCTCAGCGTCGGTATTTAACAATCCTGTGCAGGCAGGAGTGAGGGTGGGAATGGTGGGGGGGTGGGGGGGAAGGGTCGGGTGGTTGGGCGTGGGAACAACTTGGGATGTCGATGGCACTTAACCACGTACAGGACGGAGGTCTGTAGGTCAAGAGAGAAGCAGGGCCAGAATCTATTGGTAAACTGATCCAAGAGAGGCATTTCATTCCTCTTCTTATAAACTGTGCCTTTCAGGAAAAGCAGCCCCCACTCACATTTCCACTTCCACCACGTTTAACTTCTATGACATCACAGGATCCTCATAATTAAAAAGAAGAGAGAGAGAGAGATTATTAAGGCCTCATAGCGTTCAAATTAAGAACCCTTTGTAGTTTTAGCCCCAGCCCTTAACACCTTTTCTTAAACGAAGGGTCCAGGGCAGTTCACCTTGTCCATCTCACCTGTGGGACCAGAGATCACTATTGCGGTGTTTGCTATGGTGTAACGTGCACGGTTGGTCACTGAGCAAGGATCACACATGAACCAGTGTGTGTGAATGAAAACCCAGGGCATAGTTTCCTCACCAAGCCATGGCTCATTCTTTCTCCACTTACACTTGTCAAGAAAGGAGGCTGGGATCTCAAGGAGACCCAGAAAGCCTTCCTAGGAGTTTGTGCCCGGATCCCTCTCTAGATCTATGTCTATCTGAGGGCACTTCACAGCTCCAAGCTAAGAAGATTAACAGAGCCTGGGGGAGGTGGGGCACTCTAGCAGAGGAGCATGGGAGATGAGCGAGGCAGAGGCTTCTATTACCCATTCTATTACACATAGGCACTTTGAACCACCTCCTTCTCCAGGGTCAAGAGCTGGGCCGGAGGATGCCATGCCACGCATCGTGGAGCAGCCGCCAGATCTCTTGGTTTCCAGAGGCGAGCCTGCCACGCTGCCCTGCCGCGCCGAAGGCCGCCCTCGACCCAACATCGAGTGGTACAAGAACGGGGCGCGCGTGGCCACTGCACGGGAGGATCCGCGCGCTCACCGCCTCCTGCTGCCCAGCGGTGCCCTCTTCTTTCCCCGCATCGTGCACGGGCGTCGCTCTCGGCCCGACGAGGGTGTCTACACCTGCGTGGCTCGCAACTACCTGGGAGCAGCTGCTAGCCGAAATGCCTCCCTGGAAGTGGCTGGTGAGAGAGTGCAGTCAGTCGGCTAATGTCCCTGGAGTCTGGGGCGGGCTGGACGACCTCCAGTCGGCCTCCAGAGCCTTCAGCCCACTCAACATCCTTTTATTGAAAAAGAGACCTTTGATCTCTAACCCTGACCATGGAGGAGGAAATGGGGTTGACTGGGTATCTCAGAACTCCAGATCTACTGCAACCCACTTCCTCGGAGACAGTCCCACCTGTTAGCATCAGTTATATCACACCGCTCTATATTTTCTTCTGATCTTTCTTCACATGACCCTTTCTCTCTTTTCAGTCCTGCGCGACGATTTCCGCCAGTCGCCTGGGAACATGGTGGTGGCAGTGGGGGAGCCTGCAGTAATGGAATGTGTGCCCCCTAAGGGCCACCCAGAGCCTTTGGTGACCTGGAAGAAGGGCAATGTAAAACTTAAGGAAGAGGAGGGAAGAATCACCGTGAGTGTGTATATATACACATGCCACATGCATATACACATAGGCAATGAGTCTGGAACACGTCTTAAAGGAGGAAGCCTTAAATTTTAGGGTCTAAAGACCTGGGAAGAATGTCTTGGTATTGTCCAATAGGGTGGAAATGAGGTAAGAGAAGAGGAGACCACTGGATGCCCCCCCCCATCCTAGCACTGGGGAGGCAGAGGCAGGCAGATCCCTGAGGACAGTGAGGACCACACAGAGAAACTTCCACCCCACTAAAACACATGGAGAGAGAACACCACAAGGTCCCAGAGAGTCCATATCTGACATCCTGACATATCTGTCATCCCCATTAATTTTCTTCATTGGCTTATTAGGTGAATGAAATAAATCACACACACACACACACACACACACACACACACACACACACATTTTGAGGGCTATAAAGCACCAATGTTACCAATGTATTCTCCAGATACGTGGAGGAAAGCTGATGATGTCACACACATTCAAGAGCGATGCTGGGATGTATATGTGTGTGGCCTCCAACATGGCTGGAGAACGAGAAAGTGCAGCAGCTGAACTTTTGGTACTGGGTAGGCACCCGGCACCTTGGAGTTCTGGGAGTGGGTAGCCTAGTAAGCTAGTAGCTATGCAGAACCCCTGACAGTTCAATGGCTCCCACTCTGTAGAGCGTCCCTCATTTCTGCGTAGACCAATAAACCAGGTTGTCCTGGCTGATGCCCCTGTGAATTTCCTGTGTGAGGTGCAGGGAGATCCTCAGCCCAGTCTACGCTGGCGCAAGGATGATGGTGAATTGCCCGCTGGCAGGTGAGAAGCCCCTTTCTTCTAACAGCAGGGAGCTCCAAGGAGCCCCAGATCCTACCTGGCCTTAGCACAGAGTTATCTATTTCCCAGAGCTAGGGTCCATGCCTGAACTTACTTCACATAGTGGGTTCTATCTTGTGTACCCCTTGAGCCTACCTTGCCTATCTTGACCCTGGTGTTTGTCCTGGGGGAGAGAAAAGGAGTTTGTAGCTGTGGCCAACCCAGCTTGGGGTGGGGAGTGGGGCAGGTATGAGATTCGGAGTGACCACAGCCTTTGGATTGGCCGAGTGAGTGCTGAAGACCAGGGGACTTACACCTGTGTGGCAGAGAACAGTGTGGGCCGTGCAGAGGCATCTGGCTCCCTCAGTGTTCATGGTGAGGGCTCCTCCTGGGAGGAGGGGTGATTGCAGGGGTGATATGGGAGCGGGGAGTGTCGGAGAATGGGAAGAAAGGGCAAGACTGAAGGTATGGGTGGATCGCTTGAGACTTTGGAGTGAGGGAGAAGATGAAGTTAAAGAGATATGAGCATGGGATGGATGCCTGCTCTGTTGGGCCACTGAGTCCCTGCTCCTTTATCTCTCCTTCCCAGTTCCGCCCCAATTTGTGACTCAGCCCCAGGACCAGACAGCAGCTCCTGGAGAAAATGTGTCTTTCCAATGTGAGACCAAAGGAAACCCCCCACCTGCCATCTTCTGGCAGAGGGAAGGGAGCCAAGTAGGTACCTTTTCCAAAGCTCTAACCACTTTTTTTTTTTTCTTTCTGGTTCTTTCCCTCGATTTTCTGCAAACTTCTCTCTCAGCTTCCTGTCCCCCAAAACCTTGCAGGTTATTTGGAGGAGTAATTAAAACAATGAAGGTAAAAGGCCCAGGGCATTTGGACACTTGGAAAGTTCAATGATAACATAGTGATATGCTAGAGCAGTCCTGAGTGCAATTTCTGAGGGAATCTTTATGTGTTGATCAAAGCTGTCTTGAGAGTATAGAAATCCAGCTAGGTTTTTCCTCTCCCAGACACTCTGGCCCTTGGCTTTCGGACATAAAAATGGTTCTGTAAACTAAGTAGTAAAGGAATTAAAGTTGTCTAGAGTAGATTGAGAGCTCTATTTAAGTTATTGCTCCTTCTAGCAGAGGGAGCTCAGAGGGAGCTCACCGCCATCTCCTTTCTACCTAGTGAATAAATCCAGATACACTACCCACAAGAATGGAAGTTACAGCCTAAATGACTTTCTCTAAGGAAAAAGTGGCACTGTGCTAGCTACCAGGACACAGGGTCAGTATAGTTAATCTGATTATCCCCCTGCTACAGAAAAACGACAGGATGTTGTCCCAAGGCCATGGTCACACTTGTCCAACATCTCCAGTTCTTGTGTCTGCAGCATTTTATAGGTCCTCATGGGGACAAGAATGGCGATGGTAGGGAGAGAGGGAGACTAGGTTAGTCAGAGCTTTGGCCTGGTCTGTTTGTCCTTGCTACATGTCTGTCAAAAATAAAATTTTTCAGCCAGAAAATATTTACATCGTGTTTTATGAAATTTTCATATGATTCCTTCATTTCAGCCTACTGAGTTTGATCCCTAAGCTTTGATAGTCAAATTTGGAGAAAGTGGGTCTCATCAAAACATAATGTCCCAGAGATTTTATTTTAGTTGTTAATTAGCTGTTTCAATTAAAAAAAATTCAAGACTTATTTTTATGCACATTGGTGTTTTGCCTGTGAGCATGTCTGTGTAAGGGTACCATATCCCCTAAGTAACATATCCCCCTAGAACTGAAGACAGTTGTGAGCTACCATGCAGATGCTGGGGATTGAACCTGGATCCTCTGGAAGAGCAGCCAGTGTCTTGACCATTGAGCCACCACCCCAGCTCCCAGTTGATTCATCTTCTGAGCTACAGCTGGTCTCTAACTTGTGATTCTTCTGTCTTAACTCAGGGCTTAGATCCTTAAAGTTTCTTAACCCGCAAGTCACAGAGATGGGACATGGACCCCAAGATCTTGTAATAAATGCCATCATTTTGTGAGCTGGCCTAACAAATTTGGCCAGGGTCCCGTAAATGGCTGCAGGCAGAGAGCAAAATAGAATCCTAAGGCTTTTCTCAGTTGGTGCCTGGCTCTACCTGCAACCCATTTCTTATCTTACCTCTTTGCTCTGTCCCAGGTCCTGCTTTTCCCTAGTCAGTCACTCCAGCCCATAGGACGCCTCTCTGTCTCTTCAAGAGGCCAGCTCAACATCACGGAAGTACAGATTGAGGATGCTGGCTACTATGTGTGCCAGGCCGTCAGTGTAGCTGGAAGCATCCTGGCCAAGGCCCTGTTAGAGATAAAAGGAGGTACGTATCCATAGAGAGAGGGATAGTGCCCTGGTCTGCAAGGACATTGTTTAAAGAAATCTGTTTCTTTTGAATGATGATCAATTGTCTAAAAGAGAATAAAGCGTGTCCTCGGGGGATGCAAACTAACAGCAGAATGGTCACAGGTAGAGACTATAAATGATTATCAAAGTCCTCTTGGGTAACAAGGGGGGGTGAGAGGATGTAACAAATGAGGCAGAGGGACAAAGGACTAGTTTCCTAATCCAAATTCTATCTCTCTCAGCTTCCATGGATGGGTTGCCTCCCATCATCCTCCAGGGACCAGCCAACCAGACACTGGTACTTGGCTCATCTGTATGGCTGCCATGCAAAGTGACTGGAAACCCTCAGCCTAATGTCCAATGGAAGAAGGATGGGAGGTGGCTGCAGGGAGATGACTCCCAGTTCAACTTAATGGACAATGGCACTCTATACATCGCCAGTGTACAGGTTAGTGTCACCACTAGGGCCCTTGTAAGCAAGAACAGCTATCTGGTCCACATTCCAACTCTAGTAAGTACCAACTAGGCATCTAATCCATTTCTACCTCTCTGCTCTCTCAGACTTCCTAAAGTATCCAGCATCTTCCTCATCCTTCTGTAACCTGCCTCTTCACCCCTTCACCCTCCCCTGCTCCACTCCCAGTGGGCCAGCATTCTACCTTCTCCTACAGGAGATGGACATGGGTTTCTACAGCTGTGTGGCCAAGAGTTCCATAGGGGAGGCCACATGGAATAGCTGGCTTAGGAAGCGAGGTAAGTTTATCCATCATTCTCTAGTTTTGCCAGCAGCTTTCTCCAAATTTGCTTTAAAAAATAGTCAATATCTCCCAAGCCAGTGGGCTAATTTTATCTTCCAAATGCCATGACCATGTTGGTGGGGATGAGAATGGACTGATGCACTTGGAAGGCAGATGTGAGTCTGGGTCAGTATACTATATTATGTCATAAATATCACCACCACAGCTTCTCTAGGAAGGAGGCAGGTCACACTCCTTTCTACTCTCTGTCTAGCTAATGATAATTTATTACTGCAGAAGATTGGGGAGCATCACCAGGCCCTGCAACTGAACCCAGTAGCCCTCCAGGGCCTCCCTCCCAGCCAGTAGTCACAGAGGTAACTAAGAACAGCGTCACCTTGACCTGGAAGCCCAATCCACAGTCTGGGGCCACAGCTACCTCTTATGTGATAGAGGCCTTCAGGTATGGGAATAATGTTGCGTGTGTATGTGTGTGTGTGTGTGTGTGTGTGTGTGTGTGTAAGCTACAGTATAGTGTCAAATGACCTCCCCCAAGGTCTATGCCACAAAGCCTTTCTCTGAACTTGGGTCTCACTACTTGATTAGACAGGTAGTCATCTTTGAGGATCTGCCTGTCTCTACCCCCCTCCCTTAACAAATGCTAAGATTACAGATGTGTGCTATCACACCTGGGTTTTAGGTGGGTGTGTGGGTTACAAACTCAGATCCTCAAGCTTACTCAGCAGGCACTTTACCAACTGAGCCATTCTCCAGGCCCATGGAGACAATTTTGAATGCAAACCTGGAGACTCAAAAAGAAGGGATCCTATGTCCTAGGGCTTTTGCTATTTTGGGAGAATGGTTCTCTAGTCCACTCTCCCAAGGTAAGGATAGTAGAATTCCATGGAGAATGGGTGAGATTAAGTAGACAAGTTGGGGGTTCCTGGCTCAGAGGTCCTATCTTCTTATTCCTGTTATAGCCAAGCGTCTGGCAACACGTGGAGGACAGTGGCAGATGGGGTGCAGCTGGAAACACACACCATCAGTGGTCTGCAGCCCAACACCATTTACCTGTTCCTTGTACGAGCTGTTGGAGCCTGGGGCCTCAGTGAACCCAGCCTCATCTCTGAGCCTGTTCAAACCCAGGGTAAGGCCAGAGGCCTTATGGGTGTGGGTAAGACATGAGTAACAACACAGAGTAAGTACGCTCCCATCCAAACCATAGCATGGTGGCAGTTCACAGGCGTTTGTTTTGATATGCCAGGTCTGTACTTACTGCTCTGACTACAGCAAGAAGTAATGTTTCTCTCTCAGAGAGGGCCCCAAAAAGAAAGGGGGGCAAAGATGAGGGAGTATGATATTCATTCAACCCAAGAGCTCTCCCACCTTATAGTCTCATAGCCAAATGTGGTTCAGATTGTTAAGACTAAAAAGGACTTGGGAGAATTAAGTGCATGTTCAAGGCTTTTAAAGATGCATAGAAAAAAAAATCATATCAGCTGCTTCCCCAGGTTACCGCTGTAAAAGATTCCCCTAACCTAGTTGTGCCATGCAGCATTGCGTAGAGTGGTACAGCCTGTGAGCCAGGCAGAGAGAATATAAACAGAGCCACAGTACTGATTTCTTACCTTTGGTGGTCCTTGCTGACTGAGCTCTTTGGTCAGCAGACAGCAGCCTATCTAGGCCAGTGGAGGACCCATGGAGAGGCCAGCGAGGATTAGCTGAAGTGGTTGTGCAAATACAGGAGCCCATAGTCCTTGGGCCTGGAACTCTGCAGGTGTCTTGGACTGTGAGTATAATAGCGTAGGGATGTGGTTAAAGATGGAGATGGTGAAGGGGCACATGAGGGCATCTGAGAAGGAATATGGGAGTGTAGGAGCTTGTTGGCTGGGGAAGGTAGAAGGAGTGTAATTGGGCCTGTGTGGTTCGAGCCTCCCCTGGCCCTGGGATACACTTTGTCCTGTCTCCTATAGGTGGATGGCCCAGTCCATCTGGTGCAAGGTTTCCGTGTATCTTGGAGAATTGCAGGCCTTGACCAGGGAAGATGGATGGTGATGGACCTACAGACTCCACATAAGCAAAGTACTGTGCTAAGAGGACTCCCCCCAGGAGCCCAAATCCAGATCAAGGTGCAAGTCCAAGGCCAGGAGGGGCTGGGGGCTGAAAGCACTATGGTGACCAAGAGCATTCCT
The DNA here is from genome assembly GCA_033318265.1 of Phyllotis vaccarum. Taxonomy (NCBI): domain Eukaryota; kingdom Metazoa; phylum Chordata; class Mammalia; order Rodentia; family Cricetidae; genus Phyllotis; species Phyllotis vaccarum. The sequence goes on from JARWLC010000012.1 coordinate 93,377,716, forward strand.
GAGGAGGGTAAGGAAGGCTTCAGAGTGATGGATAGATTAGAAGGGGGAGGGAAGGAGATTGGAACATTAAGGGGTCTGGGTGGGAAGGGAGGATGCCTTTCTGTTTCCTCATGTAAGAGCAGGGAAGAGTGAAGCTTGGAGCAGCTTGCAATGACTGTCTGTGTCCTTCTTCTTACCATGCTCCACCCTGGGCTAGCCCCCAGTGGCCCCCCTCAGGGAGTGGCTGTGGCCTTGGGGGGTAATGGCAATAGCAGTATCACTGTATCCTGGGAGCCTCCACTGCCCTCCCAGCAAAATGGGGTCATCATTGAATACCAGGTACAGGGTTTGGCTGGAGATGGGGTGATGGGCTGGGAATTGAGGATGTGGGTATGGGAAGTGAAACTTAAAAAGGCCTAAAATTATAATGGAGGAAACCTAGGCTTGGCTTTGGGCTTGGGAGAAAAGAAAGGGGTTCAAAGCATTGTCTCCAGGGCTGAGTTCTCCCTAACTGGAATCTTAAGTTTCTCCATGGGGTCTAAATCCAATTCCTGACCACACCCATATTCGGGTCTCTCTAGATCTGGTGCCTGGGTAACGAAAGTCGCTTCCACCTCAATCGATCTGCAGCAGGCTGGGCTCGCTCTGTCGTGTTTCAGGGACTGCTACCAGGCCTGATCTATCGAACCCTGGTGGCAGCAGCTACTAGAGCTGGCGTGGGCGTGGCCAGTGCCCCAGTGTTGGTGCAGCTGCGTGAGTCCAGTGATGGGCATGAAAGACCGGGAGTAAAGAACTTGGGGTGGGAGGGTGGAGCCGAGGGTGGCAGAGCTTTCCTTTAAATCTAGCACTAGGGAGGCAGAGCTAGGTGGAGCTCTGTGAGTTTGAGGCCAGCACGGTCTACATAGCGAGCTCCGGCCTAGCCAAGGATACATAGTGACATCCTGTCTCTAAATAAGTAAAGTTCAACAATAAAAAATTAAAAGCAATAAAAAATAGTTTGGAGGAATATTGGGGTAGCTAGGCTTATGGGTTCGGAGGCTCACCTCCTGAGCCTCTGGGTTTCGGGCTCATCTCCTTTTATCTCTCTGACCCCCAAAGCGTCGCCTCCGGCAGCGGAGCCCGGACCCGAGGTCAGCGAGGGGCTGGCAGAACGGTTGGCCAGGGTGCTGCGGGAGCCCGCCTTCCTGGCTGGCAGCAGCGCGGCCTGCGGGGCGCTGCTGCTCGGGTTCTGCGCTGCCCTCTACCGGCGCCAGAAGCAGCGCAAAGAGCTCAGTCACTACACCGGTGAGAGCCACGCCTCCGTGGACCACGAGCCTGCGTGGGCGGGGCTTCGAGGGAGGGCGGGGCTGAGGAGAGGCTTCAGGGAGCACCGCACACCCTACTCCCGAGTGTGGGAGCACTAAACTTCCAGGAGAGCCAGGCTTGGAAATGAAAGGGCTGGGAAAGAGGGGAAAGGTGGGGTTAGATTTAACACTGGGATACAGGCTTCGCAGCTTAACCTCAGTAAACAAGAAAGTATGGTTCGAGTCGGGACCTGACCAGGGGATTGTGACCTCTTATTGGCTAGATTGGCCGGCTCAAAGATCTGCTCCTTAATAAAAGCAATCTCTGGAGAGGTGACAAAAATCTCCGAGGTCAGAGATTTTCAATTCTGGCTACGTATAGGAATCACCTGGGAAAACTTTAGAAAAAAAAAAAAAAGTATGTGAGAATGAAGCCGGATGTGGCACCCGGGGAAGGGGTTGGCAGAGGCAGGAGGATAGGAGTTCATTTTTGGCAACACAGTGTTCAAGGCCAGTCTGTCTGAGCTATATGAGAACTTTTCTCAAGAGTAAAAAACAGAGAGAGACCTGAGTCCCATTCCAATAAATTAGTATTAAATTGGTTCAGTGTGCAACTTGAATAGATTTGGGACCAGGACCAAGGAGTGATGGACAAACTTGTGGGGGTCCTGACCACTCACCTCATTTCCCTCTTCTTTTTCCTACGGGTTCCTTTTCGGAAGCCTCTTTTGCCTACACGCCTGCAGGTGAGCATCTCTACACTCTCTGGGGTTTAGAACCCCGGTACCGGGGTTCTCTTACTACTGTTCCCCTTCATCTTCCCCAGTGTCCTTTCCACACTCAGAGGGCCTCTCTGGAGCCAGTTCCAGGTAATTCTTGTGACTTTTCTAATAACAATTGTTTCTACAGAGAGAGTGCCCCTTCCACTCCAGGCCTGACCGCCTCTCCATGTTCAGCCTCTCCCATTCCTATTTCTAACCATCATTCCTGTCCTGTGACTCTTGATTCCTACCACCTTCCTCCCTTTGCTGGCCTCTTTTGGCTCCCCATTCCCAATATTCACCTGCTCCCCCTCAGGCCACCCGTGGGCCTTGGCCCTGCTGCCTACCCGTGGCTGGCAGACTCCTGGCCCCATCCATCTCGAAGTCCCTCAGCTCAGGAACCCCGGGGAAGCTGCTGCCCGGGCAATCCTGACCCAGATGATAGATACTACAATGGTGAGGAGCTTTAATCCCTTAAGGGCACACTTACCCCATCCCCCAAGACCCAGCCCCCACCCCTGTTCTTACTCTGTCAATATCCTGGAGCAAAATGAAGGATCTAAGGAACCCTGGTCTTCCTGAAGTTGCTTAGTCCTTGAAGGACTAGGGAATGGATCTTGCTCTTGAGCCATAGAACAGCTACCAAACCTTACCCTTTATCTTGGTTGGACATGTCAGATTTGGGGTGGGGGAGGAAGTTGATCCCATGGACTCTCCCCCTGCCTTCTACTTTCCTTTGTCCCCTATGTCTGTATGTCTGCCTCCTCCCTTGGGCCTCTCTCCTTCTCCTCATCAGAAGCAGGAATTTCACTGTACTTGGCTCAGACTGCCCGGGGTGCCAATGCCCCTGGTGAGGGTCCTGTCTACAGCACCATTGACCCAGTAGGGGAAGAGCTGCAGACTTTCCATGGAGGATTCCCTCAACATTCTTCTGGGGACCCAAGCACCTGGAGCCAGTATGCTCCTCCTGAGTGGAGTGAGGGTGACGGTGGTATGACCCCAATTCTTAACCTCCCCATTTTAGACTTATCCACAGGTGTCCTCTGGCACCTGACCTATCACTTCCTCTGATGTGTTGCCTCATCTCTGGCTCTTTCCTGCATGCTCCTGGTGTGCCCCCATCTCCTCTTCTTAGAAGCCAGGGGAGGCAAGGTGAAGCTTCTAGGCAAACCCGTACAGATGCCCTCTTTGAGCTGGCCAGAAGCCCTGCCACCACCTCCTCCTTCCTGCGAACTAAGCTGTCCACAGGGGCCTGAGGAGGAGCTGAAGGGCAGGTAACCATACCGCCAGCAGCAGATGCACTTCACATATAGACAAGCCCAGAACCTCCTAGAGCAGGGAGTGGGCAGAGATCCCGCTGCTGGGGGTAGGCAGGATGGAGTGTGAAGCTATTCAGCCCTTTACTTATCTGCCTTTCCATTCCAGTTCAGATCTGGAAGAGTGGTGCCCACCAGTGCCTGAGAAAAACCACATGATTGAGTCAAACTCCAGTGGCACATGTCTGGTGGCTCCAACCCAGGGGGAGATTCCCTCCCCTGCTTCTTCTTATGGACAGCAGTCCACAGCCACTCTTACCCCTTCACCTCCCGATCCTCCCCAGCCCCCCACTGACATCCCTCATCTCCATCAGATGCCCAGGTAAGGGGGTGTAGAATTCCCTTTATATTATAGATCCCTCAGTGTATATTTCTTCCGTGGATGATTGGGTGGGAGGTGGCGAAGAGGGAACAGAGGTCTCACTCATCTTTCAGGCTGTCTCTCTTTGGAGTGGGTCTGCAAACTTCCAAGGCATTGCATGCAAACATGGATATCCTCATGCTTTCCTAGTTTGTCCTTGTGACAGACAGATACCTTGACTATTTGAGTATTGGACTGAGCCTGCAGTCTGATACAGCACACATATGCCTGGCACGCAGTAAGCTCTTGGTTTTATGGAATGAACAAATGCGGAGACCTTATGTCATTGCAGGAGGGCACCCGTTGGGCCGAGCTCTCCTCTCAGTGTATCCCAGCCCACTCTGAGTAGCCACGAAGGAAGGCCTGCTGGCCTGGGTGCTGGCCCTACGGTCTCTTATCATCTCAGCTGCAGTCCTGTCCCTAGTACACCCAACAGTGCTCCAGGTGAGCCTGCTTATTCTCAACTTGCTTCCACATCACTGTACCCCCTCAAAGATTTTTTTCCCTTTACCTTCAACCCCAGTGCCTACCCATACCTGCCTCCCTTTTGTCTCTTAATACTACAGGGAGACCCCACCAAGTGACTGGAGAGATGACACCCCCACTCCATGGACACCGTGCCCGAATCCGAAAGAAACCCAAGGCTCTTCCTTACAGAAGGGAGCACAGTCCTGGGGGTGAGGGGAGCCCTGGGCCTGGGAGATGGTAACAGTCAGTAGAGGGACTAGTCAGGAAATCAAGGGTAATAGAGCAGGTCATTTCCTTGCCTCCTAGTGTCAGAGATGGGGTAGGAGGTATATTAGTGTCAGGAGAAGCAGGAGACTCTGCTGAAAACAGGTGTCTCCACAGACTTGCCGCCGCCACCGTTGCCACCACCAGAGGATGAAACAAGCTGGCCACTGGGGCTGAGAGCAGCAGGCAGCACATCTTCCCTAGAGCGAGAACGCAGTGGGGAGAGGAGAATGGGGCAGGCAGTGCCTTACCACGTTGGTCCCCACCCAGATGGTAAGGAGAGCCACTGTAGGGGGAGGGACCAGAAGCTGACAGAAGTCCCCAGGGTCCCCCCAGCTCATCTGCCACCCTTAGCTGGATTAATGCATCTGGCCAACAGTGACGTTTACTATTGTATCTCACATTCTCTAAACAAAAGTCCTCAGAGTCCCAAAGATTATATCCCCCAGAACTGAAACCGAGGATGAGGAAAAAGTGGGGTCTGGGTGGTGTCTTCCCCTCTAGGGGTTCACGTTTCTGAACCCCTGTTGTGTCAAGGTGTGTGTGTGTGTGTGTGTGTGTGTGTGTGTGTGTATTCCCGCGCGCGCGCACACAGGGTGCCCAGTGGACAAGCAGTGATAGTCTGCTTCCCTCCTTGGGCCCAGCTGCACTTCTGGGTTGTGCTACAGAAGAGGCCTGGCTCCCGTATGGCAGACCAAGCTTCCTGAGCCATGGCCAGGGCACCGGCACCTCTTCTACTGCTGGCAGCAATTCATCCAGGGGTTCCAGCTGCTCTCGAGGTTCTCGAGGCTCTCGGGGCCCTGGACGCAGCCGAAGCCGGAGCCAGAGCCAGAGGCCAGGACAGAAACGTCAAAAGGTGGGAACCAGAGATCATAAAGAAACAGAGCAGGGGGCAGGGGGTAGAGGCCAAAGGGAAACAGGCAATTAGCGAAGAGGTTGCAGAAGATATCAAAAGGAGAGGGTCCAGAGGTGGTTGTCAGAGAAGAATCCTTGAGAAGAAATGACAAGTGGTAAGGGCAGAACGACATACAAGAGTGGAGCCTGGGTATGCCATAGAAGTGGATTAGAGGAAAGACTGATCCCTTCTTATGGGTGACCTGTCACAAAATAGCACTAACCCCCCCCCCCACTCCTTTCTCCATAGGAAACAAGATGACCCTTCATGAAGCATGAAGTTGGGTGGGAACCCCTTCCCCTGGCCAGCAGATTCGAGCCAAGAGAAGCGAGGATGGGGCTGGTTGCCTTTCCTCCCAGCCATGATGCTTGTGACTCACTGAAGCCGACTGTGCTCAATAGCTTTAGTTGTCTCTGGAGCCAGAGAATTAGATCTTTCCTTTCCACCTTTTTTTTTTAATGTTTGTATAAAAGAAAAAAAGTGTCTCATCTGAGCCCCGGCCCCTGCTTGTCTGTTTTGTGCAGTATTGTGAGCAGAGCAGGCCGCAAAGGTCTGTGGATCAGCACACACTGGTAGCTGCTACATCCTTTTGAACTTCTGTCAAAATCACCAGAGAAGGACAGATAAGTGACACTGGCCTGGCCTGCTTCCCCGAGGAACTGAAGCCACCACGAGTGTGTTAGAACACTATCCACTGATATACAATCAGCTTGGGGGGGGGGGTGTTGGGCTCAGCTTTTCAGTACTGACCCCATGGTTCGCTGGATACTTTTTTTCCTACGAGGCAGAGCATCATGGTGGAGCAGAGCTGCTCATACAAAAATCAGTCAAGGCAAGGCATGAGTTTCAAAAACATGAGTCCAGTGATTTCCTCCAGCCATATCAAACTTCCTAACAGCCCATAGATCAGTACTTCTTGACCTTCTTAATGCTGTGACCCTCTAATACAGTCCTTCATGTTGTGGTGACCTCCAACCATGCAATTATTTTCATAACTGCAATTTTGCTGTTATGAATCATAATGTAAATATCTGATATGCAGGATGATTTTAGGCAACCCCTGAGAAAGGGTTGTTCAACCCCCAAACCCATAGGTTGAGAATCATTGCTACAGATGAAGTCAGTGCCTTCATAATTCAGTCACCTCTCAGTAGTGACACAAGCTAAGGTTCAGTCCTTCAGGTTCAGCTTGTTGGTGAAACATTTTATGTCTAAACCATAATACCCTGTTACAACTATAGGAATTTTCAAATAGCTAGCACATAAACCATCACACCCTCAGAAAACTAGGCCAAGTTCTTTGGTGCCCTCCTCCAGGGCCTGTCTGCTCTTCTGTAAGAGAACACTCACCTCACTGTAAATACAAGTTTTTGTAAAAAAAACCTAAGAAACCACTGTAGGATTTGTCTGTAATCCCAGTACTTGAGAGGTGAGGGCAGGAAGATTAGGAGTTCAAGGCTAGTGTCAGCTATATAGCAAGTTTGAGGTTGGTCTGGAATACATGAAACCTTGTCTCCAACAAAATAAAATAGTGTATGAATAAAATCCCAGTCAGGAAGAAAGTACGTGCTTCAGCATGGCCCCAGGCTCCTTCACAGATGGTGCCTAAAAAGGGTACCTCTCGACTGTACTGGATCTAGAGTTTGTCTGTCATAGACTTAAGTCATTGCTGTGGTCACTCTGACTCCACAGCTGATGCACGTGTTGGCTGCTTGGAATCCTTTCTTTTTGCCCACTCCATGGTCAGTTCTCTCAGTAGCTTGGCCCTTCAGAGCCACAGCCTTGCCCTCCACTTTGAGCTGGATATTTGTGTATGCAAATCCCCTTTTCTCTTCAGCCAGCCTGGTTGGGATGGTTCCAAGAGGAATTTTGCCAGAAAGCTATGGCAAAAAAATCTAAGGGAGCAAAATCAAATGAATGCGTATCGGGAATACTCATTGCTCTTTTCAAGATCCCGAAAACCAGTTAAGCTGATTCACTGAAGCATAGCTTGGGAATGTTACTCTGTTAACCTGGTCATACCTGCTTGGCTTCCTAACTTAGTGGTCTCTAGGAAGAGTTGCTGGGGTTAGGGAACTAGCCGCTCTGAGGAGCTGCTACTTAATCACACCTCCACACATACCAGAGGTACCTTCTTTGGCCATGACGGTGCTCTACAGCACAACCCAAACTCCTAAGTTCTGTCCAAGACTTTCTCCCTTCCATGTGTGGGAGATGCAGGTAGCCTGCTCTCTGGTGTCTTTCAATGGCTCAGAACTTATCCTCTACCTAATGTTTATCTCTGCCTTGCCATTTTGTCTAAAAAGTGTTCACTAGCCAAGTATCCCAGGTGATTCTACCTTTTGTGGAATTTAGCTGCTTGTCTATTTTTAAGACACCATCTGGAACTGGACTTTTGGGAGCAGGGCTGGAATTGCAGGAAACAGGAGCTGGCTCCTCGAGATCCATAGACTCTTAGACAACCTCCCTCCTCAACTACATTCTGTTGAACTTGCTGGATAACCTCATTCCCCTTCAACTGAAAACCAAAAATGACAAAATTCCCTGAGTAACAATGAATCTTGATTCTCTCTCTAGCCAGGTAAAATCTCTGCAGGTGCCCTTCCCAAAACAGAGCCCAAGGAATGGCATCACAAAACTCAAGTCTTTACAGTTTTATAGAATCAAGTTCCTGAAGCTCACAGTGACAGTGACGTGAAGATAGTGCTTTGGTTCCAAGTTCTCCTGTTTAATTTTCCTCCAGCCTCCTCCATTAACCCAACTTTGAAGTATTGACTGTGACACTAGACAGGCTCCTCTGCATCCATGACCTTCCTCCTTCATTTTCCTGGCATGGTGTGGCTGGGGAAAGGGCTGAGCTGGTTCCTGAGGGAGAGGTCCAGGTAGAGATGTGAGGGCTTCTCTAAGTGTCCTCCACGGTAACCGTCTCCAACAGCCATTTCTGTCTTCCATGAAGACACTGCTGGCATCCCTTCTTCCCGCGATTCACATGGGTAGGAGATCAGGAGCTAGGCTTACTTAGGCCAAAGACCCTGGTTGTGAGGAGAGAGTGATGTCATGAAGATGCTGTCTTGTTCTCGGTGGGAATCCAAATCTCCCTAGATCGCAGTGTTTAGTTTACTTGCTTTTGTTTTAATAATTCCAGTGACAGAACTCTCCAGAAGCCCAGTGATAATGGACCTCTACTACAGAGAAGCATAGGACAAGACCTGTGGGAAGGCCTGGGGACAGACAGGAGAGTAGATGTTCTTCTGGCCATCTCAGGGACAATTCAGGAGGAATCTGGAAGGTAAAGGAGAATAGAATTAACCCTAGGTCCCAGGCTCCCTTTTGATTCTTCTCCAGAGCTTCTTGATCAAGGTCACATGTCAGTCAGCCAGATACTTACCACCAGCCTTGGGCACAGCATCCCTGAGCTGACGGTGGGAAGAGACCATAAAGTCAGGAGGCCAGGGAGGCAGCCCCCTCCCCAGTCTCTGGGTGTGGCTGATCTCAGAATCCTCCATCCAGTCTGGCCTCCACTCCCACAGAGGCAGAGAGAAACTTCGGGTCAGGGAGAGATCGTCCCGAGGGGAGGGAGGTGAGGAAGCATCTACAAGGGAGGCAGATGGTTAGCTTCAAGGGACCCAATCTACTGAAGAAAACTTAGAACTGGTTTAGGGTACACATACATGGCCACCTCTAAACATGACCTGGCCTCTCAGTCCAGCAGTTCCGGTGGCTGCATCCCCTAGGCTTGACATACATGTTTCTTTTGTTTGTTTGTTCCGTTTTTTGAGACAAAGTTTCTCTGTGTAGACCAGGCTATTCTAAAACTCATTCTGTAGACCAGGATGGCTTAGAACTCACAGAGATCCACCTGCCTCCGCCTCTTGAGTGCTGAGATTAAAGGCATGTGTCATCACCACCCTGTAACATATGTGTTTTTTACAGAGCAGATGTATTTTCTCCCAGACCAGCTCTGACTCTTTTTTACTAGCCTTGGGTGGCCTCTTCCCTGCGTGACAAGCACTTCTGATCTCAATAATTTTTGTCTTGTCATTTTCTATAAGCCTTATTGTTTTTCTTGAGGCCGAAAGGTAGAATAAGGGTAAGAGGCATGCAGAATCGTGTGTGTGTGGGGGGGGGGGTGAACTTCCAAGGGACCAGAGAGTTCTAAATCACCTCCTGCTGACAGGGAGAGAGCCCAGGTGTTCCTCAACCTCAGCCATGAACAGGCAATCACGAGGCTTGGAAGCGAGAGCAAGGAGGTATATGAAATGTCAACTGAGAGAAGCCTGGCTGTGGAGCAGCTCTTTCTGGGACCCACATCTGGGGAATAGCATGGTCCTAAAGGTAGAAGGCTGGGCCACCCAGATGGATTCCTCCAGGCTTCAGAATTGGACCATTTGTCTCTCATCTATGGAGGATTTTGAGCAAGTTAAAAACATTTGTTTGGCCTCCTATTTCCTGATTTGGAAAATAGAGGTAGAGAATATTCCTCCTGGAGTTCTTAATAATGCACATGAAGCACTTCTCCCAGTATCTAGGATGTATAAATTATTCAGTAAAAACTACTTTTCCTCTTTATGAGATAAATCTTACTATGTAGCTCAGGCTGGCCTGAAATGCATGACTTTCCTGTTTCAGCTTCCCAAACGCTGAGATTTCAGGCATGAGCTACCACACGTCAATAACACTAATTGTTTAAATGACGAGGGTAAAGATGATTAGAAAGCCTTGACTCTTTGTTAGGGAAAAAGGGAGCTGTTTCTAAGGGAGGTGGGTGGCCCCACATACCAGTGAAGACACAGTCAGCATCCCTGGGCTCCAAACCAAATCCAAAGCTATCCACAGCCACTGCCAGGGCACGAGCAAAGTGAGCATCTGCGAGGAAGGAGCCATCAGAGGAACTGACAAGGCTGGCTCTGGCACTGGGGGCATTGTCCTCAGAAGCTGAGCCCCAACCATTGGCCAGGGAGCCCTCACTGGGGGTAGGGGTGGGGCAGGGCCGAGGTGGGCACAATAAGTTCCCAACCTCAGACCCCACCCTCCCACCAGCTCTGCCCATGTCTGCCAGTCCCGGGGATGTTGGAATGCTGATATAGCCATAGGTTGTTGGGGGTGAAGGAGCTCTTGGCATAGGAGATACACTGTTCCTAAAAGGCAAAAATGGAAGACAGTACACCAGATAGGGGTCAGTGGCAGACATATGGCAACTGAGGCAGGTTTGTGTGCTCCCCAGCATGCCTAGCTCTCCCATGATACTCACCTGGGTGTCTCCTCCCCCTCACTGAGCTCCAGGCACAGGGCTACTTCCTCAGGGGTGAGAACACTGTCCTGATCTTCCTCTAAGGATGACAGTGAGGAGCTGGACAGGTTGCTGGAAGCTGGGCTAGGACAGGAGAGAAAAGAGGCCTGCGGGCTGGCAGGCCTGGAAGACTTTAGGATGGAGAGAGGGGCTGATGGCCGTGGGTCAGAGGAGGGAACTTGTGGTTTCTCCACACACCTGGTTAGAGGACAGGATGGCACATTCGTTAGTGTCATTCTTCAGATCTAATCCCAGCCACACTCCCCACACCTTCAGTGCCCCAACTCTTTTTTCCTGACCCATCATGCCCTCTTACTGGGTCTGTGGATCATGACTGGGGGTTCCACAAAGAGAGAGGGGTGTTGGAGGGAGTGGACGAGTAGCTAGCTCATTCGAGTTGCGGTGAAGCTGTGGTCCCAGGGCATGCCAGGCTACCACGGTTCTGGGAGCTTCTCCTGGGGAACGAGACTTTGGACCTGAGAACAGAAGAATTTCCACAATCTCATGAGGTCCAGATCCCAACCTGTTTAGACCCTAATTTACTTAGCTACACACACACACACACACACACACACACACACACACACACACACCCTTGCTTAGGGATCCTCTCTTACCTGGGCTTTGAGAAAGGTTCTTGGAGGCTCTGCTTCCTAACTCCCAGGCCCAGATTTCCATGGGGTGGCTGCCCCGGAGCAGTGGGGAGCTGTTGGCTTGGTGCAGCTCTATAAGGGAAAGCTAGCTGTTAGGGACAGAGGAAGTAGGGTTTTCAGACCCCAGCAACAGGCCCTGTCTACAGCCTTATTTATTCACTCAGTCATTGAGACTTTGAATCTAGAGTAAAAAATGAGAAAACTATGCTTCTCTGTGCCCATCTTCCGTAGCCTGATAAATTGGAAAGAGCACTGATCGGTTTGGCAGTGTGACCTCAGTGAAATGCATCAAGCTTTCGGGACACCAAGTTTATTTGTAAACAGCCACTTCAAAGAATGATGTTGAGGTTTCAATAAAAACAGATTGTAATTGTACAGTTCCTGCCTCCAGAAAGGTGCTTCCAAAACCAAGTTTTTTTTCCTTGGGCTGAGTGCATTCTAGTTTTCCTGGTCTTTATTTCCTCACATGGCTCTTCTCCTCATCAATTTCTGCTCTGTGGAGACAAATGCTCCTCTTCTTAGAGAGAATCTGCTAACAGTTTTTATATCTCTCATTGTCTTGACCTGGATACCTGACTGGCAAGGTGGGAAGACAAGGTTTGCAGCAAAATGAAACAGAGCCAAATGAAAACCTCAACCTGAGGCTAGGAAGCTTCCGAGGAAACCGAGGGTGTAGCTCAATTGTAGCAGGTGTGAAGCCCTGGGTTTAAGCTTCAGCATCAAAGGAGAAAACGAAAGCGGCTGGGGGAGGGGAGAAATGTCTGTAGAAAATAGCTCATCTTTTTTCTAGAACTGTTAATGTTCCAAGAAAGATCACATATTCCATTAAAATCTCTGTGGCTCTCTGAACCCACAGTTGTTTTTGAGAATTGAACCCAGGGCTCAGTACATGCCAACTAAAAACTTTACCACTAAACATAATTTACCACTAAATTAGAGTTTATAACCCCTAAGTGAGGTTTATTCCCATTCTTTTTAGCTGGTATTTCATTGCCACTCAAGACTGATTGTTCCATAGCCCCGAGCAAAATGGGAAAGAATGCCTGCTTATTAATATTTACAGTCACATAAAATTGTCCATATTAAACAAACTCTTAATTACTTTTACCCCACCTTTATCTTTTTACTGAAGTTGGATTTTAATATGCTTAAGAACAACTGACTATAAAAACATCTGCCAAGTCTCTCTAAGCAGTTCAGAAAGTCCATAATGATGGTAGCCAGAGTGCAGTGCCATGCTCTGCAGGGCAGCAGCTGGGAAAACAATCCCCAAAGCCTGGACCTTCCCAAGTGATTCCCAGGGAATGCAGTAGCCTTTGGAGACAGAGCATCTTGGCTTCAAAGCTGAGCTCTGCAGTTTATTTTGGAATTTTGAGTAAGTCACCCAATTATTCTGTCTATCTTTTCCTCTCTGTAAATTTAGAGAAACAATGTCCACCTCGAAGATCAAACATGATAACAAATACAAGTAAAGCAGCTAGTGAAAAGCAGTTGTTTGAGAAATGGAGATTATAACTGTCTCCTTTTAGAACATCAAAACAGGCAGCTGGAAGCAGAGATAAATGTGCCCCCACAGTATTATAGGTATTCTCTCATATGACAGGGAACTGGGTCCTATCCCTTAGAGGAGTTTTTTCCAACCTTGGGTGGCTGAGTTTGTGAGTACAGGATCTGTGGATATACATACTCCTCTCTAGGATGCAAAGTGAGAGTCAGAGTCCAAGTAGAGCAGTGTATAATGTGTGGGGTGAGAGTTCTAGAAAGCCTGAGGCAGCCCTGGTTGCCTTAGACCAGGCTCCAGCTATATTTGTTTGCTGGTCAGCACAGACGGGGTTTTTAAGAGGGAAAAGTGTGTGCTCAGTGTCTCTTGTATCCACCATGCCTGGGATGCGTTTGTTAAATGTTCTCTAAGGCAGCTTGACTTCAGTCAAGACCCACAACTGCGGAGAAAAGGCTGTGCTGAGTATACATTCAGCTGAGTGCTCTGCAGATGGAGATAGAGGTCCGTGTCTAGTGGGAGATAATGGGAGCTTGGAGTGATGCTCAGCCCACACTCACCTTGATTAAGGCTAGCACAAACTGCACTACCGTTCCTAGTCTCCTCCCCATCTGCCCCCGAACATGGCTTTTCTCTCCACCCTTACCTTGCTTCTTTTTGGCTTTCCAGACCTCTGCAGGGGCCAGAGACATGCGTGAATAGAGTCCCCTGCGGCTGCAGAGACTATCTGAGCTGGCCCAGGGGCTGGAGGGTCCGGCTAACTTGGATGGAAGCCGCCTAGCAGCTGGTGTCTGGGGGCTTGGCCGGACTGGAGGACTGGAGGGCTGCTCTGCAATGAGGGAGCCATAAAAAGTGCTGGTGTCTGGAAGCAGGGGCACACCAGGGCTCCGGGGGTCCCAGGAGATCACTGTCATAAAAAGACGACAAGAGGAGTTATGGTGGGCACATTGCATTCTATTTCCCCTTTCCATCCCTAAGGTGGAGTAGTCACAGGAGCGCCTGCCGTCTAGTGGATCCCGAGGGTCCATTCCCAACCGACTACTGAGGCTGCTGCTGCTGCTCAGGTCTCGAGAGCCCGAGGTGGAACGCCAGGTGTCTGCCAGCCATGGGGAGTCGCTGTGGTCCATCCTGGGGTAGTAAGGGTGGTGGGGGTAAAGACAGGGACAAATAGGAACCAAATTAGTTTCCATGTCCAGCTCAGAGGGCAGCAGCCGGAGTAGAAATGTCAGTGTTTGCTTTACCCTACAGCTGGTTTTCAGCATTTTGCAGTCCCCCAAGGATCTCTGACCTGGTGCCCCCTGCACTCAGCATAGCAAAGATCAGAGAAGGCTACAACTGTCCAGAGCTGGGGAGGGGTATTAGGGGAAAGATTGAAAATCCCTACCTGTCATAGTTTAGCTGTACAACCCAAGAAGTAAATCTACTAGTCTCTCTGAGCCACAAAGAGCATCCACATAAGACTGTGGACTGAGGGAAATTCTAAGTCATTGCCGGCAGAATAGACGCTTACTATGTATGGTGAATGTTGGCTTCCAGCTGTCTGAACAATCCTTCAAGAACAGCAATTTGGTAAAACTACTTCTCTGTCTAGAGCCTTCAGCTGCTCCCTATTTACAAAGATCAGAGTTCAGATGCCTATCACGACATCTTCCTTGGTCTGGCTTCTAGCTGTCTAACCTTATCCTTTGTTCCGATACCATATATTCTAGCCAGAACAATGCTTACATTCCCCTGTGGATATAGCAGCTACACTTCTCGATAGAGTACGTGTGGGCTTGGCTTCCTTTTGTTTCTCTAGTCCCCTCCCTGTATCTGGGTTATACTGCATATCCAACTCCAGCTGCTCTGCTGCTTGTCTCTGCCTGACTGCAAGTTCTGGTGGGTGGAGACTATTCCAAAGAAATGGATGAAGAGTTTCCCTTGAGGACAAAGGAAGTGGTTCCAGGGAAGCCAAGCAGATGAAAGTTCAGGAGGCAGGAGGTAGATGGAAGAGTGAAGCCAGAGAACAGGGGAAAACTCCGGATATGAAGCTAGGCAGCCTAGAACCTTATTGAAAGGAAACTGGCAACCCATGGGCCTGATATATCCAGTACAACAAAGGTATTCAATGAATGCTTTTCAAATAATTCAGACCCAGAAAATAAAGTCTAATGAAGCTGACAAAGAGAAAAAAAATGTTTTTCTAGTGTAAAATTCAGCCAGTAGGGGAGGGGGGGAGATGGGGTTGTTGGAAGAATGTTTTTGTTTTCCTAGAATTTTGTCTCATAACTACTAACTAGCTCTGGTTAAGCAGTTGAAGCAGAGGTATATTCTTTGGCTCTGGTTTGGGACAGTAAGAATCTATGACCTAGGGGCTGATCTCCCCCTTCTGGAAGTGTGTCGCATGTACAAGACAAGTGGTTGGCTCAAGAGGCAGGCAATACACAGAATGCAAAGACACTACCAAGTAGATATTGGGAACACAGAGGAATCAAGACCCTAGAGCTGGTCGTCTTCTGCCAGCTACTGGTCACTTTAACATCAGGAGTAGAGAGAGTAGTGACAGAACAGATAGGTGGCCAGGAGGCCAGCTCTGAAGCTTTTGGCAAAAAATATTTAGGTTTTTATGACTCGGGTTGTTCAGCGGTCAAAGGGCTATAGTGAAATAGATTCAAGTCCAGGAGGGCTTTAGGCACTAGAATCCTAAACTACCTAGCAGGAGAGGAGGGTAGATTAAAACTCCATTCGGTTCTCTGCCCTGACCTCTCTGCCCTTCCTAAGGACTCCTTTGGCCTCTCACCTGTGTTTTAATATGGCATCCTCACTGGTGTATCTGTATAGACCTGAAAGAAAGTGGGGAACAGCTAAGTGAAGAGCCCAGCATCTTCCTAGAGATCAAAGCACCCGTGGTATTCTGGCTGGACCCAAGGAGACCTATACACATGGGCTCTCCTTTTTACCTGGGCCTAGGTGCACCCCAGCTTTGCGTCGTCTGTAGATACACACAGCAATGCCTAGTAACAGCAGCCAGAGCAGGACAGCAGCACTGGCAATGACTTCTGGCTGTTTCAAGGTGGCCCTCAGCTGATCCAGGGTCCAGGAGACAGGTTTCCTGGGATCTTGGGCAGACTGCTCCATGGCCTGCTCTGTATGGGATGTGGAGCTCAGAGAGAGGACAAGTAGGACAATGGGGGACCAGCAGCCAAGAGGGAGGAGCTGGAAGTGTGACAGGAACAGGGGGACAGGATGATGACATGGGGGCTTAAGGGTACAGGTAGGACCTTTTTCTCACCTAAAAGGAGGCAGACAGGGCTACTGGGCTCCCCAGCCCCAGCGCCAGTGACTGCAGCCACTTGCACACAGTAGGACCCTGGCACTCGTGTGGAGATCTCCAGCTGGGTCTGTTCACCCACTACAGTCCAGTTGGCAGCTGGCAAGGAGGTATTGCCCAGGTTCCACACCTGGGGCACAAGCAAACATGAGCATCTTAGCAGCAGAACTTTCCATCCACAGACGGCCATGTGGTCCTCTTAAACCTAACATCTTCCTGGGGGCTGCCCAATGAAACAACACCACAGTCCCTATGCCTCCCTCTTCCGCCAAGTATGAGACTTCTCTCTAGAGGACAGAAGGGCAAAGGTAATCTGCTAAAATACACTCAGGACCAGTGTGGTTCAGGATGCTTTCGAGTCACCTAGAGGCTTGCTAAAATAAAGGTACCAAGCTCAGATTTTACTTCCTGATTCAAGGGACCTGGGAAAGGACCTGAGTCTGCCTTCCTAACGAGTTCCCAGGTGATTCTCCTTTTGCCAGCCCAGCATTCACATTTTGGGCAATCCTGTCTTAAAGACTTAGGTCTGACCCAGCTTTAGTTTTGATTTGGTCAAACCAGCCTAACGTTTGATTTCTGTTCTGTCTCTTTCACCTGTGACCATAATCTGGTTTTCCATGAATAAACTGGAGATGATAACCTAGGGCTGTTGGTGAGATGAAATGAGACTACTGTCTTATTTATAAATGTTTGGTAAGGTCTGGCCCATTAAATAGGCCTTTGCACATATGCTCAACAAAAGCAAAATCCCTCCACTTTTTGGCCCAGATGATGTTTTGTAGTGGCGAAAGCAAGGATATGTGGAACTCTAGGGAAGAGGAGTATGCTGGTCAGTGCTATTTTGTAGGGACTACCTGGTAGCCACGGATGACACCATTATGGTTTTCAGCGGGTGGTGGAGCCCAACTCACAAGGACACTACTGTTGCCAGGTTTTAGGGTCACTTCTTGAGGTGGGGCACTGGGCACTGGAGAAAAGGAAAAGATTGTTAGAAATGCTAATGAAGAAGACTCTGTGCAGGGGTCAAGAGAGGCACTGGGGGATGGAGAACCAGAGTTCCACAAGAAAGACATCTCTTACAGCTATTTGCGTCCCCGTGCAGAAAAGGAGTCTCCCTCCCCACCCCCCAGCATATTCAGACTGGACTGGGATAGATAAGGAGCCACCAGCCCCCGCATTCATCAGGATCATTCCCTGACCTTGTTCTGGCAGCCTCAGGAGCAACACATTGCTGTCCGGGCCTCGAGCCCGGCCAGTGGACGGTCTCACTTTGAATTCATAGTCTTGGCCCCAATGGAGGCCCCCAAGCTTTGCACTCTGCAAGCCACCTAGCAGCACCTCTGTCCATGGAGATTCCTGGTCCTTGGGAAGCCTCTGGGTCCTGAACAAGGCTGTGTATGACTCAGCAGGTGCAGCAGGGCCGCTTACCTGGGAAGAAGTTGGAGTAAGGATAAGGGCTTGGGGAGTTCGTCACAAACCTCATCTGAACTCTGGATGAGTTCTCACTTCCTGGGTCCTCTGCCTCACCTTCCAGCTGAGCCACACAGCTGGTCCAGGCTTGGGACCTTTCACAGGTTCTGGGTTCAGCAGGGTCACATTTTCCAGCTGAATACGAACAGCCAGAAGTTCTAGATATTCTTTGTGGTTCCGTGACTCTGTGGGGGAACACAGGGATGGGATGGAGGAGTGGACAATACCTTCATAGTGGACAAATTTGTCTCCCAGAGTTTTCAGGTCTACAGTATTCCTATGTCCATTCTAGCCTCACACAGGGAAGCCTCACTACTTGGACCCCAATCCCAGATTGAGCCCCTTATACCTGAATGCCATACCTGGCCACCACACTAACTGGAGTCCTCTACCTTACCTTGTACATTGTGTGAGGGTTAAAATATATGTTCATGTGTGTGCATGTAGATGAGCATGCATATGGAAGCCAAAAGTTGACAATAAAGACTTTATTATTGCTGTCCACATTATTTATTTATTTGTTTGTTTGTTGGTTTATTATTGAGACAAAGTCTCTCACTGAACTCACTGTGTAGACTAAACTGGCTGGTTGGCTCCTGGAAGCCACCTGTTTCCATTTCACCCTGATACTGGGGTTGTAGACACACTCTGCCATGCTCAGTCGGAGATCTGAACTTAAGTCTTCACATTTGTGAAGCAAGCACTTTACCCACTGAATTATCTACATAGCCCTTACATTAGCTTTTAGCTGACTCCTGTTCTTACCCTGGACAGATACCCTGGCTGCTCGGCTTTCCTGTTGCCCTGCGTTGTTGGTGGCCATACACATATAGATCCCCGTGTCGTTCCTCTCCGCTCTTGCCACCATCAGGGAATCCCCAGACACCTGTCAGTACAGATACTTGTGAAGTCTTCACTATGGGGAGAAGGATAAAGGATGGAGGGCTGCTTGAGGTCATATTGCCCTCCCGTCCTCAGATCTGCCAGGGGACATCCAATGGGAGAGCAGGTCAGTTGCTTGATGTGCCCAGGACATGATGAAGTATGGGAAGAAGAGTTCCCGGGAAAGCGGCTCCACTTACTGTATGCCTCCCTGGCTGGAGGATCAGGGGTTTCCCATCTTTCCACCATGAGACTGAAGGCTTTGGGTAGCCCCAGGGTGGCCCACACTCAAGAACCAACCGCTCTCCCACCACAACCACCGTGTCCCGAGGCTGGATCTGGAAGTCCTCCTGAAGGACTGTTAGGAAGACATTAGGTCAACAGGAAGCATGTGAACTCTTTGGCATCTCACAGCATGCTTATCCCATTCTGTTATACCCATTAACTTGGCCTTCTATGTCCAACTTAACCTTATTCTCCCTCCCAAGACCCCAGCCCAGACCTCTCTTTACAAGCAGCCCATCATATTTTCCTAGACACAGGCATTTTAACCTAGCTTTGCTTCATCCTGGGCCTACCCTCCCAAGCCTCACCAGCCACAGACAGCCTAGCACCCCGGCTCACTGCTGTGCCCAGCCGGTTGCTGGCCTCACATGTGTAGACACCCAGGACTGCTGAGAGAATGTTCTGGTCATCTTGGGGCCGCCCCTGGACAGGGGGCCGACGTAGTAAGAGGGTCCCATCAGGCAGAAGGTAATGTAGGTCTGGGGTCGCCATACTGAGGGGCTGCCCATTCCGTAGCCAGCGGATAGTGGGAGGCGGTTGGCCTGATGCCGTGCAGCTCATCCTGGCTGGACTAGAGCCCTCAAGTAGCTGATCCTGGGGGTGAACTAGGATCTGGGGAGGAGAATCCAGAGCCTTGCCTCCTAGGAAAGAAAAGAGAGAGTTTCTATACTGCTCTCCCTTTGTGTTTTGTGTAGGAATCCGTCAGATGGCTTATGTTACCAAACATTTATTTCCAAATAGCTAGCTGGGAAGGAAGAGGGTCAGCGTCCACAGGTCAGGGTCTGCATAGCTCTTTCTGTCTCTGTGATACACACCCATACCCACTACCACCATTATTATTGTCTCTGGTACTCCCACTACTAATGAGAAGTAATGATACCAGAGATCCTCTTTTGTCCTGCTGACCTTGAATCCAGGCCGTGACTCCAGCATGAATCCAGGGCTAGAAGAGGGAGGACCCCACTCACCCATGATGAGAAGAAACAGTAGAGGGAGAGGCCACCTCGTCCCCAGGAGACCCACTCCTCCAGAGCCCATGGCTTCTCTCAGCGACTTTGCTTGTCCCACACACTTTGTCCCAGCTGCTCTGAGCTCATAGCAGTAAGGGAAGAAGGGAAGGGGTGGGGTGGTGGTAGTTGTTTGTGACTGAGACGCTGTCCCAGCAGGGAAGCGGCTTTGAGGAAACGGATGCTTCCTGCCTGGCCCTCGGTGCCTTAGAGAATTGGGAGGGACCAGAGGTGAGAAACTCTCTGACCTCAACACTTAAGCTACAACCCTGGACACTAACTTCAGCCCTAAGGTTTACCTCATGTCTAAGTTAGGTTTCTGAAATGAAATTCCTCACACTGGCCATAATTGTACCCATATCCTTAATCCACCAACCCAGCAGCCCTCTTTGAAGTTTGGACTTAAATACTGGTCTCTCTCTATTCTTTTCCCATTAGACAACCCCCTAATAGAGGGAGATGGAGACCAGAGGTGGAGCCTCAGACACAGGAGACCAGAGGTGGAGCCTCAGACACAGGAGATCAGAGGTGGAGCCTCAGACACAGGAGTGGGGAGCTGAAGTCAGAATCCGAAGGGGTTTCATGCCTAGAAAACAAAGAACAAAGGAAGAAGTGTGTATCCTTGTGAGACTAGAACACAGGAGTGACACAGAACCGGGAAACAAGCTGTGAAAACCCCTAGACCGTGTCCATATTTTTTCCTCAAAGACTTGAAAATCAGGTCTGTTGGGCCTTGGGCAGATTCCTTGATCTGTAGAGTCAGTCTTCGCTGTAAAATGGGAATATTTAGATTCTACGATAAGATCTGGAGTGAAAATGGAATGAGGTGAGACATAAGACTACTTCACACAGACAGTGCTTGACACATGAGTGACAATTCCCTTGGCTCATTTTTATGCACACCTTATCACTGAAGCTATTTGAAGCAGTCAGTCAAGATGAGTTTCAGGCCTTGGAAAGATGGTTGAAATGAAGCCTTCTCAGAGTCTTGCCTGGCCTGACCCCTGTCTTTTGTCTACATAAGCAAACAAGCTTTGTAGCACCCAGCTGACTATTTTGACCCCTCCCTAAAGCCCAGAGAGACCAGCGGCTCTCAGCCCAGCTCCTGTTTACCAGGCTCTTCCTTCCAAATCTGGAATCTCAACCATTTCCTAGAGCTGTTCACAGAAGGCCAAGGCCAGGCTCTGGGCCTCAGCGGAAGAGTATCCAGCCTTTGTTCTCAACTATACTTGCCAGCTTCTGTGGAGGCCCCTAACCCAGTTGACCCTTCCCTTCCTCCCCTTCCCTATTGAGCTTCAGGGTCAGCCTCAAGCCCTAACATCTGCTGAAGTAGAAGGCCACCTTTTCTGCTTCACGTCCCTCTCCTGAGACAGACCAAGTAAAGGATTCCATGGGCTGAAAAGTAAATGGGGTGGAGGTAATAGAGTGACTGAGCTGGAAGGGGTCAGAATAGAACATGACACTTCAGTAACGGAGACAAGGTGGATGTGGTGGCACATGGCTGTAACGCCAACATGCTGAGAATCAAGAATCTGAGTCCAGTCCAGGTTGGACCCTGTCTCAAATAACAAAACAATTACAAAAATAAAAATATAAAGCAAAGCAAAAATGGAAACACTCAGGGTGTTCACCAAGTCTGGGACTTCTCTGTGGACGGTTTATAGGATAGGGGCCACGTATGTGTGAGGCCAGACTGATTAAAGGGACATTTACGTGGATGAAGTCAGCCAAAGATGGGACAGGAAAGGGTGTGACAGGCAGAACCAGTGAATTTATGGCTAACCTGGGATTTCCCAGGTACACAGAGTCCAAGAGTGGCTGAGCTCCACAAGAATGCTGTTGGCAACAGACCCTTTTCAGTCTCTTTTGCTGCTGCTTGAACTAGCCAAGTTCTCTGCTAATGTTCCAATGACAACTTGATTTTATTCAGTTTCCATCATCCAGAAAGATGGTATATATTTTCTTCAGAAAAAAAAAGCGGTCAGTCAGTCTCACAGGAACTCAGGTTTATCCCTAGGCCTGCGCTCAATTGAGTAGAATGGAGAGCAGAGACGGGGGACATGGGGATGGAATCAGAGTCTATGGTAGTTGAGGAGTGGCCTTTACCTATAGACATGTCTTGTCCCATCTATAAAGTTGCTTTTGAAACAGTCTCTTATCTCGTCAATATTCTGAAGAGCCATCTGTTGAAAACTAAAGGGAATTGGGCAACACTGACTGCAAACCATTCCTGCAGGACATTAGAATTCTGAGTGCATCCAGGGGAACTCAGAAAAATACGTTTATTTCCAGCAACCTGGCCTGTAGCACTCCAATTGTCTCATTTCCACAGACTAAGGAAGAGCCTACTCCATGAGTCATGGGGATGATGTGGATACATGGGATCTGCCTCCTATTCCTATTTAGGGAAGGTTGCTACTTCAGGAGTCTGGTGACCTGCAAGCTCAGTGGCCAGCTTAAATTATACCTTCCTTCACCTCTAGTGCTAGTGTGATGCAGAGTGGCTTATTCTTGGCTGGAAAAGAATCAGGTACCTTCTGAGTGGCCCTTCAGAGCAAATTTCTCTTTATGACTGGTTCCTTACTTCTCTGTAGTATTTTATGCATGTGCAGCTGGGGACTCCTGTCCAAGCTGTCAGGGTCAAAGGACAAAGTAAGGTGGTATTTAAAGTCAGATACAGGTTAAGTACTCTACTGGAAGAGTGACCTAAAATAAGTTGTATTACCTTCCTGAGGCCATTTCCTCACTTATAAAACATCTGGAGGGTTATCCTGTACCCAGAAAATTTAAGTATGTTTTTAAAAAATCAGATATGTATTAATTGACCCTTAAATGTCCCGGGTACAAGTACAGCACAGCCCTCTTCCTGACCAGGACAATCAACCCTAGATACACTGAGGTCAAAAGTCTTCTTTCCTTAAAAAAAAAAAAAAAAAAAAAAAAAAAAAAAAAAGAGTATTTTTATTTTATGTGTATGGTTTGGGTATCTCTGGGCTTCACCTTCAGTGACCCCCTCAAATTGTCCTTTGATCTCTACACATAGCATAACATGTATGCACTTGCTCTTACACACACACACACACACACACACACACACACACACACACACATACACACACAGTGCATAAATATACACATACATACACATACACACTCACAATTGCCATCAATAACAATAGAAAACAATTTTATTTTATTTTTGGTTTTTGAGACAGGGTTTCTCTCTGTAGCCCAGGCTGTCTTAGAATTCATTCTGTAGACTGGGCTGACCTCGAACTCAGGGATCTGCCTGCCTCTGCCTCTCAAGTACTGGGATTAAAGATATGTATCACTACTGCCCCCATTTTAAATTTTATTTTCTTAAAGAAAAAAAAAATCATGCTCGAACGCCTTGAAAATGGGCTGGTTCTGTGATTTTCTTTGCCCAACAGAATACAGCAGAAGCTATGCTGAAGAATTTCCAGGAAGACCAAGCCTTGGAAATTTTGCATTTGTCTCCTAATCCATGACTGTGGGACTACTAGCCTGGTTCAGCCACAGAGAACAGAAATCAACTCTCACACCTCCATAGTCCTAAACCTCTTTGGACATTTGTCACTAGACACATGAAGTGATTCAGTCATCCAGATCCAGTTCAAGCTGCTGAATGGCACAATCCTGTCAATGACCCCAGAAGCCTGAGCAGATGAACTGCCTCTCTGAGTCCACCACAATTTGTTAATGTGGGGAAACCAAGCACATAAAATTGTTATTGTTTTAAGTCACTTCCTTGTGGGGTAGATGGTTATGTTTGCTACAAAAGAGAATTGTCTGATTTAAATGAAGTGACAATTTTGTTTTTGTTTTTAACCTTTATTGCTAGTTTTCTTGTTTTATCAGTACAGAATTGGATATGAGCATGGTTGTAAGCCTCATATTTTCTTCTTTATTCTTAAAAGGGTTATTTCTGATGCACAACTCTTAGTAATGTGAGCTATTTTTTGGTAGATGTCATTCATCAGGCTTTAAACATTTTCTCTAATTTCTTTTCTACTTCACTAAAAACTTTTAATCAAGAATAAACATCAAAGCTTACAAACATTTGTTTTGTAATCTATTGAGATGCTTCGTCTCCATTAATCTGTTAATGAGGCCGGAGATATTTATGAAAGACGATGCTTTTCTATGGGAATGCTGATCTTCTGGAGTTCTCCTAAGAGCAAATTATCATAAAAGCCTGAGCCTGACCCTGGAATTACTCTGATTTCCTGTCTCACTCCTACAAATGCTCTTGTGATTGTCCTAAGTGCTGAGCTGATGTCAACGCCATCTCTTTGAATCTCTAGAACTGTGATTTACATAAATCTCTTTTCTTTGCCAGGTTTACCTGTTCCTGGTGCTTTGTTGAAGGAATGAAAACTGGATTGGTAAGAAAGGCAATGTGAATCAGGACAGGAGTATCTAAGACTGTCTCAGGCAAGCAAGAAGTGAGGCGATGCCATCGTCTTGTATCTTTCTAGATGTCCTCTTTGTTTTTCTAGTATTCTTATTTGCAGTACTGGGGAACGGAACACCAGGGCCTTGCTTTGCTAGACAGGTACTCTACCCCTGCGCTACTCTAGTCCCTCTCCTAACCCCTCATTTAATTTTGAGACAGTATCTTGCTCAGTTGCCCAGACTGGCTTTGAATTTGCAATGTAGCCTCATAGACCTCAACCCTTTGATCCTCCTGACCAATATATGAGTAGCTAAGATTACAGCTGCGTGCCACCATGCACAGCCTATAGTCCATTTGTTTTATGTAAACAGCTACCTAGCTTCCTTTGCTTAGCATTTGCTTGATTTGCCTTTCCCTGTAACTTTACTTTCAACTTTTCCAAATCATTGTTTTCAATATATTTCAATTAGGTGGCATATGGCAAGATTTTTAAAAATGCAATCTATCATATCTCTGTATTTTCACTGGACAATTTTTAACCCTCTTTTTCCCTTTTCTTGAAAGTTTAAGAATAGATTGAATTTGTACTTATATCTTTAATATGTTTTGCTCTTTATTGGTGAATTAAATACATAGGTAACATAAAAATGTATAATGAAAGCATATAGCATGAATTGTATAATAATAGTAGATGTACTATTATAGTAAAACTTTAATTCGATATAGTTCATGCAGTTCAAGATGGCTTGAAGTTCCTTATGTAGCCAAGTTTGACTTTGAACTTCTGATCTTTGTGAAGTTACTCATACCTTCTCCATGAATGCTAACTAAAATCTGAACTTACTATCTTAACCGCTTCTTCCTTCCCAGAAAATCAAGTATGTTGAAATAGTTTATGATAAATCGTCCCAAATTAAGCCATATAATTTTGTTGTATTTTGCTTCTCAGGCTTTTAGGACTACAGACTAAACACTATCATTTTATAAGGCATGATTCAGATCTACTTATTAATTTATTTGCTTGTCCTTGTTTCTCAAACCTTTTGGGGAGGGGAATAATTTTCTGTATTTCTGTTATGTATCTGTGAGAAGTTCCTTTACTGCTCATGGGAAACTCCAGGTGTTGCTTTAGTTGATATCTTTATTTTAAGTATGAAAGTCTGCTTTACTCCAGGCAGTGGTAGCACATGCCTTTAATCCCAGCACTTGAGAAGCAGGTGGATCTCTGTGAGTTTGAGGACAGCCTGGTCTGCAGAGTGATTTCCGGAGAGCCCTCGCTACACAGAGAAACTCTGTCTTGAGAAACCAAAGAAAGAAGAAAGTTGGTTTTACTAGGCTAAATAGTCTTGGTTGTTTGTTATCTTTGCTGCCCTCTTGAAAGGGATTCTCTACTTCCTAATGATTTCCACCACTACCGTCCTCTGAAAGTAGGTTTATTTCTCTCTCTGCCTCTAAGGCATTCGCTTTGTCTTTTCTGCACCCTATTTTCACTGCTTATGCATATGTGGTCTTTTTCTGTTTCTTGTTTGTTAATCTTTTGGTGTTTTTACCGGTGTGTGTGTGCACACGCAAGCGTACACACGCGCCATAGCATTCATGCGGAGATCAGGGAGCTACATGCAGTCAGTTCTCTCCTTCCACCATGCATTTTGAATGTTCTGGTAATCAAGCTCAAGTCGTCAGCCGTGATATCGAGTGTCTTGACCTGCTGAGCTTTCTCACTCATCCTATTTTTATTTATAAAAGTTTATTTTGTTCCTTTTCCAATTTAATCACTATTACGGGTTTTATAGTTGCTTGTTTATTACTACCTTTTGCTCCTTTAAGCATTCTATCATTATTTTTGTATCTGATAATTCCAAAATCTTACACTTAAGGCTTTGAGGGTTTAATTTATTGCATCTTAAATTATCTGACATTCATTCATGGTGATTTGTTTCCTTGTATATCTATTGAACTGTGGCCAATATTATATTTAATAAAATCAGCCTGGAAAATCAGAGGACAGAATCACCCACAGTCGAGCCATGAGCGTCAGAGAGTGGTAACTCATGCCTTTAATCCTACCACATTGCAAAGTGGTAACTCACACCTTTAATCTCAGCATGGGAATGACCAAGAGAGGTTACCTACTCCTTCAATTCCATAACTCAAAAGACAGAGAGTTTCTCAGTTTCTGAGAGTTCAAGGCCTAACTATCAAACAGTAGTAGCTACACCTTTAATCCTAACTCTAGGATTATGATGCAGAATTGAACCCGGAAGTAAAACAACTAGGTGGGGAAAATATTTAAGGCAGGAGTAGCAGACACTGTGATATTCTGTAGAAGGGACCAGCCAGGCTGAGGACTCGGGAAGATAGCTTTTACCCCGAGAAATTGGCTGAGTGAGAATTGACTGTGGTCTGTTTCCTCTCTCTGATTTTCCATCTTTTCTCCATCATCTGGCTTTGAGTTTTTATTAAAGACAAACTAGAATTATTGTTGTTGTTTTGTTAATTCTTCCTGTTGCCTGAGATAGGCCTTCCCTGTGTAGCCCAGGCTGGCCTGAAACTCGTGACCTATCTCCATCAACATCTCACGTGCATGCATCACCACATCTGTTAATTCAAATCTGATTGGTTTTAACATCAGAAGACTTAAGGGGCTTCTCTCCTCAGGACTTTCATCTGTCAGTGTCCTGTGTGCTATCAGCAGGGAGCCCTTTACCAGGATAACAACTTAGGAGTCTTAAGCTCAACCTTCTTACCTCACCAATGGGCTGAGAATAGTTTTTTTTTTTTTGATACAATTCTAATGCAAGACGTCCAGGGTGTTTCCGTATTTTATTAGTAGTAGAGCACTCTAGATTTGTCATAACTTTAAATTCTATCTTGTTTCTGGTTCCCTGGAGATTTCTCCTGGTAATACAAACTAAATATAGTGTACACAGACAGGATCAAGCTGTTCTGAAACAGGAAGACTTTTCAAATAGCCACTCTCAAGTATGTAGTCTCAACTATGTCAATCATGATTCATCTATTGCGGTCTGATTGTAACTCCTGCTCATGACTAGAACTCTTTATGCCAAGGTTTGATCAAGTTTTGGCCTCCTTGTTGGCAAATTGAAAGTGTGTGTGTGTGTGTGTGTGTGTGTGTGTGTGTGTGTTTTCCTTTCCTGGGGATGGAACCTAGAGATCCAAACACGCTAGGTAAGTACCCTGTTCCAGAGCTACATGCCAATCCCTATCTTTATTTTGAATTCCTCTTCACACACGAAGCCCTCTGAAGTTTCCTGGCTGTTCTGTCACGCGC
Organism: Phyllotis vaccarum; assembly: GCA_033318265.1. Lineage (NCBI taxonomy): Eukaryota > Metazoa > Chordata > Mammalia > Rodentia > Cricetidae > Phyllotis > Phyllotis vaccarum. Next base: position 93,405,147 of record JARWLC010000012.1, read on the forward strand.
ACACACACCCTGCTTTGGTTTTTTGGTTTTTGTTTGTTTGTCTGTTTTTTGAGACAGGGCATTGCTATGTGCATTCTTGAAAGCCCCTTCTTTAATTTCATGCTGGTCTCATATTTCTCTATATTTCATCCTATCTTTATAAATATGCCGTCTTAGCCTTCTTTGTGAGATCCTTTCAATCCAACTTCACAAAATACAATATCTGAGGTCCCAGAGGCCTATCTTCAGGTTTCCTCACTTTCTACTCTACACAAAATTCCTAAAATAATGCATCCACTTCAGCGGCTCAGTATCCCGAATCCCTATGTGTATTGCCCTCCAAGAGGCCTGCTTCTCCTTCACTTGGAATGTGTTCTATCCCTTTTGACCTCTAATATATGTTCCACAAATACCTTATATTTCATCTAGTTATGTTATTTCTCTTGCACATTGCATTACAATAATCTCTTCACTTATTGTTTTCCTCTGTGAGATTATTTTTTTCTGGATAGAAGTCATGGTATAATCATACCTTTATCATGTTTCTGGGATATAGTCAACAGTGCACAAATGAATGTTTGTTTAGTAAGTAAGAGAACACATGAATGAATGAATGAATGAATGAATGAATGAATGAATGAATGAATGAATGAAAGGAGTGATGGCTTTTGAATGGATAGTTTGCAATTTGGAAAGAAAATGAAGGAAGGTAAGAGAAAGAGGAAGTGACTTGTACATTGAGGTTGCTCATTTGTTCAGTTTGCGTATCTGGAGATGAACTTACTTCATTTCTTCAAAAGTTTATTGAGCATCCAGGGTGTGCTAGGCACTCTGCCAGATGCTGGTAATACAAAGACGAAGATCAAAACAAAATGAAAACAAACGAACAAACAAGAAAAAAAAATTCCTTACTTACCCCCGATTTAAGGAAATTTGGCTTGATTCTGGGAAGTCAGCCCTGCTGGGATACAGCACCAGGGATACAGCATGCCCTCATCTCACCCTATCCCTCACCCCTGTATCTCAAGGCTGACCAAGGTAGTCCTTCTAACCTGCCTGTACTATCACCTACTTACTGTATCTTACAGTGGATAAGGCATCTGGATAAACTAGAGGTTTGTGGGTTGCGGCTAAGCCAGGAGAGTTGTAGACATACCTGCTACATGAGCAGGGGGACCACCGGAATGAAGAACTGAAAGACGTGTTGGTGGGTGAGGCGATGCAGGCAAACTAAATAGCTTGGTGCCTGCAGGGCTGGGGTAAAGTGTGCTCTGGTGTGGAACTGATGGATATGGGGCCTTGGGAGTTGGTGGTGGGATGATGCAGAGGCAGAGCCGAAGTTTAGGAGTTGAGGAAGGACAAGAGACACAAGGTTCTTGGGGCATATGGTAAAAGAGAGCAGACTATCCAGACCTCCTTGTCTTTGAGTCATTTGTGTGTTGTTTTCACATAGTAGACTATTTCCTTTCTTCCAAAATGCCCAAAGAGGTGGTAGGCCTGGAGTGGACCAGCCCCTTAGTCTCCTGATGGTGCAGATTACAGAGCTGCCTCTGTTTACTGTCCTGGGTTCTGAGCATCTAGGAGCAAGGCAGGTAGAAAGCAGGAGTCTGGGGTGGGCTATGTGCCTGACATGCTGTGTGAGAGCACTAAGCTTCTTCTTTCCGTGTTTCTCTGGAGAGCAGAATCTTATTTCCATACAGCTCCAGGATACCCCTCAACCTTCCTGGGGATGATTGAAACGCTTATTTTTTAAGAAGCAAAGGAAGAAGAAAGTGAATGGTTAAAATCAGGTCCTTGTCAGATGCAGCTCTCTAGGTCAGTGGTGAATGGGCATGCAAATCTCTATGGGGATGGTTCCCAACCTTCCTAATTCTGTGACCCTTTAATACAGTTCATGCTGTGGTGACTCCCAACCATAAAATTATTTCATTGCTACATCATAGCTGTAATTTTGCTATTATGAATTGTAATGTAAATATTTGACCACCCCCCAAGAGGGGTTGTGACTGTCAGTGGTTGAGAACCATTGCTCTATAGGCATAAGCCCACCCACATTCTCATGAAAGAAGACAGGAAGAAAGACCAGTATGGAGGGCTTCTGAGGAAGCCATTGGAGGCCGCCAAGCACTGGAGGCCTGATATTTTGTCCTTCCCTAGTCCTAGGTTCCCAGGGCTGTAGGAAGAATGCACATAGTGTTCTTCCTCACCATCTAGAGGGATGGATAATCAGGTGTCCTCGAAGACAATGACTCCTTTGTGGTCAGAATAGGCCCTGTACACCCAGGAACCGGTATCAGACTTGTCTATAGTTAAGGACAGTTTGCATTTGCGGGTAAGTGGTCTCTAATTTCGGGGAGTACCATAGACACGAGGGGTCAGAGGCAAGGGGAGTTGGGAGGTGGGTGGGAAGCATAAATGCTCCTCAGGGGGGCGCATAGGATGGTCTCACTGGGTAAAACTGCAAATGTTAGTTTCCTTAAAATCCTTTAGGGGATTGGGCCGGACATTTAATATAAATCTATGTATTCCTAAGAAGGCACAGTTCATACCCACTGAGCACATGGCAGAGAACACGGTCAATAATCCCAGCACACACGTAACAGGGTTCAACACCGAGATCAGCGTTCTACCCATTTGTGCAAGCTCACACACATTTGTGCACCTTAAACCGGGATCAGGCCACGATCTCCCCTCGCCCCAGGCCAGCAGCACCGGGACATCTCAGCCTCGCCCGCCCCCTGCTGCGGACAGCAGACGTGGGCAGCTGGAGCGGGCACCCAAGGCAGCTCAGGCACTGATCTCCACCTGCCCACCCTCGTCCTGCTCGCGGATTCTGTGCACACCCGCAGTCCGCAGTGAATGCGAGGCGCTGCGAGAGCGGCCGGGCGAGCTCGGAGCCCTCGGCGGTGACGTGTGCGTTCGGCCAGGGGCGGGGGAGCGCGCTGGGGAGCGCGGGTAGCGGCGGGCGGAGCGGATGGGCAGCCCTGGAGAGCGGCCTGGCACGGGCGGCGACACAGAGTAGCCAGGCGGGCCAGGCTCTGTGGTGTTCCGAGGCTCTGCAGTGGGATTCTCATCTGACTCCGGGGACTCCTGCAAATGCAAGCGCGGCAAGGGTCAGCAGTCCCCTGACCCAATCTGGGAGCCGATTTTGTTTTAGGTATCAAGACCACAGAGGCGGGGGGGGGGGGGGGGGGGGGTGTGGGGGGGTGGGTGTCCTCGGAGTTTTCACCACCTAGGTGACAGACATAAATCTAGAAAGGCACAACACTTATATGGCCCAGGCACGTGACGATTACGCAGTAAACGTTAACATGCCTTATCTCTTTATCTTCATCCAGACCTGGTTGTGGTAAGTGAGACTATTGCACTCCGTGTGAGCAAAGAACAGAAAGGCTCTGAAACCCACAAGTAGGCCTTGTGTCAGGACATAGCCTGGATGTGGTGGAAGCTGGGGCAGTCCATGAGATTTGGAATGCATCAAGTCAGGTTTGCACATTGATGGTTGCCTATATTGTGAAGCCCAGGTCTGCCACTAATGTGCACTTAGCCCTTCAAAAGTTTTTATTTTTTCCCCCTCTCTCTTCCTGTCTCATTTAATCTCTAAGGCGGAGATGACGCAAAGATTTCTGCAAATACTGCTTCCTAGTGTTCCGTGGGGACTCCTTGACAGAGCGGCTCACCTTGTCCTTCAGGATATAGAGTGCCATTGGGTTCTTCCGCTCCTGCTCTCCACTTCGGGGTAGGGTGTCTGCTGCATAGGGAAAAGAACAGATAGTCTGGTCCAGGGACAAATCCTGTATACCACCCAGCACCTATATGCTCTGTCTGCACCTGCTTTGCTCTTCCGATCACCTCCTAACCCACTTATTCCTTTTTCCAGCAAGCCTCTCTGATCTGAGTGCTGATGGGCTGGGCCAGAGGGTGGCTGAGAGCTCACCTTCTGATTTTAGGCGGTCATCGTTCTGATCCATGTATTCCAAAGAGTTTTGCTTCTCCAACTTCCTCTTCTTCCTGAAAATCAGTCCAACCCACACCAAGAACAGAGCTATTAAATGTGAACAGAAAATCCAAGGAATGGGCACAAGGAAGGGTTCTAATGACCACAGAAGAAGGTATGGTAGTGGGCTGGGAATGGTGGTGGTTCAGGAACTTAGGAATGAGTTTCATCTAGGTTTGCAGGCTAAGATAATTATTAGCATCGTGACTGTGGGTAGGCCATTTATCCAGTGTGAATTTCAACATCTTTTTCTGTAAACTGCAGTGCTATGACTTAAAAGTAGCACACTAATGCAGCTAGACTGTATAACCCAAAGGAGAAGCCACTGTGAACAGTGCTGGGGTGGTCAGAGGTAACTGAGAACAGATGTAGTTCCATTCACAATGGAAAAAGACACCTGAAAAGAGGTGCACCTTAGGAAGAAAAGAAATACAGAAATGAGAACAGAACTTGGGAGCTGGGGCCGAGGGATAGCTCGGTTGGTCAAGTGATTGCCTATAAGCATGAGTTCAATTCCAAGAATCCACATTAAAGAAAAAAAAAATGGGCATGGGACCACACAATTATAATCCCAGCACTGATAAACAGGTACAGGCCGATCTCTGGGGCTCAGTGTCCTGCCAGTTTAATCTAATTCATATGATGCAGTCTAATGGAAAACTCTGCCTCAAAAAATAAATAAATAACACCACACTAAAGTGTACGGCTTCTGAAGAATAAAACTGGAGGTTTACCTCTGGCCCAACACACAAATACCGACACCAGCACATAGCTATACTTAGACCTATTCATGCATGTGCAAACACAAACACACACACACACACACAGAGAGAGAGAGACAGACAGAGAGAGAGAGAGAGAGAGAGAGAGAGAGAGAGAGAGAGAGAGAGAACAGAACCTGGGAAGCAGGGACAAAGCTCAGTAGCAGAGTGCTTGCCTAGTGTGTACATTTGATGCTAGTAACACAATCACTCAATATTAAACTTGGGATTGAAATAGATGGAAGGAAGAACTAAGGTGTAAAAGTAAATGTTACCTAGACTTTTTGGAGGGTTTCCAGCAGGCACAGACTGTCACTAGGGTCACAAGGAGGAAAATGCCTCCTGTAGACAAGATGATATAGAGGGAGCTTCTTCCTAAGCAAAAAAGAGGCAGAGAGGTAGGGACAGTTTGAGACAGCGAGCAGCATAGTGAGTAGAACACTAATGATTGAGGGACTAGGAAAGGACCCCAGCAGCATGGATAGGCAATGCAGGGCTTTTCTGGAGCCTCCCTTCCACTCACAGCTGTCCTCCAGGGACAGTCAGCCCATCTCTTACTCCTGCTAAGCCAATGGTTCTCAACTCGTGGGTCACAACCTACTAGAAGTCATATGACCCTTTCACGGGGGTCACCTAAGAGCATCAGAAAAACACGAATACCTATATTACAACTCATAGCAGTAGCAAAGTTAGTTATGAAGTAGCCACAAAAATAATTTTATGGTTGGAGTCACTATAACATGAGGAACCGTATTACTTGCATCATTAGGAAGATTTAGAGCCACTGTTCTAGACAATGACTCTCTGAAATGCCACTGGGAAGTGGACAGTCATATCTTGGGCAGGCAGGGAGACTTACTATACACAGTGATCTTGACAGGCAAGCTTCGGACCTGGCTGATAGGGTTCTCTACCACACAGCTGTATAGGTCATCATCCTCCATGAGCACTCGGGTGATGGTGAGCACCTTTTGGTCAGGGGATAGGAGCATTCGGGAATCGTTGAGAAGAGGTTTGCCATCCTTCAGCCAGGTGTAGCTGGGCTTGGTGCCGTTCTCATGGGAGCAGTTGAGGGTGAAGGCCTCACTGAGCTCCAGTACAGTGGTTGAAGCCACTAACACCTGTGGTCTTGAAATGGGCACTGAGCCCCGGAAATGAAAAAACGGAAATGCCTGTGAGTCATAGTCTACAACATGACTCCTCCCCCTTCTCTATTTTCCTTTCTTTCAAAATATAACAGTTCAGACTGTGCACTGAGAAATCCCTCTAGATACCCTTAGCTTAGTTCTTTCCCATAATTTATCCGCTGTTCATCTACCCACCCACCCATCCATCCCTTCTATCCATCTGTTCATCTCTGTTCGTCCATCCATCCACCCATCTATTCATTCATCCATCCATCCATTTTTCATCATCCATCTATCCACTCATCTATCCACCCACCCACCCACCTACCCACCCACCCATCTATCCATCTGTCCAAACACCTATCCATTATCTGTCTGTCCGGCCATCTATTCTTCATCTGCTCCTTTTTAATCAAGCAACTTAGAGACTAAACAACCCAGTGGTGATGAGTTCTCTCATTCCCCTCTTCTTAAATATCATTCTAAAACCACCAAGCTTTACTTAAACTGATCAAGCCTAGAAGACATTGTAGTTGGGAGAAATCTAGGTCCAGTGCTCTAGGTTTAACACTAGACTCTGTCAGTTATGTGAGCTTGGGTAACTCATTTTCTTTGTCATCAAAATGGAGAGAGACATTACCTAGCCCTCGATTATTGCAAATGTTAAGGGGACAATCCATACAAATACTCTGTCCATGTTATCTGTTTGGAAGCACTACCTTCTAATGCCTGCTCAGCCTTATGTGTTTCTTTGGGTCAAGCCTCAGTCCCAGCCTTGTCCCGCCTCCTTCCCTGCCGAGTGCTTTACCATCTACGGTGAGATTAATGGTCTTCTCCCCTGTGAAGGTGTCATCAGTGATGGAGATCTCCACTTCATAGGTTCCCTCATCCACCAGCTGCAGGTCGCTGAGAAGCAAGGAGCCATTTTCAAAGAGCCGGATGCGGTCTCGATAGTCAGGCCGCAGGGTGCCGATAACCTCTGTGCCTATTGACTGCACCACAGTCACTGGCTTGTCGCGCTTAAGCTGCCACTTCACCACAGGCTTGTCGCTGCTGGTGCTGCTGTACTGCACGGAAAGCAGGGCAGACTTCCCCACGGTGCCGTGGATCAGACGGACTGGGCTGGTGATGTTCACCCCCTCCAGAGGGACTGCAAACAGAGGCCCGTTGGGGAAGAGGGCAGTGTCAGGTCCTTAGCACCACCACCCACTTCCACCTTCAAGCCCTCTGATTTATCCTCACGCCTTCAGACCCTTAACTTCCTGCCGCGCTGGCTTCTTACCCACTGAGGCCATCTCCTCTCCAACAGAAATTCTCTGCTCCCCCTGTGACTCTCTTTCATTATAGCCATCCCAGCTCTTCGATGGCTCTGTCAATCTGGCATTTCTCCACTGTCTACCTCTTGCAGAGGATTACACCTATCCAACATCCTACATGTCTCTTTCATACAAATCTTGATTGAACATCCTGTGTGTCAAATCTCATATGGAATCAGTATGGCAGGAAATAGAGAAAGCAAGGGGAACTTAGATTACCAGAGAAGGAACAATGTGGGCTGAGACAATGCCTAGGAAGAAGATGCTTAGGACCTGAAGACAACACACGTACTTCCCAGTCACACCAGGAATCTCAAGTCCTTACTCCAGATATACCTGCATCTTACCCAAAGGACACAGTATAAACAGTTTGGCAACAGTTTGGTAGGAAGTTCAGGGAATTCACCTAAACTCCAGCCCCATTTGTATTCTCTACAGAGGAAGAGTTTGAGTCGGTAGAATAAAGAGTTTGCAACCAGCCTTGTAAGACCGGGCTCTACCACTTGCTATTGGTGTGCATTTGGTTAAGTAATGTTTCTAAACCCCATTCTTCTCGTTTATAAAAGAAAAATACTGACTTTAAACCAGGCACCAACCTGTAATCCCAACTCTTTGAAGGTAGAGGCAGGGGATAAGAAGTTCAAGGTTATTCTTGACTACACAGTGAGTTGAAGTATGAGGCCATCCGAGGATAAATAAGACTATTTCAAAAATAAAAAATAAAAATGGGAAAAAAATCTATAGGGGAAGTTGGGGAAGCAGGGATGTGCTTTCCATTTCTTCTTCTACTTGTACTAGATTGTCCAGACCAAATCAAGAGATAAGTAGACTAAAAGCTTGGTTATGGTAGTTAAAGCAAATATTTTCTGAACACATTTCATTAGTTTTAAGAGCAGGTCCTGCTATGCATGAGCTCCTCTTTCTGTAAAACAAGTAAGGAAAAACCAGTTAACTACTTTTCCACCTCTCTGGGACTCAGTTTCTTCCTTTGTGCAACGAAGTGGTCAATGATCTCTAAGAAATGTCCAACTCTCACATTCTTTCCATCATTAGCTGGTATCACTCAAACCTCAAGAGATGACGCTGCAGAAGGAGCTGCCATAGGTGTGAATATCTGAACGCCATTTGCTTATTGGAGGGACGTCCTAAGTTGAGGGAGTTAGAACAAAGACTGCTGCTTGTAAACTTTCTCTTTTGTCTTGAACTGAGGAGAGAGTCTTGCTTGTTGTCCAGGATGACCTCTGTGTCACAATCGTCTCGTCGCAACCTCCAGAGTACTGGGACGATGGAAGCATGCCCAAACACCTATCTCCTAACTATTTCTGTAGTAATTTTTGAGATAACATCTCATGTATCCAAGTCTGATTTCAAACTTGCTCAATAAACAAGACTGTTCTTCCTGCCTCCACCTCCAGAGTCCTGAGATTGTCTGCATATGTCGCCACACCCACTTTATGCAGTGCTGAGGACACTCTGAGAGCTTTATGTACTCAGGCAAGCCCTTCACCAACTGAACTACAATGCAGCCCCTCAAACATGATTTTTAAAGATTTAATTTTATTTTATGTGAATGAGTGCTTTACCTGAATATATGTATCACATGCATGTCTGATGCATAGGAAAGCCGAAGAAGGTATCAAGTCCTCTGGAACTAGAGTTAAAGAGAGAGTGACCATGTAGGTTCTGGGATGCTGGGAATTGAACCTGGGTCCCCTGCAAGAACATGTGCTCTTAACTGATGAGCCATGTCTCCAGCCTTAAAGATTTATTTATTTTCTTTTTCATATATCTGTATGTATGCATGTGTCTACATGAATGTACATTATACAGGTCTGGATGCCTATGGAGGCCAGAAGAAGATATTGGATTCCTTGGCACTGAAGTTAGAGGCTGTTGTGAACCATTTGGCTCGAGTGCTGGAAACTGAAGGTCTTTGGGGAGACCAAGAAGTAAGTGCTCTTAACTTCTGAGCCGTCTCTGTAGTCTTTTTTTGGGGGGTAGGATCCTGGCTGGCCTGGAACTTGCTATATAGACCAGGCTGACCTTGAATTCACAGAGATCTACCTGCCTCTGCCTCCCAAGTGCTGTGATTAAATGTATTAGAAATCATTCCTGACCTAATCTCAAATTTTTTTAAAACAAAAATATTTTTGTTTTCCTAAAAATCCTACATAAAGGTGGAAGTAAATGAAATATGGTCTCATCTATCTTATTTGTCTTGACAGAAGAGATAATGGGGCCTGAGTCCTCCTCCCTCCCCAGTTACATAAAGAGCTTGTAGGAATTCTTGTGGTCCTGTATATCAGACTGAAATCCAACTGAACACATCATGTCTAAAGTTACTTTCAATTTTCAGTTTATGTGATGACTTAAATAGATTTTCTTGTCTAACAACTACTTGGTCCCAATCTTGGCTAGATTTAGAAAAGCAAGCTTTCAAATTTCCCTGAGTAGGCAAAGGGGCTTTGGTATGTATAACTTGAGATGGTTCTGGGAAAAATCTTGGTGTATACTTGAAGGCCACCATGGTGATGCTCTAATATTGAGAGAGAGAGCATCTACTCACTTCTCAGGACCCACTCTGAAACTGTAGGATAAGCACATGCCAGTTATATGTGTGGAGCCACCTCAGAGGTTAGCAAATCTGAGTAAGGAAGGACTAGAGAGACGGAGCAGAGGTTAATATTGCACATTGCTCTTGCAGAGGACCAAAGTTTAGGTCCCAGCACACATATTAGGTTCACAACCACTGGTAACTGTAGTTCCAGGGGATCTGATGTCTTAACACACATGTGCACATATACACACACTTACACATAAATAAAAATAAATATTTAAAAAGTGTGAGGAACTGGAGAGATGGTTTAACAGTTAACATCACTGGTTGTTCTTTCAGAGACCCTGTGTTCAACTCCCAGAATCCACATGACAGTTTATAACTCTCTGTAACTCTAGATCTGGAGAATCTGACACCCCTACATTAATATCCATGCAGGTAAAACACAAATCAATGCACATAAAATAAAAATAATCATTAAAAAATAAAAATTTTGAATAACAGTCCTGCTATGGTTTGGATGTGGTTTGTCTCTTAAGGGTTTGTGTGTTATAGCCAAGGTGGTAGTATTAGGAGAGACTGAAACCTTTAACAGTAGAATGTGTTAGCTCATTAGGGGTACTGGAAGGAATTAAGATAGTTATTGTGGACTTTTGTGTGACTTTTTCAGAAATTAAATTGTTATAAGAGAATGAACCTAAGCAACCCCTTTGCCCAGATTCCTGTTTTACTGTGTGATCTCTCTCCTACACATTGTTTGATGCCATCTATTGTGAGCTAGTGTTATATTGTTTGGACTTTCTACCTCCAAAGCTATGAACTCAATAAACTTCCTTTCTTTATAAACTGTCCAGTCGTAGATATTTTACTATAGAAATGAAGAACAGACTAATGTAAATCTCAAATGCCAAACTTTGAGGCCTCTCATTTCTTTCTACCAGTGATAATCCCAGAAGTCAGACAAGTAGAAGATACTGTTAGGATCATGTGTGACCTGGCATGATACAATAATGAATCACCTAATTAGCTGGTGGCAGATGTCTATGCATGGAGAGGCCTCATAGGGGATGGGGCAGAAGGCAACTGCAGGCAGGAGGAGACACTTGGAAGCAGTTTTGATGTAAGACTTTAATGTTTTAATAGAGAAATATTGTTATAATAATAGATCTAGTGACAGGAAGAGGGAAGGGAGGGAGAGAAAAAGAGAAAGGGAAAAGAGAGAGAGAGAACACTCCCGAGAGAACAAGGAATTCTTAAATGGGGCTTGACATCAGAACTTTGGAGGGCTTGGCTTCAGAAGCTAAGTTACCCTTCTCTTTCCTGTAATCTCTGTTTTATCTCTCTCTCTCTCTCTCTCCCTTCCTCCCCCTGTATTATATTATCTCTTGTTCTACTGGTTTTAACTCCAAGGTGTTTTTTTTTTGTTGTTGTTTCCCCTGTAAATCTGCTTTTATTTTTACTTTTTTTAAAAAAAAAATCAATTTAGATTATATTGTGGATAAAAAACCATGGAGAAGATACAGCCTTTGACTGCCTCCTTACTTTTCTATCCCAGATGGCAGCCTTCCTTACGCTTGTAAACATGGGTATGCCCACAATCAGAAGGGATACATGTGCACTCATTGTAAGAGGATGGCGCCATCTTTCTTGGATGTTGATGACAAGAACATTTTTGCTAAGCAAGAACAGTCGCCTAGAAACTGGAAAGAATCTAAGCTTGGGTTTCATAACTTTCAGGCGACACAGAGAACTGGGACAGGAGCCAAAGCAGGACACAGAAGTGAGGAAATGGCTAACACCTCAGATCCAAAGTGGCAGTAAAAGGAAGGAGGATTGTTCAACCTGGAGAGACAGTTCCCTTAATCATTGTCTCGGAGGCATCACTATGTGGAAAGTCTCTGTTTCTACCATAGGCAAAGCAAAACAGAAGGAAATTACTACCTCTGTAAAATCTAACAAAACAATGCCCATATGTTCATAAAGGTCAGAAGCTTCTGCTCAAGGAGAATTTGACCTCCTGCGACACCCAGGAAAGGCAAACTTCAAGAATGTATTCCCACGGGGCTGTGTGATCCTTTTCTGGCTTTTCCCTTAAAGAAACCACCTTCTCCTGGTTTTCACACCTTTACAGGGCAAAGTTTTCATTTGTCCTTAAAGTCATCTTTCAAAAGCCTCAGGATGCTGAATTCATGTTATAGGGCTCTCTACACCTTACCCGTTCTCTAGTACCAGTAACTACACTTGTAATCCTTTCTATCTGAAACAGGTTCTGTTTGCTTGGGTCTCTAACCATCCTGGAAGCCCTTTCCTGGGTTTTCTCCTATTGTATGATTTCCTTCCTGAAGTATGGTGGCAAGACCCATATACAATAATCCAAGGGAAGCAAGAACTTTATGTTCTGAAAGAAAGAACATTTTGTCTTCTGCTTAATATTCTCCCTATTTACTGATAATCCTGAAGAAGGCATGGTAGATGTGCATAGGGGGAAAAAGGCAAAATTCATGGTGGCTGGATGGTGGTGTAACCATAGAGCCGCATTATGTAAGACATCACAAGACTGCTTAATTAGTAAAAATCAACTTTACCCAGGACCATCTAAAATCATTTGGGCTAATAAGGCCAAGAGAAATAATCACTGTATGTTCTTAAATTCACCATAATGATATGTCTATCACCAGCCTTACAGAATTCCCTGCTCCCGTCGTGTATCTGATGCTCTGACACATTTAAAGACTCCATGGCACAAACCCGAATGTGAGAAGCCCTCACCATCCCTGAAGCTCCATATTTGTGTACTTAGCTAAAGTTGGCTAGTATGATACTATCTGAAATCCTGAGTGATATTAGAGAAGCCTGCTCCCTTTGAGTGCACTTTCACGCTGAAATTAACTCCCTACCAATTCTTTGCTTTGTCTCATCTCTGGATTCTTTATTTGATGGCTATCAAAACCTGAAAACATTGAATTGTCAGTCTCCACAATCTGCTGTTGTTATCTCTGAGACCTCTGCTGAATTTGTCACTGGCAGCGGTCTGAGAAAATGATCCATCCTCACCACTTTTACTATGTAAGAGTACCATTTGTTGTGTGATGGTTGGGATTATTGCTTGTTGTTATCCTGTTGAGGCCTGGACCATGACTATAAAATCATTTGAAATGGCAGGTGGGGAGTGTATTCAGAAACAAAAACTGTGTAGAAGTCCCTTGAGATTCAGGCAAAGAGAAGTCAGTGTGGTGGCATTTCCGTGTCAGCTGATAAGGTCTGAAGACACCTATCTAGGGTCTCAGGCTCTAGAAGGGGGAGTGGCCAACCCTATTCATAAGGGGCTGCTGGGATCTTGGAAAGCCCTGTTTCTTGGTTCTAGATTGTTGGAGAGACTGGTTCGGCATCTATTGTCCACCGCGTAGATAATCTAGCCTATCAGGTATCTATATAAGCTGTTACCTGTATCGTGAGTGTTGGCTTATATTTTAATAAATGTTAATCTTGGATTGGTATATCTTAAGAGAATTTTTGCCATCATCTGGCTACCCGATAAAGGTAGATTGTTTTACCTACTATAAACAATTTTTAGCCAAATATATGGGCTAAGCTAAAGACAGCTTGTACTGACATAGATATTTGTATATTGATGCAAATGTAAAATTAGTTTATATGTTTGATTGAGACAATGTGTACATTGGTACAAAGTTAAATCTGAAATCGCCTTATATAACCAAAGCAACTTATACATTGATCTAAAACTAAATCTGTAACTGCTATGCAAAATTAAACCTATAACTGTTATATTTTATATATGCTTCTACCTCTGTTTAAAAATATTTGCACATTATTGTCATGTCCATTATACAATTATTACCTCTATTTAACTATACCAGACATAATATGTGATTGCACTAGTTATGATATATGCACAAGATGTTTTATATAACTCTGTTTGGATGATATATATGTATATACATGTCTAAAACACTGTTGTCACTTTACATTATATATATACCTCTGGCTAATGTTTGATAGTCATACTAAAAGTCATTGTTCAGAGATTATACACCCCTTTATAGGTAATCTAATTTTATAGTACAGGTTTTAATCCTTAGGACGATAAAAACTGCAGTCAACATTATTTAAGTTGCCATGTCACAGTCATCTCAGATACAGGTTAGAATATCCTAGATAGACAGGAGTCTTCAACCATTTCATAGACCCAGAGAAAATGGCATTTAACATTTATTATTATTTGGAATTCAGCCGTGAGAGACATGACGACTCCTGGTGTCACTGCTCCTTTCCCGAGATGGTGTTGAGCATCAAAGACACTCCTTTGGAGTTTGTCCTTTTGGCAGAGAATTGCCGGTTGGGTAAAGAACTGCCCTTACCTTGATTGCTGACAGTACACACATGAGGTCCAAGCTAGATGAACAAGATGACGGATGGAGACTGACGAAACCCGCCTGGACAAGATAAGACAGTCCCTCCAAAAATGCCCTGCTTGTAAAAAGATTTTTCAGATACCATAGGCCTGTAGCCAATATGATGGATGCTTCAACAGTGCACAAAACCATAGGTGACTGTCCAGGTAGCTGTGTTGCTGTCCTCTCCCAAATTTTGGAAGCCACTACTTTCATGTACTTCTGACTTTCAGGTGATACATTTTCCTTCTCAGGTCTTGAAGGAGTTGAAGAATAGGTATTTAAGGTTACTACCCTATTATCCCTTATCGAGGAACATTCAGATGTTGGATTTTCACTTTCCCAGATCAACATTTTTTAAGTAATTTATATACCCTACCATCTACCAACATTCTAAAAATATATGATGCACTTTATATGTGTAAGGTTTGGTTGTAGTTTGTGCCTTATCCTCTCCTAGATACTACCTCATAATAATTCCTATTGTATATAGTCTTAGTTTAAAACATTCTTAGTTAGACAAAAGGGGAGATGTGGTGGGATTCAGGTGTCAGCTGATAAGGTCAGAAGACTCCTTATCTAGGGTCCTGGGATTCTGAAGGGGAAGTGGCCAACCCTATTCATAAGGGGCTGCTGGGATCTTGGAAAGTCCTGTTTCCTGGTTCCAGATTTCTGGAGAGACCGGTTCAGCATCCATCATCCACCGCATAGATAATCCAGTCTATCAGGCATCTATATAAGCTGTTACCTGTATCGTGAGTGTTGGCTTATATTTTAATAAATATTAATCTTGGATTGGCATATTTTAAGAGAATTTCCACCATAAAGTCAGAGGCTTTTTAAAAATCTATTCTTTAACGAACATAGATAGATGTCCAAGAGTAATTTAAGTATATATTAAGAAAAATGAAAATTATCACATTTCTGGATTGAAACTATCACTATTATTAATCTCTCCATCAAAAATTTGGCCTATAAATTGACCTATAACTTAATACACTTCTATTCAAATCTCAGGAAGCTTCCTTTTTATTGTCATCAAGATAGATCATCAGACTTGCATATGATGTGTCAATTTATAACAAAACTGACCATAGTATAGCATGGTAGGGTTTGTTGTCCTTATATGAGAGGACCAATACTTTGGAATTGCTCTTGGCAAATATCTCTCAGCACACAAACCCCTTAGCCCTTCTTCAAGGTACCTCCCCTTTTAAAATAACTTTTACAGCTATCATGTCCCTCTTATTTGCTTAGCATTCCAAATTCTGAATGAGAAGCCCTGGGTTAACGATCCTCCTAGGAATGAAGACATCCTAAAGAGACACGTGCTCTCACTTTGGCTGTCATGCCTACTGAAGCAATGGTCTCCAGGGAACTGGAATTCCTCAGGAATCTTATGACAGAAGGAGGAAAAGCTGAAGTTTGGTGCCAGCCAGAGAAAGAATTCGTCTTCTAGAGGAAAAAAAAAGTGTAGTTCTGACTTGTTTAAACAGAGATGGGTCAGTAATAGGCAGCAGCACAGCATGACCAGGACTGTTCAGTTACATATATTCTTGCTTTCTGTATGAACTAAAGTACCCCAGAGATGGACTTGTAGGTTGTGGGTCACTGGACCTTTTTCTATTCCTCTTTCCAATGTGGCTACACTGAATATGCTTTCTCTGTGCTTTACTATTATTTGTCTTTTAAAAGACATTAATTTGTTCTTTGGTTAGTTGGTTGGTTGTGAGGGTCATGATCTGTGCTCTGTGACATGAGTTCTCTCCTTCCACTGTGTGTGGACCCTTAGACTGCGAGACTTGGCAACAAGGAAGGGTCTTCCCACTGAGTCATCTCGCCAGTATCTTCCTTACTCATCTTTAATTGGCCTATTGAGGATAAGTGTTTGAGCCTAGTTTGTTAGAGTTAGCAGCTGCAAAGCTCTGACTTAATGGGTAGGTCCTGTTAACTCATAGAATCATAGGATTCAGAATATCTCTGATGGCCTTTGCAACTCCTCCCTTAGTCTTTAGTTCTGTGAACTGGTCAACATAAAATGCAAACATTAAGGTGAAGTATAACTTGAAGAAACATAACATCAGTCTAACCAGTCAGTCCCAGGAGGTTGAGCTTCAATATAATGCTCCAGAGAAGAAAGAAGAAGATACACAGCTTGAATGAGAAAGATCCCTACTCAACATTGAGCCTTCCTGGCTTTCACTCTACTCCCCACTAAGGTGTGTGTGCACATGCGCTTGCAGGTGTGTTCACTTATGCAGAGACCAGGAGGGGACACTGCTCTACCACTCTCTGTCTTGTTTACTGACACAGAGTCACTGGACATGGAGCTAGGCTGGCAGTCCGAAAGCCCCAACACTCTTCCTGTCTCCTCCTTGTCTCTCTGTACTGGGTTTAACAGGCATGAACTTAACACAACAGTCTTTTTATGTGGGCCCTGAACATTTGAATTAAGGTCTTCGTGTTTATGCAACAAGTATTCTTATTTACTGAGCCATCTCCTCAGGCTCCACCTTGGAGCTTTAAGGAGGGTAAGTCCCTTAGAGCCAACTCTGACACAAACAGGGTCCTTCCCACCAGCTTCAGGTTCCAAGTGCTGACCATTGAGTGGCAGATTGCCTGGACTCCTTCTAGTAACAATCATTATAATAAATATGCTTGGACATGTAGAAGTAAGAACAAATCTTTTTCCTATGTAACTTGTTGGACAAATACCAGTTAAAGATACAATGAAAAACTAAGTGTGAAAGGGGAAACAACATTTTAAACAGAGTAGGACAACATCTGCCTGGCTTGAGAACAGATTCAGAGTTCTAAGAGGAAGAAACAAAACAATAACAAAACTGGTAACCAGCTGGGCGTGTTGATTTAGGCCTATAATCCTAGTCCTTGGGATGAGGCAGAAGGCTTGCTGTGGGTTAGAGGCCAGTCTGGGCTGCCATAGGAATTCCAGGCTAGCCTCGGCTGCAGATTGAGAGTCTGTCTCCAAAAAACAAAACAAAGACAGAAGGAAAAAGAAAACAACACGGAAAAAAAAGGCAGGCAACTCAGTAGAAGCCTTTGCAAATGATTTGGAACAAGGGCTGGAGAGAGGGCTCAGCAGTTTAGAGCACACAATGTTCTTCCAGAGGACCAGAGTTTGATTCCTGGCACCTACACTGAGTGATTCACAGTCATCTGTAAAACATGCACACATATACACACACACACTTGAAAATAATTTTTAAAATCTTTTTTAAAAAGAACAGGTACTTAAGAAAATATTGGCACAAAAATATGAGAAGAGCTCAACTTGGCTATCATGGAAATTTAAGTTTAAACAGTAATTTGATTCCATTTCATACTAATTAGGATAGGAAGATTGGGAGATGATTGGCTCATGAAGATATTAACTTTAATGGATTAATTAATCAATGGTTGGTTCTAAGAGAGCTATTAAAAGGTAGAATTGGATGGAGGAGTAAGTTGATGGGGCTATGTCTTGCTAGGACCCTTCCTGTCTGTGTCTACCTTCTGTCTGCTGTGAGTGGATATGCTCTCACATGTTCCCTAACAGTGTGGCATTCCATCATATCAATCACAGGTCCAGGAGCGGTGGAATAAAGTGACTGTGTGATAAGGAACAGTCAAGGGCACTTTATGTTCTATATTATAAGAACATACTCGTAGTGTGTATACTGACAATCAGATTCTGCGTGTATACTCCGTAACTCGGATAATCATGTGGGAGGAATGTGAGACCCAGTGGCCTTAGGCCTGTGTTACTCCCCCACTACAGGAAGATGGATGATGATGAGAAAAAAGTGCAGGAAGAAATAAGAAGGAAAACACGGACATCATGCATTAAAAAGATAAGGCTTGACCACCTGACCAGAGGGAATGATTAATTGCCCTTGTTCTAAGTCCCTATACAATGGGCGAGTTATCGATGATCTGAGTAAAGGAATGATAATACCCTGGCTCCCTAGATTGCTGGCTCTCTGAATAAGTGTTGTTTAAAGATTCACTATCTGCTTCTGGCTATTGGCTTTTGTAGTAACAGGCAACACAAACTGTCTTGGTGAGTACAAAGCCAAAATAAACATAACTAAGACATAAAAGTGGAATGGAGAAAGATTTATTACCTGAAGCAGGGAAGGGAAACATAGGGTTTATTTCCAAAGCAATGCCCTCCTTGAACAAATGAAGAGATTTCATTCGAGGAGCCTATGCATACTCATATGGAGGTGAATCCAACCCCAAGCTTTATCACTTGGTGAGTATACCCCTGGGCATGCTCAATATGATATTGAGAATGAATTTAGAAGAGTCAAGTAATGGCAGGAATATGCCCAGCTTGTACCATAAAGTTTATGCGGAAGATGAAGGCTCTTTGAAGGTACAGTAATACAGGAGTCTGCGCTGAAGGTGTCTGCCTCGGTGGCTAACATAGCAGCTGAAATACTTGGATGACTGTGAGGAAATAGCATGATTTATTTCATTTTTTGAGATAAGGTCTTACTATGTAGCCCTGGCTGACCTGGAATTTGCTATGTAACTAGGCTGACCTCGAACTCACATAAAATACTAGATGTGATGGCTCATACCGCTAATCCCAGAACTCAGGGGGCTGAGGAATGAGGATTGCCTTAAATTCAAGGTTAACATGGACCATAGTGTCAGATTGTTCTAATATCTACCAGCTCCTCCAAATTCAGCACAGAAACCCGGCGAATCCAGAGAATTAAACCTCCAAAGTTTGGATTTATGTCTCTTAATATTTTTATCTGTAACACCTTAGTCTCTGCATAAGCCTTATTTGAATATTCTGAAAATTGTGCTATGGTGAGTTTAAGAAGGCTGAATTTAGCCTGATTTAGAGTCAGCCAGATGGTTTGGTGGTACTTGTCACCAATCCTGATACCTGGGACCTACAAAGTGAAAAGAGAGAACCAACTCCTGGGACTTGTCTTCTGACCTCTGTAGTTATGTGTCATAACTTCCACAAAATAAGCAAATAAATGTGAAAACAAAGGAGGGGCAGGCTGTGTCAGAGAAAGCCCAATTTGTGAACATCAGAGTCTGAATTTTATGCGTATAAGGGTTTTGCCTATATGTACAAATACGCATAACAAGTGTGCAGTGCCTGCAGGGGTCAGAAGAAGCCATTGTATCCTCTGAAATGGGAATTGTGAATGGTTGCGAACCACCAGGTGGGCTCTGGGAATCAAACCTAGGTTTTCTACAAGAGCAGTGGGCGGCATTCTTAACTGAGCCATCTCTCCAATCCGTGCAATGCCAATCTTACTTAATACTACATTTCCCAGCTTCCACTGCAGTTAGGCATGACCATGTGACAAGTTCTAGCCAACAGAACTAGTGGAACCCTCCCTTACATGTTTCTTCGCTGTGTTTGTTAAGGATTTTTGTTGTTGTTTAAATTTTCTCTTTGGCCAGGCATTGATCAAGGCCTTTAATTTCAGCTGTCAGGAGGCAGAGACTGACAGATGTCTGTGAATTTGAGGCCAGTCTGGTTTATTTAGCAAGTTCCAGACCAGCCAGGGCTACAGAGTAAGAAGACCTTGTCTCAAACAAACAAAAAAATTCTCTACCTCTCTATGCAACATCCTCCTTCATCTCTGGGCCTTAGTTTACCACTTCATTGTACTGACACATAATTAATGCCAAGTACTTAAAATTTGAACTTTATCTACTAAAGAAGCCGACATTTTCCTATACAGCAAAGATGGCAGAGATTTATTACAGACTCTGCACTTTTATTGCCCATTACAATGGCAGTACAGCAGCCTATGGCCCAACATCTAGCTCTCATAGATTATAACTAATATTGTTTGTTTGTGACAAGATCTCATTTAGCCCAGCCTGGACTCAAACTCACTATGTAGACAAAGATAACATTCAACTACTGATCCTCTTTCTACTACCTCTCAAGTGCTAAGACTACAGGCATGTACCACCATGCCTGGCTCATAACTAATATCTTACTAACATAATTTATAACCAGAAAATAGCTTTGCTGTGGGCTGAAGTACATCTTAAATGCACATACTGAAAGTCCCCCTAATTCTTATCTGCAAGCCCCACATCTCACAATCCAACTTCTTTTGGCAATGGGGGTCTTTGCAGAGCCAGAGAGTTAAGATGAGGTCATACTGGAATAGGGTGGATCCAGTTCCACACACGTCCTGGTAAAATGGGGACATCTGAACACAGACACGCAAACAGGAAAACGCCACCTGAAGTCTGGAATTTTGCTGCTACAAGCCAAAGAGGCCTGGGACAGGTCTATCCTCAATGCTCTCAGCGGAAGAGTGGCACCATCAATGCCTTAATCTGTAGCATCTGCCTTTCAGAACTGCAAAGACAACGGCTTCCTGCTCCCTAACCCACCTACTTTCTGTTTTCAGTTCAGAAGAATGACATAGGATTCCATTCTATTCTGTATTGCCTCGCTTCCCCTTCAATGCTGCATGGCAGACCAAAAGATCAAAAAGCATATCTGATCCTGCCAGTTCTCAGATTAAAGACCACTCAATTTTCCCGGCCCACCACTTATAGACTATCTCCCATTCTCTGAGAAAGGTTTACGAGGCTTTTGCTGAACTCAATTCATACTTTTCTCTCAGCAATGCTGAACTTCTGGGCTCCGCCTAAACACATGAGACTATTTCAAGCTCTTGACCTTTGTCCTTTTTCCAACAATAATCTCCCTCATGCTCCTACCTATTTTTCTCATCCTCTCTAAGATTCCGTGTAAACATTCTTTCTACAAGGAAACATTCCCTGATTCCCGCCCACCCACATCCTGCCCCACCAGGAACCACTTCCTGGATGGAAGCAGGTGACTTTTTTTTTCTTTTTTCTGATTCCTGCTTTTTGTTAAAATGATCTCTACACTTGCTTGCCACACTAAAATGTGCATTTCTTGGCTCCCTGTAATTGTGTGTGTGTGTGTGTGTGTGTGTGTGTGTGTGTGTGTGTGCACATAAACACATCTGTAGTATTTAAAATAAGATCAGTTTCCCACAGAGTTGATAAGGGACATTGCAAGAGGTTCGTGTCTACGGCTTGGAGTGAATTATGAAGAGCATGGATTACTATCCTAAACCAGGAGACTCATTATCTACAAAGCTTCTTTTATCTTTCAAGCCGTTTGACACTCGGAGAAGGCAGAGCGGAGGTTTGGAAGGATCAAAAGCAGGATTTCCCCTCCTCTCACCAAGAGCTCACATAAGCCTTTAAAAAGAATGCTGGACAGGCCCACGCCAACAAGTCATCCCATAAGAAGTGGCAAGATGCCTTCCGTCTAATGTACTGAACGCTGTGGGCGCTCCAAAGTCATGCAGTCTTTGGGGGAGGGGGCCAGGGGCCAGGGGCCAGGCGGGAGGCACAGGGAACGAAGATACATTCAACACTGATTCCTTAATTCACTGAGATGCTTCCCACAGCCACTGAGCTCTCTCCCCTCCTCCAGCCCGAAGGCATTCAGCCTCTGTTCTCCCTCTCTCTCTTTGTCAGAATGCCCCAACTTCTTTTCTCCAGACCCTTCTGGTCTCCTACCTGGCTGGATGAGAAGCAGGTAGACAAAAGGAGCGAGGCGCAAAGCCCTGGAGGCTCTGGACAGGGCTCCCCTTTCTCTCTTCATTTTGGGTGGCGTTCTCCAGCTCTGGTGCAGACAATTAGCATGATTTTCTCCACTCCGGGCACGTCCCTTTGTACCACTCGGAGTTTCTCTGCCCGGGCACAACTCTGCCAACTTCCCTCTGAATACACAGAGCTCTGTGTGTTGCTGGCCTTGTTCTCTCCACTTGCTTCGCTCAGATCTAGCATTTTCTAGTTTCCAAGCCCTTCGCCCGCTTAGTTTGGACAGGGGTATCTCTGTGGCATGATGATCTCCGTTGCATGTTCCACCGTACTGGGCTCTGGTGGTCCAGCGGTTCTTCGCTTGTCTTCAGTAAGCCCCACTCCCAAGGCAGTGTACACCCAGGCTCAGTGTCCCAACCTACATGGCTCCACCTCACACGCCTCCTTCCGCTCAGGACAGACTTCTAACAAGGGAGAAAAGGTGGCGGGAATGTGTCTGCGTGTGTGTGTGTGTGTGTGTGTGTGTGTGTGTGTGTGTGTGTGTGTGTGTGTGCACGTATGTATGTGTGTGTGCATGTATGTGTGTGTGTGCATGTGTGTGTGTGTATGTGTGTGGAGGGAGCTTTTGGATATCGCAGGAAATGAGAGACCTCAAAGAATTGAAGTGGAAAACCCTGTTTTACTCCAAGGGAAGAGGTTGGAAAAGAGCTTAAATTCTGTTACTTTCACACATGTCCTAGTTTCACACATCACAGGTTCAGGTAGACGCTGGGAATGTCTTTCCAGAAGTAACCCCATCATTCCCATATGTTCAACCAGTGTTCTGGAACATGTTAGAGCAAAGACGAGGGTAATGCTCCACAATACAGTACCCTGGGGTTCTGCTATCAGCCTTGTGTGTTCTCTCTCGTGTCTCTCAAGTCTGTGCATTCACTCCATTCATGGCTCTGTCTTCTCATAAGATGCTTTGTTACTCTGTGATAATGAGACAGACTCAATATCTTTGGACCCTTGATTTTTACCTCTATAGAATGGCTAAAACAATAGCCTCCTTGGAGGAATGTTGGGATGATGGGATGGAATGCTCAGCAGGTGCTTTATTAGGGAGAAAGCATTTAAGGCTGAACATGGCTGCCGCAAATCCCAGTACTAAGGAGGCAGAGTCAGGAAGGTTGTGAGTTTAAAATCAACCTAAGGTTCACAGTGATACCCTGTTTCAAAAAACCAAAACAGAAGTAGTGATGCATGTCTGTGATCCTGCACTTGGAGGATTGAATACTTAGATAGCTGTGAGTTTGAGACAAGTTTGAGCTACATCATGATTTCCAGGAGGGGCTGGGCTACAATGTGAAACCCCATCTCAAAAAAAAAAAAAAAAAAAAACCCACAAAAAACCAACAAAAAACAAAAAAACAAAACAGAATGAAACAGAAACCCAAATCAACCAACACAACAAAGCAAAACACCAAAAAGACATTTCATTTTTGTTTTATTTTTCTTAGTTATAGGTGAATGTATTTCATCTTAAAACTAGTCTATGTTGATAGACTTAAACTTTGAGGACCAGCCAACACCATCTTCCCTTTTCACTTCTTTTTATGATTAAAGTGTATAAATTAAGATATAATTCATATATCAGGACTTTTACCTTTAGTATGTACAGTTCAGTGGCTTTAGTGTTTCCCATCAGGTTCTGGGGAGACAATCACAATTCTAGTTAGTTCTCTCCAATAAGACTCATCTCTCAGCTGCCGCTCCCTATACTCCTTCTCTCCAGCCCCATTAACTACTGATCTCTCTGTCTATGCGGACTTGCCTATTGTGGATATGCTGCTACACAAATGACACCATAGCGACCACATCCATTTCTAACGTTTTATGGAATTCCCAAACTGTTTTCCAAAGAAACAAAATCATTTGTATTCTCACTGGCAATTCACAGGTGGCACTGCAAGTCCCGTCCCACATTTTTGTTTGTCTTTATTCTAGACAGGGTCTTATGTGTCCAAGGTTGGCTTCCAACTTTCTATGTAGTTGAGGATGACTAATCTCTTCCTGCTAGCTTGTCTCACGTGTTGGAATTCCAAGTGTGCCTCACTATGCTCTTTTCTATCAGCCCTCTCCCTTTTAAAAAAGCAATTTTTAAAAAAATTTCTTGACTATTTCATACATGTATATAGTGTATTTTGTTCATTTCCACCCCACATTACCTTCTCCTATTCCCTCCCAGTTCTGCTGGGAACACCTTCCCAATGAGGCTTCTTGCTGATTTCTTAGATGGCCAAGCAAGGAGGCAAAGTTTATTGGCTACAAAAGAAATAGGGAGGGAACTGGAAAATAAATAAGTTACTCTTTTATTCATTTATATTTTTTTCCTCTGTTTTTGTGGCCCACTATGTTTAATTAGGGGTGTTTGTATGAGTATGAGTGTAGGGTTTCTTATTGGAGCATGGAAAACCTCCCAGTGGTTACATCATTAAAAAAAAAAAATAGTGGATTTATGATGTTACATTGTAAATAATTGTCCCACCCACTGGTTTAATAAAAAGCACTGATTGGCCAAAGGCAGACAGGAAGTGTGGGCAGGGCTACCAGACTAAGGAAACTCTGAGAACAGGAAGAACAGAGCAGAAATGCCATAGAGACGCCAGAGTTGCTAGACAAGCCAGAAGATGCAGAGGACTATACTGCTCTGAGAAAAGGTACCGGGCCCAGATAAGAGTCATGGGCTAGTTTAGGGTAAAGAGTTAGCAAGTTATATGCATGGGCCTTAGGCCAATCAGCCTAAAATTAATGTAAGCGCCTGTGTGTCTCTGCAGGTCTGTGGGTCCCAACCTTGAGGCTAGGCCCAACAGTCTGGGTCATAAACCTCAATACTACAAAAAATGACTCTTCCCTCAGCAACCATTAACTATCTAACTCTTAAGGAAGAGGTGAGGCCTCATAAGTCCTTCTTCCATAGCTTTTCACATTAAAAAAAAAAATTATAATTTGTCTCCCGGTTGTGGTGGCCCACACCTTTAGTCCAAGCCCTCTGGAGGCAGAGGCAGGTGGATCTCTGAGTTTGAGGCCAGCCTATTCTACAGAGTGCCCTCCAGGACAACCAGGACTGTTACACAGAGAAACTCTGTCTCAAAAAAAGAAACAAAACAAAAATTATAATTTGTTTATTTGTGTGTATTTATTTGTGAGTTGATTCTCTCCTCCCATGTGGGTCCCAGGTATTGAATCCAGGTTATCAGG
This sequence comes from Phyllotis vaccarum, assembly GCA_033318265.1. Classification (NCBI taxonomy): domain Eukaryota; kingdom Metazoa; phylum Chordata; class Mammalia; order Rodentia; family Cricetidae; genus Phyllotis; species Phyllotis vaccarum. The sequence continues at coordinate 93,430,123 of JARWLC010000012.1, forward strand.
CTTGGGGACAGGTACCTTTACTCGCTGAGCTGTCTCAACAGTCACTGTAGCCTCCCTCCTTTTAAAAGCTGCCTTTTTTTCCCTTTTTTTTTTCCCCCTCATTCACTCAGGGCTCCCTGTATCTCTGTAAGACCAAAGTTCTCAACCTCCTGTATTCTTATTTTATTTTTTGAGAGAAGGTCTCATTATAGCCTTGAATTCCTGATTCTACGCCCTCCATCTCCCAAATGCTAGGATTTCAGGCACATATTGCCATAGCTGGCTTCACAACTTCCCATCAGTAACTTTTATCCCTGGTCTTAGTTTTGTAAGCATAGCAACTGTCTCTCCCTATGTATTTTACAACCCAGACCAAGCCCAGCAAGGCTAGTTTTCTAACACTGAAGCACCGTTATGTTACACATCTAAGCCAGGGAGGGTATCCTGTTGGAACTCCAGGTAATGTTCTGAAATCTGTAAATATTGTTTTCCCTTTTTAAAATTTCTGAGTCTGTGACTTTCCTGTAGACAACTCAAGGCACTTGTTTGCTTCGGGAAAGCTATTGTTTCAGCAGACAAGCAGAGCAGAAGGGAAAGTCAGTTTTTAGTTCTTGGCATTTAAATTTGCATTTTAAAGTTAGTAAGAAGCTGAAAAGCTTAATAGCTAGTCTATGTAAAGGACAAATGAGCATTATAATATCTTTTATCTATCCTTCTGACATATCACAGAGCATCCTGTAGATTAAGTAACAGTTATTATTTATTTTTTAATGCTTTAGAGGAATCACTTTTGTTCGTGAAGGCTTGAGAGTTCCTGAGTAGGAAAAAGGAAATGTAACGTTCAGGAAACAGAATGTCTGATGTCTGGTCTTTTTAGTCTGAAGTACTGTGAAATATAAATTGACTGAGGGGAAATTAAAAGGGATTTAAATACTCAGCACTCTGGCAATGAAGCTTAGGGTCTTGACAGCTGCACAGAATCTGCAAGTACTGCAGAATGTCCATAAGCCCATGGAAGACTCGGGGTACTAAGAGGCAGAGAACAGGCAGAAGGCTGAAGGCACACAGGTGCCCCTGTTTATAGGAAGTCTGCTCCCTGAGAAGATGAGGCGGGTCAACTGCTGTGGTAGGAGTCAGAAAGTAGCTCTGTACACCAACAAAGGGAATCTCAGAATAGCACATGAAGACACCGAAACTACCTGCCTTTTGCTGTATGTCCTCAGCAGCAAACACCTGCATGTATTCTGCTCATTCTAATCCTTCCTAGAGAGGACCTGGGGTTTGCGGAAGACAGCCTGAGTGTATAAGTGTCCAAATGACTGAACTACTGGAGGACCTTAACAAGCAGAGCTCAGGAGGACAGTGAGTTTCCTGTTACCCTGAAAGTCAGAGGCTCAGCAGATCACAGCAACTACAAACACGGGTACTGCCTTGCCTTCATCTGTCTCAGTGAACAGTGCATAATTTTGCAATCCTGTTTTGGGTGGTTTTGAGAAGTGCAGACTGGTAGAAGCTTATAACTGTTTGCTTATATGCCTTTCTCTTATAATAAATATAGGCTCTTTAATTTAAAGGACTGTGTTTATGTCATCTGTCTTTGCTTACCCTGTCATCCTTCCGTGTACTTTGGGATCTCCCTCTGGGTGTATTTATTTCATTTCTTTTCAGGGGGGAGGGTGGGAGGGGTTCTGACTCCCCACCTCTGCAGCTCAGGCATGCTGCTGTCCTCACAATTATGCAGTTGGCTCCAACAGAGGTCCTGCAGCTCAGAACAGAGCCCTCTCCCTCCCATCTACCTACCATGCACTTAATCACAGCTGCAATTCTGGAGTAATGTGCTCTGAACCAAGGGAAGGGGGAAGCTAGTAGTTTTAACCGAGTCACCATCCTAAGTAAGCCTCTTCATGACCTGGAGAAAACAAACAGGAAAGCAGGATGGGGAATTGGAAAGGTGTGTCCTGTCTTCCAAGTGCTGAAGGACTTAACAGGTCTGGAGGGCAAATCCAGAACAGTGAACTCCCCTGCAGCAGCAAGATAGGCCTTTGTTCCACTTCTTCATTTCCCAGTGAAGGACATCAAGGGGCAGAGAGACTCACTAACTTGTCAGTTAGAGCATTATTGACTGGTGGACCAAGACTCCTGAGCTACCACAAACAAACGAACTAATAAAAGAAAAAGGCCTGAGATGTAGCCCAGTGCTACAGCACTCACCTAGTATGTGTGCAAGGCCCTGGCTTCAATTCCTGGTATTGCAAAACAACAGTAGTAAATACACTATAAGAGGCAGAGTGTGCTAGGAATGTAATCATAGCACCTAGGAGGCAGAGGAAGGAGGATTGCCATAAACTCAAGGCCAGCCTGGTCTGCAAAGTGAGTTCCAAGCTAGCCCTACAGAGCCCTACAGACAAATCTCGAAGTTAGAGAGACATGAAAACTGGAGAGGAGCTGGTTGGGAAGATTCACTGGAAGGGATTTCAGTGAATGATACGAAGAAAATAGGCCATATATATTAATTAAAACATTTTACAAACCCATTATATACATAAAACTTACATAAAAATAAAATTAGCGACAAAAAAAAAGATAAGGTACACACGGTGTGCAAAAACATACCTTTTGTTTTTAATCAATTCTAGCCTTCGATTGCCCAGTGTTCTCGCTCACTGGCCTCTTCCTGGTCTCTGGGCTCCATGAAAGGTGAGAACAGGGCCAGAGGTTTCCAGTTACCCTTTGTGACAATATTGCGTCACTGGTGACTTTATATTTAGCCCTCTCCCCTTCTCCTCTTCATTCACTTCCTGTTATTATTTGAATCACATCTGTCTCCTTCACTGAACTGTAAATACTCTTCGGCATATTAGTGGAACAAAACAAAACCCAGCTCTTCCACAAATGCCACCAAAACTTCCCCGTGAAAGGGAATTTTCTTTAGCAAAAACATTAACTAAATTCTGCATGGTGGGGGAGCAGAAGCAAGGCCTTGAGTACAGTCTAGGAATAAAAAGACCACTCACTACTTTGCATTAGAAATAAACGTGGGGGGTGGGAGAGATGGCTCAGTGGTTTAGAGCATTGGCTGCTCTTCCAGGGGACCGGGGTTCAATCCCCAGCACCCACCACAAGGCAGCTGACACCTTTCTGTAACATTCTCACATAGACATGCATGCAGGCAAAACACTAATACACGTAAAATAGGAATAAATAATTTAAAATGTTTTCAGAAAAAGTGAACTTGTGGGTGGAAAAGAGGAGAAAGAAAAAACATGAGGCCAGGAGAGGAGATAAGAGAGTAACAGCTTTGAGAACAGCTTGGGGTACAGTTAATGCTCCACTCATCCCCCACCTGCTTTCTTTGAGACCTTCAGAAAAATCAATCCCACTCACATTCTTAAAATTTATCCCACTCACATTCTTTTAAAAATATATTTTTACCAGTTCTTTGAGAATTCCATACAATTGGGTCTTGGTCAAATTCACTCCAGCTCCCTTTTAAACCCCCCCCCCCCCATCCAGTCATACTGCATTTACATTCTATGTGTGTAGCAAGCATAAGGCCTTGGGTTTGATTTCCAGCTCTATTCCTTTCTTCCTCAACAACAGAACAGACTCACCACAGTAATAAGTCAGACAGTCACTTGATTAAGTCACACCAATTAGAGAGAGAGAGAGAGAGAGAGAGAGAGAGAGAGAGAGAGAGAGAGAGAGAGAGAGAGATTGTCTTGCTTACTTTAAAGAAGTACACTGCTTGGTTGTGAGGGTCACATCGTAAGGCACTATGCCACCTTTAGGAGCCATCAACAGCCAGCAAAGGAGCAGGGGCCTCATTCCTAAACCCACAGGAACCTATGAGCCTGGAAGAGGACTGAACTCCAGCTAGGAACACGGAATAAGAGGTTGACACATGCTGGAGTATGAGGCACAGAAGTAAAGGCAGTAGATGAAAGGAGACAGCCTCTCAAGCAAACTCCAGTCATGGACAACTAGCGTTGAGGGCTGCAGCTGCGGGCCAGAGGAAGTTACCCAGACTTCTAAACTGCCCCCCTTCTATGGAAGCATTCCAACCAAACCTTCTCCCTCTAACTCCCTGTGTGTGTGTGTGTGGGGGGGGGTCTGCTCACCCCATTCTGTCACTCTACTTGCAGTTATTAATCCAATTCTCCCAGCACCTACTTTAGATAGAGATTATAATAACCATCTTACAAACAAAACTTAAACTTCCAAAAGGTTAGCAATTTGCTAAAATAGTGCAGCTACTACAGATTGAACCAAAGACTCCAGGTTGATGACCAGGAAAAGCTGGGCCTTTCTTTACACTAATGCCCCAACTTTTTTAGGAAGTCTTCTTTCCATAGACTTGAACCTCAGCTTTAGCCCTGCCTTTTATCACCAGCCCCTTTGACTAAGCTCAGGATTCGAGGTGGCCCTTTATGCCCTTGTGCCCCTCCCCACTATTACCAAAAGTATTTTGGGTTTTGATTTGTAAGCCTGTGCACAAACAATGCTGTAGCTGCTGCTCCCCCCAGTTCACTTCGATGTGATGGAGAGAGGCTACAGGGCAAACAGCCGCCAGCAGATTTGTAGAGCTGTGAAGCGTTTCCTGGGAAACAAGGAATTTGTGTGCAGCTTTGTTTCAGAGGTGGCAGGGCTGGACCTGGCCGGCAACTTCTGAACAAGAGGCAGATTAACTAGCTCCCTCAGTGCACAACAAGCTTTTTGAAGCTTGAACAGTGAGGAATGGCCCTCTCCAAGGACATCCCCTGCCCCCCTCTTTCTAAAGTTTCCTCAGGTGGCCTTACTCCGAGTGGCCCTGAGAAATATCAAAAAGAAAGTGGAAAAATTCAGAAGACATTCTCCTCTTTCCTAGGTCCTTCACCCTGAGCAGTGGCTTTGCTGCCTGGATATTTTTCTATATATGACAAGAGAAAAAAGGTTTCTGTGGAGATTGCCACAGTGTACCTTCAAAAATTGCAGGGTTCGTTAGGAGAAAGATCCTGGGGCGACCCAGGAGCCCTGAGTAAATTTCGAGAGGCTGAGAGGAGGTGCTCTCATTTTTGTCCTGTAAGCTGAAAACACATCAAAGCCTTTTGTGCTGAGAGTAAATATTTGATTTCTGAATAGAAATCTCGCCCCCTCAGAAACCCAGAGGAACTCAGGCTTGTGGCTATGGTTGCTAAACGTGCCCTATTCAGCAGCTCTCCAGAAGGACAAAGGAAAGAAATTAATTGGCCTTAAAGAGTTGGAGAGAGCCAGCCAGCTTTTGCTGACCTACTTAAGATGTGAGGACATTCTAGGGAGCATCTTTGGAGCTCCGCTCTTGTAAAGGCATTGGTGTTGGCTATAAACAGGCTGGGAAATCATAGGGAAGCCACAGATGATGCTCGTCTCCTCAAAAGCACCATTCTCTCCCTCCTCTGAGGTCCTCAGATGGTGTCCACCCACCAACAGCATCCCAGGCAAGGATTCATTCTCACCCCCCTCCTCACCCGCCTCCCAAAGAGGGAGGCACGGAAATGAAAATCAGCTGGCCAGCATCCAATAATTGCCTGCTGTGTGAAGAGAACTCTATGTCCTAAACGTTAAGAATGGTGGACCATTGGGGGGTGGGGCACATTCAAAAGCAATAGCTGGCCTGGGGCTGGAGCTCAGTGGGAGAGCATGTGCTTAGCATGCACAAGGCCTGGGATCAGTCCCAGCTCCAAAAATTGAAACAAGTAGTAGTTGGCCCTATCCCTATTTAGGAGTTTAAATATAGTTGGGGAAGCTGCATCTAAACTTCCAGTGGGTATTAGATTATTGGGAGTACATTTGAATTGCCCTTTACAAATTATTTTAAGTATTATTTTTAAAATAGGATCTCCTTTAGTAGGTTTGTTTTCAAACTCACTTTGTAGCTGAGAAAGATCCTCAACTTCTTGATTACACCCCCACACACACACCTTCTGGGAGCTAGGATTATGGCTGTTTCCTGGTTTTATGTGAGGCTGGGAAGCAAATCCATGACTTTATGCATGCCAAGGCGAGCATTCTAGCAACTATCCTCAACCAGGTCCCAAAGTAATGGTGTGTAAAAAGACACAGGGCTTTTAGGGAGCACAAAGATGACTCAGCAGTTAAGAACACTTCCCATCAGTCCAGAGGACGGGAATTTGGTTCCCAGCACCCACACTGGGTTGCTCACTACCTCCTGTAACTCTAGCTCTAGCTAATTCAACATCTTCTTCTGACTTACACACACAATTTAAATTTAAATTTTTTTAAATCTCAAAATAAAAATTTGAAAAGAAGGAGGGCTCTGAGACAGGATGTGGGACAAGAAAAAAAGAGGGTTAATAGAACCCTAACAAATAAAACTTAACCCCCCATAAATAACAAACCACCCCTAATGGTGGGGCTTGGGACACTAAGGGATTTGTTATATAGGGTCAAAGTAGAGAAAAATAAGGTAGATCCCTACTAAACTGGTAGGAGAGTTGATTTCAAAGACAGTCCCAAATAAGTGTGGCAACCCTTAAAGGATTTGGTTTTGCTTACCTTATAGATCCTTGCCACAGTCAGGCTGGACTATCTGGAAACTCAGAAGTGTGACCTGTGAAGAACCTTTGCTTGGCTGGGCCTAGTGGTGTACACCTTTGATCCAGCACTGGAAGGCAGAGGCAGGAAGAGCTTTGTGGTCCCGAGACCAGCATGGTTTATGTAGTGAGTTCAAGGACAGGCAGAGCTGCATAACTAGACCCTATCTCAAAACAAAAACAACATAAGGTCATCAATGATAGAAGTTCATACTGAACTATTAGCAGAGGGGACGGGACATATGGGGGTGGTTTCCTGTGTTTTATAACAAAATTAGGGTGGGGGCAGCATTTTTATCATGACAATCTATGGCGGGATTAAGGTGTCTAAGGTGTCAGCCGATAAGGTCAGAAGACACTTCCGGGACCCTGGAGGGGGTGTGGCCAAGCCCATTGATAAGTGGCTGCTGGGACATGAGGAGCTCTCTTCCTGGTTCCTGGCTGCTGGCTGCTGGACAGACAGAATCGGAATCCATCGTCCTTCCATCGCGCGTCCATCGCTCATCCATTGCTTGGATACGCCAGTCCTTGTTCAGGTGCCACCATAAGCTGTTACTAATATTGTGAGTGTTAATTTATATTCTAATAAATATTAATTTTGGACTGGCGCCTTGAAAGTAAAACTCCGACTACAACAATCATTTGCTATAAGTGTCACTTCATTTCCCAAACTTCCTTAAACTTTTTGATGGGGCCATAGTTTCAAGATGCTCTACAATACCAATACAATTCACTATAACTTCCTGAACTAGTGGGAAGGTTCTTTACTGATAGTGTCAAATAAGGTAGAGGTTAGTGCTATGTGACTAATAGGGTTTAGAAAATAAAGATAAATTTCATTGAATTAATTAACTTATGTTAACGAGAATGGGTCTTGCTGTATAGTTCAGGGCTGGCCTTGAACTCATTATGTAACTTAGGCTGATTTCAACTTAAGGTATGTTTCTTGATTCAGCTTTCTGAGTGCTGGGATTACATTGGGCTGTAATTTTAAGTAATTTAAATTTAGATAGTCAGGGCTGAAGAGAAGGCTTGTAAGTGGGTAAGAACCCACTCATGCTGCTCTTCCAGAGGACCTGAATTCAGCTTCCAGCACTCGTCTTGGGTGTCTAATAACTTCCAGTAACTCCAGCTCTAGAGGATCTGAAGCCTTCCTGTTCTTCCACAGGCATCTGAACACATGTTGAATACATATATTCACACAGACACATGGGTATGTAAATAAGAATAAACCTACATTTGGGTAGACACATGCCGATAGTGCTTAGCACATAAGACAGTACAGCATTTATCTAAAGAAAAGTCTCTTTGGGGAGCTGGAGAACAAACAGATAGCTGGGCAATGGTGGTTCAAGCCTTTAATACCAGAACTCAAGAGGCAGAGGCAGGCAGATCCTTGAGTTTGAGGCCAGCCTGGGCTACAGACAAGGCAGAGACAACCATGGAAACTCTGTCTCGAAAAGCCAAACCAACCAACCAACTAACCAACCAACCAAACAAACAAACAAACAAACAAACAAACAACAAAAAGAAAGAAAAAAAAAGGAAAGAAAGAAGAAAAGGAAAATGAACAAATAAACAACTATAATATACCACCCAAATAAAACAAAACCACACCCTGCCCAGAGACTGTGGTTGGCCTAGTTTTGCTCAGAGGCACCACTCTGGATCAAGCCCTGCAGGGAGGAGAATGGAAGACTATCTTAAGGTGGTCCATGTGTCTAACTCAGTCATAGGTGGACACAGTATAAGAAGAGATAGGGAAAGAGAAACCTGATAGGAAAGTGAAAGTCTAAAGATTTTATGGCCTCTATCTTCTTGATAAGAATAACATTGCTAAATATTTGTTGAATACTCTATGGAGAGAAAAAGGGTAAGCAAGAAGGAGTAAGTATGGACAGGGATGGGAGAGAACAATAAAGAAGAGAATATGAGGAGAAACAACCTACATTAAAGGCCTTTGGAAAAACCATATGGAAACTTACTTTTGTAGAAGCTTCCTAAAAATATATACATATATGAAAGGAAATCTAAATAGAGTCACCACATAATGGGGGAGACAATGCCCCAACTAAACATCTTATGCAACCAAGTAAAACATCCAGTGCCAGGGATGGGCTACATCTTATTGAGTTGTTGGCTAACGGGGTCCCACAGAACCCCAAAATATGACAGGCTATTGCCAAGGTTACTGGTTGCTCTCCACAACCTTAAGGTAAAGCCTTATTGCTGAAGACGACATATATTTATGTCATTGAACACGGAGAAGTTGAGCTGGTGCCTAACTAGAAGCTTCACACTTATTGACTAGTGTTCAAGGTGCTAGAGATACTCTACACACCACCAAAGTGAAAAGGTAAATATATCACACAGCAAGAAATCCTGAGACTTACAACAGCAACCTGCCCGTAAGCTCTACTGGTACTTTAATGGCACAAATGTTATGGAGTAACCAACCAATTTTTTGTTTGTTTGTTTGCTTAAGTCAGGGTCTTACTACATAGTCTTGACTGTCCTGGAGCTCAGTACCAGAGCAGGTGACCTTAAACTTACATAGATTCCTTTCTTTCTGCCTCCCAAGTGCTGGGATTTAAAGGCCCATTGCATGAGATGAAACCCATACCTGACACTGTTAAATTGGCCAAGAACTTGAAAATTAGATGGGTATTGGTCTACGGGAAAACCTAAGACTGTTACTCTGCTAAAGGAATATGACAATAAAATGACTCCTAATGACATATTGCTATATCCATAGAGCAGTGCCTCATCAGAGAAGCTTCTTTATGCAGCAGGCGGTAATTAACACAGAGATCCACAATTGGACAACGTGCAAAGTGTGAAAGATTTTGAAGTCCTCAGTCATAAATGAGATGTCTTTACCAAAGCCCTCCCCTCAGAGCTCAGGAATCTCTGCGGACGAGGATGCATAAAGATTGTAAGAGATTGAGGTGGAGATGAATCCAAGGAAACAGTGTATTTGAGACAAAACGGGACTGATGCACATATCAACTCAGAGAGACACTAGCAGCACATCGAAGACCTGCACAAGTTCAAGTGAGATGGGGTCCTGTTACAATGTAGTTTTTTGGTTCCAGACGGCCAGAGGCCCAGACCCACAGACCTGCCCCGCCAGACCCCTTAGCCGCCCGCCACTGCCCAGACCCCAAAAATGATTCAGACTCTTATATTAATTTCATGCTGTTTGGCCTATGGCTCAGGTACATTGCTAGCTAGCTCTTACATCTTAACTCAACCCATTTCCATTAACTTGTCTGCCACGTGGCCTGTGGCTCACCTGTGTTCCTTACATGTCGCTCCTTTGGGCTTTGGGCTCGGTCTGTCTTGACTCCACCCTTCTCCTCCTACCTATGTTGATTTCTCCTCCTACTTTTCCTATGGTGCCTGTCATGGGCCAAAACAGCTCCTTTATTTAAAGATTGCTATTCACAACATACAGAAAGACATTCCCACATCAGGGTCCCAGCAGTGAGAGGGGTTGTTGACATGGGGTCCCATCTCTAATCAAGAAGATATTTGCAATTGATACTGTCTGACAAAGGGAAATTTATGTGTGTGTGTGTTCTTTTGTTACTTTTTTCTTTGTCTTTTCCAGGATTTTTGTTGTTATTTGAACAATAACATTTGTTTTGATTTTTTGTTTTTGTGATTTTTTTGAAAGAGTGAGGGGGGAGAAAAAGAACATAAAGTTGCATGAGTATGGAAGTATAGAGGATCTGAAAGGAGCTGGGGGAAGGATAGTAAAAATATATTTAAAATAAGATGAAAAAAGAAAAAGAAAATTTAGTATGTATTCTTCATTTTACATAAGTGCTATAATTCTTACAACAAGCAAACCAGCCATGAAAGATTAATGTTTTGCTTTCTACATCTAGAGATCTGGAAGTAAAGATCCAGGTAACATGATTTGGTTACCAGTGGCAATAAAAACCTCAATATAAATCCAAAGTTTCTTCAAAGTCTTTGTTTTCTTTAGTATACTACCGTTAGAGATTTTGAATATAGAGAATGTGTCAATATTAAACATGGATAATTATAATAGTCATAGCCAAACACAAATAAATGGTTTAGCTTAAAAAATAGTTTTCTGTAATGCTTTGCTACTTATTCTGTACTTTCTCCTTCCTTTTCAAGTGTATGTAGTAAGAAGCTTCTGGTCAGGACTTTCCAGCCTATCCCTGATAAACGGGCCCACCCATAGCCTCACTGCTGCTTAGCCCCAAATAATCACACAAAAGCTTACATTAATATCATGCTGATTAGCCTATAGTTCAGGTATATTGCTAGCTAGCTCTCTCATCTTAACTCAAACCACTTCCATTAATCTGTTTAGCCATGTGACTTGGTACCTTTTCTCAGAACAGCATTTTGATTTCTTTCCTCTGTGTTTTCTGGTGTCTCTATCTGATTCTTCCTCTTCCTAGAGTTTTCTTAGTATGGTAGCCCCACCCACACTTCCTGTCTGCCTTCTGGCCAATCAGCATTTTATTGAACTAGGAGGAAGGACAAATATTTACAATATACCAGAACACAATCCCACAGCAGTATGTACAGTGTGCATATATGAGCCCTAGGTTCATATTCGGAATCTTCCTCAATTTCTCTTCCATATTATTTCTTTGAGGCAGGGTTGCTCAATGGAACCCAGAGCTCACCAGTGTGGTTAGTTGACAGCCAGCTTTCTCTGGGGTAGTCCCTCTCTGCCATCCAAAGCTGGAATTGTAGGTGAGCCACCATGCTCACCAGGCATTTATATAGAGTCTACAAATGTGAACTTCAGTCTTCTTGATTTGGGGACAAGAGTTTTGACCTCTGAGCCATCTGCTCAGTCCATATTCTACAATTTAAAAATTCCTCTTTTGAGCTGGACATGAGGAAGCATACTCATATCCCCAGTACTCCCAGGGCTAGAATGAAGAGGACCCTGGATCTCTTGACACCCTGTCTTAATCATCTTCCATTTTCCTTTCAACATTGCTTTTAGAATGTGCAAAATAACTTTTTAAAGTATCTTCAATGGTTGTAATTTATACTTTAAAAGTAAATTGTTTTGGGCCAGATATAATAGTGTACACCTGTAGAGCTTGCCCCTAGACTATGAAAGCAGGAGGAACAGTAATTCAAAATAACTCATGCACATACAGAATGTTAGAAACTAGCGTGAATGACATAAAACTGTCTCAAATGAAAACAAACGAACAAACAAATAAATAAAAACCCTTCAAACAGAGTCCAAAGGCATCTGATGGAAACATATAGCAAACATTGGGTGGAGTTCAGGGGATCCAGAAGAAGAGGGGGAGAAAGGAATGTAGAAGCCAGGGGGTCAGGAAACTATAAGAAAACCCACAGAATTAACTAATCTGGGCTCAGAGGGGCTCACAAAGACTGAACCAATAACCATGGAGCTGGCATGGGACTGACCTAGGCTATCTGCATATATATTACAGATGTGTGGCTTAGTATTCTTGTGGGACTTCTTTGGGATGAGATATCCTTGCCAGGCATGGTGACAAACACCTTTATTTCCAGAACTCAAGAGGCAGAGGCAGGCAAATGTCTGTGAGTTCAAGGCCAATGTGATCCACTTTGTGAGTTTCAGGTCAGCTAGGACTGTGTAGAGAGATCCTGCCTCAAAAATACTTTCAGATATCTCAGTTCTCACCGGAGGACTGAAATGCTACATGGATGTGGTATTATGTTTCTCGCCTGGACTTTCTGACCTAGCCTCATGGCCTGGACTTTCAGACCCACAATTCCACAGTCCCACTGAAACACACAGATGCTTGTATTAATTGTATGATGATTGACTTGGGGCTCAGGCATATAACTTGCTAGCTCTTGCTCTTAAACTAACCCATCATCCTTATCCTGTTTAGACATGAGACTCAGTACCTTTTCTCAGAGCAGCATTTCAACTTCTTTCCTCTGCATCTGCTGGTGTCTCATTGTGGTGTCTCTGTGGCTTCTCTGTAGCATTTCGGTTCTGTTCTTCCTGTTCCCAGAGTTTTCTTAGTCTCGTAGCCCCGCCCACACTTCCTGTCTGCCTTTGGCCAATCAGGGTTTTTATTAAGCCAGTGGGCGGGACAATTATTTACAATGGAACAACATAATTCCACTACACATGGATACACAGTAGGATCTGTTATAGAGTACCTAAATATTGCAGCATTTTTTGTGTGTTTTCCCCTAAGACAGGGTCTCACTATGTAGCCCTGGCTGTCTTCGAACTCATTATGTAGACCAGTTTGGCCTTGAACTCATAGAGCTCAGAGTGCTGCGATTAAAGACCATTGCACTAGCTGCAGGTAGCACTTCTTCTTTCTGCTGGCCTCTTTCATTGTCCTCTATGTATCAGTCACTCAAGTAAGAGCTTTTCTGTTACAAATAATAAAGACGAATACTTTCGTATTATTAATAAATTACTCTTTTTTTCCTTCTCCTTAGAAAGTTTAGCATTGAGATAGTCTTGAGGGAGCTAATCTTATGAATGGTTCCATATCTCACATCATCAGAGGTGAGAGGTTGAGGAGCAAACAGTTGAAGTGATTACAATACTCCTCAAATGTTACAAGTCTTTCCTAAACAAGGATCTGGGTCTTTCATTTCTTGCCTGTCCTAGATATATATATATATATATATATATATATATATATATATATATATATATATATATATATATTTGAAAATGTGAAGTGACACCAAGACCCCTAAGTTGTTCCTTTTTTTAAAAAAATCACACACCAAAAATAATGGTAAGAAGACTTTTGTATCCATGATAAAACTAGAGTCTTTTGGAAAACACACTCTAGCAGATGCTGTTGAGAAAAACCAGGTGGCCTTTGTGGTGTCATTTACACTGAAATGCTATTGCAAAAACCCAGTCTGCCCAACAAGCAGGAGGGCCCTTCTGTATCTTCTAGTTAGAAAGGTTATCTTTGAGATGGTGAGGGAGGAAGAAGGACATAAAGGCATAGCATTATGGTCTGCTTTTAGTACATTCACTAGAACATTTGATAGCCATAGGAAACCCTGCTCAAGCTTGGGGAGAAGCAAAGTGGGTATGACTCGGCTGCTTAGGGCTGCATTCCTAACACTTGGTTCCTCTGAGAGTTGGGCTAGGTGTATTACTATTAGAGAGGTACTCCTTGACATAGGCTCTGAGGATTTAACATGTGAAAGCGTTTTCTACATTGTTACAAGCATGATTCAGCTAGTCACGAACAGGAGAGTAGTGACCAAATAGCAAATTACTCCCAGTAAACAATTGGTCCTGTGTTGAGTGGACTGCTGCCAAGAACACAGAGACTTGGGGCTTTGTGCAGACATATCAGGGATTCCCAGCCACAGAAAAAGGATTATCCAACTCTGCTGAGGGCTGCTCCAGAGCTGGGAATCCACACTCGGTTGCCATAACACTTGGTATTTTAACCTTCTGAAGATGGACTTTTCTTAATCAATAGTTCCCTTGAAACAACCAATCCCAGTCAAGCAAACATAAGCTTTGCAGAAGAGGTCAGAAAATGAGCCAGATCTCTGATGTAAATTTTCTGGATTTATGAATATGGATTTTTAGAAAAACTCTGATCTAGCTTTTAATGGAAAATGAAGAATCTGAGATACAGGTTTGGAGGGGACAAGGAGCTATTTAACAACACATTTTCTAAACAGTGTGTGTGTGTGTGTGTGTGTGTGTGTGTGTGTGTGTGTGTGTGTGTGTATGCTGTGTGCAACTTAATCTTTGTCTTCTAGTAGTGACTTGTTCTGACCATTATCTAGCTGGCTGGAGGCAGGATGAGTTCCTTCTTGCTATTCAGTGCCCAACCCTTGCTTTTTCTTAACCTCATCGCTAATTTTAAATCTTGTATCATCTGACTAAACCATTTCCAACTTATATACATTGGAAATACATATATATTCCATTGCTTTCCAACTTATATACATCTACCAATATGTAGATATTTTCCTAAAATGCCTCAAAGATTGGCCAACCTGGTTTTGTGTGTGTCATATTTTTCTGTGACTTCAGTCTTCTCCTGTCTGACTTGTCCAATGTTCTCCTTCTTTATTTTATTTCATCTAAAGCAGGTTGTTTTGTCTGCATGCATGTCTGTCACTATGTGTGTGCCTGGTGCTCACAGAAGTAAGAAAAAGGGTGTCAGATACCCTTGAAGACCTATTTTCTTGTTTCCAGAGTTAGGGATCAGAGACTAAACCGGTTTTGGTCAAACATCCTTGATATTAAAAATGAAAATCAGAAAATGACTGAGTGGTGGTTGTGCATGCCCTTAATCCCAGCATTCAGGAGGCAGGTGTTCTGTGAGTTCAAGGCCGGCCTGGTCTACAAATCTAATTTCAGGACAGTCAAGGTTACACAGAGAAACCCTGTCTCAAACAACCAAAAACAAAGAAATAAAAAGGCATAAAATGATTTATTCAATGTGATCAACTGCGAAGAGGGGGGAAAGGTCCACATTCCAGGGGTCCAAACATGAGGGTAAGGTTTAAACAGAAGGCATAATTAAGCAATCCTGGTCAAGGTATGTTTATTAGCCCATCGTTTCAGACCCTGTCTCCTGCAAAGTGGGTATGACAAGTTACTGGCACTTTGTGAAATCTCTTTCTTATTTTTAAGAATCAAATTCCCTGATGGCTGGCACTGGGCTTCAGCCTTTTCCTTCTCCAATCATGGGATTCTTGGAGGAATGCTCAATTCCCTGGGGTTAGTTTGTTTTAACAGTCCAGATAGCCTGTTAGGGACACAAAGGTCTCTTTAGAATATCCCGATCCTCTCCGGGCATGACAATTACAATCTATACCCATTGACTAGTGAGTCATAGATTTGAATCTTTAGGATAATTTTCAGATCTACCTTTTTAGTTCAGAACTCTCCTCCAGACACTTTCATCCTATTATGTTCTTGGAAGCTGATTACTTAAGTGAAACTTTGTTCTCAACTCCTAATCTTCTGCCATCCCAACCCTACTCCGTCGCCATCTTCATCTCTTCAGTAGAAAGCAATCCCATTATGAACCCTGAAGGGAAAACCCTAGTTTTCCTTGTCTGCTCACCCTACCACATCCACAATGCAAAATATATAGGTAAACATTCAACAGGTCCTGAAAAATCTTGCTTCCCAAATACATTCAGCATCCCACCGAAATAAATAGATAAATGAATAAATAAATAAATTTGAGATGACTACAACGCCAGGATCCGCGGAGCGGTGGAGCCTAAACTAGTAGACAGTCTCACGAACTTCCTCTGGCCTTCACGTCCAAAGAGCAGGAAGCGGAAGTGACGGAACCCTCAGCGCCCGGATCCCCCGCCCCTCTCACCTTCCCAGCCCGGAGGGATGACGCTAACCCGGAAGGGGTAGGGCGGGCGTCCGACGCAGAGTGGCGGTTTGCTCGCCTGGCTTCCGGTATCAGCCCGCGGAGTTTGAGTGTGAGGAGGTCCGGTCCAGGCTTCTCAGGTTCCCCTGTCCAGCTGCCCGAGATTCTCGGTCGCGCTTCTCGCTGCAACGCGTCGTTTCTCAGACTCGAGTCCTGTCCCCACCGCCCCCCGATGCTTACCGCTGGGCAGTTTTCCATCTCTCAAACCATCCTAGCCTCCGTCTCTCCTTCCCTTCATCCCCGTTCCTTCAGAAAGTACTTTATGTAAACCATTGCCTCCTGTATTTCTTGCCTATTCTCTTTTCTCCTAACCAGAAGTCAGATACAGGAGGTATGGCGCCCCTCAAGAAACCTCGGAATCCCACCAAATTGCCCCTGGCTTTAAACCCCATGAAGAGCAAGGACGTTTTGGCAGTACTGGCTGAGAGGAACCAGGCCATAGTACCAGTTGGGGCGTGGGTGGAACCTGCCTCACCAAATTGCTCAGAAATCCCAGCACATGTGAGTGTCGGTTGACCCAGATACAGTGATCCCAGCCCACTCTTTTTATTAGCTAATTTTTGTTGCTTAGAGATGAACAACTTAAGGATGCTGTTTCTATTCTCTTGCAGATTATATTTTTTTGTGTAGGAATTGTACAATAATGATGTATTTTCCAAAACTTCCTCATCTTTTGTTGGCATAATCAAATATTATTTAAATACTTATTATTTACTTACTATATAGGACACAGTTTGTGAACCAGTAAATAGACTGGTTTATTTCATGCACTTGGTTGTTTGCTGTGTAAGACATAGATACTATGTACATCTTTCAGACACTCTGTAACATGATATGAATGACAGTTGGTCACACTTTAAATGTTTAGTTAGTTGCGCAAAGCTTCTAAGTTTTTAAATGGAGGCCAAGGCAAAATGAAGTAAGAAAATGGAAGAGAATGGACTTAATCGTGACTGAAACTCTGAGAAAGTTGTAAATTCCATGAGGAGAGGGAAACTTCTTGTTCATTCCTCTTCTGGTGTAAATTAGACCTTTTAGGACATATTTGTTGACTGAATGAGGAAGTATGGTCTTTGTTGGCCCAGAAAGAATAGAGATGCAGTACATGCTGATGGGAAGAAGCATTTCAGATGAAGGGATGCCCTTTTGAAAGTGTGCGTATGTAAATGTTTGAATGATTTCTCATGCAAATGCACGAGAGCAGTTTTTCAAAGTCTTTGTTTAGTTTTGCTTAGTGTTTCAACAAACTGTTCCTTAGCTCTTTGTTAAAATTTTATTGTGCATAGGGAACAAATCATGTTCTATACCCCGTTTTTATATTAAATAAATATTGCCTAATATATGTCGATGCCCAGAAAGTATTCATGAAATGCAGGAAATCTGAAATGTTTTTAGTATAGACAAGGTACTAAACATGGGTGAAAAATATATTCTTAGTGCTCTTGATTTTAGGGGAGAAACAAGACACATTTAAACCTTATATGAGAGTTTGGGAGATGGCTTAGCAGGTAGAAGTCCTTGTTGGGCAAGACTGATGAACTGAGGTTCCAGTCTTGTAATCGAAGTGCAAGATGGATGAGGTGGTGTACATCTGTAATCACCACACTCTTGTATTGAGATGGGAGACAGAGACAAGAGAATCTGCCAGACGCTTATAGGCCAGCTAGCCTGGAGTGAAGTAGCAGAGACAAGAGAGACCTTGCTTCAAAACCATATGGAGGGAGAGAGCCAGCTTCTGAAAGCTCCTCTGGTGTCCGTACATGAGATTATACCATGGCATGCACATGTGTACACACACAAAGTAAATTTTAAACATTATAAATGTGGGAGTCTCAGAGTAGTCGGAATTCTTTTGTGGCACTGTTTTTTTTTCCCATGTCGGCCATTCTAGAGCTTCAGTAGAAGGTGCTAAAGTTGTTGGGGGAAGTAATAGACCCGACATTCCTACCTTATTCTATTATTTATACATAGATAAAAGTCTAGTGTGGGAAAAGACTACACAGTAGTGTCAAGAGACTTATTTAGATTAAGATATATCATTTTAAGGGCTAATTTTTATATAATTAAGCATTATTTTCATCATATGTAAATTATCTGAAGAAAGGAGTGTTAAACATTTTTTGCCCTCATAATTTATAACCTCGTAGGAAACTTAGTGCTATATTTTATTCATATTAAAATGAAATGTGCTATAGCATAGAGCTCAGAGTAAAGTGCTGGATAGTCTTGAAGACGAAGAAGACCTTTACTAGATGGACGAGAGGAAAGCATGTTAACAACAGAGCGAAAGGCACTTAGGAGTCAGACGGGAGGCTGAGATCAGCATCAGCTATGTAGTGGGCTGCAGGCTAGCTGGGTTGTAGGAGTGGCTAATTCTAAGTATGAAGGCTCTGTACAGTGGGAACGGAACCGGTATATCTACTGTGTACTAATATTAGAAGCTGTAACACAAATGGGTCAAGATCTGTTCACTAGGAATTAATAAAAACATCTTAGGATTTAGTTGAATACAACATTAAGATTTGGCATAAATATTTACAAATTCTGGGGTTTTTTTGTTTGTTTTTTTTTTTTAAATAAAGCTCCTGACTTGGGACTCACTAGCTACACTTACATCAGTGATTTTGAACTGTTTTTTTTGCTCTTCTGGAGACTGAGTTAGAGAATTGGGTTTTTGTTCTGCACAATTATATACTAAATTTTCTGTGTTCATGACATTCCTTGTGGACAAAGTCGACGACATTTAAGTTCGTTTTCTATTTTTTGTCATTAAAGACTTCGGCATATATGATTGAAAAGGAAATAAAGGAACAGCAATGGAGAAAACAAGAATCTTTGAAACATTTTCAAAGACAAGTCAAACACCGAGTAAATCAGCAAGTTAAACTGAGGAAAAAGCAACAGCTTCAGAAGTCTTACAGAGCCGTAAGTTTCTAAGTGACGTAGCTTGAACAGAAATCTTGTGTGCTGTGAGCTAAGCTGTGTTGTTAAAACCTAGTTTTCTACTGAACAAGTCAGTTTCCCTGTATAGAAACTGTAACTAGGGGAGATAGTCTAGCTAAATTATTAACATATGGTAGGTGCCTGATAAATGTTAGCTCCTCTGTTAGGCTAAGGCCTCCTGCCTTTTACTCTATTGTTCTTACTGAAAGTCTTATAGCTGCTAGAAGGGATGGGATTGTAGTCAGAATGTATTAGCAGGGAATAAAGTCTCATTACCTCTTCTTTTCCTTTGTGTAGGCAGAAAAGGAGGGCTCTATAGCCATGCAATGTTCAGATTCGACACTTTTAACTACAAGGACAAGTGTTTTCCCCAGCAATTTGAATGCTGCTATTGGAAGTTGTAAGTTACCCCCTTCGCAGGTGCTTGGGGATGCAAAAGAGGACGAGGAGAATCAGATTCAGTTGTTTCAGCAACAAGCTCAAGCTGTAAGTACAGGTACATTTCATTTTATATTTGTGATGTTTCTCTCAGCCATCCAACCCTAAAGATGTTATATTTATGCTATAAAATAGAGATTAGAAGTTAACATACTAAATTTCACTTTTTCTTGTATGTATATGTATGAACATGTACGTGTGTGTGTGTGTGTGTGTGTGTGTGTGTGTGTGTGTGTGTGTGTCTGTGCATATATAGGCTTGAGCTTAGCATTAGTAGTCCTGCTCAGTTGTTTTCCATCTTTTATATGAGGCAGGGTCTCTCACTGAACCTGGTGCCCATTCTCTATCTCTGCCTCTCATATGCTGGGATTTATACATGAACCAGGAGTCCAGCTGGATTTTTACATGGGTTCTGGGATCTGAACTCTGATCTTCACAGTTGCATAGCAAGCTTTTTACTTGCTCAACTATCTTCCCAGCCCCCAACTTTATTTTTTTTTTATTGGCACTTTTTTTGGAGGGGACTAGTATAATAGTATTTATTTTTTATTTTTCAAAATGGTTTATGGATTGATGGGCTGGCAGCTGATAATGTCTTGCTATGTGGCTAGTCTAGGCTGATTTGAGACCCGTAGTCCTCTTTCTTCTGTCTCCTAAGGGCTGCAGTTTATACACACGAATCACCATACCTTCCTAATTTATAAATATCTTTTTACATTCATTTGTTTTTTATAAGACATTGTAGAGCTATCTAAAGAAAGATACTAAAAGTCTAGAACTCAAAATTATTAGAGCATTATGTCAAAGAACATCAAATTTCCCAGTTATATTAAATTATGTTCTTTATATGTTATTGCCAGTTAGTAGCTATGGACAGAATGATTTTAACCTTTGATGCTAAGGGATTCAGTACAGTTAAAAGAGTATTTTATTTTACTTTTGTTTTGCTTTTCACTTTTAAACTATCAAAATAAAATTGTCTACTATATATTAGGCAATAATATAGTAAATTCTTAACATATCAGAATACTAGGGAAAAAGTTTAATGAGTTTTTAAATGTATCTAAGGCTTAAAATTTAAAGCATTGTGAGTAGCAACATAGTCCCACTCAGTCATTTTCTTTCTTGATTACCCGAGTTTTTGTTGATGTGTTGTTTACTTCTAGGCTAAGAATTGTTCTTCATCCTATTTGAAAATACATATTTAAGGATAGTGAGAAGAAAAGGAAAAAAATATGGTAAACAGTGACCACATGAAAATAAAAGGTGTTTCCTGAGTCCTGACATAGCTTCAGGGACTGACCTGACTGGGGCAGCATGACAGATGTATAGGGTCACCTGTATGGAAAAGCTGGGATCAAGTGGACTGGGCTCTCTGATGGAGAAGTTGCAGCACCCAGGAAGCTCAGCATGTTTATTATGTAGAGATGAACAGCGAGGCAGGCTATTGCATACAACTGTATCAAGGAAGCAGGACTTATGCTATACTGCTGGGTCAGGGATGATTGTTTAGCTAATCTCAAGAGCCATCACTACAGGGGAATAGTCTATAGGCCATAAATACCTGGGGTAGGGGGAGAAAGCTATGTTGAACATTTTCTGCACATGGATCAGAGAAAGGTTTTGCAATCCTTCTGAACCTCACCCAGGGAACTTTGCCACTTCCAAGGCATTGGAGTCCTTGACAACATGGCTGTGTCCATAACAACAACACACATTCACTCAGGATTTTACTCACTTCTGCAGTTCTTGATCATAATCGACTTGGGCTATGTGTATATAAATGGCTTTAGAAGGCACATGCCATCATCTTCAAATTTTGAGATTTCTTTTGCCTCAAACTTTTCTTTGTTTTAGGTATTATGTGTTTTGTTGTAATCATTTTTATAGTTATTTTAATTTTCTTTTTAAAGTTTATAAATAGGAGCCAGATATAGTGATGCAGACTTATAATTAGCCTTCAGGATATTAGGAAAATAGAAAGTTTGATACCACATAGACTCTGCTGTAGTAAAAAAGAAAAAAATAACAAAGAATTTCTTAAACTAGATACCGCTACATTATAAGAGAAGAGTGAAGGGCAGATCCAGTCTTTAACATCATGATTATAACTATAAATCTCATTGTAATAAGGATTTTTTTCTGCAGAACACTCTGCATGGCTAGAACACATCAGTTACCATGCAAGTGAGTACGTATTTGTTTAGCATTGTAGGTGGGTACTAATATGTGAAGTGGGAACCTATATGGGTTCACATTTCCAGGTAGATACACTGTAGTCTCTTATACCCAAACCTAGCAAATAATATAGACATATTTGATGTGCCTGACTGAAAAAGTTGTGGAATTCCAAATTTTAAAATTCTAAGGAAATAGTACAGAGAGAATTCATGCAAGAGATGGAAATGAACTGTTTATTTTGAATTGGTATGCTGAACTGAATTGATAAATTCAAGAGACTTTTTGAGATAGGAACAGTGAAAAGTGTAGGGTCTGTAATATGCTTGGTTTGGTATGTTCTAGAATAAGTGATGAAATCTTTCTAGTTGGTAGTTAATAAAGGAAAATAACAGAGAAATAAGGTGATGCAGGAAATCAGGTTATAAAGAGCCTTTGTATTATGAAGGTTTAAAAGTTTGTGTACCTTTTCATTCTTTTTCTTTGAAAAAAGATGATTTAGTGAAGGTTTGGAGACTTACTGATCGGGTCTTGTGAACTTTTGCCCATACAGCCCTATGGCAATGGTTGTTTATATTCTTGCCATTTCTATTGCACTTTTAATCCACTAGATGTCATTATGAAACCATACAAACTGTTGGAGCATTAACTCCTTTACTTTATGTGTACAGCTGATTAAACAATGGCATCATAATTTAATTTCTGAATATTAGTGAACTTTTGGTTTTTGTTTCTTTAACTTATAGAAAAATAGAGTATTGAGGTTGGGACTTTAAGTTGACTGTTACAGAGATACACTTGCTTCCAGAGTCCTGGGATTAAAAGTGTGTGTCAACCACACTTAGCTGGTATTGGGTTTTTAAAGTTTATCTGACATTGAAATATTTAAGGATGAAATAATTTTACATCTGGAATATACTTAATATAAGAATCAGCTAGTGTCTTAGATATGTTGCTGTTGCTGTGATAAAATACCTTGACAAAAACAACTTAAGGGGAAAAAGGGCTTATTGTAGCTTAGACTTCCAGGGGCTTGCAGTCCAAGTGGCTGGGAAGGCATGGTGAAGGAGGCTGGCTGGTCACACTGCAGTCTGTAGGAAGGGCAGCTGTTCTGTAAAGCCTAAAGGCTCAGCTCCAGTGACCTTCTTCCTCCACGGAAGTTCCATATCCTGAGGGTTCCACAACTTTCTCAAACACCATCTTAGGTATCAAGTGTTCAAACGTGAGCCTGTGTGGGACATTTACATTCAAACCACAGAGTATAGAGTTATGGGTAAGGCAAGTTTGTCCAGGAGTTAATACTGAATCTGGGTTATATGCCTGAATTTTAGATTCTTAATTACAGTTCCCTTAAAAAACAATTAGGAGTAGGCTGGAGAGATATTCATAGATTAAGAGCATTGGCAGGACCTAGATTGAATTCCCAGCATCCACATGGCAGCTCACAGCTGTAATGCTAGTTCCAGAAGATATGGCACCCTCTTCCACCCTCTACAGGCACTGCACCTACATGGTTAAAAGACATACGTGTAGGTTAATTAAATTGAAATGAATAAAGAAAATTAAAATGAATAAAGATAAAAAACCCCACAAATACATGAAATATTTCCAAAAACAATTTTTAAGATGAAATAAATTGATATTTTTAGGGGCCAGTGGTTCTGTAGGGGAAGGCACTTGCTGTCCAAGCCTAATGGTCTGAGTTGAATCTGAAGTACTCACATATGAAAGGAGAAAACCAGTTGGTGCAGATTGTCTCTGGCCTTGGGGTTTGAACTGGGATTTGAGACACTGTTGTGTTGTTTCAGCAGGTGAAGGTGCTTGCCACATGGTGGAAAGAGAGAACCAGCTCCCACAAGTTGTCTTCAATCCTCCATGCATTTACATTCACATGCACAAATGCACATGCTCACACACACAGATTAACTCCAGTTAATAACAAGTGTGATTTGGCTAGTTTTCTCTTTGCGTCTCTAGCAGACTCCTACCTACTAGCACTTGGTAGTTCCTACCTGCTGAAAGGCTAAATATGATTAGGAGCCTAAACGAAGGAACTAGAGACACAGAGCAGGAAGAAG
Source organism: Phyllotis vaccarum (assembly GCA_033318265.1). NCBI lineage: Eukaryota > Metazoa > Chordata > Mammalia > Rodentia > Cricetidae > Phyllotis > Phyllotis vaccarum. The sequence goes on from JARWLC010000012.1 coordinate 93,453,721, forward strand.
GCTCAAGTGACCACAACCCCTTTTGTTAGTACTAATACTCATCATTAAGGATCTGTGATGTCTCTTGTTTATTTCTTTTAGGTTTCATCTTAAAAACATCTTACCATATTTTCATTCTCACAGCATAATACCTTTGTCTTTAGACCATGCAGTTTGCTGCTGTCCCTTTCAAGACTACCTTCATTTATTTCAGCTTTCTGTTTCTCACTGAATGTTTTGCTATCTTTTTTTTTAAATAACTTTTTAGTTAGCATACAAAATAATTAATTTCATTATGAGATTTTATTTATATCATTTATCTTGTTCTTAATTGCCTTCTCCCACTACTGTCTCCTTCCTGTTCCTAACCTTCCCCCTCTTGCTAGTCTGCCTCCCTCCCCCACTTTTGCTCTCCCTAAAAACCTAGATTTTGTTTGTTTTTGTTTTTCAAGGCAAGGTTTCTCTCTGTAGCCCTGGCTGTCCTAGAACTCACTCTGTAGACCAGGCTGGCCTCGAACTCACATAAATCTGCCTGCCTGCCTGGCTGCCTGCCCCTAGGTTTCTATAAGAAAAAAACATGATATTTTGTTTCTTTCCTCATTATCTACTTGTTCCTCCCTCTCTCTTTAGACCTGTTTTCTTTCTGAGCCCCCTTTACTTTCATGTGTGTGCACATGCATACAGTGTGCTGTACATAGGAGAAAACTGTACATAAAAGAGCACACAATGCTTCTGTCTGAGTCTGCTTCTATTTCATTTAACATGATGATCTCCAGGTCCAGCCAATAAGCAAATTACATCACTTCATTTCTCTTCATGGATGAATACAGTTTCATTTCTGTATATCTATCATGTTTTCTTTATTCATTGATAAACCTTTGTGCAGGTTTCCTGTCTTGGCTATTTGTAAATAGTGTGCAGCAATAGAATGGATATGCACCTTCTCTGTGATATGTTGCCTTAGATTCCTTTGCGTATATACACAGGAATGCTAGATCACGTGATGGTTCTGGCTCCCAACTGACTTCCATTGTGGCTGCAGCAGTTTGTGTCCCTACCAATATAATGGTCCTTTTCCTCAGAGCCATGCTGGCTTTCTGACTGGGTTTAGATGAAATCTTAAAGCAGTTTTGAAATATGTATTTTCCTGGTAGGTAAGGCTGTTGAGCATTTAAAAAAATATTTCTTGGCCATTTTTGTATTTTTTCTTTTGAGAATTGTCTGCAATCTATTTATTGAGTGGATGAGTCCCCTTTTTTAATGCTTAACTTTTTCAGTTCTTTATAGATTCTAGGTATTAATCTCTGTCAGATGTGTGGGTAGTAAGGATTCTCTCTCATTCTGAAAGGTTCATCAGTCTCCTGTTGTTTCTTTTGCTGTGTAGAAGTTCTTTACTCTCGTGCAATTCCATTTGTCAATTAATTCTTATAATAATTTCCTGTGCTATTGGAGTTCTTTTAGAAATTCCTTAGAAATCTTGAAGTGTTTCCTTTAACAGTTGAGTTTTAGTTCTCATATAAAGATCCTATATTTTATACATTATGATTGTTTTTTGGTGCAGAAGTGTCATATGGTTTTAATTTCATTCTTTTGCATCTTATGTTGTTTTTATTCTCTTATTACACTTCCAGATTTCTAGCCTTTTTCTATCCTGTAAATAGTTACTTTTGTAGTTAAGATTTGTTTTTTATTTTTTATTTTGTGTGTGTGTCTGTGTATCTGTGTGTGTGTTCAAAGAGGCTAGAAAAGGGCATCAGATCCTCTGGAGCTGGAATTAAAGGCAGTTGTGAGCCAGCCACCTGAACTCAGGTTCTCTGGAAGAGAAGCAAGCACTTTTAATGATTTAGCTTTCTCTCGTTGATACTTAAATGATGTGAAATAATTGATTAATTATTTATAAAATACTGTCTGTCTTTGCTGTTGCTGTGCTAAGATACCATGACCAAGGCAGCTTATAGAAAAAACAGTTTATTGGGGCTTACAATTTCAGAGGGTGAGTTCATGACCATCATGATGGGGAGTATGGCAGCAGGCAGGCATGGTCCTGGAGCAGTAGGGAGTCAGAGAGAAGAGAGAACTAACTAGGAATGATGTGGGGTTTCTAAACCTCAAAGTCCACCCCAAATGACATACCTCCTTCTGTAAGACCACACCTCCTAACCCTTCTCAAACAATTTCACCAACTGCGGACCAAGTATTCAAATATAAGAGCCCATGGGACCATTTTTTTCATTCAAACCACCATAAATACCATAGGCTAATTACTCAAGAGAAAAGTTTATATCAGGAATACACACAGTTGATGCTGCAGAGATTGCACATTGGTTAAGAGCACACTGGTCTTACTTACATAGTCAGTATGAGGCCAGCCTAGATGAGACCTATCTCAAGCTCACTACCCTACTACAAAAATTTATAAATATATTGCATTATATTTAATTAAAATCAACTTTGGATAGCATTGCAATAGCATAGCTATTTGGATATGGCATTGCATATATCTAAATTGATAATAAGTTTCATAGCTACAAATTAGGTAGCATTCTATAACTATTTAGCCCTATCTTTTTCTGTGACCTACATAGTATTAATAGTTTTAGTTTGGTTACATATAAATTCTGTCCTTCCAATGAGCTGAATTACATGAATAAATTAAAAGAACTAAAGAATATATACATGTATATATTTGTTAAATTTTACTCTGTATACCTGCTGGATGTTTTAAATTTGTTTTATCATATAATAATACTGGTCTGTATTTTAGCATTTGTTTATATACTCTAATTTTTGTTTCATTAGGCAAGTCTTTTTGCTAGTGATTAAAACTATTTCTGAGCATGACAGTCTTTTTCTGTTATTAAATGTAGAAGACACTGTATCCAGACCTGTTTTGCTTGATATGCAGCTATTCAGCCACTGTTCCAAGTAGCTAAGGCTGGGGAGGAGGCTATCAACCTTTAGTAGAGCTTATAAGAGGCCTGTTTTCCTCAGAAGGCATTGAAGTGGCTGCTTTTCATATACAGTATACTGTCTCTTAAAGAGTCAGAGTGAGTGAACTTTTGTTGACCTGTGTTTCTTCTGAATGGAAGAAAATCTAGGCTTGTGTTCTCTACCCAAGGTCTGAAATAGTATTTGTGTAACTCTGTGAAAAAAGAATAAGGTATATGTAATATCCATATTTTAAAAGCAGAAGAACTTTGGCCATTTCTGCATTTCTCTTCAAAAGTTACTATTTGTTTGTTTTTAAGTTTTATGTGTTGGTAATCACATTCATGTTTCTAAGTAATAAGCTATTTTGTGACAAAACTTTAGCTGGGAGATGTGTAGACAGCTGGTCCGGTCTGAGTCATATTTGAGAGCTTTTTTTTTCTTTTTTCTTTTTTCTTTCTTTTTTTCTGAAGCTCAGCTTGTGTGAGTCCTGGCAGCTCACTCAGCTGTCTTGGTGTTAAGTGTAGCTCAGTGTCTGAGGTGAACTCTCAGATTTGATTACTTACTCTCCAGGGAGGGGCCTAGTTGATAGAGTCAGTTTCAGGGACTTCCTGAGGCTATATTGGGTTGATTATCTTATTTTTATTTATACTGATGTTTGTGTTGTGGGTAGGGTTCATGGAAGCAGAAAGAGGGCATCAAATCCTTTGGAGCTGAAACTAAGGCAACTGTGAGTCCCCGACATGGGTGGTGGGACTGAACTCAGGTCTTTCGGAGAAACAATATGTGCTCCTAGTAGCTGAGCCATTTTACAGCCCATTTGTTTGTTTTGAGACATCTTACTCCTTAGCTGAGGCTGTCCTGGAACTTACTCCTTAGCTGAGGCTGTCCTGGAACTTACTCCTTAGCTGAGGCTGTCCTGGAACTTACTCCTTAGCTGAGGCTATCCTGGAACTTACTCCTTAGCTGAGGCTATCCTGGAACTTACTCCTTAGCTGAGGCTGGCCTGGAACTTACTCCTTAGCTGAGGCTGGCCTGGAACTTACTCCTTAGCTGAGGCTGTCCTGGAACTTACTCCTTAGCTGAGGCTATCCTGGAACTTACTCCTTAGCTGAGGCTGTCCTGGAACTTACTCCTTAGCTGAGGCTGGCCTGGAACTTACTCCTTAGCTGAGGCTGGCCTTGAAATTGCAACAGTCCTCCTGCCTGAGTCTTCCAGGTGTTGGGATTATAGGCATAAGCCACTACAACCAGCTCCATCAAAGAAGCTTAAGTTGGCTAATTATTCACTGCTAGTCTATTAATAATAATTAACAACTGTAGAAGTTTGAGTTGTGTGTCTAACTTGGTATAAGACAGACATTATTAAATTTTTTTATTCTGAATATACTTCTAAACATACACAAATAAGTATACATGCATACACAGTGATCACCATTATCTTACAGATGTTCTTTTATACTAGTTTCTTTTAATTATCAAATAGCTTTATATTAGTAATAGCTATTTTCTGTGCTTTTGTGTTGTGAATATTAACTCTGGTTCTTTCATTAGTTACATTTTTTTTTCTTGTGGCTGCTGTAACATATTACCTCAAACTTTTTTTTGTTTTGTTTTTGAGACAGTATCTCACTCAGTAGCCCATAACAGTTTTAAATTCACTGGGTAGCCTAGGCTGGCTTTGTACTCATCTTCCTGCCTCAGCATCTCAAGGTCTATGAGAATAATAGGTATGTGCCAACACACCCAGGTTACCCAAAATTAAATGGCTAAGTATCAGAAAAGTATTTGCTGAGGGGTTAGAGGCTAGACATGTAAACCGAGTTTCATGCTCCTAATCCAAGGTATCGGCAGGGCCAGCTTCTGCAGATTTTAAAAGAAAATACGATCCTTCACCTTCCTAGCTTTTGGTGTTTTGCCAGCCCTTGTGTAGCTACATTCTGTGAGCCTTTGTATGTATCTTCACATCATATTCTCTGAGTCTCCCTCTGCTGTTCTCTGGCAAGGGCACTTGTGGTGGCACTTAGTGCCCACTTGGATAATCTGAGATTGTTTGCAGATATTAGTACTTGTAACCTCATCAGCAAGGGCCCTTTTGCCTTATAAAGTGCCATTTAGAGTTCCAGGAATTAGAATCTAGTATTTTTAGTTGGCCAGTATTCAGACTGCTCTAGTTCTTGTCATTGAGAAGGCTTTCACAAGGTTGAGGTTTGGCAGAGAGTTAGAATAATGAAGGAGAAACAGAACATAATGCCCTTTTGTTTTTTTGTTTTTAGTTTTTTTTTTTTTGTTTTTTTTTTTTTGCCGCTAGACCAGTTGACAAACATGCTTATGAGTTGGAATCTAGTAGAAATTATTATAAATAATTAATGGGAAATGAAGATTCTGACACTTGACTTTGTTACTACGGACTACAACAGACATTTAGAATCTTTAGCCTTATGGTATGGGTCATTGATTGAAACCTATTCTACTTGACAGTGAATAAAACTAAGCATATGCCTCACCATGCATTGTTTAACTCCAACTGCACAGAATGTCTTTTTGCATCATGAATAAGTTTCTTGATTTCTGTAGCCACTCTGCACTTGATGCAGAAAACTTTCTTTTAGTAGAACAAAGAGTAATGTTGCAAACTGGTTTACCTGGCTAGAGGTGTAGACCTGTAGAAGCAAGGACTAAGAAGAGAAGATATACTGTGGAACACTGGGCTGCTAGTAGTGTTTTGTTGTTGTTTTTAATCATTAGATCGTTAGTAAAGAGTATATAGTAATTTATTTATTTATTACATAGTTTTACATAGTTTTCCTCAAGGAAGACTTGATACCATTAACATTTTAATGGTGGGTTAGAAGTGTTTTTAGCCTTGGTGTAATTTTTAATAGTTAGTGTGGTGATGTTTGTGTTTTTTTATGCTTTGTTTATCCTAAAATTAAAAAAAAAATCGTATTTTTTTCCCTCCTAAATGAATGTTCTTTGAAGATTTGAGAGAGATAAAATAAGTTGTGCTACCAGAAAAGGAAAATAGTTATTACTAAAATCACTAGAATAAGGAGTGAATATAAAGTTATATGATGGCCACATATCAGTTGTTTCTTCGAATAATTGAAACAAGTTGGTTCTAGTATACAGTATTTACATTCTACATTAACTTAGTTGGATAGCTTTCATTGTCAGCTTGACACAAGCTACAATCACCTGGGAAGAGAGTTTCAATGAGGAGTTGTCTGTTTCAGATTGGTCTGTGTAGGGTTGTTTCAATTAAAAGTTCATGACTGGGAAGACCCATCCCACTGTGGGCAGTATCATTCTCTAGGCAAAGTGAAGAAATGAAGCTAGTGCAAGCAAGGGATCAAGTGATGTGTGCATTCATTTCTTTCTGTTGCTGATTAGGTATAATGTGATTAGCTCTTTGAATTTCCTGCTTAGAGTTCCCTGTGTTGATGGACTGTAACCTGGAATTGTAAGCTGAAATACCCCCCTCCCCCCCCCACACACCTTGAGTTGCCTTTTTCAGGGCATTTTTATCACAGCAACAGAAATGAAACTGGGATAGTTAAAGGCTTCCTGGAGGAAAAGGAAATCTGAGACAAGGCTAGTGTTAGTTTTTAAATGAGATAAGTAGTGGAAAGATTCATGTAAATAAGAAAATAAAAGTTTAAAAGCATATGGAGTCTTATAGCAAGGGATAAATAAAACGTTTATGCAAGACGAAAAGAAAATATATAGGTTTTATTTTCTGATATTTTATGTATAAAAGGTATATATCACTTTAAATCAATTTGCTTAATAGAACTTAAATCAAGTCATGAAGTTACCCAGTTTTACTTGGAATAATGACTGCAATATTATAAAGCACTGCCAGCAGACTAAAGGCTCCGTTGTAGGTAATCCTCTTGTCCTGAGCCTGGCATCTTTTAATAATAGAGACCTGTTTTCCTGTTGGAACACTTGGTGCATTTGGTATTAACCTGTTTTAACCTGTTTTTGTTTTCTTTTTTCCATCTTTCCTGGCAGCTTAGTCAGACAATGAAGCAGGCACGTCACCAGCTGGCTTCCTTTAAAACTGTGAGTGAAAAAAAGACATCAGTGTTTCTAAATGGTAGAGGACAAAGCTCTCCTACCCAAGAGGTAAATTAATTTCCAATATGCTGTTTTCAAAAATATGCGAGAATATGGCTAGGAATTTATTTTCATATCAACATAATTTAGAAGTGAAAAATAGTTGTAGTAGTCTTCAATATTCTTTTAATAGGGAATGCTTGAGTAAATTAAAATATATCTAAATACAGCCATTGTTTTTTAAAAAAATCATATTTTCAAATAATCTCTGATAACCAGGGAAAACTTTTAACTGAAAAAAGTAAGATACAAAATTACATATAATCTATAATCTTAAATGAACAAATGTTAACAATAGGCTGTGGTGGTGCACACCTTTAATCCTAGCACCTGCAAGGCAGAGTTAGGCAGATCTCTGAGTTTGAGGTCAGCTTGTTCTACAGAGTGGATTCCAGGGCAGCCAGGGCCACACAGAGAAACGCTGTCTCAAAAAAACAAACAAAAAATAGTATTCAGTATTATTAGAAGGTAAAACATACATACTAAAAAATTTTGAAAAAGAAAACAAGGAAATAAAAGTTATCTATAATAGCACTCAAAACTGTGAGTCTCTGGATTTGATTCCTAGCAAGTGCAAGGAAGGAAAGGACGACCAGTATCTTTCTGTACCATAGCTATTCAAATGTTTGTCCCATGTTTATTTATCACACTTCTCATTTCATATTCTCAGTATTGTTTATTATATGCTTCTTTATTAGCACAGAAGCTCCCTGAGGGGTCTCTGTCCTTATTTTCACCAACATGTTAACACTTGGGTTTTGTTTGTATGTTTTTGAGTTTTGGTTTTTTTGAAACAGGCCTTCCCTGTGTAGCCCTGGCTGTCCTGGGACTCGCTCTGTAGACCAAACTGGCCTCGGATTCACAGAGATCTATCTACCTTTGCCTGCCAAGGACTGGGATTAAAGATATGTGCCACCACTGCTCTGCATGAGTACTAGTTTTAATAAAGGAATTCATTTAATTCTAAACTTAAGTTTATAATGAAGAATTAGAAAGAAGTGGATCCAGGCTTAAACATGTTTAAGCCTATACTTGTAAAGTGACATTGTTTAAGATATCCTACTTACTTCAGATTTTACTAGTTTGGATGCTTGATTCTTGTGTTTTCATGTGTTTGCTCAGTTTTGGCATTAACTTCCAAATTTTGGTGATAGCATCTAGTAAAATAGATCCTTACTTAGGCTTTTTGGTGTATTTCTGTCATCAACTGTCTCTCATTTCTTTCCCCATTGAGTACCTGCTTGGCATATGGCATGGACCATACACATTGCGTGCTGCCTAACTGCAGCAGTACATTAGGGGAAATGTGTTGCTAGTCAACAACAGTGCGTACTTATCCAAACTAAAGATCACAGCATCATTCATTAGGTGATAGACTTACGGACTACCACCACAAGATGAGGTTCTTTTTTTTTTTTTCCTTAAATGTTTCAACACAGCCACAAAGGCATCTGTCTCTATGTTGGGAGTGGCTGGATAGTAAACTCTGATTGTCTTCCTCCTTAGTATTAATTAAAAACTTACTAAGTTTAAAAAGGAAATGGGCGTACTAGGCATAATCATATGGTTGGCTTTTCCTAGTATCCTATCGTGGCTTTTGAAATACTTTTTCTTTTGTGTTTTGCATATTTTCAAACATGCCATGGATTTGGACTAGTAGAGTCATTGGTGTGTACTATTTGAAAAAGGACTGAACGCTTTTAATAAGCCAGGAAAAAGGTGTTAGTTCCTAGAGACTGATATTTTACATTGTCTGGAATATACTCAGGCCTTTCCATTGTTTTTCCAGAGAAAATACTGTTCACTGACCTAACTAAAATAATTAATCCTGTAGAAGAGTTAATCCTGAGATAACATCCTTGTACAAACCAGTTTCCTACGTCAGAGATGCCATATGAGTATAATTTATTATTATAACGATAATGAGTTCAAACTTGCTGCTTGTTTCCAGATAATGCCATGTCCCTTTTCTAGATAAAGAATAGAAATAAATCTACTCCATGTAACTGGGAATGATCTATGAAATTAGTGAAACTCTTTTTACAATTACACTTTTACTTATATCTGACCTGTGTTCTACCTTCGCATATGTGTGAAGTGGAAACTGCCAATCAGAAGGAATTACATTGTAACCCAGTGACATTCTGCCTCCATTCTCTTAATAGACTTTCGTGGCATTGCATCCTATCTAATTGTCACTGCCATTCCAAATTTGAGGTACAAGTACAACACGTTCTTGTTTGACCCTTGTCAGGTTGACAAGACTGAAATTAAGTCTTTTGTAATCGTTAGTGGTTAGAATAACTGCAAGTTGTCATTTCCAAAGTTTATATATTCTTCCAGTGTATTTTATCCCACATGTTGACATGTGATTTAGTTGTATTGTTGAAGTAAAAATGTTTTTCTTAGCAGCTTAGAATAAAGCTACTAAGTATCATAAGGACATTGCATTTTCTAGACTATTTACATAAGGATTAGCTTGTTTTACCTCTCCAGAAAGCACATCTTAGGAAACCAGCATACATCACAAATAAAGAAACAAGAAAGGAACCCCCTGGTAAGATCCAGGAAGACCCTTGAACTACAATGCATCACCAGAACTTTATGGAAAGTCAGTAGGGCAATGTAGATAGAAGCTTATTGCCCGTTTGTATCCCTTGAAAAGAAAATGCCTATTGAAACATTGGGTCCTCTCTTTATTATCAGGGTTTAAATGTTCCTTCCATGTTGCGAATATAAATCTCCCTTATTAGACAGTAGAATATGTAAACTTTTCCCATTCTGTAGACGATTGTTTCACTTTATTCGTAGCATCATTTATAGGCCCCAAATTTTAGTTCTGGTTTAGTTTATTGCTGCCTTTTGTTGCTTACACTTTTAGTGCTGTATCTCCCAGCCATTGATTACATGCAGTCATGAAGTTTTCTTCCTAGGTCTTCTAAGTATATTATAACTTTAGCTCTTATTTTGAAGTCTATATTCATCTTTAGTTAATTTTCATGAGTGAATTGGAGAAGGAGCCCACTTTATTCTTTTCTCCGTCAATTCCCAGTTACCTTAATACCATTTGTTATTTTCCCATTGAATTTTTCATGGTACACTTGTATTTTACCCCTCATTTTTCTAATAGTCTGTATTCAAGTTTCTGATTCGCTTGTTAATTCAGTTTGTTGTTTGTTTTAAGCAGCTGGCATTTAGATAAGGACTCTTGAGTCTATAGATCTTGTGAGCTACAGTGTTGGAAATGTGGCCAGTGTGTGTTGTAAGTTTGTGTGTTCTGGCTCTGTGTATATATTCCATAAGATTTCATTATATTACCCAAGCTAGTCTCAAGCTGGTGCGCTTTGTTTCCACCTTCAAAGTTCTGGGGCTACAGATCTCCCAACAAATTCAGCAATGTTGTCAAAGAACAATATTGTCTCCCATTATGAACATGGGATATCTTTTCATGTATTTAGATCTTTAATTTCTTTTAATAATGTTTTATAGTTTTAAATGCACAGCCTTGTACTGTAGTCAGAAGTTTCTCTGTCCCTCCTGGCCAGTCCCATAGCCGCTTATACAATAATTAACTCAGATGCTTAATATTATAGTAACTGCTGGGCCAGTAGTTCAGGCTCGTTACTATTGAACTTTTACACTTAAATTAATCCATAATTATTATCTATGTTTAGCTACATGATTTGATACCTTTACTCAATACAGCTTTATCATATTGCTTCTTCTGCCTCTGGCTGGCATATGCTGCTCTGCTTTTACTCCTCCCAGGATTCTCCAAGTCTGGTAGCCTGCCTCTACTTCCTGTGTAGCTACTGACCAATCAGTGTTTTATTAAACAAATATGACTAAAAAGTCTTTACAGTGTACAAGAGCATTATCCCACATTGTACTGTATAAACATTCAATTACATTTGAATACATTGTTAATACTGTATAAACATTCAATTACATTTGAATACAATGTAGACTTCTTTGTGGTGTATAAAGTTTTATTGTTCTAAGGTTTTATTGTAAATATATAGTTTCTACTTATAATAGCTATGTTTTTGGTTTTTGGTTTTTTTTTTTTTTAATGTTTGCTTTTTCTTTAGGACCTTGGTTGTGGGGAAATTTCATCTCTTGTGACTGGTGAGAAGGAGAAAGAAAATCTGATAGTGGGTTACAAGCAAGGTCTCCTTCCTGAAGACAAAGGAAAGACTGTCAACAAAGCCCAGGTAATGCATTCCAAATAAACTTATGGTCTTGGGGCACAAATCTATAATCTTAGCTATTTAAGAGACTGAAGCAGAAATATTACTTCAGAGTCAGCCTTTGATATAGCATGTGTTCAAAACCAGACTAAACAACTTGTGAGACCTTATCTCAAAATAAAAAGAGGGTTGAGTATGTAGCCCAGTGGTAGAGTGTTTGTCTAGCATCCATGAAGCCCTGGCTTGGTCACCAGTAATGTAAAAAGTGTGTTTTGCTTTTTCTTTTTAAAAATGTGGCTTTAAATTAATTTAATTAGGGATTTATGGTGTACTTAGGATTATTGACTCAAGTTATTTTAAAGTTGGAAAATACCAAGGTTTCACCCTTGTAGTTTTGTTTGATTATGTTATCGTTTAAGACTATTTTAGGACTCTTATGGAATAACCTGGAGTTTTGCTACCACCTAACAGTCTATGTTTATTATTTATATTTCTTTTTAGAAAGTGAAATTCAAACATCCACTGTTTGTTGTGATAAAAGAAGATGAGCAAAAGCAATTAAATCTTCATAGCCTCCAGGCTGTTCTTCCAGCAGCCCAGGGTTATCTTGTAGAAGTTCAAGGCAACTGTCCAGAATCCCAGAGTGATGCCATAGATGTCCTTAATGTTGAGCCCAAAGCTTCGAGTATTGAACCTAAAGCTCCAGGTGTTGTGTCAAACACCCAAGCCACTGGAACTGAGTTTAAGACCACAGAGCCAGAAGGTCAGGCTCTTATGACAGAATTTGAGGACATTCCAAAAAGCCAGACTGTTGTGCTAGATGGGAATATTCTGTTGGAAGCCCAGGATTTTCTACCCCCAAGTCAGGCCTTTCTATCCAGAGACCAGGATTTTTTGCCCAAATGTCAAGATCAGGATTCCTTACCCAAAGACCACCATATTCTCCCTAAATCCTGGAATGTTCTGCCTGAATGTCAGGACCAGCATTTTCTACCAGTAGACCAAGGATTGCTACCTAGAAACCAGCTTGCTTTACCTGAAGAACAGAGTCATCCACTCAAATGTCAGAACCAGGATCTCCCACCTAAAGAACAGAGTTTCCTGCCCAGACACCAGTATATTTTACCTATATATCAGGACAGAAGAGGTCCACATGTTCTTCCTAAGTGTCAGGATCATGATGTTCTTTCCAAAGACCAGAATAATCTACACAAATGTCAGGAACAGGATCTTCCACCCCAAAACCAGGTAAAACAGAGCAGAAAGGCGGTACAAGACATAAAGTGACTCTGTTTGTAATAGAACCCGCAAAGTTTCTTCTCCAGTTGATTTGGAGTTTTCTACGTGGAAACAGAAGTTTCCTGATTGATTTTCAAAACCCCAGAGTTCTTATAAAATGCTAAAGTAATGTCAGTACTGCATTTCCTCTATCTTGGAGATTTATGTGTAAAAAATAATTCTATATTAGGATAAATATTTCTGGCAGGCTTCTACTGTTTTGGCAGCTGGAAGATGGAAAGAGGCATGGCCCACAAGTACCCAGCTGTATGTCTTAACCCAGGTTCTAGGCTGGTTCTCTGCTAGAGGCCATTTAGGGCCAGAGGAAGAAGGAGCTGTGCAGAGAGAATAGTGTGTAGGGTTGTAGTTGGCCAAATTCTCACCCAAGCTGACAGTCTAAGCCCGCTTGTTATTAACTAAGCGATCAATGCATTGTGCTTGTTCTTTTTAAAGCAAATGTGGTGAAACCAGAATCAGTTTTTAAAGGTAGACAGGAAGAGATGCATTTCCTCTGATGTCTGTCGAGATCACTGTGGGCACCATCAGGGCTCCATCAGGAGCAAGGACAGAGATTGGCAGAAACTTAACTCTTTGGGGTTTAGTGTGATCTTGCAAAGACTCTCAGTTGAACTTGAGAACTGACAAAGGATGGCTTCCTGTCATTGTATTTCACATTATTCCAATTTTAAAAATTACACAGAGGTTCTCACCAAAGTCTTAACTATTATTTCTGTCATGCTATTCCTGCTGGACAGTTTTTTTTCCCTCTTTTAGGAAGTGAACTTTAAGGAGCCATTCTCTGATACGATAGATGGGAAAGGGAAAGAAATCTTTTCTCTGGCAAGTTATTATCAATGTCTACCTCCCAAACGACAAGTCCAAGATTTTATCAGGGACCAGGTAGGGCAGAATGGTATTGTTGGGACCTATTCTAAATCCTATTAGAATGACACTATGTTAAGAAAGATGTGTAAACTCTAACAATTCAATTCTTGTGCTTCTCTTTTTCTGGTCTATCTTGTATCTAATGGTACAAATAATCCTGTTTTAATAAATGGGAAATCACATAAATTTTTCTACTCAAAAGACAGACTTTTTAAATTTGCCAGGATTATTCTCTAATGCTGACTCCCACCGTATTATCATCAACTTATTGTCCCAAAATGAAGAGTGTAAGAAATAGTAGTAGACCTTAAGCTATTTTATGATTTGATGAGTTTGTAGACTCTCCTGTGTGTGATTTAGGATTAGGAATTAAAATCTAAAGAGTTGGATTAAAAGTGTAGCACTGACACTGATTCCAGGGCATCAAGATTTCCATGGAATTCACCCTAAATCCTGCAAGATTTTGACTAGCCATTACCTAGCTAATTGATTATTATTGTATTATTATTGATATTATTACTATTTTTGTTATCTTTTAGGACATGTTTATCAAGAAACTCTCAACTTTTATGAGAGGAGAGAGAGATAGTGAGGAATTACCTCTGGAGTGTTATCAATATGTTCCACCTCAGATCCAGGACCAAGTCTTTCCTAGAGAACAGGTAGAGAGCATCTGTAGAAAGAGGGCCTATAACTTGAAAAAAGACCATTTATTAAGCTACCTTGTATGTAGAATACAAGTGTATTGACTAAGAGTAAAATGTCTAGGTATTTTGAAATGTGTTAAAATGAATGATCTGTGATTTAATTTAAAATACTCCTGAAGAAAATTGGAGAAGCTGCTAGAGAAATGACTCGGAGGTTAAGAACACTGGCTGTCTTCCAGAGGAATCAGGTTCAGTTTCTAGGACCCACACTGTGGCTCAGTCTTCTAGAGCTCCAGTTCCAGGAGATTCAGTGTCCCCTTCTGACTTCTACATCACCAGGCACACATATAAGTGCTCAGCCATACATGTATGCAAAGCATTCATACATAGAAGGTAAATTTCTTAAGAAGTTGGAGAAAACATAGATGAAAAAAATAAAGATTGTTAGTAAGGGAACAATAATGGATTCACTATACTGTTTTGTTTCTACTTCATTGTATGTTTGGAATTTTTTTATGAGACACATACATAGACAAACACATACACACGGCTCTGTTCTCTTGTGACTGTTCTGATTTCTTCCTGTATTATAACGAGCCCATCATTCCTGTTGAGACAGTTTTGTAGTTCCTTTTGATCATGTATATCAGAAGGACTTCATCTTTGGGAAACAAGGAAGGTTGCAAGAGGAGTTGCTTTGGAGGACTGCACAAGCTTAGCACAGTATTTGAGACCTAGCCTGTCTGGGAAAATAGTAAAGACGAATGTTGTGAAGAAATGTGCTGTAAGGGACAAATTACTTAGATTTGGGCCTGAGACTTGACAGGTAGTAAGTGCAGTAATCACTTCAGGGATGTAGTGTTAAGGCAAATAATAATGGGCAAAGCACAGAAACAGCCTGTCTTTTTGTTACAAGCTTTAATTGCTACTGTAGATGCTATCTTCCTGTTTGGGCAATTTATATTAATATTTATGTTGTTTTTTTAGTGCAGGAGCTATGAGCAGGCATCATGTGATATGATAGAAAAAAGATGGAAAAAGGAGTTATATCTAGTGTGCTATGGCTGTTGTTTACATGAAATTCAGGATCCAGGCTCTATGAGCAAGCAGGTAGAGCAGAATCTAGAAAGGTGTAAGCAGTTAAGAGTTTGGGCTGGACTTTTTAGAGTTATATTACTAACAAAGATATTGATGTTATTATCTTTTTTAATACTAGTATCTAAAAAATAATAGCTTCATGAAATATTAACAATAGCCAATATGTTTTTAGAAGCCGTATGCATTATGTTACTGAGTTCTCACAAAAACCCAGGAGATAGATACTGATATGATCCTTGTTTTATAGGTAAAATTTAAAATTATTTTGCAGATGGTATTAAGATTACAGTAACAAGAAACATTTTTACTTTTATGGTATAAGAGATCATAACACTCTGGTTTCTTAGATTACCTGGGGCTATTACTTAAGCTTGTAGTATTTTCACTATTATGTCAGCATTTATACAAATTGATGTATGTTTTAGAGCTTACATTTTAGACAGCAGCCACCTGTTAATACAGCTGAAAAGTGGGGAGAAGATTTGCATCTTGGTGGTCATGAACATCTTTCACCCAGACAGCAGAGAGACACATGCAGCAGGCAACAGGTACGTATGTTATTACAGATACCTTTAGCCTGAAAGTGGGAAGGCCGATCAAAAACTGTGTTGCAGTCAGGAGTGGTGATGCACGCCTTTGATCCTAGTACAGGCACACATATCTCTGAGTTCAGGGCCAGCCTGGTCTATAGTGTGAGTTCCAGGACTGCCAGGGCTACAAAGAGAAACCGTCTTGAAAAACCAAACCAACCAAAATAAAAAATCCCACATTGCTGTGAAGATTATTTTATTTCAGAGCTTGTTAGCATAATATTGGCCAAAGTTTGGGGATTTTGAATTAAGATCTCTAGTGTTTCAAGAAATGTCACAAGGCTGTAGTCTATTAAGAATTCTTTATGGGTCAACTGAATTCTTATGTATTTCCTCTAAAAATCTATTTTCAAATGATTTCTGTTTGTAGTTTTATGTATTTTAGAATCAAAAGCTCTAGGTAGCTAGGAATGTTAGGGTACCTGAAAGAAATAAATTTCCTCATGGCATTGCTAAGGGAGTTGGAATGATATGAAAGTGGGGGGCGGGGCAGAAAGTAGGATATGGCCAAGGTTTCAGGATTGAATTGCTGCCTTGTGTGACTTTTAGTTTGGCCTGTAAGGTTGGCTTAAGAAAGTACTGTCATGCCTTCTTCAACATTGTCACTGATGACCCAAGAGTATTGGTCTTTTGCCTTTGTTTTTGACTTGGTTGTGAGAGTCTCCCCCTTTTCCTTCATTAATTCTTTCTGTCTTTTATGAATTAGGTATAAAATGTCCCCAAAGGCTCATTCGAAGGCTTGATCCCTATGGTGGTACTATTAAGGAGTGACTGGATCATGAAGATACTGGCCTCCTAAATGAGCTATTAGGAGGTGGGATATAGTGTAGAAGAACATCATTAGGTGTGTGTCTTGAAAGAATGTACCTAGTTCCCAGCCTCTGCCCATCTTGTTCTAGTTTTTCCTATCCACTGTGAAATGTATTATTTTGCTCTGTGTGCTCCTGCTATGATGATCTGTCATACAAATATATGGTCCCAAAAACAGCACAGCTGCATGAG
Source organism: Phyllotis vaccarum (assembly GCA_033318265.1). Taxonomy (NCBI): domain Eukaryota; kingdom Metazoa; phylum Chordata; class Mammalia; order Rodentia; family Cricetidae; genus Phyllotis; species Phyllotis vaccarum. The sequence continues at coordinate 93,470,439 of JARWLC010000012.1, forward strand.
CATAGGCTGTTACTTCTGAAACTAAGCCAAAACAAGTCTTTGTTTGTTTATTTTTATTGTTTTGTTTTGAGACAGGGCTTCTCTTTGTAGCCCTGGCTGTCCTGAAAACTTGCTCTGGAGACCAGGCTAACCTTGAACTCACAGAGATCCACCTGCTTCTGCTTCTTGAGTGTTGGGATTAAAGCTGCCACTACCCAGCCTGCCTAAACAAGTCTAAAGCTTCCTTAGTTTACTTTCTCGTGCATTTTTTGTTGTTCTGATGAAAAAGTTAGCTTAACTCATAACTCTTCAGATTTCAGCTTAAATGGTACCCCCTTCCTTGGCTACTATCAGAATTATAGATCTCCCACCCTTCTCCTATGTGGTTTGTTTGTTTTTTAATCTATCTTTCTGTTCTGTTTGTTTCCCTCTCAGTATAAAACAATTTGCAGTTATCTATTTACGTACACATTTTTTTTTTTTGAGATAGAATCTCATAGACTGGCCTCCAACTTGGTAGGTAGTTGAGGATGACTTTGCATTCCTTGTCTTCCTAGTTGTAAGCAGAAATGTCTGTTCTGCCAGCAACTCCCAGACATACACACTGAGACTTATTATTACCTTATAGATGCCTGGTTGATAGATCAGGCTTATTTCTAGATAACTCTTGCATTTAAATCAACTCATATTTCTTATCTATGCTTTGTCATGTGGCATGGCTTGTTACCTCATTTTCTATACATCCTCGGTGACTGACTGGCTGGCTTCTCCCCAGACTCCACCCTTCTTCTTCCCATCATTCTCCTAGTTTGGATGTCCCACTTAAAATTCCTGCCTTCCTATCAGCCAACCAGCTTTTTACTAAACCAGTCCAAGTGACAGATCTTCACAGTGTACAAAAGAATTATTCCACAGCACTAAGTCAAACATTTGTTGAGTAGTTATCAACATTAGCCAGCATTTTTTTTTTACCTGTGGTCAGATATGGCTGTGAACAAGACCTAGCACTCAGATTTTCAGATAGTCTCAGAAAGAGACTAGTATGTAACCAGATAGTTATTGATAGTAACATAAGTCCTGATAGAGGTTAGTCAAAAAGCCTAGAAGACAAGTACTTCTGACTGTCCAAGTCAGGGCGGAGTTTTGGGATTTTGATTTTCTTTTTATTCTACCATCGCACAGGCCCTGAAAATCCTTAACCTTGGAACAGTAGTTTTCTTCCTGCATTTTTAATCCAGTTTGTTAGAGAAAACTTGTTAGCCGTACTTGTGAATACTAATTTATACTTAGGATTTCTAAGCATAGCAGGGTTTCCAGAGCTGCCTACCATTTTTCTTATTGCAACACTTACACTCTCATAATTTCTTGTTTTTTAAGTTTTATATATTATTTGTGTGTGTATGTTTGTGTTTGTCTATTTGTCTGTCTGGGTGTGTGGAAGTCAGAGAATAACTTGGTGGAAGTGGTTTTCTCCTGGATTATGGGGAAAAACCCAAAACTTCGTTGGACCTGAAAAGTATGGAGAGAGCTTACCTTGCATTCACAAGGCCCTAGTTTCCTTCCCAGCACCACAAAAAACAAACAAACAAACAAAACGAAAACAAAAAGGCAAGACTCCTCTTGAGTTCTGTAAACAGTGGCTTTGAAGATACATAATTCTTCATGATATTCTTAATATTTTTTTTTACCTAATTGTGATCTGCAAATAATTGGTTATCATAGTCAGTTATTTAAAAAAGAGTAATCAGTGATAACTAGCTCCTTTTTATTGTCCACTAACTTAGACATATTGGCAATTTCTCAATTGCCTATATTTTGATTACTGTCCTCACTAATACTCTTGAACTTACATAGTGTTTAGAAGGCCCCCAGTCTATTCTTGCTAATAAATCAATGCATTCTTGACTTATTTGCTGCTGGCTTTCCTCAACATTTGAAACAGTAAACTACTTGTTCTTGAAATCGTTCCAGATTCACTGCTAAATTCTGGTCACATTTTTGAGGCTTCCTGCTTACTGAATTTGTTTCCTATCAGTGTGCTGCATTTAAAAAAAATTATTAAACAGCCCAGTAATATTTACTTCTATGACTTCAGCTACCAGATGATTTAAAAATAAGTCTTAGAATACCCAGTGACCATCTCAGCTTTTATATTCTACAGCTATCTAGGAAGCCGACTTCCTGGCTTTCACTTTTGTGTTCCATTTCAGTTTATCTTCGCAAAACAAGCAGGCAGAACCTGTTATTTATAGATGCCAGTTTAATTTTTAGTGTCCCTAAATTGATCAGTTAGGAAAATTTATTTTAATAAGTTTTTCGATGCAAAGTTTTAAAATTCAGAAAGTATTGATAGCTTAAAGATTAGTTACCTTTCCATTTTCTCTTTCCTTGGCCTTTCCTTTCCTCCAGACCTGTCTACTATTAACAGTTCAAAGTTCATCAGTCTAGACGACTGTGCATGTGCATGCATACAAATAAATTTTTGATTGGGTTGTCTATTCCATTTTTATATAATGACATTGTATTATATTGATTGTTCTACAGCTGGCTTTTTAAACTTAAACTGTGATAATAAAATGCTTTTTATGTGTAATAAAGAAATGTAAATATTTAGGTATACTTATACCCTCTTGGAATTATTTCTAGCTTCTTGTGTCTCTGACTTTTATTACATTTACCCACCAGAAGCCAGTGACACTGCTCCAAACCTACCCTCTGCCCCAGTCTCTGACAAGCAGAAATGCAGTAGGCATTGTCAAAAGTATCTGGGAAATAATTTTATCCATAGACCAGTTTTAAAATGAAAAAAAAAATTTAAAAATAAATATGGGAAAGAAAATGAAATATAAAGAAGTAATTCTGTGTTTCTTGTAATGTATGATGAAAACATATATAAATAATACAAAGATAAATTCTTGTAGAACATTTAAACACTAGAAATATATAGAAAGGCTGGAGATGGTAGTAGAGCCCTTAATTGATTAGTACATGTACAAGCTGGTGGTTTGAGCCCTAGCCCTGCATAAACTGAATGAGGTGTTACAGGCCTGTAGTCCCAACACTGGAAAGATGGAGGCAGGCCATCCTCTGCTACATATGTAGCAAGTTTGAGGTCCGCTTGGATACATGGAACTAATCCTCCTTCAGACCCCATTCATTAAAAAAAAAAAAAAAAAAAGTATGAAAGTTACAGAAAAATATGAAAGTTACCCTTTCCTTGAAAGCCTAATTCTAAAATTCTAATTCTCCAATATTGATCATGTTAATATATGTATTTTTGTAGTCTTATAAGCATTTATATACATCTGAATGTAGGTGTATTTACTATGGTAAAGGGTTGTGAGATGGCTCAGAAGTTGAGGGTATTTTGCTACCAAGCCTATGATCTCCCTGAGTTGGATCTTGGGAACCTACACGTTGGAAGGCAAGAACTAACTCCTGAATATTGTCCTCTGGCCTCCACATGCTCCATGGCATGCTAGTCTACCCCTCCCCCACAGTAAATTTTAAAAATTGTAGTAAATACAAAATTTACCATTTAAATAAATTTATTATATATATGTGTGCACACATACATATATATTTAATTTTTGAAACAGAGTCTCCATATATATCCCAGATTGGCCTTGAACATGAAATTTGCCTCAGTCTCCAAGTATTAGGAGTATAGGTATAGGTCACAACTCAGCTCATTTTAAACATTTTTGGATGTACTCCCCAGTGGCATAAGTACCTTCATGTTGTTATATAGTTTGTCACCTGTCTCTAAAACTTTTGCTAACCTTACAAATCTGATACTGTATCTGAAACTCTATAGCAATTAAATAAAGCCTCCCTCTTCCTCTTCCACCATGCTGCTTCCAGTCTCTGAGTCTGATTGCTCCTGATATAGCTTCCTACAGTATTTCTCCTCTCGTGACTCTCCTACTTCGCTTAGCATAATGCTATAGCATAGTACAGTATTTTCACTTTAAAATTTTAAATAACATTTGTGTGTGTGTGTTGCATTTTGTTTATTTATTCAACCATTGATGGACACTGGGTTGTTTCCTGCAAGATATTATAATGAACAGAAGTATGTAACAGTGAAATGTCTCTTTCTGCTGCTGAAGGCAATAACTAGAGAGATGGTGATGGGAGAAAGCTTTATTGGAAACACTGTAGCAAGGGTGAGATGAAAGACTTTCACACCCAACGTCCATCTTGTCAGAAGTTATAGGCTAGAAAGCTTACATAGTGGTTCTGGGAGTCTAACTTTAGCTATAGTCAGGTGAGTACTGGACTGATGATTAATGTCTTTATATGTTTGTGCTGGGAAACCCAGGCCCTTATGCATGCTAGGTGAGTGTTCTACTGTGGGGCCCTATCCCTAGCCTGGAAATTAATTCTTTCAGTAATTGTGTTGAGGTGGTTTAATGCTTTCAGTAGATCACCAGGAATCCCAGGCATTCCTAGTTCCTGTAAGCTTAATGCTAATGAGTGGGAAGTCTTCCTACCAATGGTTTTCTTGGATGTTTTCCTGTACTTTTCTTTTTAGGCAATGCTGACTTTAGTGTTAATTATTTGGAAAGTTGTCATAAGGGAGCAAGACAGAACCGAGACCGTGGAAAATCTATCCAGTCTATTGCTAGGGTGTGTGTTAACACATTCAGTTTCAGTTAACAGAGTTCAGTGTATGAATGACTTAACTGACCTGTCAATTTTGTGTCTATAGTTCTTCCTGTCTCTGGGATAGTAATTTAAAAGAGGAAAATTTTATTTTGGTTCATGATTTTGAAAGGTTCATTCCATGGTTGCCTGGTCTCAGAGCATTACTGTGGCAGAAATATGTGGGAGAAAGGGGTGTTCAAGTCATGACAGACAGAAAAAGAGGAGGGGACTGGAGACTCAGTATAACCTTGGAAGTCACACTCCCATTGGGCTATTTCCTCCAAATAAGCCCTACCTCATACACTTTCCAAAGCCTACCAAAATGGCACCAACAGCTGGGGGACCAGCAAATTAACATATGGGGGGCATTTCAAATATTCCAAACATACCAGATTGGAAGATTTCTCCCGTTCCTGTTACCTTTTTACTCTGAGAATGTCCATTTGCATGCAATATTAATGCACTATAGTTCGTTTTTTCCTAAGTTATCTATATTTTTAGTATCAGATTCAAGAAATTGCCAGATTTGATGTTAGTTTCCCCCTCTTCCAGGCATTTTAGTTTGCTTTCTTACGTTTATGTCTCTTGATCTGATTCATGTTGATTTTGTAGATCATGTATGCTAAGTGCCAACCTTTTTTTGCATATGAATAGCCATTTTCCCAATACTGTTTGTTGAACAGACTATTTTTTTCCCAGTGAATGGTCTTGGTTTCCTTATTTAGAACATTTGACCACCAAGGCTTATTTATTGTCATTTAATTTATATGCATATTTGTTTTTATATATTTCTTTTTAAAGGTCCTGATTCAATTATTGTGGGTTGGGCTGGGAATATAACTCAGCAATATAGTGTTTATTTTACATGCACAAGCCCCCAGGTTTCGTTTCAAGCACCACAAAAACAAAGTATATGTCATTGATTCCTTAACATTGATCTTAGCCAGCAGCATCATAACACAAACCTAAATAAAACTTATCTAACATGTATTTTCTCTGTAAGCCATATTACAACAAGACCCAACCCCCACATATACCCACATGTGTCCTGTGCTAGGAACTGAATCCACAGCACAGCTTTTCTATGCTTGGGAATGATGAAATATCAACAGTGTACTAGGGGAGAGGGTTATTTTAACTGCAGACATCACCAGCAGAAAGCACAAAAGCACATCAAGTTTGTCACCAGGTAGATTACAGAAAGGAGGCTTGTTTATGATATAAGAGCTGAAACAGACAATCCCAGCTGGCAGCATGCATTTTTGTTACTCAAATCTCTCATGACTCTACATGTCTGCCAAGGACTACAGAGCACTGTGAGTGTTGGGGTTACGTAGAGATTTGAACGAGTAGACAAATTTGTAAATATGGTGAGTACAAATAATAAAGATTAGCTAAATGTATAGTGCAGTATGTTGTTAGTATTCACAAGGTTGGCAATATTAGAACATTTTCATCACCTCCAAAAAAAATCCTATTGCCAGGTGCAGCCTTGTTTCTTAGTTCTGCTTCTAGTACTAAAGTTAATAACTTTTTTAAAGTATAAATTATTTGACATAAAATGTTGAGGTATATGTACCAACTAACATGACTGTTCTAGAGGATATATACAGTAGGTAACAAGCCCCAGTTTTTCCATGCCATCCCAGCTCCAGGAACAGTCAGTAGACAGACGAATCAAGAGGATTCACAGGACTTTTAGCAGCTTTGTCACGTTTTGTAAACTGGACTTTGTAGCAGGTTTATGAGGAGTATCGGTTGGGCCTGAGCACCGAATACCAAGCTCTGCTGGCATTTCAGTCTGGAGTGGATCAAGAAGAAGACAAGAAAGAGGTATGCATTGATGCTGCTTCTGAATTCTCTGTGAAGCTGAAAGCAGATCATTAGTGTAACTCATTAAAACAACAGAAATTCTGGGACTGGAGAGATGGCTCAGCAGTTAAGAGCACATGCTGCCTTTAGAGAGAACCTAAGTTCAGTTCCCAGCCCCTAAGTGGGGGCTAACAACAATCTTTATTTCTAGCCCCAGGCGATCTGATGCCTTCTGACCTCTGCAGGCACTGTATGTAGATGGTACGTAGGCATACATTACAGGCAAAACATTTTGCTAACATGCACAAGAGACATGAAAGATTTGAGTAATCCAAAATGCATTCTGCCAGCTGGACTGTTTCAGTTCTCATAAGTAAGAAGCTTTTTACAATTTACTTGGTACCATATTTGATGCATTTGTTTGTACTTTTTAAAAAGTTGCTGGTTTCTCTGGTTAAGATACCCCTTCAACTATTGTGCTGATATACTATCACTTCTAATCATAGAAAGGATGTAGTGTGGATTCACCTCCTTGCACAAGGAATAAAGGGAGAGGAAGGCTGTTATGGGTCTTACGGAGAAAACACACATGTTAAATAAAAATAAATAAAGATTAAAAGAAAAATCAGGAAGCTAGAGAGATGGCTCAGTGGTTAAGAGCACTTACTACTCTTTCAAAGAACCTGAGTTCAATTCCCAGCACCCACATGGTGACTCACAGCCATCTGTAACTCCAGTCCTAAAGGATCTGACCCACTCTTCTTTTGTAGACACTACACATACATGATGCACAGTCATACAAGCAGACAAAACATCCATACACATAAAAATGAATACTTTTTTTAAAAGAAAAGAAGGCTGGGAAAATGGCTCAGGGGTTAAGAACATTGTCTGCTCTTCTAGAGGACCCAGCTTCAATTTCTAGCACCCACATGGCAGCTCACAAATGTCTGTAATTCCAGTTCCAAGAGACCTTAGACTCTAACACAGACATACATGCAGGCAAAACACAAGTCAATGCTCATTAAAAAATAAAAATTAAAAAAATAAATAAAAATATGTTAAAAAACCCAGAAATTCCAAAGATGTTAAGACATTATAATATGCTTAACTTCTCTTTTAGGCTCCTAGGATTTAATGTGCACTTGTGTAAAGTCAAAGGTTTTATCCAGGTGAATTTCTCTAGCTGTATATATTTTCCACTGTAACTTTATAAAGGAATACTTTAAATGTGTGGCTTCCCTTTCTCTTCAGTTAAAAAGTACTCTGATTTAAATGCTGTCCATGTGCCAGTGCCAGAAACATTTTTCTGATGCATCTTTAATGAGAGTCGTTCTTCAGATTAAGACTTTTATCAAAGAGTGTATTGACCTTAGTGTGTATGTAGATATGCCATCCCTTTGAGTAGCTTGTGTCCTTGAGAAAGTATGTAAGTCCAGAAGTATAAACAGACCACACACAGTACAGTAGCACTTGCTTTTACTGTGCTCATTGTGTTTATGAGCATGACACTCTGATGTACTTCTCCTTATCATGGGCCTAGGCTTTGTGAGGTGATTTAGTCTTCACAAGGTAAATGGCCTATTGTTCTATTATAAAATGTCTCCCTTTCTCTCCTGTGGCTCTGCTTTTATGATACTGCTTGAGAGCACAGTGTAAATATAGTATGTACCTTATTGTGTTGAATATAACAGTTCCTTGGGTACTATTGACAAGTGGATTACACTAAGGGCAAACTAATACACTGTTTTCTTCAGATGTTATTAACTATTCCAGCTTTTACTAAATTTTCATGTTCACTGGTTTGTCCATTAACAATAGCTATGTACTTGAAAACATAATTTTCTTATTGTATGGACTGCTGTTAACACAGAAGAGGTTATCACATGTAACCTCATTATCTGAAAGTTTTCTTCTCTTTAGAATGAGAATATTGTTCTTTGCAAAGTTGTCTGTGAACAGCCTAGATAATCTTAACTCCTTTTCTTTAGCGTCAGAAGCAATACCTGAGACACAGGAGGCTTTTCATGGACATTGAGAGAGAACAAGTGAAGGAGCAAAACAGACAAAGGGAACAAAAGAAGAGAATGGAAAGGTCAGTTCTCTGATTCTCCTTCTGAGGCTTAAATGACAGTTAGGTAATGCAGTGCTTAGACCCAGGGCTAGAAATGGTCAGGTGTAGGCCTGGGTTACAGCTCAGTGTAACGCATCCTTATCGTTCATAGTACTCTAGGTTCAATCTCCAGCTACAGCGTCACTTACTACCTACCCCACAAAAAAAGGGAGAGGAGGAGGAGGAATAATCAGGTAGTCATCTTATGTTTGCCTTCTGAGCTTGGAAGTAGTTACTTTTGATCTAGTATTAAAGATTTGAGTGTGTGTGTGTAATTCTTTCTTTTTGAGACAGAATCTCACTTTGTAGGGAACTGACTACATAGACCAAGTGAACCTCAAACTTGTAGTCGTTTCCATGTCTGCCTCCCAAATGCTAAGCCTACAGATGCACTACTATGTCTTGCTTGTTTGAATTTTTTTATAGACTTAATTTTTTAGGACAGTTTTTAGTTCATTTGAGCAATGGAGTTCCCATATACCTCCTGAACAAAGCTTGTGCACAGCTTTCCCAGTAGTAGAGTTTGTTACAGTTGATGAGCCTGCATGAGCACACTACTGCCCAGAGTTCAAGACATGCTGCAAGATTCACTCTTGCTGTGCTATAGTCAAGTATACAGTAATGAAATGTGTTTATGCACATATCGTACAGATTATTTCCATTGCCTTGGAAACGTGTGCTGTGCTATTTCCTTCCTCTCAAGGCCCTCACCCCTGGCAACAGCTTACCTCTCCTCTGGCTCTGTGGCTTCTCCTTCTCTTTGTAAGCTTTTCAGGTTAGTTTCCTGCGAATGATAGTTGTTTCTTTTTAAAAATATAGTCTGTGTATATGTGTGTGTGTGCGCATCCGCATTAGGGCACTCATGCATGTGGAAGTCAGAAGGCAACTTGTGAGAGTCATTTTTCTTGGTTCCTAAGGGTCCAATTCAGATTGTGAAGCTTTGTGGCAAATGCCTTTACGGACTGAGCTAACTTGTTGGCCAAATAGCTGTTTTAAAATATATATATATATATGACAATTAAATAATCTGCCCTCTTGCTGTATCTCTATTTTAAGTTATCTTTTGATCTGCTGAAAAACATATTTGTTGCTCATTAGATTTTGTGGTTTTATAACTACTATACACTATAACAACTGCTATATGCTAACACTATATATGTATTATATGTTTAGTATATATACTATATATACTATGGTTGTTATATATATAGAACAGTATACACACACACATATATAACTATGTATATATAACAACTACCATTTGAATTTTCTGAGGACATAAATTACTGGCTTATTTGGTAACTTTGAAGGAGTATAATTTCTGGAGCCCATGCAAACTGTAGCTCATGTTCTTGTCAGCATTTGGTGTTGTCAGTGTTTATTATTATATGCTAGTAAGTATGTGTGAGAACAGTGGTATCTCCCTGTTCTGTCAGTTCCCTGATGACCTGTGGGATGCACTAGCTTACTTGCTATCTTATATCTTCTTTTGTGCTAGTTTATTTAGATCTGTTGCCTATTTTTTAATTGGGTCATTTGTTTCTATTTTTATAGTTTCATTAACTTTTTTTCATATATGTTGATCATATTCTTTCTTCTACTCCCCACAGAGCCTTCCTACCTCCCTAACCTCCCAACTTTGTTCTCTCTCAAAACAAACCTAAAGCAATTAAAACAAACAAAAAAAGAAATCAATAAGTCACACCCACAAGACAAAACAGAAAGTGTGAAAAAATCCATGGAGTCTGTTTTGTGTTGGTCAATTACTCCTGAGTGTGGGTCCCGTCCTCTGGTGAAACTCCATTTGAAGAATGCTTCTTTTCCTTTTCCTTCCGGTGTCAGGTGCAAATAGCTTCTTGGTTAGAGGTGTGGCTTTGTGCCCTTGTCCCCTTCTCAGTTATGACATTTTCTGCTTTGAACCTGGGCAGGTCTCTTTGAGTTCATATGTGTGTCAGTCTTGTGTCTGGTAAATACTTTTTCCTTGGAGACATCCCCCACCTCTGGATGGCTCCTATAATCTTTCTGCCTCCTCTTCACATAGACCTCTGAGCCTCGAAGGGAGGGGTTTGGTAAAGATATCCTATTTAGGGCTGACTGTTCCAAAGTCTCTCACTTTCTGCAAGTAATCCAGTTGTGGATCACCATGATTATTTTCATCTATTGCGTGAAGAATCTTCTCTGTGAGGGTTTAGGAATGTCTGCTCTATAGGTATAACAATATATCATTAGGAATCATTTTATTGCTTTGTTCCTTTAGCAAGATGATAGTACTAGGTTTTTCTTTAGGCCCATGACCTATGTAGCCTCAGGTTCTAGTCCACTTTAGCAGTGTCAGGTATGGTTCTCTCTTGTGGAGTGGGCCTTCAAACCAATCAGAGGTAGGTGGTTGCTCCCGTAACAGTTGTGCCACTGTTGCATCAGTATATCTTGCAAGCAGGTCTCTGTTATAAGTTTGCATTTCTCCTCTGGTATGTGTCTAGTACCTTCCAGCACCCTGTATGCACGTCATGAGAGGTGAAGCACCAGCTCTATTTCTCCATTTCCAATGACATTGTTTCTTTATTTTGACTAAAGTGCACGTTGAGTAAAAGATCTTTGTAAAATCTTTTAAAATACTTTCTCAGTCTCTGTTATGTCTTCTCATTCTTTTGACTGTCTTTTTCAGAGCAGAAGATTTTATTGGTCTAGCTCATTTCTTTTTCATGGGTTAATTCTGCCATATATAGCTTTGTCAGTTCTGTTATCTCCTAGGAGCTATATGGTTTTTATGTTTGGCTGTATAATGCAATATGAAGGGTTTTTGCTTTGCTTTTTAAGACAAAGCCCAAGCTGGCCTGGAATCAGTGTATTTAAGAATGATCCCAAACTGCTGTCCCTTCTGCTTGTACCTCTCAGTGCTAAGATTACTGTTTTCTGTCCCATCGTGCCTAGTTTAGAGGTGTGTTTTTATGTTGTTTGTCTGTGGTTTTTGAAAATAGGATCTTGCTGTTTAGTCCAGAGTGGTCTTGAACTCATAGTCTTTCTTATTTTTAGCCATAAACTCTGGGATTATAGATAAGTGCTACCATTCCTGGGTTAAGTTTTTATAAGAAATAGAAAGTCTTTGTTTAAAGTACTTTTTTTTAGGGGGGGGGCAGCACCATTTATTGAAAAGACTGCCTTTTCTTCATTATGTTGTCTTTGCACCTTTGTGAAAGATCAGCTGGTTGTTTTTATGTACTTCTATATCTGAAATCTCTGTTCTTTCCTTTTGATTTATTTGTTCATTCCTTTTGCAAATACCACACAGTCTTGATTATTTTAAGTGTTTAGTAAGTCTGGAGCTTCAGCCCTTCTTCATTCTCCTTCTCTTATATTGTATCTTTATAATAGGTCAAAAGTACGTTTTACTGCTTTACAAACTTTACACTTAGTGTATTCGTGTTCATAAGACCACTTGCTGAATTGTACTGAAATTCCATAGTCTGTAGACAAGAATGGGAAAACTAGCGTGCCAGCAGTGCTAAGCTTTATAATTTTTCAGGTTTTTAAAATTTATTTATTTATTTATTTTGTGTATGTTTTGTTTACATGTATGTCTGTTTACCATATGCATACATGCCTGTTGCCTACATAGACCAGAAGGAGGAGCCAGATCCCCTGGAACTGAAGTTACAGACAGTTGTAAGCCACTGTGTGGGTGCTGGGAATCAAGGCAAGGTCTTCAGAAGAGTGGCTAGTGCTCTTAACTGCTGAGCCATCTCTCCAGCCCTTCTCTCTCTCTGATTACTAACATGAATATAACTATTTTTACAATCTGCTTTTCTCTGATTCTTATTGACATATATAAAAGTGACTTTTTATATAACCCTGCTGTTATTATTAGTTCTAAGAGTGGTTTTTGTGATTCTTTTAGAGTTTCTCTGTAGATGAATATATCATCTTGGAACCAAAACATTTCCTTCTTAGTGTGTAACCTTTATCTCCTTTTCTTGTCTGATTGCATTTTGGCAAGACTCCCCATGCAGCACTGAGAGAAGATGGTTGAGGGACCATTCTTGCTTGTTCCTGATCTTAGAGAGGAAGCTCATAGTTTCTCACTGTTAGTATGACCTTTGCTCTACTGGGGTGGGGGTGGAGTTTGATGTTTTGGCTAGGCTAGCCCCTTGAATCTTCATGTTTCTATTTCTCATGCTGCGATTACCACACGGCTTTTACACAGGTCCTAATGCTTGCAGGCACTTTATCCACAAAGCCATCTCCACAGCTCTCTGAAATGGATACAATACCTATCTTCTGATGCAAAGTTTGGATGAGATGGAGAAATATATATAAAGGACTTAATAGTGGTCTAGCATTTAATAAAAATTACATTAAGGAGCCCGTCACTACCACAGTGATTAATGAGTAGGGACAGACAGATGGAGAAAGGAAGATCAGAAGTGTTAACTATATTGCTGAGAGTGAAGGAGCAATCATCTTGAGCAAGACTTCTTAAACTTTTTATTCTCGGTATTCTTTTTTAGTATATATTTATTTTCTATGTTATATACTTTTGCCACATATTAAACATGAAGAAATTTTCATGCTAATGAAGTGGTTGTGCTTATCTAGTTTTGCATAAATAATTAGACATTGGATATTTGGCCTTCGGGACATAGAAGATTTTCAACATTTTTCGGAGTTAATCATTAATGCTGAGAAAGGATTTCAGATAAATACGTACAAAGTGGCTCAGGGCCTTGTTAGATGTTGTTAACAATTCTTGTCTAGTCTCAAACCAAAATGTATTTACTAGTTTATTGTTGTTGTTTTTATATTCACTGGTGTTTCTATCTTCATGGATGTCTGTGTGAGATGTCAAGCCCTGGAACTGTATAGACATGTATGAGTTGCCCTATGGGTGCTGGGAATTAAACCTGGTTCCTCTGGAAATCAACCAGTGTGCTTAACCACTGAGCCATCTCTGCAGCCCCTGTATTTAATAGTTTTAAAATGAAACTCACGATAGCAAATCTAATAACAGTTTTTTAAAATAAAATGTTCTAACAAAGTACAATCTAAAGATGTACTAATGTGGAGCTTACTAGTTAATGCAGTCTTAAGATATGCTTAGACTGAGGAATGATGTAGGAACATATAGAAAGTCTTTGTTTGAAGAACAGGAAACTGAAAAATACTGTAGTTTGCAGCATAACAATATTCTCAAATCTCAGCTGAGGCATTTCAGCCTCATGAAAAATTTTCATCATTAGGTATTCAGAAACTTTTCACTGTGACCAATTTTTTACGACCCCTGTTGTATAATTCTGTTTGAAAATGTGGAATACAGTTTAAAAATCTGGGAGCTGGAGGACCATAACAACCAAATTCTTACCCTAAAAAGGACTGTCATCTGTCCTGTTTGTGGTGAATGGAGATGTTTTGGGAACATATGGAAATGGACATAGTAACAGTGAGTCGAGGGGCTTAGCAAAGGGGTGGTTCTGATGACCTCAGGCACATAGACAGAGGGCTCCACTGGGGTCACTTAGCCCTTGCCTTTTTAGATAGGATCTCATTATACACCCAGACTGCTCTCCAATTCCAACTGCCTGAATTCAGTAACTATAGCTATGTGCTATCATGTTCAACTTAATTATCTTGTTAGACTGTGGACCAGGCTCAGAGCCTAGCCTTTCACCTGCTAGCCAAGCACTTGACTACTGAGCTACATCCCCAACACCTATGTTTCTTCTCCTTATCCTCCTCTCTACCCCCTCCCTCCTTGTGATAGTGTAGGTGCTCTCAGAATCACAACAGGGTATTGGGTTACTTGAATCCAGAGTTATAAGCAGTCGTGAGTTGCCTGATGTTGGTGGGTGTTGGGAACTGGACTCTGGTCTTCTACAAGAATAATACCTGTTCTTAACATTAACCCTTCTCTCCCTCCTTTCAATATATAGAATCTTATGTAGCCTGGGACACCCTCAAACCCTTGTGTAGCCAAAGATGGCCTTGAACTCCTGATCTCCTGTCTCCACCTCCTAAGTGCTAGAACCAGACTTGAACCATGATATTTTGACAGACCCTATATTTCTCTTCTCTCTCTCCATTAGTTGACTTTAGGAGCAATCTTTCTGGTTAAATATCCTAGTTTTTTCATAGTAGAGAATATAAGGACTCAAAGTTTTCATGTGACAGTCCACTGGTCGGTTCAGATTTCCTTTTTAGGTGTTTGCTATTTTGTGTATATTTTTATTCTTACATATATCCCACCACCAAGGTATGTAATGATACTGATGATACTGTTGTATCTGAAAGTCACTTGATAAAAAAGTATCATAAAGGGGGCAGGGGTAGAGAGAAAGATGATATGTGTGTATTGGGCTAGGTTAGTGTGTCCTGGGACAAATCCTTACAACAAATCCTTTACAACAAAGTGTGGGTTTTGGTAGAACTCTACTTTAATATTTCAAGGATCTTTTTGTATTTTTTATTCTTTTGAGGCAAGGTTTCATGTAGTCAAGGTTAATCATGTAGTTGAAGATGACCTTGAGCTCCTGACCCTCCTGTCTCTACCTCTCAATTGTTGAGATTGCAGGCATGCTTGGATTGAACAAGAAGCTTTGTGTATGATAGGAAAGATGTCAGCTAACAGTACTGCACCCCTAGCTTAGCTCTTTATGTTCTTAATGGTCTTTAGAACTGTGGCTATATAATCTTACTCAATAACAACACTAGAATAAAAGATATTAGTTCTGAGGAAGTCCACAATACCTACGCCAGATTTTATCTTGCTGTGTCTTAGTTTTTAGCCATAATTATGGTCTGATCATTAAAGATATCTTCAGTTCTTTGTGGGTTTATCAGGTTAAAGACAGAATAGAAACGTATTTAGCTCAGTTAATTTAGCTGAAACCAATGTCTCTACTGTAGGTTAACCTAAATCTTATGACACATGGCATAATCAATGGAGAATTTTTATTTAGTAAGATTACTGACCCCCCCTCACCCCCCCCCCCCAAATCTTTTCTGCTTAAAGGTTTTATCAGTGTTTTCTACTGGATAATCTTATTCTACTAGATTTGTATTCTTGACCCCAGAGAATAATATGAAAGTTACTGATTGTTTTGCAGGTGGCATCAGAAAACTTAAAATGATGTTGGTTTAAAACTTTTTTTTTTTTTTTTGCTTGTTGAAGAAACTAAATATGCATTCTTTGATGAAGGCTGTGTGTTTTAACTTGAATGCAAAACACTTTCTAAAATAATCATGGATTGGTTTTGTAAGTATGAATTGCTAACTGCTTTTCTTTGCCCACTTATAAGAATTAAATGATACGGTTTCTATTAATTTAGTAACTACTTTTTGTGCTCATTGTTGCATGTGTTAAGTTTGGAGAATGAGAATGAAAACCACTATACGATTCTTCAAGAAACCTACAGGGTAGATTTTGCTGAGGAATAGAGAACCGATAAATAAATAGATCACCATCATATTTTGTATTTAGAGTTATAAGGCATCCACTCCTAGCTCTGCTTCATACCTCTTATAAAATGATAGTATTTTGTATGTTTGTAAAGTCTAAATGATTTTACATAGATTCTGGAACATGGTGCATTTTCAATAGGTGTTAGTGGCTGCTATTATTATAAGTAACAAAAGAATATGTGGGAGCACAGAAACTGTTTTTAATCCAGAATTGAGAGCCTGGGTGGCAGAAAGCACTGAAGAATTACTAGGAATAATGTCATGAGGTAAAGGTGGGATTTGAACAGGAAAGGAAAAGATAGGAATTATAGGTTAAAGGACCAGCATTGCAAAAGCAGTGATTTGTGAGACAATATGACATTTCAGATGGGATCAGAGCTAAGTAAATGGCAAGATGGGAGCTTTAAGACATAAAGACAAGATCGTAAAGAGCTTAGTGTGTCAGGAGGAAGTTGGACTTTATACTGAGAACAGTTAGGAACCCAATTAAAAACATTCTGGGACTAGATAAGACTAACTGCTAAGAGGCTTTTGAAATAAGACAATTACAGAGTGAAACTGATTTTAAAAATATGTGGTAACCCTTGTTGTGAATGTCAGTTGCATTACACAAATCACTGGATTCAGTTGTGTCAGCCCTCCTCCACAGTAGCACTAACTACAGCCACAGGATGTTTATAACATGTAGGTATGACAATGAATGCTTTAGAGGTGTTAGTTCATTTGCTCATTTAATGACTTGATAAAGTAGATTTTATCTTTTTTGTCTTTAAAGACAAGAAAATGAGCCCTAGAAAGGTTAAGTGATCTGCCTAACATAAGATTACATTTACTATGGTACATATACACAGTGGAGTATTCCTCAGCAGTAAAAAATAATGACATCGTGAAATTTGCAGGCAAATTGATGGAACTAGAAAATATCATCCTGAGTGAGGTTACCCAGACTCAGAAAGACAAACATGGTATGTACTCACTCATAAGTGATAGTAGATGTAAAACAAAGGATAACCTGGCTACAATCCACAGCTCCAGAAAAGCTAGCTAAGAAGGAGGATCATAAGAGGGACATGCATGGAATGGGTCACTCTGGGAAAGGGAAACAGATGAGATCTCCTGAGTAAGCTGGGGTGGGAGGAGGGCAATAGAGGAGAGGAGATGGGGCATGAGAACATAAGGGAGCTGAATGGTCCGGCTTTAACAGGGATGAAGTGGGTGGGAGAGCAAAGAGATATCTTGATAGATGGAGGCATCATGGGGTTAGGGAGAAACCTGGTACTCGGGAAGTTCCCAGGAATACACAAGGATGACTCCAGTTTAGACTACTAGCAGTAGTGCAGAGGGTGCCTGAGCTGGCATACCCCAGTGATCAGATGGGTGAATACCCTAATGTCATCATAGGGCCTTCATCCAGTAACTGATGGAAGCAGATGCAGAGATCCACAGCCAAGCACCAGGCCAAGCTCCTGGAGACCAGTAGAAGAGAGGGAAGAGGGATTATATGAGCAAAGAGGGTTAAAACATGAGGGGAAGATCTACATAGACAACTGAACCAAGCTAATGGTGACTTACAAACTTTAGACTGACAGCTGTGGAGCCTGCAGGGGACTGGACAAGGCCTTCTGCATATGGGAGACCATTGTGTAGCTTGGTCTGTTTAAGGGGCACCTGGAACCCATTACCTATGAAGAGATACCTTGCATAACCTTGATGCAGGGGGGACTTGGTCCTGCCTCAATTGAATGTAACAGACTTTGCTATCTCCCCGTGAGACGCTTTACCTTTTTGGAGGAGAGAATGTGGGGGGAGGTACTGGGTAAGGAGCTGGAGGAGAGATGTGGGGGAATCTATGGTTGCTATGTAAAATGCTTTTTAAAAAGTTCTTAAATTAAAGAAGGAAAAAGATTACATTTAGCCAGTGGCAAAACTGGGGCTTTATCCCAGATGTGGTGGCTCTATGCCTCATTTTTAGAAATCTTTAACATAGCCTGTGACATGTGACAAAGCCAAGATAGTAAAGAGCAGAAGGCAGTTTTTAGAGGCAGGTTTAAGGATGATTCCTAAATCTATGGCTGGTGTTACCAAGTGAATGAAGTACTGTTAAACACATCTCCCAAGAAGTAGGGATGAGTAGAGGATACATTTAGACGAGGGCAAATGAGCTTGAGGCATGTGAAAGAATATCCAGTAGAGATTAGTAGGAAATGTTAACTTCTTTCTATTGTTATCATTATCCTTGGAGATGGGACTTTATGTAGCTCAGGTTGATCTGGAAGTCTCTATAACTAAGGATGAACTTGGAACTTCTGGACTTCCTGCTTTTACCTCCTGAGTGCTGGGATTCCTAGGCTTGAGCTGCCATGCTGAGTGTCCAGCCCAGGGTTTATGCTATGTAAGCATCCGAGATGAGCCAAATCCCCAGCCCTTGTTAAATTAATTGCTAAAGAACAATACTTTCAGAACAGGGAATAGAAATCATGGCAAGTGTTGTACAGGGAAACAGTGTGAACAGAGATTGAGGCTGTGCTAGCTTAAGCTTTAGGATTCAGTCCTGAGGGGCAAAGAGGCAGACTTATATCTCCTCAAGAAGTTATTTTTCTAGCAGAGTACCACTTTCACCAACAAACAAGCCTCTTTCTCCGTCTTAGAAGAATTCCTTTTATCTGAGCATATTATTAATGTTGTCAAATTTCTGTAATTGCACAGGGAGTCAAAAGATAATACCTATTTTTAGTTGTCTTTATTTTAATTTCACTTTGTAAAGGATTACTGGTGTGTATGGCCTTACTGTACAGAAGAAGACGGAGTTATAAGAAGAGTTTTTGTAGAAAATAATAGTGCATACCTTTAATCCTAGCACTAGAGAGGCAGGGGCAGGTAGATCTCTGAGTTCAAGGCCAGCCTGGTCTTGTTTCAGCCTATCAAGTTTCAAGACAGCCAAAGCTACCCAGTGAGACCCTGTTCCAAACAAAACAAAACAAAAAAACACAGTTATTTTGGTTGTTTTTTAAATTAGTAGATCATTAATTTTATATTATTTTACATACAGTTTCATAATATGTTTGTTTTTATAGTATACTTCAGAAGTTTACATATGACTATCTACATGTTTAGTTTTGCAGATGCCCAGGATATTGAATTTTAGACCAACTTGCAGTCTCTTGGATTCTTACCTCTTTTATTGAAAATTTGGTTTTAGAGTACCTTTCATTATTGCCAGAGAAATGTTTTAATGGTAGTCACGCCATTGTTCTGACTTCCTCTATTTTCTATTGTGTATCAGTAAAGGCCTACTTACATAAGAAGCTTTGGAGACGTTAGAAAATAGAAACTTGCTTATAGAGCAGTGTTTATTTATTAACCTTTGTAACACTATGATTTTGGATTTTATGATCCTTTCTGAAAGTGCTCTATGGTGGTTATTCTTATTCTGAGAATTCTGACCAAAGCTATTATTTCTTTTCCTGAGAAAATACCTGTGAGATATCCAGTGGAGATGTCAAATTGACAGGTAGACTTTAGTCCCAGGAACATAATCTATGATAGTGCTGCACTGTGGGCAGTAACTGAAGCAGAAGCTATAGCTTAAGTCACTTGGAGAGAGAGACTATCATGAGAAAAGGAAAATTCCTACTGGAGCTTTAAGGAGCTAGGCTTGCAAAGACAGGGAGGGCTGGGTCCAGAGAGGTGTATGGGAAGCCCAGCAGAAAGAATGCACTCAAAGGCTGAGAAAGCAGGTCAGAAAGGTCAGCAAAGTGCTTTCACAGTTCCCTCGGTTTTTTCTCTCAGTGTTCCCAAAGAGCCTTTTTAGACATTTCCCCAACACACCCTAAAATTTTAGTATACAGATAGAATGCATTTTTGTTTATGTACTGTGGCTTTTTGGAGGGTCACAAACTATTGTAATACTTAAATTATTTTGTCCCTTTGGGACAACCTTGCCTATACAGAGAATGCATGCACTAAATGGATTAAGTGACCTTAAAGAGCTGTTTTGGGTTTTTTGTTTGTTTTTTTTAAACTGGAGTGCTATTCATAAACTGTGTTAGAGTGGGTGAAAAGTAGAGCTGAGGGCAGAAGTTGAGGTAACTGACTGAGAAGGACACCTTGGTGGAGGCAGGAGCTGATGCCGTCAGTCATGTCCTAATAAGGGGCTGTGTAGGAAATGATTTATGCTGCTTGTAGCACCCAAACTAACACATGGTTTGAATTTGATGCTCATCTTTCCTGTTGCCATTCATCTGACTCTATATTTTATTATTGAAAACCTCACTCGGCTTCATATGACACGGTTAGGAATTACTGACCATAACAAGTATGAATGTCCTCAAAGTATGTTAAGTGACTCCCTTTTGAAAAGTTCTTTGGTCAGTGGTCTCTGGAAACACACTCATAGGCACACAGGAGTGTTTTCCTAGTCCCCTACGTGTTCTCAATCCATCGAGTTGATGAAGATGAGCCATAACAGCAGAGCTGAGGACGATGCTTGGTGGCCACCATGGTGTTGCAGTAGTAACCACCCTCAAAAGCCCAGGCCACCATAGCATAGTTCACATAAAATAATTAAGTAGTGAACAGGGCTGGAGAGATGGTTCTAACTGCTCTTTTAGAGGATCCAGATTTGATTCCCAGCACCAACATGGTGGCTAACAGCCATCTGTAACTCCAGTTCCAAGGCATCTAATGCCCTCTTCTGACCTTTGTGAGTATCATATGCATGTAGTACATAGACAGACAGGCAGACTAAACACCCATACACATAAAATAAAAATAAATAAATCTCTTTTTTTAAGGAGAAAAGTAAAGGAAGGGAAAAACAAGCAAGGGGCCCACACCTTTAATCCCAGGACTCAGGAGGCAGAGGCAGGCAGATCTGAGTTCGTGGCCAGCCTGGTCTACAGAGCAGGTTCCAGAACAGGAATACAAAGAAAGACTGTCTCGAAAAACAAAAACAAAACAGCAATAACAAAAAGTTCTCCACATGTCTAGCTCCTAGCCAAGCACTTGTGACCTTAGGCTCACCTTGTAAGTTTGGTACTTCCAGTCATTTCCTTTCATCCTCTAGCCTACATTGAGAGCAGCATAGGTTAGAGTCAGTACTTTCTCTCTGTGTGCCTGTGCTAGGTTTTCCCGCATACCTATCTCACATGTCCTTAAATCTTGATCTTTCCTGGTATAAAGAGATTCCCTGTGCCCAGATTGTAATAATGAGATTTCTCACCTCTGCCCTATTACAACTTTATGCTGCGCTGCAGTTTCAGTCACACCATAAAAACTGTTTTTATGCTTTATAGGGTAACTCAGAAAATGCTAGCCAGTGTGGGAAGGCAGCTCTGAGAAAATCCTTGTTTAATATGGCCTTGTTTCTCTCTCCTGGGAGTGGCTGGTAGTTAGCCATCAGAATCCAGACTGATAATGTCCATGCCCATTTTCTGGTGCCTGATCTTCTAGTTTTGTAGTATGGTGTCTAAACCTTAAATTTAATATAACAAAATTGAAGTTTTAATTCCTCCTGGAGTTGACAGTCTGCCACAAATAGATAGAGGCCTCGAATTTTTAGCAGTTTTGCTAATGAGTCTGGGGACTGAGGAGTGGTTCAGTAGTTAACACCATTGGCTGCTCTGGCAGAAGACTGGGTTGTGTTCCCAGCACCCATATGATGGCTCACAACTATTCCAGTTCCAGGGTATCTGACACCTATGCACATGCAGACAAAACACCCAGACATATAAAATAGAATAAACAAATCTTTGAAAAAGTATTTGCCAGTACTGGGGTTATAGACACGTATTGCTGCACCTGGCTTTTTCATGGATGCTGAGAATTCAAACTCAGACCCTCATGCTAGTATGGCAGATACTTTACTGACTGAGGCATCTCCCCTGCACCAAAAGTTGGTAAGTTTTGACATGTATAACACATGAAACCACCACCAGTGTCATGACACCTGTTGTGCTGGCTAGTTATGTCAACTTGACACAGGCTAGAGTCATCTGACAGGAGGGAACCTCAATTGAGAAAATGCCTCCCTAAGATCCAGCTCTAGGACATTTTCTTAATTAGTGATTGATGGGCAGGGCCCAGCCCATTGTAGATGGTGCCATTCTTGGTCTTGGTAGTCTTAGGTTCTATAAGAAAGCAGGCAGAGCAAGCCAATAAGCAGCAACTGCTGTGGCATCTGCATCTGCTCCTGCATCTAGATACCAGCCCTATGGAGTTTCTGTACTGACTTCCTTCTGTGATAAACTATACTGTGGAAGTGTAAGCCTAATAAATCCTTTTCTCTCTCAAGATTATAGCAATAGTAACCCTAACTAGGATACCTGCCATCCCCAGGACTTTTGTCATGTCCCTTGACAGCCTTCTGCACCCCTCTACCTCTAACCCAGGCAACATTGGTCTGTTTTCTGAGTGGACTAGTTTGAATATTTTAGAGTTATATTCAAGCATGCTTTGGACATACTATGGGTTTGGTTCCTAGCCATAGCAGTAAAGTAAATACCACAAAAGACAGTCACTTGAATTGCATTTCCAGTGCATATAAAAGTTATTTTTATACTATAGCACAGCCTATTAAATGTGTGATAACATTGTATCTAAAAATATATAACATACACACTTTCATTAAAAATACCTTATTAGATGGCGTAGTGGAACATGCCTTATTTCAACACTGGGAAGGCAGAGGCAGGAAGATCTCTGTGACTGGATGCTAGCTAGCCTGGTATTCAGAATGAGTTTCCGGCCAACTAGGGTTACATAGTAAGACCCTGCCTCAAATAAATTCTTTGTTAGTAAGAAATGATAATCATTGGAGCCTTTAACAAACTGTAATTTTGTTGTTGTTAGTGGACTGTGCTAATGGCTGCTTACTTACCAGAGTGAACGGCTACTGAATGTTGGAGTGGCTATGGCAGTTTTTCTTTTTCCTTTTTGTTTTGATGCAGGGCCTCTCATTTATTTTGTAGTCTGGAGTAGAGCTTTCTGTGTAGCCCAGGCAAGCCTTGATCTTCCACAGACATCCAAGTTACTTGACTAACAGTTTCTTACAATCACATAACAGTGCCATTAACTGACTCTTCTTTTCATGAAACATATGTTTTTGTCACATGGCACTACTTGATAGCGTTTGCTCACAGTAATCCTTCCCATAACACTTAACACTTATTTGCCCAGATCCATTAGATCTGTCTATCCATAGTAAGTATGGAAATAACATTGATCTCTTTGTATATCCCCATCAGAGCTCTTAGAGATCTAACTTCATTATCAACAGTGAGTAATTTTGTTTTTTTCCTGGAAGAGCTTCCTGTTGCTTCTTGTGTTCCTTAAGAAGTATTTCTCAACAGTAGGCATAAAGTACTCAGTGTGTAGGCTGGGGATGTAGCTCATTAGGTAGACTGCTTGCCTATTCACACATCCTGAGGCTGATCTGCAGTACTATAGAAACTGTGTGATGGTACCTACCTGTGATCCAGCACTCAGGAAGGGACAGGAGGACCAAAAGTCATCCTTGGTGTCCCATTTAGCCTTAGTCATCTTGGCACAGCCTTGAGTTCTTGAGAAGAGAAGCCTCAGTAGGAGATTTGCCTGGATCGGGTAGGTCTGTGGGTGTATTTATGAAGAATTGTCTTGATTATTAATTGATGTAAGCAGGACCAGCCCATTGTGGCTGGCACTATTCCTCAGGCATGTAGTACTGAGCTATATAAAAAGCTAGCTAAGCATGAGCCAGAGAGTGAGCCAGAAAGCAAGTTACCAAGCTGCATTCCTCCAGGGTTTTGACATGAGGTTCGTGTTACTTCCTGCCCTTGAGTTCCCTTTGTGAGGGACTGTGACCTGGAAGTATGAAATGAAATAGTGTTTCTTCCCTTAAGAA
Organism: Phyllotis vaccarum; assembly: GCA_033318265.1. Classification (NCBI taxonomy): domain Eukaryota; kingdom Metazoa; phylum Chordata; class Mammalia; order Rodentia; family Cricetidae; genus Phyllotis; species Phyllotis vaccarum. Next base: position 93,494,324 of record JARWLC010000012.1, read on the forward strand.
AGGGTCAGAATGTTTTATCATGGCAACAGAAAGGAAACTAGAACACTTGACTACATGGGGGAATTCCAGGCCAGCCTGGAACACGGGGACCCATCACAGAATTTCTTTCTAGTAAACATTTTAAGTCAGTGCTTTGTCATTTAGGCTTTGTTCCATTTATGACACAAGCAAAGTAGGCCTATTATAGTCCTTAAGTCTCTATGGATTTTCAGGTTGGGAAATGAGCATTGATTTTAACTTAATGGTGCTTTAGCACATTATCAGATAGTCATCTCATCCTTTGAAAGTTTTGTAGACTGGCACTGACTTGGTCCTAAATAAAGTTCCACTGAAATTTCATGTGAGCATTAGTATGGGCATATATTATCTTTTCTGGCTAAGTACCTGACAAATAAGAGGTATGTATTTCAATCTTAAAAGAAGCCATCAAACTGCTTTTCAAAGTGATTGTTGTACCAATATTACTACAAGCAAAGGAAAGCCACAGATCAGAAGTAGATCCAATCTGGAAAAGGTGTCTTGTCTTAAATTTAGCCTTGCACAAAGTCTCAGGACATGAACAACATAGAGACAAATTATTTGCAAAAAAATGTAATATGAATTTTTAGTTCAGTTCCCAATAGAGTTAATATTATTAAGGGGGCAATAGAAGAAGATTGATTTAACGTTCAAAAAAGAAATGGAGTTACAGGGTGAGGCTACATGGCCATAATGCAAAATTAAACAACCACTTGAAAATTTCTTTAAAACCTTTTCAATAAATTAAAAAGAAAAGGGAGTTTCTTTACTTTGATTAAAAAGAAAATCTATTGAAAAACTTACCATTAATGTACTTGATATGGAAGACTAAATGCTTTCTTTCCAAGTCTGAGGCTGCCCATTCTCGTCACATCTATTCAAGTCATCTAGTGCAATCTGGCAAAAGAGAGAGAGAGAGAGAGAGAGAGAGAGAGAGAGAGAGAGAGAGAGAGAGAGAACAGTTTAAACAAAGAAATAAAGCTGCCTTTATTTTTTGAAAATGACATAATCACTTTGTAAAACTTCATGGAGTTTGAAAGTGAATTTAGTAAGGTTGCAGTCACATTATTGATGTCTAAAGCTAAATGTGCATTCCTGTATACTGTCAACAACCATAAATGGACATTTTAATATGCTATCATAATAGACCAAAAATAGAAAGAATAAGAGTTGAGGATTTAGTTTAGAACTAGAGTGCTTACCCAGTAAACATAAGGCCCTTGGTTCAATCCTGAGCTCCACAAAAGAAAATAGACAAAATACATTACTTTTGTGATATGTATGATGAGAAATCCTAACTTGTGCTTTTGTTTTTTCTGATTTGGGGTTTTATTTGTTTTGGCTTAAGGGTGATGCTAGTGTTAGATAATAGTTGGGAAGTAGCTTTTCTTCTTTAGTCTTGTTGGATGAGTGACAGGTAGCTTTATTTTTCCTTAAGCATTTGATAGAATTTGCTTGTCCCATATGGTTCTGTACATCTCATTGTGAAAAAGTTCTTAAGTACAGTATTTTTGTTGCTAATATAGGACTGTAATAACATGCATCTTTCACATTGTAGCTTTATCTACGTTGTCAAATTTATTGACATAAAGTTGTCCAGAGCCTTCTACATCACGGTAGACTATGGAATGATAGCATTTTACTTTATATTAATAATCTGTATACTTCCTTTGTAGTTAGACTAACTCAACAATTATCAAAGAGCCAACTTTTCCTCCCGGTAGTTTTTGTCTGCTATTTTTGTTTTCCAGTTTGTTTCAAATCTCTCTAATTTCCTTTTTTATTTCTCTTCTTGTACTTACCTTGAGTTTGATTTTTTTCTTTTTAAATTTCTTAAAGTAGAAGCTAAGATCTTTGATTTGGGGCTTTTTTTATTTTATTTTTCTAATATAGACACTTAACACTAGAAATTCCCTACTACATATTCTCTTTTTTAAAATTTATTTGTATATATGGATATTTTGCTGCATGTCTGACTGTATACTACCTGTGTTCCTGGTGTCTGCAGCAGCCATAAAAGGCATCGGATCCCTTGGAACTGGAGTTATAGACATGTGGTACTGGAGAGAGCGAGAGAGACTGACTGACTGACTCTGGGTTTTGGCATGGGCTTTTATTTGTTTATTTTATTTTTTCGGGACAGGGTTTCTCTGTGTAGCCCTAGCTGTCCTGGCACTCACTCTGTAGTCCAGGCTGGCCTCCAATTCAGAGATCTGCTTGCTTCTGCTTCCCAGTTCTAGGATTAAAGGTATGCACCACCATGCCAAGTTTAGGGTTTTTGGAAACTCAGAATCCATCCTCAGTAACATTTTCTTCAACAGGACCACACCTCCTAATCTTCTGAAATAGTGCCATGACCTAGTGACTAAGCACTCAGATCTGTGATCTGGTACTATGCTCACTCAAGACACCACATTAGTATCTTTGGTTGGCTATCTATAATGGTTGGAGGTTTTCAGCGTAACACCCAGACATATCTCACGCAGGGAAGGGAATCTTAATTGAGGAAATGCCTCTGTGAGATTGGCTTGTAGGCTAGTCTTTGGCTTATTTTCTTCATTATTGATGGATGTGGGAGGTGAGCGGTGCCAGCGTTGGACAGGAGGTCCTGAACTATATTAGAAAGCAGTCTGAGCAAGCCGGAAGACAAAGTCCACCAGTAAGTAGCCTTCTCCATGGCTGCTGCTTTCATCCTTGCCTCTACGTTCCTGCCTTGAGTTATTGCTCTTACGTGCCTCATGGATGGACTTCGACTTTCGACTTAGGAGATGAGAAATAGACCTTTCCTCCCCAAGCTGCTTTTAGTCATGGTGTTTATCAAAGGAGAAACCCCAAGACGATATTTAATATTGTGATTTATTATTTTACTTTTCCTTTGTAAACATACACTATTACAAATGTGTTTTACTTGAGTTTGAATTTTCCTCCCTTATGCCATTGTCTAGGAACTTGGAAGGTGACAGTAGTAGGGATTGCTCTTTTGTTTGTCATCTTTTAGGGACTACTGTGTTTTACTCGATGATGTCAGTGTCTTGAAAGCTGTTATGTTTTGTATTTTATTATATTTGCTTTTAAGTTTTTCTGGTGTGAGGACAAACCTGGTCCCTGTTGCACCATTTTGATAGTGGCAGATTGTAGTATTTGTTTCTGGCCCGGACTTTCCGGCCTAGGCTTGAGGTTTGGACCCACAGACAGACCCACAGAGACACACATACACTTACATTAATTTTACACTGATTGACCTGGGGCCCAGGCATACTTTTTACCTCTTTATCCTTAAATTAACCCATGATTCTTATCCTGTTCAGCCATGTGGCTTGGTACCTTTTCTCAGAGTGGCATAGGTGTCCTCTGCATCTGCTTCTCTGGTTTATCTATGGCAATTCTAACCTGTTCTTCCTGTTCCCAGAGTTTTCTTAGTCTTGTAGCCCCATCCACATTTCCTGTCTGCCCTTAGCCAATAAGCATTTTTATTAGACCGATAGGTGGGACAATTATATACAATGTAGTAACATAATTCCACTACAACAGATGTCCTGCCTACCAATAGTTTTAACCTGAGCCTCTTCTTTTGCTAGGATTCTTATAGAAAATGTCTTATTTGACATTTCTTGTTTCCCTTTGAAAGACTATTTATACATATTAGAAGATAAACTCAGGTTGCAGAGATAGATAGCTCAGTGATTAAGAGTACTGGCCACTCTGGCCGCTCTTCTAAAGGACCCACATGGCAGTTCACAACTGTCTAACTCCAGTTCTAGGGGATATGGCATCTTCATACAGACATATATACCTACAGGCAAAACCCCAATGTACATTTAAAGAAGAAGGTAAATTCAGGTCGGTTAGCACAAACACTTATAAATGCTCTTGGTGTGTATGTGTGTGTGTGGAGGGGTGGCTGTGCCTTTAATCCCATCACTAAGCAGGCAGAGGCAGGCAGATTTCTGTGGGTTCCAGGTCAACTTAGTTTACAGACAGAGTTCCAGGACAGCCAGAGCTACACAGAGAGACTCTTGTCTCGACAGACACAAAGAAAAGCTGCTGGGATGCTAACTGATTTTGAGATTCCTTTTTTGAGGAGGGGGGACTTCTTGAGTTATTTGAATCAGGAAGCTAATTTTAAATAACAAGTTTTAGAAAATTCCTAAGTATATTTTCTTTCATTTTCAGAATTAAGAAAAGAAAAGAGCAGCAGCGCTATGCTGAAGAGCAGAAGCTACTAAAGATGAACTGTCATGAAGAACCGTGTTCAGAAGAGAAAATAGGTGATGCTTTAGCCCAGTTACAACTTGAAGAAATAAAAGGAGCCAGAGAAAAACAGTACCAGAGAGAAAAAGAATATAAAAGGTGATTTTAAATGTTCTGCATGAAGTTCTGGCTCAAAGGAGACAGAAAGTAGGCTTTCTGATACTCTTTAAGAGACTTGGTTTAGCTGGGCAGTGCTGGCACATGCTTTTAATTTCAGTGCTAGGGAGGCCAAAGCAGGTGGATCTCTGAGTTTAAGGACAGCCTGATTTATAGAGTAAGTTCAAGGACAGCCAGGGTTATACAGAGAGACACTTGGTTTGTCTTCTCACACTTTTCCTCATTTAGGGTGCATGCTCCACCACTGTTTTGATTGGCTTGTACCGCTTGGGACTAGTATTGCATTTGTCTAGTGCTATTCCCACTGCATAGGAAGACACGAGGTATGGAGCAGTGAAAGCTGGGAATAATATCAGAATTTATACTTAATCTCCTAGCAGTTGATTTACTTGACCGTGCTGGACTTTTATAGATATGTAGAAGCTTTACGAGCCCAGGTCCAAGAGAAAATGAAGCTTTATAATATCACTTTACCTCCATTATGCTGTTGTGGTCCTGATTTTTGGGATGCTCATCCTGATACCTGTGCCAACAATTGCATTTTCTATAAAAACTACAGAGGTAAGTGGCTTTAGTAGTTGAGTTCTAATAGCAATTAAAATGTGTGTGTGTGTGTGTGTGTGTGTGTGTGTGTGTGTGTGTGTGTGTGTGTGTGTGTGTGTGTGTGTGTGTAGTGATTGTGGTTACTAAGAATTTGAAAACTTACTATATTTATATAAGAAAATTTTATATATACCTTTATAGGACAACATGTGAGGCAATTAAAATTATTGTAATTGCATTTCTGATTAGCTCTGTTTATGGTGGAGAAGCATTTCCAGCTCATTACATTATGTATAAAAGTACTTGGGTTCCAGGTCTTTCCTTAATTGAACACTAATAAGAGTTTATCCTTTATGACTGATTTGGAGTCAGTTGTCCACATACTTCAGTGGCATCTAATACAGATTTACCAACATATATCATATTAACCATCCATTCTGTTGGTGATACCAAGAGAGATGAGGAGCTCTATACAGAGTCCTAAGTATTCGGATGGTGGCCCATGCATTTAATCCCAGAACTTGGGAGGCAGAGGCAGGCACATCTCTGAGTTTGAGCCTGGTTTACAAAACTAAGTCCAGGACTGTCACACAGACAAAACCTGTCTGGAAAATAAGAGTCCCAAGTAGAGAGAAAGGAATCATTCCTGTGGTTGCTAATGTATGTTTCTTGTCCATCACTAAATACTGACTTAGAGAACATAGGAACTCTGTTGGCCTCACGCAAACACTGGAAATGTTGCTAGTATTTACATTTCTGATGTGCTTCATCACTGTAATATGAATTTATCTGACTTAAGAATCTTATCATTCTCTTACTTTAAAATTTCCCCTCATAACAGTATGAAATGTATGATGTATTTATATACTTCTCTCTGGTCTCAGGCCACACTACAGCCTCACTAAACTTCCTCTTACACTTTTGCATCTGATCCACTTAGTTCTCTATCTGTAGTGCCTTTTTTCTTTCCTCCTGTCAATCCCCAAAGCCCACATCAAGTGGTATAGCTTCTCAAAACTTTCCAGTGTTCTCTAGTGTTCATTCATATCTATCTTCATATTATGATGACATTTTTTATATACCTGTGGTGTTGAAGTGTTTCACTACAACTTTATATTTGTTACCATTCTCCGCATTCTCTTTAATTTCCTTGCAGAGTGTTTGCTCTATTATAAGTTCTTAGTAAATATTTATTCAGTGGCTAGACTTAATACCTGAGGCATTTTGGGCAAAGAAACAGTACTGATAGGAAAAAGAAGTGGGAGAGTTGTGTAGACTCTAACTTTATTCATCATTGTGCAAACCTTCATTTGCAGCATATAATCGGGCGTTACATTCAGTCATCAATTCTTCTGATATCTCCGAGGGGAATGCAACTCTTCGAAATGCCATCCGTAATTTTGCTTCTGTACATAGACGGACTTCAAAAAAAAGTCTCCAATAAGAGTCTGAAGTTAGTGCGAATGAATGGTAGTATTTCCACCTTCCTTTAAAATCAACCACAAAACATTATTTAGGAAAGCTGTTAAAGTGTGTAAGATGTATCGTCTAGACTATCTGTAACTAGCTATCTGCCTTGGGACCATCATGATAAGTTGAATGCAAACTTGTCTCTCATTCTGTATGAAACACATAGCACCTGCTGTTTTAAAAGTGGTTAGAAAAGGAAGGTTTCTCTAGTTTCTGCTGGCTTTAAAAAAAGAAAATAATCCTTTTAGCTTCTGTGTCTAATTACAGAAACTCATGAGTAACCTCTGAGGTTATCTTATGGTCATTTTTCTAAAAGTGTGCATTTGAATCTCGACAGTGTTGAAAGTGTCTGCATGAAGCAGAAAAGGAATGAGATTCTCAGCACTAACGCTATCTAGATTGCCATTGCCTTTCTAGTTTTCATACAAACTAGAGGTGAGAAGAGTTTGAATTTGTGTACTTTAAAATATTTTTTCCTTTTGTTTCTTTTTTTTTTTATTGCCTTTTTTTCTCAGTCACATTGGACATAGGATCTTTTTTTTTTTTTAAGTATATAGTGTTCTTCCTGCGTGTATGCCTGCCAGAAGAGGGCATTAGACTAGATCTCATTATAGGTGGTTGTGAGCCACCATGTGGGTTGCTTGAAATTGAACTCAGGACCTCAAGAAGAACTCTTAACCTCTGAGCCATCTCTCTAGCACCTGAGATAGGATTTTTAAATTTTATTTTTGTTCTATTTTTTTGAGATTTTATTTATTTTTATTTGATGTATATATGAGTGTTTGCCTGAACTATGTCTGTGTACCATGTATGTACATTTCCCTTGGAGATCAGAAGAAAGCATCAGATCCCCAGAGACTGGAGTTATAGATGGTTGTGAATGACCTGTGAGTGCAGGGAATATTGAACCTGTGTCCCGTGGAATATTTGGAACTACTGAACCATCTCTCCAGCTCTGATTTATTATTATTATTTTATAATTTTTACTGTCGAAAAGAAGACAACTCTTAACTTTTGAATATATTTTATGTGAAATGATTAAGATTTTTTTTATTATTATTTTTTGAGACAAGCTTTTTCTGTATAGCCCTGGCTGTCCTGAAACTCATTCTGTAGACTAGGCTGTTCTTGAACTCAGAGATTCTCTTGCCTCTGCCTCCTTGAGTTTTTAAATTTCAAAAAGTAGATGTGAGGTCAAAGGAATTAAGTTCTAAATCATTTTTCTAACTGTAAAAAAAATTGCTAAATGGCATTTACCTGAGCAAATGAAATAAATATTGCCATAGTTATTATGAATTTGCTATTTTTTCACATTATTTTTTGATATAAAATTTTAAAAGATTAAAAATGGCATTTAGTGGGCTGGAGAGATGACTCAGTGGTTAAGAACATTGACTTATCTTCCAAAGGACCTGGGTTCAGTTCCCAGCACCTATATGGCAGCTTACAGCTGTCTATACTTTCAATTCCAGGGAAGCCAGCACATTACACAAACATACACACAGGCAAAACACATATGCACATGAATTAAAAATAAATTAGTTAATTAAAAAAGAAACAGGACTTAGGCTATGTCACAAAACAAAAAATAAATAAATAATAAAAATAAAAATAAAAGTCTACACTTCTAGCCAAGCTGTTGAAAAAGAATCTAAATTACATGAATAAGAAAACTGAGAAGTTATCTAACTATATTTTAATTAACTATCCAGTCAATTAAAGTCAGAGTCCTTGAAGTAAGTATATGTTTTATTTGTTCTTAAAGAATTACATTTTAATAGTTCTATTTAGATACGATTTCCCTATATATAGGGCACCAATTTAAAATACACATTCAGTGGTTTTAGTACATTGACAACCATTGTTAAAGAAGATTTCATTATCTAACAGATCAGTTTGTACATTACTCAGGATAGCCTTGTACGTCCATGGATGAATGGAGGGATTAGAAGTATATTTACAGGTGTAGCAGAAGGGTTTTCAGGCTTGAGAAAGTATTTCTGTCACATGTTGCAATACTATGCTAAATAAAGCAGTCCCCAAAGACAAGTATCACAGTGTTACTTTTGTGAACTCCAGAAAGTAGTCAGATTTTCAAAAATAGTAAAATAGTACCCTCTGGGAGCTAGAGTTAAGAGTACATGAGGCATTGTCATTTAATGGTACAGAGGGTTAGTTTTGGTGGATGAAAATGTCCTAGAAGTCTGTTTAATAAAGTGTGAGTATACTTAACTACTGAACTGTACACTTAAAATGTTTATAATGCTAAATACTGAGAAGTTATTTAACTACATTAATTATCTAGTTCAGTTTCAATTTTAAAAAAAATCTTTTTAAGCCATTTTATTTTAATAATCATTTATTTGTCAGGAGATGGGTCAGAGGAGTATCTGATCACCTGGAGCTAAAGTTACAGGCAGTTGTGAGCTGTCTGATGTGGGTGCTGGGAATTGAACTTGGAACATCTGCAAGAACATTATATGCTCTTAACCACAGAACCATCTCTCCAGCCTCTAATTGATAGAACTTTTTTTGGGTGTGGAAATAATTTTTTTTCCTCTTTTGATTTTTTTTTTTTTTTGAAGACTAGGTTTCTATATGTGACAGCTTTGGCTGTCCTGGAACTCATTCTCTAGACCAGGCCGACCTTGAACTCACAGAGATCCACCTGCCTCTGCCTTCCAAGTGCTGGAATTACAGGCATGTGCCACCAACATCTGGCTTGATGTGACTTTTTTAATATGTAAATTTTTTTAGCTTCAAAACCATCACAACATTCCAAACATAACACAAGTTATGCTTAGGCACAGAGGGTTTTTGAACTCATATTAATTTGATATTTCTTTGCTGATAATGAAGAATTCTGCAGTCTGTCTAAAAACTAATATATATGTACTGTATATAACTTAAAAACCCAAACACTTCTCATGCTAGCTTCTCCTTTTTCACAGCTAAAGAATCTTAGCAGAGTGTTATGTCACATAGAAACCACAAGACAACCTGAAGCTATTGGGAGCCATCACAGTGTCAACATAGCCTGACAGTACACACCCTGAACTACAGCCTTTCCAAAAGGCATCTTCCCCATGCCAAGCAAGGAGCATCAAAAGTTTGTTTTTGTTTACTTTACAAACTACAGATGTATACAGTTTTCAACTCAGGGTTTTCAGCCAGTAACCATGCTAATATCACCTCACAAACTAAAAACAAAATGCCAGAAACATCTTTAAATGCCGTCATACCAAAAACAAATTGCAGAATAAGGAGAACACAAGAGTATCTATTCATTTTAAAATGTTTTGAAACATGTACAACTTTGATACAGTTTCAGGAGCTCCAGACACATGTCCACTTTAGGTTAACCAGAGGCTTGAGAGGCAGCTAGATGACTGTGGTCAAATTCTAAATTAAACCCAATGAGGAAAGTAGATAACGGTCAAATAAGATGTGTGGATCATGGCAATCCCTTCTCCATGGTATATGCAAGGAGACAAACATTTCTTTAGCTAAGCATGATGGTACATGCCTATAACTCCAATGCTATGTATGGAGAGGCTGATGCAGGGGGATCATGAGTTTGAGGCCAGCTGGACTATATAAAACCATCTTTAAAAAAAAAAAAAAAAAAAAGGCCACATAAGATAGTTGTTTTTCCTCCTTCCTGCCCCTCATCTTTTACTCAAAAGAGAACAAATTCGGTGAGAGTCTTTTAACCGTGAGCCTTTCCCTTTGACTTGTACTTCTGACATCTTCTCATAGTTTTCCCTGCGTCACCACCTTCCTGATGCATGGGTGCCTTTCTGCTACTTAGGCTGTTCAACGTTTGTTTTTCTTTAAACCATGTCTACAATAGAGATTCCAGGATTTATAGCTTCAATCTTGGGTCAGAATTCTGAAGAAAACAATAAGCCGCAGGCAGTGGTCCGTGGGCAGCAGTAGTGCCCTTTTCCTTCAGGCCTCCTACAGGCTGGTCCACACTCTTTCATTTTCAAATACATGTTTTGTACAACTTGGCCGTTTCATCAGTTTTGAGTTTCCCTGCCCATTTCTCAGAGCACTCAGGAAATGCTGCCATATTGAGGCATCTGGCTTTTCTTGTGGTCTTCTCTGCCTGTCTGTGCAAAGAGGGCATAAGCAGTTACAGGCCCTTTGGTCTCTTGGGATTACCTTTAGCCATCCTGATGTATTGCTCTCTAGGAGGCACAGAGAGAGCACTTCCTGGCCTCGTACTAGCTGCCTCTACTACAATCAACTCTTACATTATGGTTACTAATTAAAAATGTTAACAATAAAACACAAGGACACCATAGTGGCAGTCACACTCGAGTCTTCCCATTCCAAAAATCTCTTTCCTACCCCAGGTAACCATTAGTCTATTCCGTTTGTAAATTAGCCTATATGTCACTTCTCTTATGAATGAGATGTACAGTGAGCTTTTTCGTGACTGAATCTTTTCAGCTAGCCTGATGTCGAGTCATCTGTGCTGTTAGATCCAGTAATGCTTTACTGCTTTTCATTACTGAACAGTACTGATAGTAATAGTAATAATAAAACCATACTTATTTATTCATCAATCGATACACATTTGTTTTTTTCTGCTATAAGCAATTGTTCTCAAGATCCTGTAGACACATGTTTTTATTTCTTTTGATATATATCTAGGAGTAAACTTCCTGAGTCATGTGGTAGCTTTGTGCTTAGCCTTTTGAAAAACTATAAACTGTTTTCTAAAGTAGCTTTACTATTTTCCATCCCCAAAATGTGTAAAGGTTCAATGTTCTTCACCAACACTTGTCTCTTTGACAGCTGACTCTGATGTGTTATTTCACTGTGGTTTTAATTTTCTATAACAGCTGATATTGGTCATCTTTTTTCATGTGCCTGTTAGCCATTTGGGTCTCTTATGAAGACATTTGTGAAATACTTGCCAGCTTCATAATTGGGTTGTCTTTTTATTATGGAATTAGAAGAGCTTCTAATGTATTCTAAACATGAGTTCTTTATCAACTGTATCATTTGTATTTTCTCCCATTCTGGGGATTAGTGTGTGTGTGTGTGTGTGTGTGTGTGTGTGTGTTAGAGAGAGAGAGAGAGATAGTTTGAGACAAGCTAGAGAGAGAGAGAGATAGTTTGAGACAAGCTATCCCTGAGTCTGGCTGCCCTGGAACTCATTTTATAGACCACACTGCCCTTGAACTCACAGAGATCCTCCTGCCTCTGCCTCCTGAGTACTGGGATTAAAGGTGTTGGCCACCATGACCTGCTTCTTTTCACTTTCTTAATTGTTTCTGAAGCTTGTAGCACAGACTTAAATTTGTTGAAATCCAATATTTATAGACTTTTGTGGTTTGTGCTTTTGCTGTAGTCTGAAAACCCATTACCTAATCTGAGGCCACAAGTGTTTATCTTATATGTTGTTATGAATCTTAAAAGTGTTGGTTCTATATTTAGAGGTACTGTCCAGTTTGAGCTGATGTGTGTGACACTTCTTTTTGATGTGAATAACTAGCTACCCACTAGTACTTGTTAACAACTGCTACTGTTTGACGTAGAATTGACTGAAAATGCCAGAGTTTGCTTAGGAAATGTCAGCTCTGTTCCATTAATCTATGTGTCTATCTTACATACAGTATTTCTGGAGTTACTGCAACTTTGTGATAAGTTTTGAAGTGGGCACATGTGAGTCTTTCATCTTTGTTCTTTTTAAAGATAATTTTCTCTTCTGAGTTCATACATTTCATGTGAGTTTTAAGGTCACTTTCCTACCAAAAACAAAACAAAAATACAAAAGAGCAGCTGACTTCTGATCGGGAGCATACTAGATTGTTTATTAATTTGGGAACTATTGCCAGCTGTATGATTTTGCTCAGCTGTGCTTTACATTTACAGAGGACAAAAACTGTATGTATGTTAAATTTGTTTCTGAGTACTTACTATTTTTGATGTTATTATAAATGCAGTTGCCTTATCTTTCTTTTCCCGAATTTGAGATGCGGTCGTATGGAACTCAGGCTGGCCTCAAACCTAGTATGTAATCAGAAATGACCTTGAACTCCTGAGGTTCTTCCCTGTTTCTGTCTGAAAGTGCAGGCCTATACTACCATACCCAGCCTCTGAAGTGCTGAGGATTGAACCCAGGCCTATTTGAGGGCTGAGCAAGCCCTAGCAGCTATGCTACATCCTCAGCCCAGAATTTTATTTTTTTATTTTTTTAAATTAACTATTAGTTTGTAGTGTGTGTAGACTGGCTGACTGTGGGTACCACCAATTATGTGTTGAGGTCAGAGTATAACTTCAGAAGTTGGTTTCTTACTTCCACTGTGGGGTCCAAGGATATAACTCAGATCATCAGGCTAGTTGACCAAGCACTTTTATATACTGAGCCGTCTCTTCGGTCCTAGCCCAGAATGCTTTACATGTTAGATCTTGTCATCATAAAATAGAATCTTATTTCTTTACAATTTAGCTGGGGGGGGGGTTCTTATCTAATTAAAATGATTAGAACATTCTACACACAATTGTGCAGAAATGGCAAAGTGGACATTCTTATCCTGGTTCTTACTTTAAGAGCAAAGAGTTTTTAGTCTTTATGAGACTTATCAGGCTTGATGAAGTTAATTCTCTTTTATTACCAGCTTATTGAGCAGGAATTGTTGGATTTTCCCACCGCTTTTTCTGCAGTTGTGATTATTAAGGGTTCTTCGGGGGGGGGTTTGTTTATTTTGTCTGATTGTTTCTCTTCTTTTTGACATGTAGCCTACATTGCCTTGAAACTTATGCTCTTGCCTTTAAAAAAGTTTGTTTTTTTTAAATAGGTTTTCTTGTGTTAACACAACTTTGCTTCCCTAGGAGAAGTTGTGTTGACTTGTGCTTCTTTGGTGTTTTGTTTAAGGTTGGTTTCCTGAAACAGGTGATTTGACTTATCTGATCTCAAGTTAATTTAATGATGATAACATTGGGCCATCGAATATCATTAGTTTTAGTTTCAGTCTACAAATAAAAGTTTCAAGATTGTCTTAGTCAGTGTTCTATTGCTGTGAGGAGACACCATGTCCACAGCAACTCTTATAAAAGGAAACATTTAATTGAGACTAGCTTAACATTTCAGAGGTTTAGTCCATCATGGCAGGGAACATGGTAGGACACAGGCAGACATGATGCCAGAGTAGTAGCTGACAGTTTTCCTTTCAGATCCTCAGGCAGCAGCAGGAAGAGAATGCCACAGGGCCTGGCTTTAGCATTTGAAACCTCGAAGCCCAACCCAGTAACATATTTCCTCCAATAAGGCCACACTTCCTAATAGTGCCACCCCCTGGTGACCAGGCTTTCAAATCTATGAGCCTATGGGGGTCATTCTCATTCAAATCATTGTAAATGTGAATAATCTTGCATTGTAGTTGGCCAATGGCTTTATCTTTGTAGAATTACAGACCTCTGAGAGAAGTTGCATGTATCAAAGGAGAAGCCCCACTCCCCAAGTCTGTAGCCTGTCCCAATGGTGGCAGTGTAGTGAAGTCTATCCAAAGTGATGAATGTACTTTGGAGGGAAACTGGAATCTAAGGTTCTTGTTTTGTTTCAAATTTCACAAGACAGTTGTTCTAGCTAACTTTGTTTCAATTTGATACACGATGGAGTCATCAGAGTGGAGGAAGCCTCAGTTGAGAAAATGTTTCCATAAGATCTGGCTGTAGGCAAGCCTATAGAACATTTCCTTAGTGATTTTCATTGTGGATGGGGCTATAAGAAAGCAAACTGAGTAAGCCAGTAAGCAGCAGCCCTCCATGGCCTCTACATCAGCTCCCGCCTCCAGGATGCTGCCCTGCTTGAGTTCCTGTTCTGACTTCCTTTGATGATAAATTGTGTCGTGACTTGGAATCGATAGCCAAATAAGCCTTCTCCTCTCCAACTTGCTTTTGGTCATGGTATTTCATCACAACAATAGAAACGGGGACAATTCTCAAATTGGAATCTACAGGGTAAATTTTAATTATCTTTTAGATACCAGAGATCTTTGAGGAAGAAGAGGCTGAAAGATTAAAACTGATCATAAAGAGATGGATCTTGGTTTAAGGAGCAGGAATAGGGTTTTGGGTGAGGAAAGCCAGACTCACTTTGGGCCCAGAATTTAGAGTAGGGTATATTGCTGGGTAATGTGCCTCAGAGTGTTTTTGCTTGTCATCTTTAAGGCTGGAGTTTAATCACAGTACAGAATCCATGAGTGAATAAGTGAGTAAGTAGGGTAGATGGCAGGTGTTTAAATTAGAAAAAAATAAAGACTAAGAATGAAGACTGGGAACTGAAGAGACGGCTCAGTGTTTAAAAACACTGGCTGCTTTTCCAGCAGGGCTGGGTTAAATTCCTAGCACCCGCAACGCAGCTCATAATCGTCTGTAACTCCAGGGCCACTGACCAGGCACTGTATGCACATGGTGCATAAACATACACGCCGATGAGCCACTCATATACATAAAAATCATTTTTAAGTGAGAGAATGAATACTGTTTGGATAACCCTCTTCATATTTCTGTAGATATTTCCTCATCACTGTTGATGACAAGGCTTTTTGTACCTGAGAAAACAGACAAAAGAGAACTTCACAAGCTCCCACCATTATATCTGCACACCCACTTGTACCTATTTAGTTCTGCTACTGTGGAGGACCTGTTATCCCATATCCCATCCTAGGGCTAAAGTGAGTTCCCTCCTGTCTCCTCAAAGACATAACCTCAGTGCTTCTTAGGTGGTGCCCACCATTAATCCCTGTACTCAGAAGGCAGAGGCAGACAGATCTCAAGAGTTTTGAGTCTGGCCTGGTCTACAGAATGAGTCCCAGGATAGCTAGGGCTACACAGAGTTTAAACCATCTCTCGAAATACAAAACAAAAAAGTTCTCTAACTTTTAAAATATTAGTACACAAACCAGCTATAATTTGTTCCATACTAAAAATCAGCCAATTTGCTAGGTGATGGTAGCACACACCTTTAATCCCAGCACTCGTGAGGCAAAGGCAGGTAGATTCCTGTGAGTTCAAGGCCAGCCTGGTCTACAGAGCGAGTTTCAGGACAGCTAGGACTGTCACACAGAGAAACCCTGTCTTGAAAAACAAGAACTAGACAACTAAAAAACACCTGAGCTTACCTGTCATACTCTTTGAGTTGCTACTAAATTTGTTTGCTTCCATTTAAAACAAAATGTTGAGTTCCCTGTACGTACTGCTTCTTCTCATGATGTGTCTTGCTTATACCTTAGCAATTTACCTTGACCGCTCAAATGAAAATAATCTTTGAATTGGGTGTGGTGGTGTATGCTTGTTATCCAAGCACTAGGGAGGCTGAGACATGTTTCAGGCCAGCCTGGGCTACCTATCAAGACTGGGTCCAAAAATAATTTTTTTTCAGTTGCCAGTGGCTTCCACATTGCTAAATCCAGTAGTCATTTTCAAATTTCATCCTAATTACCAACAGAATTTAGTATAAATGATCCATCATTCTTTTAACTGGCTGTTGCTTCTTGGTGTCTTTCATTTTTACCCCCATCTCCTCCATGTTTACCCTTCTTCCCGTCTTCCCTTCCCTTGCTCCTTTGCACTTTCTCTAGTCTGTGGCTTTGAATGTCATCTGTATGTGGACAGCTTTGAAATTTCTTTCTCTAGCTCCTGACCTCATCTGTATCATAAATTTGGCTGCATCGGTGACATTCTATCTGGTCGGTTTCCCAAAGATTCACGCTTTTCCTGCTCCACCCACTGTCGGTTATTCTGCAAACCTTGTAGATCGTGGGCTCCTCTCTCTTGCTGTCATCCTTTATCATCCCGTTAGCAAATGAGGCCTTCTCCTATTTCCACTGCTTGATGTGTCCCAAACTATCTTTCTTGTGTTACTTTTCTAAGCATGTTTCCTGTTTGTTTTTGGTTTTTTGTTTTGTTTTGGTTTGGTTTGGTTTTTTGGAGACAGTCATTTTATAATCCATGCTGGCCTTAAACTCTCTAGCCAAGAATGACTTTGAATTTCTGATCAGGAGCCGGCCTCCACCTCCCCAATGCTTGGTTTACAGGTGTACACTACTACACTTAACTATAAATGTAGCATCTTTAAAGCCAACTTTTCCCTCCACCTCCTGAGACATAAGCACACACACACTCCAGTCCATTTAAAGCAAATTAACAATAAATATTCTTTACTGTACACTTATCCATCTCAGTAAATGCTGTCTTTGTCTAATTTATTTTCACCAACAGTTACGGAGTCACTCTCCACTCTTTCTTATACAAGTTGTATCCGCTCTTTATTGATTTTATCTTTAAATAAACTCAGAATACAGCTGTTTTCCGCGCTTGACCCATTACAGTAATGCTAGTTGGAGTCATTGTGTTTCACCAGAGTTACTACGGTAACCTCCTCCTTGGCTTTCTTGCTTCTGTATGTGTGCAGCTCATGCATTGTTCTTACACAGTAGATCGAGCAGGCCAGTCAGAATTAGAAAGGCCACTCATGCCACTCCCATGTCTACTGATTTGACTCAGAAAAGACTTGGGGTCCTTACAGTGTCATGCAAGGCCCAACATGATTCCAGTTATACCTGAGACTTTTCTTGCCTCTTTGCTCCCTGCTTACTCTGCTCCTTGTTCTTTCTTGGGCATTCCAAGGCCTTCACCCGCTGTCCTGTGCCTTCCTCCTTTGGTAATATTTGGCTTTCCACCTTCACCTTTGTTCAGATGTAGTTTATCATGGAGCCTCCCCAGTGAGCTCCTTAAAGTGCCTCTCCCTATTCACCCCTACACAAGTGCTCCGTATTCCCTTTCTAAATGTTTCGTTCATGCTACCTAGAGCTGTGTAATGTACTATTTGTTTGCTTTCCACTGCATTATATACTTTTTTTTAAAAGGAACTTGTGTTTGTTTCTTGTTTTGTTGGTGGTGGGGTGTTTTTGTTTTTGTTGTTGGTTGATTGGTTGGTTAATTTGTATTTCAAGGCAAGGTTTCTCTATGTAACAGTCCTAGCTGTCCTGGAACTCACTTTGTAGACCCAGACTGGCCCCGAACTCGCAGAGATCCCCCTGCCTCTGCTTCCCGATTACTGAGATTAAAAGCATGTGCCACCACCACCCAGATGTTTGTATTGTTAAACTCTATTATATATCTCCAAGGTTATAAGTGTACCAGATACTTAATGGTCTTTCTGTCAATATTTATTAAATAAATGAACAGCTGTCCCTTCTGTTTCTGTGTTCTGTTTCATTGTTTTCCATAGAATGCTCAACACAATAATTACAAACATTCAGCTGTGTGTTAATGGAGCTAGTATTAAGCATAAATGTTTTAAGCAAACATTAAATGTAGCTCAAGTCCTACACAGAGAGCAAGGTCTGCATAGAGAGCTACCTTCCTCTGGCCCCATAAGGACAGCATGATCCTCTCACCCAGTAGTCAGAATATTGGGCTTCCCATAATTGAATGTTATCATAGTGTAAGCCCTTTTCTAGGACTTTCCCTCTCTGTAGACATAGTCTGACCACACCAAAGACAGTTGGAATTTATTAAAGGTATTTCTTCATGATTAATAGTTTTACCTAATGACTATTTCCTCAGAAAAGTCATTAGGACTCGTTTTACCTTGTTTCACATTCCCTTGTTGCTGCTATAATTTGGGGCAAACAATTTAATCTCTCTGGACAGTCGTTTTTGATAAAGTAAGAGGACAATGCAACATGATTCCAGCATAGTTCTAATACAGTATGCATGTGTTATGCTTTTACTTTTGACCCAACTCATGCTCTATGGTTCATTTGCTCTTCTTGCTGAGTTCAGACCACTGGTAGATTTGAGTTCTCAGAGGGAAGGGTGCAGCAAGGTTCTCTGTGCTGCCCACTAAGTCAGAGTGGACCAGGAAGGCATGACTTCAGCCTGAGGGACACAGTTGTGAGAGATCAGCTTCATCCCTTAACCAGACTCAGCCTACATTATCTGCCAACAACAGTTAGCTGGAACTCCGTGGTAGAGACAAGTTTAGGATGGAATGCTAGCAGGGTATCTATACCCGTTTCCCTATGATAACCACCATCAAAAGTATGTGTAACACGTTTTCCTAGCCAGTCCAACCTGAGTGAGCTTGTTCCACATGCTTAGGTTTAGGAATGTCTGTGTTCTTACCCTTGTATTGCAGTTATTACTTGATTATCCGGGCCTCGCCTTTAACTTCTTGGACCTTTTATGATGGGCAGGAATGGGATTGTCATCAGCTTCATTGACCACCCACTGTAAGCAGAGACTAGAAACTGCTTCTGTCTTTCAACACTTAATTTAGCAAAAGGGAGATAGCAGGTGTCACTGTATTTGCTTATTTTTCATTTTTAGAAGCGAACTTTCTTCTAGCTTATCATCTACATGTAGTGATCACTTTGTGTCTCATTTTAGGTATTTTCAGGTGTCTTTTTTGTTATTTTATTTTATTAAAAAAATGTCATTTTTATCAATGTATCTCCCTGCTCCCCCTCCCTTCCCTCCTCCCAATCCCTCCCAGTCAGTCTTCAGCTTCGACCGCCCCTCCCCATCCATTCATGCCCTCCCCCAAAAGGGCAAGAAGTCCCAAGGTGGGCCATCTCAGCATGGCACATCCACTCTAGGTTTCTTAACACTTGAGAAGTTAAGAGATTTGGAAGTATAGAGGAAAAATAAGATGTATATCTAGCTCTTTCTATTGGGTGAAAAATTTAAATTTGTTGCTTTAGAAATGAATGATCTGGGCTGTAGAGATGGCTCAGTGGTTAAGTGTGCCAGCTGCTCTTCCAGAGATTTGGGTTCAATTCCCAGCACCCACATGGTAGCTCACAGCTGTCTATAACTCCAGTTCCAGGGGACCCAACACCCATGGCAAAACCCCAATGCACATAAAATAAAGTTAAATTAAAAAACAAACATGAAAGAAATGAATGATCCATCTCATCTTGCTCTTAAAAGGGTATGCCACATCAAACATGCCAAATTGATTCTAAAATATTAAGGCATTTGGTGTTGCACCAGGAGTCATCTCTTCATGGTCCCATATGCCTCTCTGCAGGCTCCAGTGTCTATAGTTGTTGGGAGCCGCTGGCCCCAGCCCCTCAAGATGGCGCCGATATCCGGTGCTGGCCAACCTGCCTGAGTCAGTAATCAAGGCAAGGGCGCATGCCTTTGGTAATCTTCTGAGACTGGTCTCTCCGCCTCTCCCGTGGCGTCATGTGGGGTGATGAGCTGCAGCCTATAGAGAGGTGACACGTCCAAGGCGGAGGTCTTTGGTCTATATAAGGATTGGGCTTTTCCTACCTCGTGGTCTCCATTTTCTGTAAGCTAATGCTCTCCCTCAAGACGCATTAAAGCTTTGCTGCAGAAGGATCCTACATGTGTCGTGCCTTTTCTTGCGGGCGAGAAGTTGGCGCGGGACATATAGTACCCATTAATGGACCAACCTGTTGGACAAGATCACCCATTTTCTGAATCCCCTAGCCCTTCTAGCATCTTAAAAAGAGAAACTGAAACAAAACAATGCCTTCATAAAATATTTTTACAAAAAGAAGAAAAAGGGAAACTGGGTGGTGGTGGTAGCATGCCTTTAATCCCAGCACTTGGGAGGCAGAGGCAGATCTTTGAGAGTTCGAGGCCAGCCTTGTTTACCAGTAAGTTCTGGGACAGCCAGAGCTGTTACATGGGGGGGTGGGAGAGAAGGTTTGTAACTATATCAGTGTTTAATCTTTTTTTATATATATATATCCAGGATCTGGAAGAAAACTCAAGGATAGCATCTAAAAGATTCGATTCATTCTAGATGAGGAAAAGCTACATTATACTTTTAGTCATAGCACAGGAGGCAGAGGCAATCAAATCTCTTATTTCAGGAGAAGCCTGGTCTGCATAGTGAGACCTTGTCTCAAAAGAGTTAACTTACAGTTAACTTATTGCACACAGCAGATGCTGTGCATATAATAAACTTTCATGCATTTAAAAAAGTATTTACTTGCATGTGAGATAATGGTCACTTTTTCTGATCTGGATGCTGATACTGTGTAAAAAGAAAGACTTGAATACTCACAGTAAATAGGAACAAGCCCCACCAGGAGGAAGCAGATACCTAGGTCATTCTGCAGGAAAAGTGAGCTAATGCTTACATAGAGCATGTAAGCCTTGTTTGGATGCTGAGAAGAGAAATTCTTTAAAAGACTCATTCAAGAACTTGTAGAGTATTAGTTACTAATTTTGTGAGAGGTGGTGATAGGTCCTGAGTTGTAGCTCAGTACTAAAATACCACCTAAGCATGCCCAAGGCCCCAGATTCAGTCTTCAGCACCACAAACCCCAAAACAAAAACAGCCAAGGAAAAGGTGTTACACTGAAAAAAGATTAAGATCTACATGGATATTGAGGTAGATAGGAGTGAAATGAAATTAAGTCTTGAAATTTATCTCAACAAAATAGAACAAAAAAGGGTGATTCAAGGTTTAAGTTAACAAAAGCCTAATAGTACAGGTTCCTGGTGGCAGGTTTGTAAGAAACATTACTCTTCACTTTATTTTGTGAGAGGTTTTTAGAGTAATTTATAGCAGAAGTCTTAAGCCTGAAATGGTTATCCTTCCCCTTTACCCCTTAACCCATCTAAGGAGGTTTGAAGGAGAAAGTGCAGTCCCACAGTTTGGAACTTCTGACACAGGCCTTTTCAGATGGTGACTGGAACCAGAGGTCACAGACATAATAGAACTTAGGTTTATGCTAGTGATTGGGTCAGTAGGGAGGCTTCCTAAAATAGCTTACACAGTGAGTAGTCAGAGAGACACCCCATTACCTGGTGTATGAAGTATGTCTATGAATTCCTAGCCCTGTAAAAGTTGAAAAATCAAGGCCAAAACCCCCCAGAGAACATGAGGGTAGAAGTAAAGATGAAAAAAAGGTAGTTAAGTAGAAGCTTGGAAATGTTTGGGTGAAATGGAGTTGAGAACATTCATGCCAGTTCAGAGATGGTAGAGATTATCTACTGTCTTCACTCCTTCATCTCCAGAAAATGACATTTGTCCTTTGGTATCAAAGGATGTGTAAATCTCTAAATGTTTTAATTTGAAAAACACCTCCCCATTTTTAAAATGTAAACCATTACCTTGTTTTAGAAATAGGGTCAGTTTTTCTATAACTGACCCAGCTTCTTTACAGTATGATTTGTTTCTCAAGGCTTCTCTCATGGCAGACTTGTCTTTTGATATTAAAGCTCTTTCTTGCTTTGTATTCAAAGTTACTCCTGTGGGAAAGTTTGAGGAATGGTTAAGATTGTCATTTTGTTTAAAATCTTGGTCCTACCCTATGTCCGCTGAGTGACCTTGAGTCAGTTACTGGATCTATCTGAACTTTTAAATGGGAAGAAAACAGAACTTCTGAAAATTCAACAAAATGGCATCGGTACAGTGGCTAAGCTGGTGCCTAGCACACAGTAAGTACAGTGACTATTTCATACTAATAGCAGAATTACTGTCTCCAGTATCATTCTCAATACCATCGTACATATATGAATATCAATACACAAACTTGTCCATGTTGTTCCTGAACAGTTCAAGAGGCAAGTCCATCTTCCCTACATGGCAAGCACATTGGTCCCTTCCTGTTTCTGAATGTCTTACGTGTAACTGAGCTAGTGAGGCATAAGAACACAACTACATCCAGTATGGCCTTTGTATTACTGCCTAAGTGAAGATGTTTTCTATGTTCCTAGGTTATGATGACATATTATTTGATAATTTTATTCATTGCTCCATCCTGTACTGTACCTACTTAGCACAAAAAAGCCAAGATTTTTTTTAGAGAGAGGAGAGTGTATAAGAGCAAAGGGATCAGAATCATGAGGAGACCCAAGATGGCTGACTGGAGCTGTTGGGAGTTCACTGAATCAGAAACAGCCACTGGGGGAACCTTCGGAGAAAAGAACTAAACCCTCCAAATGTAGGCCACTGTCAAATGGCATGGACAGTTTGTGGCCTCGTGGAGGAGGATCAGACTGTGTTCCTGTGCATGAACTGGCACCTTGGAGCCCATTCCCTACAGAGGAACACCTAACCAGCCTTAATACTGGGATGAGGGACTCAGACCTACCTCAGCTGGATATAGCAGACTGAACTGACCCACTGTGGGACTCCTGGCCCTCCTTAGGGAATGGATGGGAGGTTGGGGGGAGGCTAAGGAAGGACTGAGAGGGACTGAAGGAGAGAAGGGGGGGTGAGCAGGGGTCTACATGGAAAAAAAAATCTTTTAAATAGAATTAAAAAAAAAAAAAAAAAGATGGAGGGAAAAGAGTTTGCCAAAATAGTGGGTGTGCCAATTAAATTGCAGATCAGCCTGTCCTTTCTTACTCAATCTGAGGGTGAGTTGAAGCCTGTTTGTAAATCCTTCCTGGTTCAGCACTGTAGGTACCCTCATCTACTGAGATCCACCCACCTTATTGAATTGCTAAAATTGAATTATGGTTCAGTGTAAGGCCAAGCCTACCTAGCCTGTGTTACCAGGTAGGCACAGTGTTTTATCTAAGGAGTTAAACACACTTTGCCATAAAGGTACAAGAACATTTTTTTCTGTCATAAATTAGGACTGTGTATTGTATAACATTAAAAAATTTGACTTTGAAAGAAAAGGCAGCTTTTAAAGGGGGAGATGGGGGCTGGAAAGATGGCTCAGTGGTTTAGAGCCCTGGCTGCACATGGTGGCTCAACCATCTGTAACTCCAGCTCCAGGCTCCAATGCCCTCTTTTGACTTCTGCAGGCACAAGGACCACACACAGTGCGCACATGATACATGCCAACAAAACACTTATTCACATAAACCTAAAAAAGTTTTAAAATGAAAGAAAAATGCTTATGTCTGTCTTCTAGGGACTGGGATCAGGTATTCCTTGTAGCTCTAACAGGTTATTCCTGTGGACAGTAGACACAGTGGGAACAGACAGTGGAGACAGGGAAGGGATTACGCAGGCACATCAAAGGACATAACCAGGAGTGGGACAGCAGTGGAGAGAAGGGGAAGGAGAGTGGGCCGAGCGTAACTTACACAACAGGAATGAGCAGTTTAGCTAGTTCTGAGTTCTCGAGGACACTTGGAGTTTATTATTACCACTGTAGATTTATATAATGGCTCAACCTGGAAACCCCATTGATTAAGGAATGTGGTCTAACACAGACAAGTGATGATAGCTGGAGACAACTGATGCTCAGTAAAATGGGTCTTCTGTTTCCCATTTTCTAAACTACTATGTCTTTCTCTTGACCATTGGCAAAATGAAACAATATAGATGAATAGCTCATCTATATAGAGTTCATGAATGAGTTTGGCTCCAGAAGCATAGTACAACTGGACCTGCATTTCTATGTGGCTATTGTATAGTAAGTAGTATAGCTCTGTTCTTTGACATGCAGGAAATGGACTGTGAGGTTCCTTTTGCATCTGTGTTTGCCAGGAGCCCTTATCTTTGTAGATGGGACTAGAAACCTTGCTAAAATGAGTTTAAGTTGGGTATTGCCCAATATCTGCAAACCTCATGGTGTTGATAACCTCTCTTGGGACTGTAGGGAGCTGGGAGTGCTCTAATAACATTTGTCAGTTGGCAGGAGTATCCCTTCGGATTAACTGGCCTTTGTTTAAGTGAAATGCCCTTTGAATTTTTCAACCTTAAACACTTACTTCCTTTGAGGTAAAGTGCTCTGTGAAAATTTAGCTGATCTCTTGCAGCTACAATTTAGTACTTAGACACTGCACCCTACTCAATTGTTTATAGGTGTTTTTAAGATTATTTTATTTGTATGAGTGCTTTGCCTTTATGTATGTTTGTACTACTTTCGTGCATGGTACTCCCAAAAGCCAGAAGAGGGCATTGGATCCCCTGAAACTGGAGATACAGATGGCTGTGAGCCCATTTGAGTACTGGGAACCAAACCTGAGTTCTTTGAACAAGCAGTATACTCTTAACCATTGAGCCATATCTCCAAACCCAGGACTGAATGTTTTTGTTTTTAATTTTTTTCCAACACAGTATTTTATTGATTATTTGAAAGTTCCACATAATATGTCCTGATTACATTCACTTCCCAGTCTTCCCAGGTCCACTCTGTCCCTGCAGGACCTCCCTCAAAGGAAAGAAAAAGAGAAAAAAGAAGAAAAAAATATACCAAGCTCAATTTGTGTTGTCCACATACTCACTGGAGCATGGTCAAACACTGAGTGGGCAGCCCTTTAAAGAATAGAGTCCTTCCCCATCCTACCTTTGCCAGAAGCCATCAACTGTGGAGAGCTACACTTCAGGACCCCATCACCTTTTTAAAGACTTCTCTTCAATGCCTTCCTGTCTAGGTTTCTTTGGGAGAGGAGGGTGAAAAGAGCTTCTCATAGAAGCCACCTTCTATGTCTCTCATTCTCAACTGTGAGTCTGAGGTCATCAGTAACTACTGCAGAAGAAGCTCCCCTGCCCTTTTACACAGTCAGCAGAGGACATCGCTACAAAACTCTCATTCTGTGTAATGTGGAAGCCCCTGACATGTCTGGTTTTTCTAGTGATGCCTGTCCATGTCTCTATAGCTTGAGCCCGGTTGTTATAAACTGGAAAGAACTTGTTCCAGTTTATTACTAGGATGTGTGTGTGTGGGGGGGGGGGGGGGGATATAGTCAAAGTGCTTAGAAAAATGATTAGGGCCTGAGAATAAGAACGTCTGACAAGGTAGGTAGGTCTCAAATCAGGCAATTTAGGTCAATCCCACACTTAATCCCTAAGCCTTGTAGCCTTCCCATTATGTAGTTTACACCAAACTTGGCCAACGTGTATGCATAGTCCTCTGTGTCAATATAAGCACCACACGATCTGGATACGGAATAACTTCCGTGTAACAAAGATCCCTTTTGTTACCCAATAAAAGTAAACTCATCCCACCCCCCCCCACACTGTCCCTAACACGAGGTCACCTTTTATATCTTCTTCATCTTCGTAATTTTCTCACTACAGAATATATAAATTAAATCATATACTGTGTGGCTTTTTGCTGTGACCATTTACTTCTTTTGGTTTTTTGTTTTGTTTTTTCAAGACAGATTTGTCTGTGTAGCCCCAGCTGCCCTGGGTCAAGCTAGTCTCAAACCCAAGAGATTGGCCTAGCTCTGTTTCCTGAGTGCTGGGGTTAAAGGTGTGCACCACTGCTGCTTGGCTTGTAACCATTTACTTATTGAGGGACAATTGTAATTTTTTGCTACTTAGATGAGCTTTGTAATTTTTTGCTGATTAGATGAGCTGCTGCGGACATTTATGTACTGGTTTTATGTGGATAGAAATGTTCACTTAATCAGTATACAGCCCAGGAATGAAACTTAAGTATACACTAAGTATATTTTTAAAGTGACTGTCTACGTACATGCATTTATGTGCCATAGTGCACATCACATGTGGAAGTCAGAAGTCAGTCAATGCCTTCTACCATGTGGGTTCCGGGATTGGCTCCAGTTGTCAGGCTTGGCAACAAGCATCTTACCTGCTAAGCCATCTTGCAAACTCAAAGCTTAGATTTTCTAGGAAAGTGACAATATGATCTGGAGGTCATGTTTTTATTTTTATGTTTTACCTACTCTGCTAGGTGCCAAGGGGTAAAAGTGTAGGTTCCCTACTTGGTTTTCACCATCACCTCATCACTGTTAAGATGGGTAAGAATTCTCACGGGGCCTCTATGAGAGAAGAATGGACTTTGTAACTGTTTCCCTCAGTACCTTTGGTGACTGTGGTGGAGTATTCATTACCATTGAAAGGAGGTAAAAGTCAATTTAGATTTGAAGTTCTCACATGCCACCTAAAGGCAAGGGGACCTGTCATATTCAAGTGTGAGCAGAAGTCTGGGCTCCCCATGTCCTGGCTAACAGGAGTAGAGGGCTACAGTGTTCTGTTTGGTGCTTGGGTGATGTGGGCTGGTTATTTGCTGGGGTGCACTTTGCTTAGTCCTTTGACTGGACAGGCTTAATTTTGGGGGGTGTTTCACTCCCTCCTTTCTGGCAGTGTCTGTGTAGCTCGGGCTAACCTAGAATTCATGCTCCTGCCTCTGCCTCTCAAGTGCTGGGACTTCAACAATGAAACCCTCTTGTCATAACAACCTGTCCAAAGGATAACATCTCAACTGTTACCCTGTCTGTTTGCTGCTCTCACTGCCTCACTACAGTTAGCAGTCATCTCTTCCCAGGTTTCTACCATGCATGTGTGCTTCTCAGCTCTACAGAATTTTCTGTTACCATTTCTTCAGTATCATGTTTTTCATGGTGAGTTGTTTTGCAGTTATACTCTGGGGGTCTCACCTTCTCATCTTTTCTATTTGGTAAGCAGTTAGCTATTCCTCCACTATATAGGGAAGCCTTCTGAGATTCAGAGGTATTTGATGCCATCCCAGGGCTACCTTAGCTGTATGAACATCCTCTGTAGCCTGTTTCTTGTTTGCATTGATTTTCTAACCTTACCCTTGCTGCAGTGGGGTTTGCGATATCCATCTCTGACCTATCTAACTGGAAATTCTTTGATGTAAGGCACCATGTCTGTGTTATTCATTAGTCTGTTCTCAGCCTAGCACAGAACTGACACTGAAAGAATGTTTATTAATTCAGTAAATGAATGAATCGTTACTCTACCCCGAGACTGTCTGTAACTCAGAACAGGAGTCAGACAAACTCATTTCTACCATTGCCTTTATTCCTTTTCAATTTTCTCTTAAACCAGCTTTGAAAAGTTATAACAATTAACACTTCTATTATACTATTCTCCCTTCTGTGATGACTCTCAGGATCTTTATCTGTTCCTTATCTGTTTCTCCAGAAGTGTCCTGAGGAGGCTGACTATAGGAGAGCCAGCAGATGTGTCTTCTAAAGCCAGTTCTGAGTCCAGTGCTCAGGAAACTGAAGCCATGTTTGGAACTAGTTTTGTCAAGGTGGATGTTTTCTTTGCTAGGCATTTTGGAACTGTAGCTTTTATTGAAAAACATGATCCTTTTCAATATGATCATCTTGTTTGTCTTTGGCTGTGAGGATTTTAACAGTAACTTTGCAGTGAGAATTCAGTATTTAAGATAATAGCATTTTCATTTTTCTCTATTTTATTTAACCCCATGCACATCCTTGTCAACCCAAGTTATTCAACATGAGCTTATCACAGTGCTCACTATAATCAGTGAGTTAAGCTGAATGTGTATGCAAACATACTGTTAAGGATTTTGCAAGACAAACCTGTGTCACCATACATATCAACTCTGTAAGAAATCTGACCTGGTGTCTTATCGTAATCTCTCTACTTATAAGGCCTACTGAACATGCTAGGAACTATTACATATTTTTATATAAGTATTCTCTAGTTATTTCAGCCACCTTGTAGTATAGGTGTTATTAGCCATGTTTTGTAGACATGGTAACTGAAGTTGACTTGTATCTGAGTCAGAACTGTCCCTGACTCCAAGCAGTGTTTTAACTTTTTAGTGTACCAATCTGTCTCTCAATGAAAAATCCTAGTATTACATTTCTTTCAATATCCTGGCCCATTCAGTTACATCTATGAGACATGGCTCTATTGTCTGTCTTATAAGATAGAAATGGGAAATGCATTTTTAAATGTTTGTATGTACACTTTGTATGTTTGTATGTACATTTGTGTTCTTTGCCTACTGAGTTGGCATTTGGTCTCTAATATTCAGGAACATTCAAGGCCTTTTATCCCTTTGATAAAATCAAGGAAACAGTTAGAGCTGATGCTTGATGGGTTAAAAAGGCCATTAGCATTGAGCTTCCTCACAAGTTCCTGATACTGAACCATAGTAATTAGAGGGCTGCCAAATCTTCTCCTGCAGTGACTGACAGTGGCTCCTTTCTTCCTCATTTCTTCAAATAGCAGTAACATCCCATGGGTTTGAGAAGGTGCTGCACTGGGCTGCCAGATAAGAACAGGAAGCTGAGGCCGAAGTGGAGAGGTGTAGTCAGTGAGGAAGAGGAATACCTGAGTTGTCAGATCCCTCATTGTCACTCTCAAGCAGCAGGAAGCAAGAGCATCTAGGTCAGCTGCAGGAGCAAGTGTGAATAGGTTCCAGTGATGACAGGCATTCCCATTTGCCAACTGGCCCTGGACAGGGTACATGGCCTGAATTCATAGGCAGTGATCTAGACAGGGCAAAGACTGAAGACTGGCCCTGCTCCCAGCTACTTGTTGGCACATAGTGGGGCAGAGTCATACAGCCTCTGAGAGTCCCAGCACCTAGCAAATATGACTATGGAAGAGACATCAGCAAACCTCTAAAGAGCATGCAAAACACAGCAGTGAGCCTTCTTTGACTCCTCTTTGAAATGGAAAGGCAGCTGTCCTGTGCTGTTCAAGTCTGGATAGCACCACAGAAGCTCTGGAAATGGTCTCTTCCATTCATTTACAAGCATCCACTTACTGAGCCACCCCAGATGACCAAGCAGCAGCTTTTTTGGTTCATTTGTTTTCTAACTTGATCCTTCTTTTAGTCCCCTAGGAACCAGTAGCTATGATTCTGAGGAGGTCATCTTACACCTCTAGTGCATCTTCTGTTTGAGTAGGAGTGCTAGCCACTGGGCATTGGAGTGCCCCAGGTAAATGGGAGCTTTGAGTCATGGTACCCATTTTGAAAATTCCCAGCTTACTGAATGGTAAGGAAGGGATGCATTCTTAGGCACAGTATGTGGTTTTTATTTGTTTTTTTATTAGAGAGAGAGAGAGAGAGAGAGAGAGAGAGAGAGAGATGTGCATTTGCCTATGCATGCTCATATGGTGGCCAAAGTGGGACCACCTTATTCTCCACTACAAAGACTCCTTGGTTTGGGGTAGGCTGACTGGCTGACCAATGAGACTCCCAGGATCTGCCTATCTTCATCTCCTAGTGCTGAGGTTATAAGCACAAGAAGCCATGCCTGGCTTTTTATGTGGGTGCTGGAGACTCAAACTCAGGTAGGTCCTCGTGCCTGCAGAGCTAGCATTATTACTGAGCCATTCCCCTAGATCCTCTGTGGTGTACTTAGGGGTTTGATTGAGTTGCTCCACGTGATAGATAACTCTTGGTGTTCCAACATTTTATAGAACCTGATATTTGTGCCTCCTGTCTATTGCCTTTCTTCTTCCTCTACCCTTTACCCCTGACCTTGACTTTTTGCCTTCTTTTCTGGCAAAAACCAGTACTCCCAACTGCTGGTAGTATCCGAGGGTTTTACAACTCTGCTTACCCTCTTTCTGATCCACACCAGGGCTGACTAGCCACTCCCATTATCCCCGAGTCCTTCCCTATTTGGTGGAGTTGTCCCTGTGCCTCTCTCTGACCCTGAAGACTGGGCACTCCTAGGAGTTAGGGGTGGGTGGGGTCCGGGCTGAAACCCATTTGCCCAGACCTATTCCTATTTTATGTTCTATTAACAAGTTTATTTTTCAGGCGAATACTTCCCTTTCCACCCTCTTTCCCTTTCCCTTCTCGGTAGAACCTTACCATAGCTTCTTTTTATAGGTGGAAATATACTCTGTTATCTTCAAGCTAGAGGTAGTCATTTTTATGAGCACTGAAGACCCTTCCTTGAAGCTCTTCACTGCCACCTGGCTGCTTGCCTCTACAGAGGAGACTGGAGTGCTGGCAACATTGTTACTGTGGGCAGAACTGGGTATCTATCTAGTAGAGGTTCGGAAGGCTCCAAGCTGGCTTAGTAAGTAGTTCGGAATCTGAGCAGGCAGGACCAGAACCTGAGAGGTGGGTTTGAAGCTAAATACTTTTCCTCCCTGAGAGGCATCTAGGGCTCCGGGAGAGTACCCGCACCCAGATCACTGGTCCAACTGCGCTAGCTCGCACAGAGCGCCTGATGTGCACTCTGTCAGGGTACAGCACTCAAGACCGGTTAGCACTGCAGACAGGACGTCACACAGAGTTGATGACTTATAGGATTGCTGTTTTCAGTTCCCCATCTTCCGTGAGTAGTAAAACGGAAAAGCACAGACCAGAAAGAGGAGCCCCAGGAAACTCAGACTGTCGGTTTCTGACTCGGAGAGAAAGGTCGAGAAAACAGGTGGTAGGGCACAGAAAACAGTTGCTAGCAAACGCAGAGAGAGAGATAGCCGGGGTTTGCACTCGGTGCGACCCAGAGGGCAGAGAGGTCAGGTGGAAGGGGCGGGGGCTCTGGCCATGGGCCTGGCTGGGGCGGGCCAGCCGGCGGGGCATTTAAACTGCAGTCGCCGGTGGTGGGGACTGGTGCCAGCACTGTACCCTTTGTCGTCCCAACTCTGGTTACTGGCCACGCAAGATGCGGTCTTCCCTTGCTCCAGGAGTCTGGTTCCTCCGTGCCTTCTCTAGGGACAGCTGGTGAGCAGGGCTGGGATTGGAGGCTGCCGGGACGGCTGCTGTTGTCTCTGCCTGTCTCTGTGTTGGGGGAGGGGGTTCTAACTCTGTCTGGCACGGGCTCCTTCAGGCGTGTTAGGTTAGTAACACAGACCAGTTCCACGGTAGCCCAAACTAGTGTATGACCCCGGTGAAGAACAGGCTGCCTTGGAGTAGTCATCCTTTTCTTCGTCACCAGTATCTGCAAACACAGGCGGGTGGGTACATGTAGAGTACTTCCAACTCTTACTGGAGCCCTTAAGGAATCTTGACTTGCCTCTGGGGAACCGAAGCCAGGGAGTGGTAGAATATAAAGGTGGTCAGGGAATTTAGGTCTCATGTGTTTATTTTATTGATTGTATTAGGTAACAGAAGTCAGAAATCACTGGTTCTGAGAGCCTGCTCGGGAACACCGTTTCAATCTCAGGGATACCTACTAGAGCAGGTCTCTAGGAACAGAGCTGCAAGCTCCCCAACACTGGGTGGTCACCCTTAAAAGCCTGAGCTGGCTTTCACAGCAGCTGTCCCCATGACCATAAGGTCACCCATCTACTGGAAGGAAAGTTTCAGCCACTCTTCATGAGAGCATGGGGCGAGTGTTAAAATTATTTTCTTAGTCGCCATCATTTATAAACTATAATACTTAACAAAATAGTTGCTGGCTTCCTTTGAAAAACAAATGGCACAGCATTGTCAAACCTAAATTCTCAAATTAAACTAAAGGTCACCTTTAGATTGGGCAGATTAATTTAGAGTGTGATC
Organism: Phyllotis vaccarum; assembly: GCA_033318265.1. Classification (NCBI taxonomy): domain Eukaryota; kingdom Metazoa; phylum Chordata; class Mammalia; order Rodentia; family Cricetidae; genus Phyllotis; species Phyllotis vaccarum. The sequence continues at coordinate 93,525,859 of JARWLC010000012.1, forward strand.
CCTTTGGCCTTGTTTTAAAAGTACTTGGTTTCCAGACCTCTCAGTCAGGCTAGTCATCACTTAAAATATCCTTTAAATGGTTTATCTGGTCCTTTTTTAAAATTTGGAACTATTAAACAGTTTTGTGGTTTCAGAAAGATATAAAATGTCTCTGATAAGAATATCAACATGAGCATGTGTTGGACTCCTGACTTTAAATTCAAAGGTGATTGAAATAACTTTTTATGGTATATACATTTTACCACAATTTTTAAAAGCATAATACAAATAAACTCATTTGTACATTAAAATTCTTGAAGCTTTCTCACTAGTGGACATATTTTACAAGACTTATCTGTTAGCTACCACTTCGGAGATTAAAATAGCTCATGTCAAGAAAAACTAAAACCAGGATAAATGACAAACCAGATTCAGGTGATCTGGAGAGTGTGCTCTCCTATACATCATTGTTTTTTATAGACTCAATTTTGACTCGTTTAATATCTAAGAAAAAAGTTTGATCACACGATAAAGTGGGTCTTCTTAGGTTTAATTTTATTTATGCCTATGTACAGCAAATGCTTTAATTAACCAGGTAGGTCATGTTAAATTTGTGTTGCTAGAAGTTTTCATAAGGCATAAAAAATAATTTATTCTTTTATAATAATTTCATAAGGCATAAAATAACTATTATGAAATAATTTCACAAGGAATTAAAAAATATTTTAAGTTTTATGGGGTGTGTGTGTAGATGTGTGTAATTTTTTTTCTTTGGTGGGTGGTGCATGTGTGTCCCTGTGGACGCCAAAGGTCAACCTCAGGTGTTTTCCTTCAGGAGCCATGCCACCTTATTTTTTGTGACAGGGATTCTCACTGGGACCTAGAACTTTCCACTCAGCTCTATAGAGCTTTATGTAGTTCTAGCCTGTCTCTGCTTTCCTGTCCCTGGGAGCACAGATCCAGCCACTACCATACCAGGCCTTTAAAGTGGTGTTGAGGATAACACTCAGCTTGTGCAGCAAGCACTGTGCTGACTAAGCCACTGCTCCCATCTTCCAGAAGTATCTTGCATTGTTGTCACTGTTTTTATAGTCAGTTTACTACCTATTGCCTTAAATAAGAAGGCGAGAAACTCTTTACCAGATTTTACCTGATGTGTCTATGGATTTGGACCCCTAAATAGTAGGTCCCCTATGTATCCTAAGACTTTTAGACCCCAAAAACGGAGTGACTTTCTTCTGCCTATAAGACAAGGAACTCAGAAAACTACTTTCCTCAGGAGGGCTCTGTTAGTATTGACTCCATACAGTGAGCCTCCGTTCCTTCAAAGGAGCTGTTACGGTTTTTATTAAATAGCCATCCTTGTCACATACAATATCCAGCCAGGGCCTTGGTTAGTTACATAACCAGCTCTTCTAAATCTGTTCTTGTTAAAAAGAAACAAGAGATTCTTATGGAAGCTTTATAAATATCCATATCGCTTGTAAAACAAAAGGCTCAAAAATTTCTGCACTTCAGTTTACAAAAATGCAATGCCTATTAAATTGCTATTGGTTATGGATCACTTAAGAGAGAAGATAAAGGTCTTCCTTATACAGGTGTCCTGAAAATGGCATGCTACAATAACATCTCAAGGATAAGTGACTGTCACTAACAGTTCACTTTCTCCTGTGTGAACTGTACTGGTCCTTCACATCTTGCTTTAGCAATCTTTGGAACTCAGCTTCTCCAGACTGTGTACTTAAAGTTGTCCAAGAGGGACTGTCCAAAGAGTAAGTGGTTTTAGAGAGGAAAAACCTTAAGAGAGATACAATGTACAGAAATTCTGAGATGGCCTGGAAAGATGGCTCATCTATTAAGAGCACTGGCTCCATAGGACCCAGGATCAATTCCCAGCACCCACATAGGAGCTCACAACCATCTCACTCCAGTTCCAGGAGATTTGATACCTCCTGGCCTTTGTGGGAACCAGACATGCAAGTGGTGTGCAAACATACCTGCATGTAGGCAAACACTCATATACACAAAATAAAATAAATACATTCTTAAAGAAATTTGAGAATCATTCACATAATGTAACAAAACTATAAACAAACAAAAATGAATAAGTTTTGAGTAAGTCTCTATGCATCTGGTTTGTAGGTAACGACCAATGTCCTGGAAGACGCTATATTTCAAATTTAAAAAATAGAGTTGAAGCCTATATAACATTTTACTTGGTAGGTGAAGTCAAAGAGGCAACTCTGTGTGCTTCCATCAGACAAGGCAATATCAAAGATCAGTGGAAACATGTGGCTAGGCCTGTAATTCTCTGCTACTCTGAGGAGTTTAACCTGGGCAAGTAGGGGGATCCCTTCTCAAAATAATAATAGAAAAAGGCTAAACATGTAACTTAGTGCTAGATCACTTGCCTAGCACTTGCAAGGCCCTAGGCCCAATCTCCAAATGCCATAAATAAGACAGAGAAGACATCCAGAAATCTTCATAACTCCTCATACAGAAATTTTTGAACTATTTATACAAATAATAGGGTTTTATGTATATGTTTAATGTAGAGAGCACTGGTTATCTCTTCTGATTTCCCAGTGGTCCTAACACTAACTGATGGATATGGGCATGCCAAACCTTACTGGTTCCAGCGCTTCTGTTTTTAAAAGGTAGCAGACAAAATCTAAGTGGTTTTCCAGGAACCTGATTTTTAAACTCCGGTGAGACAGGTCATCAACCCCCAGCCTGCTTTAGCAAGATCTTAATACACTAATTGCTTCTTTTCATACTCATTACTTGAACCTACTATAGTCCTGGGCAAATCATACTCCCATCCACAAAACACATCTCATAACCATGCCTGGCAAAAGCTCCTACTGCCCAGCTACGTCCTCAGCTTGGAGCTGCACACATCAGGGAAAATAAAGGGTGCTGAGGGCGAATTGAGGTTAAGATCTGTCACATACCAGCCTCCCAGCACAGGAATGCACATAATACTGTCTTCGATACACATGTCACTTGTGTGCTGGCTTTTAAAGACAAGGTCTCTAGCATACTGGCCTTAAACTGCTTATGTAACTAGGGGTGACCTTGAATTTCTGATCCTACCACCTTCCCCTATTTAGAGCTGGGATTATACGTGTATTCTACCACTTCTGGTTTATGTGGTCCTAAGGAAAGAAGCCCAGGGCCTTGTGCATCCTAGGCAAGCACACATCTTAAAATATGACTCTAGCTTCAAATTCTCCAAAATTCTAACATCTCCCAAGTTCAGGACATACAGGGCTGGGAATTCTTTGACCATCTGAAAAGTCAGTGCCTTGATTTACTGACCTTTTGGACCTCTGTTTTCTCGTCAGTAGAAGGTAGGAAGTTCTAGAGTTCTGATAGCTTATGTAAATACCCTTAGCTTCTGTGGCTGATGGAAGATAGATCCTCAATAGATGCTAAAGTGTGAACTTAGATGTTCCCTGAGAACCAAAGTATAGTTCTGCTAAAAAGATGTTATACAAACTCTGGGGCTTGAAGAGGAAATGAAGACATCGTCTCACCTTCTTGGAATTAATGGTAGTTCTGGAAAGGTGTTGTGTGTATATCAGTCATCAGTCTTATTTTTATTTATTTGTTTGTTTGTATAGTCCTAAGGATGGAACCCAGGGCCTTGTGCATGCCAGGCAACTGTTCTGCTACTGAGTTACATCCCCACTCCCAAGTTAACAATTTTAGAAGCAGCGCTGGATGAACTATCAAAGGATGATGGTTCATATGTTGTTTGCCTTTTAGAGGTCATTTGAATTGATCTGGGGTATGTCTGCCATATGAGGTTCTAAAGATTAGAGGTAGGCATTGCTTGGCATATAAAAAACATGCCATAATGGTAGCTCTCTCTGTCATTGTTACTGATGATTATTACAGATGGGTGTTAATCCAATGCATATCTCTTGTGCTAAACAAATATAAGCTGTGTGGAGACAACAGGATAAGGATGGATGGTACGAGAAAGAAAAGTAGAGAGATTGGAGAGATGGCTCAGTGGTTGAGAGTTTGGTTCCCAGCACTCGCAGAGTGGCTCACAATATCCAGTGGCCTCACAGAGACATACATATAGGCAAAACAGCAATGCACATAAGATACAAATAAATACATTATTTTTAAAAATTAGAAATGAACTCTGTCACACACTACTTTCACATGGTCCTGAGAACATCGGAATAGACTAAAGATGAAGGTAGTCTTGGACTCTTTACAGTCGCATTGCTGTGAGGTTAAATGGAGAGAATTTGGATGGGTGCCAGGCTTGCATTCTTCCCAGAAGCTTTACTACCGACTGCCGTTTATAAGCTTTCCATACTACTTTGTACCTGGTATTATTAATTTGTCTGGGGTTTTTTTTTGTTTTTTGGTTTTTGTTTGTTTGTTTAATGAAAGGTTAGTTCCCCCATATGTATACTGGCAAAATGAGACACAGAAAGGCATGGAGCTTGTCAAGCATTGTATTGCTGGCAAATGACTGGAGTTCTATCCAGGTTAACCTGGCTCTTAAGCCTTTGGTCTTCCCACTGTACTCCTGATGACCATGTGAGTGGAAAATAAAAAATTACACTGTCATTTGACTTTAGACAAATCACTTAATCTCTGTGAGATGACATTTCCTTAACTACACAAGGAAAATGACCAGACTTATGTCTCAGAGTATTAGATTAAATGAGAAGCTTGATTTTTACATTTATTTAGTTCTTTTTAAAAAAAAAATATTATTTTACTGGGCATGATGGTGCACACCTTTGATTCCAGCATTCAGGAGGCAGAGGCAGGCAGATATCTGTGAATTTGAGGTCAGTCTGGTATACAAAGCTAGTTCCAGGACAGCTAGGACTGTTACACAGAGGAACCCTGTCTCAAAAAAACAAAAACAAAAGACAAAACCAAAATATTCAATTGAAATAATTATCACTTTCTCTTCTCCAACTTCTCCCAATATCCTCTCTCAAGCCCCTCCCCTCCCTCAAGTCCATAGCCTCTTTATCTTTATGATGTGTATGGAAATTGAAAGCCTTTTAAAGCAACTAGGCTAGTGTAGTTGGGATTTGCTAGGCAGTTGAAATTTCTGTTGTAGAAGGCATTCACCCTTTGGGGGGCAGGGAGGATCACCTTTGACTGTTTGAATCTGGAAGTCTTGGTTATATGATACTCCAGCCAGTGGGAGCCTAGCATGCAAGAAGGCAGACCCTGGAGTGGGGCTGTGAGCAGGTGGCACCAGGTTTATGGAGACCATCTGAGTCTGTGGCGTTTCCACCCAGTAGTAGCCAGCCAGTTCATGGCATTTCTGAGCCGCCAAACACCCACGGGGTCTCTAACCCTGGGCCTGTTTGGTTCCTCGCTTTTTCTGGCCATATCTGCATGGGCATGCCTTGGCTAGGGGCAGTGGACAGCATTGGGCATCTGCTCCTTACAGGGCTGGATGAAGTTCCTGGGGCCTTGTGAGGAGGAGCTGGAGGAGGGAGCAGTGTGACAGCATCTGGATGAGCAGGAATGGGTGTGGAGGGAGATAGCTTTCACGGCAGGAGATCTCAAGACTCCCACACTGTGTTTTCCTCATACCTTGATCTTCCCATGGAAGCAGGACAACAAAGGGGCTGACAGATGGATCTGTGTTGTGGAGCTGGTGAGGGAGCCAGAGCTTGTGCACTCCTTGTATTTGTTAGTCGTTGTGACAATCTTGTGTGGTCATTTACTTTTTTGAGACTTCAGAGGTTAAACTAGTTGCTCCAAAGGTGGCAGAAAGTTAGCAGAACCGGAAATGAAGACTCAGTTTCTTTTGGCTCAAGTCTAATGTCCTTTTCCCTACTCTGTAGCCAGAGGGCTGGAATCAGAGCTGAGGCCAGATGGTTTCTGTCTCTCATCTTATTTTCCTGGTTCCTGCAAAGAGGCGCTTGATAAGGGCAGCAGAAAGAGGTGCTTAGGGAGAGCTGTGCCGGCTAGGGCTGCAGAGTAATCCCAGGGATGTTGGAATCTAAGCCATCTTCCTGTCACCCAGCATGTGACCCTGAGGCCCATCCCCCATGTCTTTATTATTGATGCTCACAGCAGCTGCTTTCTGGGCTTCCCCTTTTCTCCCTGGCGGTTCCTCTTTCCCTCCTTAAAGGACAGATCTGTGTGCCTTCCAGCCCCCACCACACTGAGCGGTGCTGTTTGCTCCTGCTGTGTGGACTAGTCTAGGAGACAGCGAGCAGCTTGGGTTGCCTGTAGTTTGGTGGAGACCTATCTCAAGCTGTACCCAGTACTCACTGAGGTCAGAGTCAGGCAGTACCAAAGTAACACCAGTGCAAAGCACACAGCTGCCTAGGGTCAGCAAACAGGCCCATGGACTCTTCTCCCGTTCTAGCTGGGATTGAGTGTTAGATCCAAGATCCAGTGGACATAAGGCTGAGCCCCAGGATCCTTCCCAGAGGAGAAACTACTATCTAGTAGCCACAGGAACTCAGAATATTCTAGATGAAATGATTAAGGTGATGACCTTTTGGGTTTTTCTGAAAGAGAAATAACGTATTTGAAAAGAAAGCCAACTAGGGGAGCCCTGAGTGCTCAGAAAGAGTGGATGGACAGGGTTGTAAGCTGCAGCACAAGGTGTCACTTAGGATAGTGACAAACAGGATAGTTGTGAAGGGAGCAAGTTTGTGGGCTTTAGAAGAACTGGCCAATAGGGGTAAAGCCCTGAAGCCTCCCCATCTGATTGTCAGTAAGTTGTGTGTTGGGGGGCAGGATGGGGAGCTGGTATCACTGCTTTACTTTGGACCTTGAGTCCTGCGCGCTCAGGAGAAAGTGAGGGTGAGGCTAGGGCCTCCTGAGAGTCCTGGAGGGAAGGCTGTCATCCTACTTTGTTGGGCAGAACAACAGCTTTGTGGCCATCAGTACCATCACCCCATCCCTGCTGAACATGCAGCCTTTGTTCAGAAGTGTGGGATTTTCACCTTTTGGCTAACTGAGCCCTAAGACATTCCATCTCTCAGAGAAGTACCCCGAGGAGGGCAAGAGGCATGCCATTCAGTGGTCCTGATCCCTGCCCCAGGGAAGCTTTCTCCTCAGAGGCCTTCCCAGCCCAGCCTGACCCTGCTCACTCTTGTAGCTGCAGTCAGGACTCAGGACTCTGCCCTTGGGTATCTGTTCTTGGCTGGCCCTCCCCTGCTGGGATATCTCCCAGTGTTGGTGGAGGGCTTGGTAGAGGGTGGCACATCCTGCATCGACCCTGGTCTGGTTATTATGTACCCAGCCCTCTAGCCTTTTCAGAACTGCTAACCCCAGAATAGGCACACCCAAGAACAGGCCACCAGGTTCATTCCTCAGCGGAAGTGCCAAGGTCACCTGCAGCCACATTTTGATGTTGGTCTTTGAGACTGTCCCGGGTTGAAGCATGGTTTGGTGATCGATGACTGAGTGTAAGTCCCATTGTCTTTAAGTCATGGTCAAGGCTGTCAGAGAAATGCTGGAAATCCAAGAGGGAGGCAAGTGAAACGTTTCTGTATCTTGATAAGCTTCTCTGCCAACTCAACAATCCAAGTCAGACCAAATTAGAAAACGCTCCGAGTTTAATGAGTACAGAGCAAAGTAATCCTGGGTGACCCTTAGAAAGGCAGGGGGAGAGTCACATGGTAAATATGGCTACCTGATCTTATATAAGATGTAGGCATGGTCTTGAGCAACCCCCGGGGAGGGGCTTACTTTTAGCAGGCTGTGGCTGGGCAAGGATCTGGAACAGGAACTCTAGGGGAGGGCCTTTGAAGGAGTGGGGATTGTGGCGAGAGGTTGGCCTTCCCCTCAGGTAGCAAGGAGCTGGGGATGACTGAAGAGGGGACCTGTTTCCACCTTTCCAGAGATCAGAGGGTGTTCTTGGGGTCTTGTTAGCTTCCTCTGGTGAGGAGGGTACTCAAGGGTGGTGTTTGCTCATTATCTATCTATTGCTACTTTGTAACACATTGTTCCCTGTTCCTGAGCCCAGAATCATTCTTAGTGCAAAGTCTTAATGAAGTTGATAAAGCTATTATCAAGGCCCTAGGAAAGAATGAGTTGGGTTGTCAGCTAATAGTTAAGAGATAGCTGGTCCCTCTATCTGACTTGGTTATTCAGTAACCACCAACTGGTGAGGGAGGTGGTACTCTAAGAAATGCCATCCCTTGCTAAATTAAAAAAAAAAAAAAAAAAAAAAAGCAAACCCTTAGAGGTTATGGGCCAGCTAGCCCCACGTGGAGTGGTCTGGGACCTTTCTCTACATGTTGCTTGGCCCTTGGACTGCTTGCCCTGACTAGCTCTGAACCAGGAGAGCTGTCTCTAGCCTCATGACTCTACAAGTCTTGTCCCTACTTCCCCTGTGGAGCTTCTTGGTTCCCAAGGGACGGACTTGTGAGAAGTGAAACCCACCCACAGGTCCTGCCCTACCCAGAGTCCTCAGCTGTCGGGCCTGTGAGTAAGCCTGAGTTTTACAGTCTCAGACTAGCCCCACCTCCATGTTCCTGGGCCCCTTTGAATGACAGCACCTGGGGCCCTTTCTCTGAACACCTGAAAGAAACCTGGCTCAAAGAGGCTGGGGCCCAGTCAGTGTTGTGACTTGGAGCTTAACCTTCCAACCTTTAGAGGCCAGGCAGGAAGCCCAGAAGAAACTAGTGTTCGGCTAACACCACACAGCACAGCTAAGGCACCCCAGCTCTCAAAGGTCCTGTTTTTTTCTGCTGACCTAGGGGTCAGGGTTTTTTGTTGGAGGTTGGGATCTTGGTTAGGCAGGCCTCTGCAAGCATGAAAAAAAAAAAAAATCACAGATCAGAATGCCAGTCTGGAGTGGCTGATCCTCTGTTTGCCCCCAGGAAGACCTCAGCTACCCAGAGTCACTTTTGTATAGTGGCAGTCTTTCCCATCCACCCTAAACAAGGCGGGGCACTACCAACTCCAGGTCTCCATGTCTTAGGAGACTTTGGTAGGCATCCTGAGAGAGGTTGATGGCCTCCTAAATTCTGCCAGGCAAATAAAGGCTTCCCCTTGTGCTAGCAGCAAGAGCTGCCTGTGAGTCCTTCCTGCTCCTCTTTATGTGCTAATCTGAAACAGTATCAGCCATTCTTCAGTGTTCCCTGGGGAGCAGAATGCTCTAAGATTTGTTTCAAATTTCTATCAGTTGTTCCTGGAACAACCTAGGAAAAGTGCACAGAGGAGTAAACAGGTTTGGAAATAAAACCATCATTTTGCCTGCTTCTAAGCTTTACTTTTATTTGGCGCTATGGACATGACCGTGAAATCTAGGGCATCCTGGGAGATTGCCATGTACCCAAAGTGGCTGGCAGGATGGCAAGGCACAGGGACGGCAGGCGCCACCTTCCGGTGAGGAAGCCCTCAGGGGGCTTCTCCCAGGTTTCACCTGGCTCACATCCACAACACCCTCACCTAGGAAAGCCCAGCCCTCCTGATGGCCTCTAGTCCTCAGGAGAGTCCAAACTCTACTTCTTGCCTGGGCTAGGCCCTACCTCAACCAGCTACTTTTCCTTCTGTGCCTGGCTCAGTCTCCCCTTCCAGATATCCTAAACCATGCAGTATTCCCATACCAGCAGTGTTATTTCACACCTCTGTGCTTCGCTCATGCTTGTTCCTGGGCACATCCCCTTGCCCAGCCCTGCTTGACTTAGTCATCTCCTGCTTGATTTTGAAACCACATCTCCTTTTCCTGACACTGCTTCCATTCCACTGTGTGTGTATGTGTGTGTCCCATGCTTCCTTGTCTCTCTCTCTCTCACACACACACACAACACTGACCTAAGAGCTCCAGAAGTCAGGCTCCTTCCCATTTCTTTGGCAATTGGAGCATCCCTAGTGTTGTGCACCGGGTGTGATAGGCACATGTGTGGATGGAAAAGCAGTCTTGTTATTTCCCAAGATAATCAAGATGTTAGATCTGGGCATGAATATGCTTATTCTCTACAATGGCTTTTCCTACGGTTGGGAGGGATGGAACTCTGGATGAAAGGGGCATGGAGCAAATAAGCATGAATTCCTGGGAACTCCAATGGGAGAAAGACAGGGAAAGATGGGCCGGACCTTCCTCCCTGGGAGGCTCCTGGTGCAGGGGAGTAAAGAAGTGTAGAAGTGGGGAGGTGAGGTGACAGGGGAAAGGTTCAGAAAGCTGGTCTGTTCATCTCCTGAGGCATCTGGCTTGTCTGCTGAGGTGCAGCCTGACTTCCCAGGTAACATCTGGGTCTGTTATTGACCAGTCATCACTGCTGGGCTCTCATGGGGATACAGTGGGACATGAGTTCCTAAAAGTCTTTGGGAATCAGAAAAGATCTGATGTGTTGTGACTGTGGCCACACATCTTGGCCAGGACCCTGGCACCTCTATGTGGTCAGCCAACATAGTGGTCACAGAAGCTGAGCTGTATGGCACTTAAAGGCGACACCGTAAGTACCCAGGGACTAGAATGAGAGGGACCTAGGTAGGAGCTGATGCTACCATTCATGTACAGTTGGAGAAGCCAGGAGCAGAAGGCTTACCTGGTGAGTGGGTGGAAGGCATCACTCAAACCTGTCTGTTTTTTCCTGGATTAGGCAACAGCCCGGTTAACTATAGGGTTCCATCTATTGTTCTTTGCCCAAGCTAGGTGGATCCTCTTTCTAATAGAGAATTCTAGAAATCTTTGAACTAGAAATTAGCTATGTGGCAATTGGTAAACCTGAACAACTCTGCTGACATCAGTTTTTTGATGTCAGACACTGGGAGAGGCATCTGGGGTAGCTTTGGCTTCCTGGAAGTTTCTAAAAGACCTGTGTGATTAACACAGCTGCCTTGGGAACAAGTAGCCAAGAAAATGCTTTGAGATTGGTTCTCATTATGTAACTAACCCAAGCTGGTCTCAGATTCTCAGTCCTCCTGCCTTAGCCTCCTGAATGCTGGGACTATAGGTGTGTACCACCATCCAAGGTTTAGAAAAAATATGGGGCCATGGAAAGAATAGAAAATGATGCCCAGGTAGATTGAGGGCAAAGAAAGACAGGGTTTGGTAGCTCAGCTCAATTAAGGCTTTGATAGAAATACCTTTTGTTTCACAAGAGGTTGCCTGTGTTGCTTAATTACATGCTTGGGGGAAGTGAGCTTTGAATTTGGAGGCAGATTACCAGATAGGGCAGGGTGATGAGCATCCAAGTATCTGCCTTAGGTTCATGGAGCCAAGGGAGGTGGGGGTTCTAGGGCCTGCTAGCCCTTCTCCCCTACCCTTCTCTTTAACAAAGAGAGGTACTGAGTCCTCTCCTAATATCTTGACATTTTCTCCGAGGTTCTTTCCTTTGTTGGTGGGTTGAAACTCAGGGCCTCAAGAATACTGATCATGTGTTCTACTGAGCTGAGCTGTACCCTCAGCCCCATTCTGAGATCTATGTTCCATATACCTCCTGGTTCCTGGTTGCTGATTCAGCTCAGCTGATGCCTTGCTGGGGAAATGGTGACTCAGGAAGGCACTGCAGGAAACCCTAGATCCTTGGGTGAGGTGGAGCGGGTATGGTGTGCTGGAAACTTTGAGAGACTCTTGATTAGACTGCTCTTTCCATCTGGCCAGCACATGAGATAAGAAGTATTAGGGGAGAACACATGGAATATGTGAGCCACAAAGGAAATAATAGTCCTGTGCAGTGGAATTGACAAACCAGGAACCATGTGGGAGAGGACTCAGGTTTTGTCACCAACTGTCCCAGCTGAGTCACCTCATCCTGTAGTCTAGACTAAGTCTTCTGTAATGGACCTCACTCTATACACAGGCCTCTCTTCCATTTAATTCCATCCTATACCCATCATTTCTGACATTTCAAAAATTATTCCAACTCTGTGGCCATAGCTGTTCCATACATCCTCACACAGAGACAGCCTTCCCTCAGTAAGACCCTAGAAGAGCTCAGGGTTAGAAAGAAAGTGGCCAGAGCAGGAGAGGTGCTTCCCACAGAGATCATTAGCTCCTAGACACACCTGACCTCTGCCCTGGGAACTTGTGTCTAGAAGAGAGCCCAAAGGTTAAACAAACAAACAAAAAAAAAAACCCACAAAAAAACAAAACAAACAAAAAAAAAAAACCATTGGTGCTGGGGTCTTGAGGATGCTGTGGCTGGGCCTCAGCAGATTGCTGCTTCTCTCTCCTCCAGGTTCCGTGGCTTCATCCTGCTGCTCACCTTCCTCATATATGCCTGTTATCACATGTCCAGAAAACCCATCAGCATTGTTAAGGTGAGGCTGGTTGATAAGGGAGAATGCAGATGTGTGCTGCAATTGGATGCTCTAGACCTCAGTCAATCGCCTAACAAATTCTTTTACCCTGGTCCCTGGGACTGCTTCTTCTACCTGGTAGATGCCCATTGTTGGTGGCTCTTTCCTACAACCCTCCTGCAATGTTTTCCTACTTGCTGCCTTTAAGATTACCTTCCAGGCAGCACTATTGTTTATATGGATGCGTGAAGAGGGTAGAGGCTCTAGGCTCTGTGGATTCCATTCATGAGCAGTTAATGACCACCTGCCTCTGCTGGAGAAGGTGCTGGCGGGAGGGAGCATGGGCTGCGATGGGAAGCAGTGGTGCTTGTGATGGAGGAGCAGACTACAGTGGGCTCTGGAGATGATACGATCCTTGATCCGTGTGTGCCATTGCCTTCCAGAGTCGCCTGCACCAGAACTGCTCAGATCTGGTCAGACCCGATAATGACACCCACGATCTCAATGATACCACCTGGTGCAGCTGGGGTCCATTTGGTAAGATCTGGGCACATGGCTGTTCTCTACTCCCCAATCCCTCCTGGAAAGAGGAAGGGGCTCCAGTGGGGGTATCAAACCCCGCCCACTTTGTGTCTTTCCTATCTGCTTTCAGACAAAGATGACTATAAGGAGTTACTGGGAGCTGTGGACAATGCCTTCCTAGTGGCTTATGCCATTGGCATGTTTATTAGGTAAGAGAAAGGCAGAGCCTGTGCCCATTGAGGGTGGGGGTGGGGTAGATGCTTCATCACCGCTCCTTCTCCTGACCTGGAGCTGCAGGCTAAGGCAAGAAAGCTAGTGCCTAGGTGTGGGCAGAAGACCAAAGCCCCACCCAGGCCATTAGCCCATGACCAGCCTCCTTTCTTCACTGTGGTCACCATGTTGTTCCTCCACCTACCTGCTGCTGGTGGACAGAAGCATTGGTGCATGTGCACCGGGCTCCTTTAAGTCCTAGACAAGGAGATTCCAAAGGCGAGTCTACCCAGTGCTGTCTAAATGATATAACCAGTGTGGGCCTCACTGAGCTTGCTGCCAGAATCACACAGATGGGCAAGGCACAGAGTGACCTTTGGGGAGCTCCCGGCCTAGGAGAAAGAGACCCTGATGTTAGCAGTTAGTTGAAAATTGTTGAAGTGTTGGGTAATCATGCCAGAAGCTGGGATTGAAGACAAGGGAGTTAGGGGAGGTGGTATAGATGAGCCCTGAAATGTGAAGAGCCAGGGGCACAGCAGTGGGAAGGACACTTGGGCTGGGGGCAGGAGTGAACACAGACAAGTAGGGAACAGCTTGGAGTGTGGGTAGAACCTTCACAGGGTTACCACAAGGGGAGCTTTGAGGGAATGGATAGCGGGAGACAGGGATAAGGGTTAGGTCATTTGCAGAGAGCCTGCTCCAGGCTGTGGGAAGGGGGACCATGGGAGGATTTTAGCTAGGTGTACGGGCAAATCTGAGATAGGCTTGAGATGGACAAAACAGGTTATAAGCCAGTGCGGTGGCTGCCTAAGCTGCTGAGCTTGGGGACATCTGGTGTTTCAGAGGCTTCTGTGGTGAAAGCAAGGAAAAGTTAGAATTTAGTGTTGAGTTTCCATTGTGTTAGGCAGTCTGAATATGACCCTGAAGCATTAAGGGACACATGGGAACTGAACACCGACAGTAGGAGATGTGATAAAAGGAAAGAAGGTGACAGAGTGGTCAGCCAGCAGGTGGGACATGGCAGAGAATGTCAGAGTAGGGCCAGGTAAAGCAGAGGAGTCTTGAAAGTGAAGACTGGGGTCAGTCTTAGAAGGCAGAAGGATGCAGGTCATCACTGGTCACCATGGCCACAGTATCTTCAGCAACGTGATGGGAGAGGGAGGTGATAGAATGGATATAGCATTAACCTGGAGTTCACTCCTGTCTTTCTCTCCAGTGGAATCTTTGGGGAGCGGCTGCCCCTCCGTTACTACCTTTCAGCTGGAATGGTGCTCAGTGGACTGTTCACCTCTCTCTTTGGCCTGGGGTACTTCTGGAATATCCATGTGCTCTGGTACTTTGTACTTATCCAGGTATGAGTCTGTCTTCAACTTGGGTCTTTGTTCCCATCAAAGAGAGGTCCCTTGAGGTCCCTAGTCATCCCCAGGTCAGAGCAGACAGGGATTTGGTCTCCTTGCCTCTGTCCCAGCCTCTTTCTGTCACCCACTTAGGGCACTGTTCCCCCAAAGTCCTGCATGATCCACTAAAGCTGCTTCAGATGCTTGAGAAGTTTGGTCTCAGCTCACACGCTCTTGAACTAGAAGCCAGTTCATGACATTGTGTGTGGATGTGTGTGAGGGAAAGGCATGTTTGCAATATAGGTGTAGAGGGCTCCTTAGCCATGACACCAAACCTCCTCCACCCGAGTGACGGAGCTCACTCTCACCTTCTCCTACAGATATGCAATGGACTGGTTCAGACTACAGGTTGGCCATCTGTGGTGACCTGTGTTGGCAACTGGTTTGGAAAGGGAAAGTAAGTGTGATGAGGGGGTGGGAACAATGTGGGGAGGGTTGGGGGGGTGGGGTACTTTCAGGAGAAAAGATTAGAAAACAAAACGTGTCTTCTTTCTGCGTCTCACCGACTGAGCAGAAACATCTCTGGGCTGAAGGGTAGTACTGCTTTTCTCATCTTCGGGATCTAACCCATAGAGCAAACATGTTTTCCATAACAGGTATTTCAGTTTTTTGATTGACGGCAGAAGAGTTCCACAATACTGTTTTCTCGGACTGGCTTTTGTGTGAGGTTGCCTCAGTTTCTCACCTTCAGCACTATTGGTCCAAGCTGTTCAGTTCTTTGCTATGGGCGCTGCCCCCACACACCATTTTTGAATGTGCATGGCATCTCCCTACTAGATGCCAGGGGAAAAACTCAAGTCATGGTCATTGAAAATCTCCAGATGTTTCCAGATGTCCCATGAGGGGCAGAATCACCCCCGGTCGAAGTCTACTGTTTTAGAGTGATATTGATGGGGTCAAAAGAAAAGAATAGAAGGTTCATGATTTCCCCATGGTCAAAGGCCCCGTATGTGGGCTGGCTAAAGCAGCTGACCTCCAAGAAGTGCTATTGCCTGCCTGACAGCAGCCCAAAGCTTTCTCTGCACGATCTTTGGGGTCTTTGGGAATCTCATTCGTGTGTACATCTTGCAGGCTAGAGGCAGCCAGCCTTTTGAGCTTGGCTGGGTGGGTTTCGTTTTTTTGTTTTTCTTTTTTTATACATTCTCCTTCTCTTCTCTTCAGGCGGGGATTCATCATGGGCATCTGGAATTCCCACACGTCTGTGGGCAACATTCTGGGCTCCCTGATTGCTGGAGTCTGGGTGAACGAGCAATGGGGCCTGTCATTTATCGTGCCTGGCATCATCACTGCTGTCATGGGCATTGTCACTTTCCTCTTTCTCATCGAATGTGAGTGGCCCCTTCCCACCCCCATGCTCTAAGGTATGTTTATGGGAGGAAGCAGCTGGCTCTTCTGTGTGCATCTGTCCAGGGTATTGGATATGGAGTGTCTAGCTCTGTGACCCTGAATCTCTTTTTCCTCCTATAACATGACAGTAATACTTGCCCCCAAGGGTTCTGAGGCGTTCAGAGGGTCAGTGCAATTTTGTCTGTCGTGGATGTTCTGCTAAAGTGCTGTGCCTCTTACATTCAGACAGCTACTGTTTTTCCCATTCTCTGACAGTCCTGGGTTGGCAAGGCCAGATGTATTTCTACTAGTCCAAGAGCAGCCATGACAGAGTTCCTAGAAGAGACAGGCTGGTCTAGAAAGCCTGCTCCCATAATGCTGGGACCACAGGGGACAAGCAGAGCTAACTTTGCACTAGCTTAGACCCACTGTAAAGTGAGGGTGTGACCTATTGACAAGCTTCTCAGAAAGGTATTTGTTTTTTTCCTAGATCCTGAAGATGTGGACTGTACCCCTCCTCAGCACCATGTGAGTATACCACCCCAGCCCTAGCCCTATCTTCCTCACAAGAGCTGGCCAGGGGAAGAAAAAGCTGTGAATCTAGTGACTTCACCGACCATGTCCGGCTCTTGGGTTAACTGTCCCACAACCTGTAGTGCATTCCAGCCCCAAAGAGAAACATACACCTCCCTCAGGATGGGCTCCCCTGCTGCTCACCTGAGCCATCCTTCCCATTAGAGAAGGTTGGTACATGGCCCTGCCCACAAAGAGGGATCTTCTCCTTTGCTCAGGGTGACTTGGAGAAAGAACGGGACAACCCTGAGGATCCTGCGAATGACCCCTATTCCCGCAGAGAGAGTAACGTGGACATTGCAGCCAGCTTCTCCAAGGAGCAGGGCTCTGAGCCTGCAGCCATCAGTTTTCTTGGGGCCCTCAAAATTCCGGTGAGATGTTTGTGGAATGTAGAGAAAAGAATCTCTCTAGGTTTCCATGAGATATTAGGGGGTGGGGTTTGTGGTTGGTAAATAGTTTCAAGAATGTCTTGACAGACTGTAGGATGGCTGCTTGGGAAGAGCAGTGTAGAAGGACTGTCTTGACATGACATGGAGCATTAGGCACATTACATTGCCGCCATTAGGATGGGGTGTCTATCTGAGGCTGCTTTGTATGGGAGTGATGACAGCCATGGGGTAGGGCTGCACCACCTGTGGGACCTCCCCTGGAGCAGGGATCTCTTGATCCTTTCCATTATGCTCTCTTTCGTGCTGCCCAGGGCGTGATCGAGTTCTCATTATGTCTGCTCTTTGCCAAGTTGGTCAGCTACACCTTCCTCTACTGGCTGCCCTTGTACATCTTCAATGTGGGTGAGTGCAAGGGGAAGAAGAGCTGAGAAAAAGGGTCTCTGCTCATGCAGGGAGGACACCATACCTGGGATTTGATTCCGGTATACAACTGGCTGGAACTCTCTTAGGTTGGGAGATTTGCTTGGTTACTTCATTAAGTAGGATGCTGTGCCCCATGCATCGTCCCCAGTGTTCCCTTGGAGCTGAGTTAGGCCTTAGGAGCACACAGCTGTGTTCTGCAATCTTCTTTTCTCTAGCTTGTGTGTGGGCTGCTTGGCCCAAAAGTGGGTGGAAATCTGCCTTGAACACCTCCAACTCAAGGAACAAGCTGTGTGAGCTTTCCTTTCCCAGGGGCTTCAAGGCTCTTCCAAGGATCATCATGACAGCAATGTCTTTGTGCTGCGGTTTTCTGGGCTATGCTGGGGGAGCTACCCCAGTGTGATGGCTACCCTCCACTGCCCCAACCCAAGGCTGTAAAGATGAAAGAGATCCCCGTTGTGGTTGAAAGGCTGTTTAATTTCCACCTGCTCAGAATCTCTGCTTTGCCATTGATGGATAACATACCAAAAAGCAGCATGTTCTGAGAGCCCCACCCTTTATCCACGACCTTTCACCCAGGGCTGTTTCACTCTTTCCCAACAATGGCTCTCCTACCCCATACACTTTTACTCTGAATGGGAGACCAGGAAGCCATGGAGATTAGATCTCAAACTGTAGCTTGCCCCTTAGGTCTACATGAACACCCCCCCCCCCCCCAGCTTTGATACTAGGGCAGTTTTGTAGGCATTGTGACCCTTTGTTTTGTGGCTTTGATGCTGACTTTAGAATATGAATCAGCCTTGAGGGTGGAGTTTACAAGTCAAGTTTCTGGATGTTCCCGTTTTCTAAACACAGAGAGGGTGGAGTTTACAAGTCAAGCTTCTGGATGTTCCCGTTTTCGAAACACAGAGTCCCTGTCTTCCTGCAGGTCTCCTTCTGTGTCTGTGGACATTAGCACAGAACTAAGGTGGCCTACCTAGGAAGAGTCCTTATAGAGCTTCTAGGTCAGGAGTGTGGGTTAAAGAAATGGCTAGTTGGGCTAAAGCTCAGACAGAATTTTACACGTGAGGAGAAATAGCTAGAGGCACACTAGGATTTTAGGAGAGGCCTTGCTCTGAAAGATCTAGGCTATCCTTCAGAGAAAGAGGGTTATTTTAGGACTTGGAGCCCAAAGGAGCATATTCCAAGCTACTGTGGCCCTGGCTAGTCACTTGGCCATGGGCCCTCAGCTTGTTCCTTGAGCTGGACCGATGACCCACAGGGGCTCTTCTGGCTGTGGCATTATGGAGCTTTGCCCCAAGCTTCCCTGAATTTCTTTCTGATCACATTATTTTGTGTTTTCCATAGCTCACTTTAGTGCCAAGGAGGCTGGGGACCTATCCACACTCTTCGATGTTGGTGGCATCATAGGTAAGGCCCTGTCTCTTTGTTCTGGCAGGCTGTCTTTCCTGCTTCTACACAGAGGTGCAGAAAGGACAGCAGGCCAGGATGTGGGCAGTGGCTCCAGAGAAGAAAGGCCCCTGGTGCATTCTCATTTCTGCTCCAGAGAGGCCGGTGGACCTAAAAAAGATGATTGTAGTACTTTGGTTTCCTGGAGGGTTAGTGGCAGGGGAAGGCTAAAGAGGGAGATGGTTTTTCTTAAGGCCAGGCCCACACTGGGCAGAGTGATGGAACAAAACCGGGCAGCAGACGAGGAACAGCATGGTTGTGTCAGAGACAGTGTGTGAGGGAACATGTGTTTCAGGTGGCATCATGGCAGGTCTCATCAGTGACTACACCAATGGCAGGGCCACCACTTGCTGCATCATGCTGATTTTGGCTGCCCCCATGGTACGTATATAATCTTCAGAGTGCATGTGCTCGTGATCAGGTGTCTGTGGCCTCAGACCTGTGTGTCCATCTGTATATTTGCACACATAGCTGTCTCTTTGCACATACATGTATGTGTATTCCTTGGCACACGTGGAGAAAGAGGAGTCAGCAGAGGACTAGGCCCTGTGAAAAGAGGGATGCCAGCTGCTACATGTTTTGACCGAGGAACAGTGAAGAGATTGTGGATAGACATAGAAGACTTTGTGAGGAAGGGGAAATTATAGAGCCATATCTGCAGTATGTGACACTCATCTAAAAAAAGAGAGAGAGAAATTACTCCATTTCTGGGACAAAGACTTGAGAAGTCTAGATGTACAAAGTGGGAAGAATAAGTGATACATTGCATTGCAGAGCAGGTGGCTATCCCAGACTCTGGTCTAGCCCAGGAAGAGGAATTGGCTTCAACTGTCTCTTTTCTCTTTCAGATGTTCCTATACAACTATATTGGCCAGAATGGAATAGCCAGCTCCATAGGTGAGGAGTTGGTGTGAATCCCACACAATCACTAGAGAGGTTCTGCCTGGGGAGCTCCATGAAGTGGGCATGGGGCCACAGCCAGGGAGTGTTGCTTGCTCTGGCAGTGGGGCTGCACAGCCCCTCAGGACTAAGAATGCCATTTCTGCTGTCTCTCCAGTGATGCTAATTATCTGTGGCATTCTGGTCAATGGCCCATATGCACTCATCACCACAGCCGTCTCCGCTGACCTGGTGAGTGGACCATTCCTGGGTATCTGGCCAGTCCAAGGGTTTGGTCAGGGACTCTGCCTCTGTTCTCCCTTTCCCAGCTACTGTCCTGCAGGACCCCCATGAGCTCTTTCCTCTCACCCCAGGATACCCACCACCATCCTCCTCAAGTTAGCTTTTTCCGAGAGGTTTTGCTCAGCTTGGCCTGTCCTACCCTACTCTGTCTCCCCAGGGCACACATGAGAGCCTGAAGGGAAATGCCAAGGCCCTCTCGACTGTCACAGCTATCATTGACGGCACGGGCTCCATAGGTGTGTTACTGGTTTGAGCTGAACCCCAGCCTTGTTTTGGGTGGTCCCCTAAGTGTACTGCTCAGGGCGGTCAGGGAAAGTGTGTATCCTGCTTTCATGAGACTGTTTTATATAGGTGCTGCTCTGGGGCCCCTACTGGCTGGGCTGATTTCCCCCACAGGCTGGAACAATGTCTTCTATATGCTCATCTCTGCCGATGTCCTGGCTTGCTTGGTAAGAGTTCTTGGGGTACATAGATGGCTATTGGGGAATGCTTTGTCTACAGACTGGAACACTGGTATAAAACATTAGGCTTCTGGGATGGTCAGCACATGGCAGCTGCCTTTTGCTTGGAATGACTTCCTGTGAGGAGCACTGTTTTTCTGAGCCATCTGTCCCATGGATCAGCTGAGCCGGAAAGATCAGTGTCTTCTCTTCCCTCTCTGCCTTGAACTCCCCACAGCTCCTTTGCAGATTGGTGTACAAAGAGATCCTGGCCTGGAAGATGTCCCGGAGCAGAAGTAGTGGGTGAGTTCCCAAGCAGTGAAAGTCCTCTTCCTAATCTCGCTTCTGGGACTCTACCCATTGCTTAGTTACTCTGTACTCCATCTGTGTGGTCCATTCTGGGCCTCAGGAACATGAAGCAACTCCTGACCCTCAATGTGCTCTTGGACCCCTATCCCACCCCAGACCTGCTAACCTTTCCTCTGTTGTCCCGTGTGTCTCCATAGCTCTAGTCTGGTCCTAACCCACCCGCGATAATATTTTCCTCAAGCCCCATGAGTTTGTGAGTATCTTCAAGTCTGACTAATATGCCATCAGAATATGGGTTGCATGTAAATCCTTTCCTCTCCTGTGTGTGATTCCATACCCCCCAGCTTTCTCTGTTTCCTTGGGAGCCATAGCTGCCGGAGATTCAAGCTAGTCAAAGCATGGTGGCGCTTGGGAAGTGTTGCTAAGGGGATCTGAGACACTACAGAGGGCTTTGGACACACCAATGGGCAAAGGGGGCAGAGATACAGAATACTTTCTTCTCTAAACTGAGGCTGAGCTGCAGGTGCCTCCTAAATGTCAGAAATAAGTCACCTGCCCCCTCTGCCTGGGGTGTGTGGAAGACAGCAATTAAGAAATCAAAGCCTCTGGAACAATTGAAAGCAAATGGCTAGTCTGGTGTGGTTTCTGCCTGGTGTCCAGTGGTGGTGGGTATGGAAGTGCATAGGTCAGTGACTGAGTCAGCAGCTATCCAGAGGCTAAAGTGCTGGTGATTGGGTGACTGTCCCTGGGGCCTTTCTGGCTCTTTTTTTGAGCAGAAATATGTTATTAAGAAAGAGCTGGCCAAGCATGGACCTGGGCTGGATGGTAAATGTGAAGAACCACCTACTGAGGCCCTGGTAACCTACACAGTATCTGGAGAAGTGCCTCCACTTTAAGAAGGCGTCAGACAAGGAGAAAAATTGAAAGCAGAAAGCAGTTCTGCATGTGGAGGCGTTCACAGGGTCTGTCCTGCTGTGCCCTGCCCTGGAGGAGGGGACAGGGGACTGGATTTCTCCCTTTGCCTACATTCTCTGGGCTAGGCTTGAAGGGAGCCTAGAAAAGGAAGAAAAGCATAAAGTATGTAGTGAGCTGGAATGGAGGCCAGCCTTGGGCGCTGTATATCATTTCTCAGCCACCTTGAAATGCAGGTATTTATTGTTTGAAATGAGGAGCCAGTCCTCACAGAACCTAACTAAAACAGAAGCCAGGTTTGTGGGGATAGTTGGCCTTTCTGGACTCTGCAGCTCCCCCAGGCTGGTTCTTTCTGGAAAGCCCATTAAGAAATGGACAGTGATTTACTAGAGCAGAGCGTGCTCTAAGCTGAGAACCTGAAGTCCCTGGACATCCTTGGTTTCCCGGTATGCTCACCTCTAAGACCTTGGTAAACTCCTCAGAATCTCTGCTGCATCATTTAAATAATGGGGATGTTTCCCTCAAATGCTTGGTAGGGTTAGTCTGAGGCTCCTCAGAAGATAGCTTACATGGTTTGATACTTTGTAAAGTGACCACATGTGGCAGAAACACTTTGTTTCCCATATTATTCTGGCTTGTTAGTGCCTGCCCAAGAAGTACAATGAGCCCTAATTACAGACAGTACATATGAAAGGCAGAAGCGTATTAAGTTGTGGCTTACTTTCCTGTTCATCTCTCCTGTCCACGCAGATATAAACAAATATGAGGCCTCAATCAGAAGAGCAGCATGGAGGGTCTCTGCTGGGAATCCAAAGTGCTCCCTATGAGAAAGAGAATGGAAACTTCCATCACAAGGTGAGGCAAAGCCTCCTGATCCAACAGTTCAGCCCAAACCCATCCTGCCACTAAGGGTACAGAAGACTATGGGAAGGGACGGCCAAGCACCAAGCCTGGGACAATTGAAGACTTCAAGGCCTGAGCTCTGGGAAATGCAATCAGAGGGATGGGGCTAAAAGCAAATGGGAAGACATGTTCAGACTCTTGCTTGTTTGGATTCCAAGGACCAATGCTTGGTAAAGGTGCATCCTTTCCATGTTAAATTATAAACCCTGCAATTGGCCTGTACCTTTGGGAGCATCTCACCTTGTTTCGAAGGTGCTGGGCCTCTCTCTGTCCCTTTGTCTGTGATCTAGTCTTGATGTATTTCCCCAAGTAGGACCCTCTCGTCTGTCCTCCACTGACCCTACTGATAACTCTGCCACTTTGAAGGATTAGCACTGCTCTTGCAGAGCCAAGGCTAGAGTGGAGCAAGGGAGCCACCATGAGAACTGAACGGAGGGGGAACTCACTCTTGGCTCCTGAGCATACTCATCCTCAGAATTCAGTACTTCTCTTGCCTTACCCTGAAGATGCCTCAGTGGATGAAGACATTTGGGTCAGTGCTGTGAAGACTAAGGGGTGTTGGGCACAACTGAAAGTACCAGTGTGTGTTGAGCACTGGGTGCTCACTGCATGGCAGCTCTCCTGTAAGGAACAAACAGGAAAATAGAGAGGAAAAATGACTTAACACTGAGCATAGGTGTCAAGTTTAGCAGGGAATGAGAGGTCCATTTGATTCATCCAAGTAACTGCTACATAGTTGCTCGGAGCTATCTTGCAGCCACCCTCTTGCCCGATGTTCTGATGCACACGCTCCTCTGCCCTGAGTCCTGGACCATGACGTGCCACACTGACTCCTGGCATTTCAGCCTGACCTCTAAGCTGACTGTCAGCACCAATACAGATTTGTTTTGCCAACTGTGCCTGTGCTTATCCTTGGTGGGGCCTAGCATAGCAGCAGCCGTGGGATTCATGAAGGGTAGTGAAGTGTCACAGGACCAAAGAGATTGGTGTTCTGGGGCTGTGATAGCTAGCATTCCTAGAGGTCATATGCATGACATTGATAGCACACGCAGTGCAGCAGGAACCTAGACCCCCATACGAGATACAATTATTGCATTTACTAGGATGTTGTGTTGGTCAGTGTGTTAGCTGGACACATTGATCTCAGCAGTAAAATATAAAGCTCATATGCCTGATACTCACTTTGATTCTGTAGGAAGCAGTCAGGAGCCTCTTATATTCAGGACCTGGGGGGGTGTGTCTAACATATGGTATTTTGCCCTGTGTTCATGAAATCTTTCTAGACCAAAAGAATTTTAACTAATATTGTATGCAAGGGGAAAACTTAAGGCGAAGCTGTGTTACTTCTACAGGCCACTAGATGGTGATACCATCCCATAATAGAGTCCAGGGTGGGCAGGTGTTGCCATTCTGCTTCAGAGTAGGAAGCCTGTGGGCTTTCCTTTCTCCCAGACTCCATCACCAAGGAATGATTCTTGGAGGTCTTCTCCCTCCCAGCTTCATCTACTACCTTCTTCCTGTTTCCTCATCTAGAACGGGAAAAACATTTCTTGTTTCATAGCATTGATATGAAGAGAGATAAGTGGGTACTCACTGCCCTTGTCTCCTTAGCAGATAAAACATAACATGAAAATAGAAACCATACAAGCAAAAAAGTACATGGAGATAAGAAGTGACCTAACTAGAGATCCTGGAGGCTACAAATGTGACCGCTTCTAAAGGAAGGATTCACGAGCTTTGTATAAGGCAGTGAGAAGTGGAAGCCAGAAGACACTAATATGAACTAGCCAAGCTTTCATATGTGAGGCAAAGGGACCAGCGCATGAACAAACACATGTACTCCAGCAGGCAAGAAAGGCATTAGGAAGCTTCAAAAGATTTGTGGCATCCCCGAGTAGGGCCTCAGACATGCGGGTTTAGGCTGTGGGTTTAAGGAAGAAGGTTGGGGAAATCACAAAGGTTGGAGGGTGTCCAGGTTCTCTGCACCCCCACTTCCAGCTCTCAGCACAGTCTGTTCACCAGAGACCCAGTACCTACCTTCTCTCAGGCCTCTGCACTCACACGGGGCTAATGCAGGAACATTACGTTAATTAGTTATTCATTTAATTTAACTTCACATTTGGTCTCAATTAAGCTTAAAATGTTCTTCCTTATAGATGCTCCAATAGCACTCGTAATTAAAAGGCAATAATTCTTTGTGTTTCTCCTTTAGAGATCCATTGGGAGGTTGGGCTATGAGGAGGGGTATGGGAGGAAAAGGGGCGTGGGGGGAGGAGGTGGACAGGAAAGTGCCTCTTGTAGAGCTGAGCACTTTGAGGACCCACCGAAGGTGTGTGGAGGGCACTAAACAAGAAGGAGGGTGGGAAGGGTCAATGTAGGGGGCCCCAAGCCCTAGATAAAGCAACAGACCTTGTCCATGAGGCAGTGGGAATGGGGGGGGGGCGTAATGGCTGTGAAAAGAGGCCATCCTTACAGCTAGGAAATAGGGCCCTATATTCTATAGTAGCTATAATGCCTCCCGTCCAGAATGTCTATACCCTAACTCTCAGAGCCCAAGACTGTAGTTTAAGGACCCTGACGTGGTTTGTTAAGAGGGCCCAACCACAAGCTCCCTGTAGATGTCAGTGAGTCAGGGATGAACAGACTGGCAGATGTTACACTGCTGGCTTTGAAGACAGAAAGGGCCCACCAACCCTGGAATGTGGGTGACTTCTAGAAGCTGAGAAGAGCAAATAGATTCTCCTCTAGAATCTCTCTCAAGTGCTGTCCTCAGCTCTGTGAGATGGTAAGGTAATACATAGACATTGCTCTAAGCCATCTGAAGTTTGTAATGTGTTACAGCAGCAATAACGAACTAACATGATCATTGGTGTAAATGGGGCATGACCAACTTGCAAACAGAAGCGCAGGAAAGCAAAGCAATCTCCAGTGCTGGGAAGCCAGCTCCATAGGTAGAGTGCTTTCGGTGCATGCATGTGGACCCATGTTTGACCCCCAGAGCCTATGCAAAAAAGCCAAGCATGGTGGCAAGTTATAAACCAGCAGAGACAGGCAGCTCTGTGGCTTGCTAGCCAATAGCTCTAGGCTGGTAAGAACTTACCTTAGACAAACAAAAACCAAGGTGGATGGCACCTGAGGAGTGACACCTGAGGTTAACTTCTGGCCTTCACAGGCATACATATCCACTACACCTGCATATGTAGTGTATAAAATTCCCAAAGATTAACACAGATGCAGGGGACGGACGGTCACATAGCATCTAATGCAGCAGGGGCCATCCTTTTAGGGAACACTGCTCCCTCTACTGGCTGCTTTATGGTTTAGTATCCCTATGCATCAGCACAGGCCTACCCCAATCAGAATTCATCCATAACGCCTCTAAGTATATTTTAACTACTTTGTCGCACAGTCCTGCCCAATTCCAGACTTTGGATTTCCTCACCATAACTAGCTGCTGCTTTTGTGTGTTTCTCTCAAGTGGATCTGTGCTGTCTGAATCTGGTCCCTTTATCCTTTTTGTACATTATGGACACATAGTTTAATATAAAGATAGACTCCTGCCTACCCTTCTTACTACACGGCCACTCCCCCCACCCCCAGTCTGTGCCTACTGTGTGAAGTGGGGGCACAAATGAGACCTACATGACATATGTGCTTACAGTACACTTTGAAAAGTACCTGGTGCCTTCAATACATGTAATAAGAATTGTCATGTCTGCATGAATGACATGTACTTATTTCCAAGTTTGGGGCTGAAATGCACTTATGGATCAAAGGTTCAGTTCTATCAACTGTAAAATGTCCTTTCCAGTCCTAAATTGTCACATTCAACTTTGGATAATCACACTTCCAGATTATTTTCTGTATCTGACTGTCACATCTGGTTAAGCCAAAGGCTAGACTGACATTTTGTCATTTGTTCTTATCAATGTTAGTAGTTCAAAAGACCTTTACCTTTAGAGATCCGAATTGGGGGAGGGGTGGGGGCAAACAGCCAACAATGTAAAACTAGGGAGTTATTAGGAAGCAAAAGTTGATCTTCAAGGAATGCATGGGGAGTGGGTACTCATGAGGCAAGTCTGAGAGTCGCCACTACAGGCTGTGAACATTCAGACCCATCCTCTGCTCGCCTTGTTTCTCCTCTGTGGAAGAACAGCTCATTACACATCGAGAATCAGAGATACTTAGCTTCAGCACCAACAATGTTGAGTTGATAGAAAAGTTTGCGTCTTAAGAGCAGAACAGGAAATTGATTGATTTGTTAGAACAAAAACATTTAAAATATTTTGAGTTCCTCCGTCCTGATCCTCCGTCCTGATCCTCCGTTGCCTCACTCCGCCAGCACTCGTCACCACTCAAGTGTGGAATGTGTTAAATAGATGAATGTTCCCAGTGCCTGAGCACCAACACAATCCTCAGGTGCATTTTTACACTAATTATCCAAAACCCTGTATCAGAAGAGAATCTGGTTTTTCTTCCCTCTTACCAATGAGAAATTTAAGTTGCTTATCAAACATTATTCAGTATGCATTGCTGGTTTGAGACATTTCTAAAATATTACACAGTATCACTTACCTGACTGGACAAATGTTCTACTGTAATGGGGCTGGCCAGGTACCACTCCTTACTTTAGCTTATTAGGATTCCATCCTGGGAGGCTAAGTAACGACTTATTCTCCCCTAGGCTTCCACTCCTCTTCATTTCCAAACAAGGGGAATCACCAGCCCTTCTGGACAGTGAAGAGAGAATGGCTAATAGACACTGGGATGATTTGAGTTGGCATTTGGGGAATAACCCTACACTAGCCCTGTCTCCAGGCAGGCCCCAAACATAAGGAGGGATGCATCAGGCGTCATTGTAGGGGTGCCCCATATTGACATCTCTGAAATTGATTGTTTCATTCAGCTTTCTGCTTCTGGATTGTTGTTATTTGTTTTTGAAGGTTGGACATGATTACCTTGAGTATGGAAGAAGAAAGTAGTCATTTCATCTCACCATACTCGTTGTTACAGATAAGAACTGTTGAAGACAAGCTGAGCTTAAATACTTTATACTGTGTATGTTTACACATGTTTGTGTCTACACTGTACATAGCCAGCTCTTAATATATAAGTCTGTCATTTACACCATTTTTTTTTAAATGTGCAGCAATGGAATCTGGCAAGAAATTTAGGTTTTTCTGCTCTACCAAATTCCTATGTAGATAACTGAAATCTCACAGCTATTACCTACTGACTTTATAGACACCTTTCGTTGGTCTGGTTTTGCAGGTTTTCTTTTTAAAAGATTTATTTATTCATGTATTTGAGTGTTCTGTCTTCATGCACGCCAGAAGAGGGAATCAGATCCCATTACAGATGGTTGTGAGCCACCATGTGGGTGCTGGGAATTGAACTTGGGACCTCTAGAAGAACAGCCCATGCTCTTAACCACTGAGCCACCTTTCTAGCCCCAGTTTTGTAGGCTTTTAGTTTTAGGCTCAAGGACAATTTCATTCAAATTTAAAAGACAAAATTCCGGGCTAGGTAAGCTGTTGCTCTCAGCATCTGCCTGGAGGAGGAAAATGCAGAAGACAGAAGCTTTGTGACACCAGCACTCATCCGGGACTAGCAGCCGGCACCACATGGCAGGGAGGCAGTGGCTTCAGAGAAGGAGTAAGGAAGCCCAAACTATCAGAAAAAGCCTTCTTAGGTTCTGACAAACATCTGAAAGAAGGAGGAAAAAGAAAAGGTCGCCTCCTTCTGAGTTAGTACTTATAAAGGTGAGGGGACCTACCTAAGTATCTCACTGTTAAGATCATCATTCCAGCAACCTCTTTAGTATAGCTAAAGTGCACCTGCCATCCCAGGGATGATCCCTTGGCCAGGTGATTGACCCAGACAGCTGAAATGTAAATGTCAGGTCTCCACTCAAGCCAGAGATTCTGCTCTCTTGACCAGAAGTCTGGCCTTCTATAGTAGTGGGGCTTCTCGGGTCCCGGGTGGCCAGAGATCCGAGACCCACAGACCTGCCGCCCGAGACCGCTTAGCCACCTTCCGCCCAGGCCCCTACAAATGACCCAGACACTTATATTATCTTTATGCTGTTTGGCCTATGGCTCAGGCACATTGGTAGCTAGCTCTTACATCTTAAATCAACCCATTTCTATTAATCTGTCTGCCACGTGGCCCGTGGCTCACCTGTGTTTCTTACATGTTTCTTCTTTGGCGGCTTCAGCTCTATCTGCCTCTGACTCCGCCCTGCTTCTCCTACCTATGCTCTGATTTCTCCTCTTACTTCTTCTATGGTGTCTGCCATGGCCCAAAACAGCTCCTTTATTTAAAGATTGAGATTCACAGCATACAGCCTTCATTCTTCTCCCTCTGAAGTGGTAGCCCTAAATCATTTATGATCTAGATCAGGGATCAGAGCCTCCAAACCCTTCTGGTATATTTGGCTTCTAATTGGACACCTTCACAAAGGAAAGAAAAAAGTAGATCCATTTCAGGGAAGTTTCTAGGCCCTTCCGTCCAGAGCTGCCCTGGCAGCAAGCTTCTACAAAGAAGGCACTTGGCAGTCTGTGATTGTCAGGGTTGGTGCTGTGCTTGGGCCAGCTAAGGCATCCTGACAGAAGGTTCACAGGCACCTGGACGGTGCACTGTGAAGGAGCCTGAATTCCAGACTGCCCACATGCCTCACAGTTTACACGTTTTCCTCCCGGCCTCCCTCTACCCCTATTCCTAGAGCAGAGCTTTCAATTTCTTCCCCATGAGCCCTAGGACAATCAAGAATCAATTTCATTTGAAGGATTCTGAATAACGCCTTATCTGGGAAGTTTGCCCCAAGTTAAGAAGATAAAGGAGTCAGTTCAGTGGAGGTACAAACTGTACCTGGTCGTCACCAGCCTTGACTCCCAACAGTCACTGGTTCTGGCCTCTGCTCATTTGAGGCTGAGCTCCCATGAGGTAGCAGGCCTGGGTTTTCCTAAACCCAGACAACAGCATCAAGAAGAGATAGGAAAAAAGAGGTGGCCTTACCCTCTCTCAAGTTCTCAACCAAAGAGGGTTTTCCTCTTTTGTGAGAGAGCTGGATTCTCCCATGTCTAGTTTGTCAACTGGCTGCTGTGTAAAGCCTAAGTGGTCTAATTCATCACCTTAGACCTCAGGATTTTTCTATTTAATAATAAGAACAGTTCTAATGAATAGACTGTTATAAAACTGAAGTCTCAAAGGAATGGTGACAACCCAGGCATCTTGAAGACACTGACTCCGCTTTCCAGCTTGTTCTCCTGGATCTCAGACTAGAAGACTCCTCTTCACTCTGCTCTAGAGAGCCAAAGGGTCAGGAGTTCAAGCCAGCCCAGAACTCCTAGTGAAACCCTGTCTCAAAAGAATCAACCAACTGACAAAATAAAAAGAGTCAGGCCTGATGGTTCAGGCCTAAAATCCCAGACACTTGGGAAACTAACACAGGATGGCAGGTTCAAAACCTGTTTGGGATATAGAGAAAGTTCAAGGCCAGCCTGTGTTACTTCATGTAACTGTTCAAGATAACCATCCTATTGCCAATCATGTGTGAAGCCCTAGGTTCAATCCCCAATCCTGCCAGAGGAAAAAGGAAAAAAAAGGGCCAAAGCCCAAAGAGGACCCCTACAGGATACTAAATACTTAAGACATCTAGAGGCCACCAAACCCAGGGAGAAGAAGACCCAAGACGCATGGCAAGAAGACATCTAACATTTCTATGCCTCTCTTCTAATCTCTAAGCAAACTGAGAATGTAAATACACAAAAGTGGTAGGCAGGAATTTGAAGAGAAAGCCCTTTGGTAGTTGTTTATTGCTTTATTAGAACATAGCCAAGTGCCACTCACTGCCTTATAGTGCTCTGTGGAATTACATGAGGGATGGTCAATAACCGCTGCCTAATACAGCTCCCAAGCTATCACAGTAAAGCAGCTTTTTGTGACTGAATACCTTTCTTTTCCAAATGCTTCCAAATACTCAACTAAGAACTTATATGACCAGATTCTTCTGTTGGTCAACAGAGCCTAAAACTCCTTCTCCCCAAATCCAATATTGATGGCTTGACCCAACACCTACCCTAATCAGGACACTGTTACTACTTTCCATTCAAAACAGAGAGAAATCCTGAACTATGAGTATTGTGCAGACAATCCGTATCCATCTTCAGATGATGACAATCTATACCAATGGAGTCTGTTTTGCTGCTGAGTTTTTGAAAGCCAGGGCTCAAGAGGTTCATCTTAGTGACAAATAGTCATTCGTCTGGTCTGAAGACGTGGTTATCATCAAGGCTCCAGAGAATGCATTGTGTTCATCCATGACATCAAAGTGTCCCATGTTTT
Organism: Phyllotis vaccarum; assembly: GCA_033318265.1. NCBI lineage: Eukaryota > Metazoa > Chordata > Mammalia > Rodentia > Cricetidae > Phyllotis > Phyllotis vaccarum. The sequence goes on from JARWLC010000012.1 coordinate 93,556,426, forward strand.
CGTTACTGCGCTCAGCAGGACCGCAGTGGTTTGGCGTAGATTGGCTCTAGCACATGATGAGTTAGAAGCAAGAAGAGGCCTCCAAGAAAGATTGCACTGAGGAAAGCCAGCAGGACATAGCGGCCGATGAAAAAGGCATCCACAATCTGAAGAGAGAAAATAGCAAAATGGAATCGCCACCACTCCGGCGCCCTGCCTGTGTGTTTACCAGAGGTCTCATGGCTGTGGCCAGGGTTTCTTGGTAACCTGCATTAGCATCCTGCCCTAGGTTCCCTCCGCATATGAATAAGAAAACTTCCAGCTCCCTGAGTAGAAGAAGGTTTTTAAAGAGGGCAGGAGGGGGTGACAACAACTAATAATAATAAGGTACAGAAAACATATGGCTCAATTTAGAAGAAATGGCTTTCAGAATGAGATGACTGGAGCTTTCATCAGAAGAGTCCTGGGCCCTAATGGCCAGGGAGCGAGAAAAGTGGCCACTTTGTCTAAGATATTAAAACACTAAAAGGATATGTAACTTGCTCCATCATATAGTTGGTTGCTTGGTAACCAGTGGTATGTGAAACCCTAACTCTACTGGTCTTTGTTGACAAAATCCTGTTATCTGGTACTGGCTCTACTCAGCTGTCCGCTGTCTATTCCTAGAGAACAGAGTCCTATTCTTTACCCCAGAGCTAAGCAGTGGTATTTAAATAGGTTGGGGAAAGCAGGTATCGTAATCCAAAAGGGTACCTAACTTCACAAAAGCCATGAGGACTCATTTCCAGAAGTTCCCAAATAGCTGATAGTGGCCAGAGATCCTAATCCCTACACAGATCCTAATCCCTACACAGACACTGATTACATATCAGAGTGGAGTTAAGGTTGTTACCTTAAAGTAGGAGATTAGCTCGGATTATCCAATCCAGCCAGGCCCACTGTAAACAGAGTCTTCACATACTAAAGACACTTTGGAGGCAGAGGTAGGCAGATCCCCCCCACAGTCCAGCCAGGCCCACTGGATTATCCAATTCCAGACCAGCCAAGGCTACATATTGAGACTTTGTCTCAAGAAACAGAACAAAATGAAAGAAGAGGCAGGGACAAATTCGGGAAAAGAATTATTAGATGGAAAAGCAATATTAGATGGACGCAGTCAGAGAGGTGACATACTGCTGACTCTGAAGATGGCCACAGATGGAGGCCATGGGCCAGGCACTGAGGAGCAGCCTCTACAGTTAGAAGATGTCAGGAAATGGGCATTCCTCCAGATCCACTGTAAAGATGCATGGCCCTGCCCACTCTTGATTTTAACTCAGGGAGACTAATGATGGACTTCTAACTAATGCAACTGTGGATAATAAATTTATGGTAGAAACCATCACATTGTCAGGAATTTGTTACAGCAGCAACAGAACACTAATACAGTGTCGGTGCCTAAAGTTCCTGAGCAATCTAAGCAGTGACAAGGGTGGGATTCAAAGACACCAGGAAGAAGCTGTAGCCACCCAGGTGCTCCAGAGACTACCTTAACAGTCAACTTACAATCAAGGTCAGTTTGATAAAACAGCTTTAACATATCTTTGACCTTGGCTCTGGTAGCGAACAAGTCTCTTGCGGGCTACATGTTTGCTCGCTCGACTGTTTCACTTTTTAATTAGCCAATTAGCAGGCCTTGGGTGCAGAAGGCCCAGGCCATGTATTATTGATACAGTATTGAGCCAGGCTGCTGCAGGGCCAGCTCTCAGAACGTGAAAATGAGAACTCTGATTCTGCTGGCCCTGCTGACAAACATATTTTGCTCAATCCCCATTGTCTCCTGAGACCAAAACTCCTATGACAGAACAGAAGGATTAATTTAGAAGCAGGGCCTTTTCTAACAGTCACATTCGTGGTCATTACAAATATGGTAGCATACATCACTCTTTCTTCTAAAAGCAGACACTGAGATGAACCAGAAGTAGAGAGAGCCTGACACAAAAGAGAGTAGCCCTTGGAATCTGTGTGGTAAGCTCAGCTTCCCTTAGAGTGTCCAGAACTAATTTTCTTCGCCATCATTAGTCCTAGGTAGAGCTGGAAGTATGTGTTCATCTTACAACGAAAATTATGCATTTTTTTGTGGGCTGTATCAAATTGACAATCTGTCAGATATGGAGAATGGTCTGATATTCTGCTGAGTTCCAACAGGTTTGAAGACTTTTGAGGACAGAGCTCAGCTAAAGTCCTTTCTCTGCTTCTTCCCGGACAGTGTCAATTTGGACAGGTCGCCTGAACCTCTCACCTAGAGAAACAAGAGGACCTATGCCATACCACTTGGAGTTGTTGTGTGGTTTCAATGAGACAGTATATAAACAGGGTGGTTGGCATAGGTCTTGGCATACAGTCATCCACGAAGAAATGTTAGCCATTATTGTTTCTCCTTCAAAGTTAAAATAGCTATTGAGATGAACACCATAAAAAGATGTAATGGGACAGAAGCGGTCAGCACCCTTAGCAAGGGCCTATGGATGTGAGACCAGCCACACATGGTAGAACCAGAGCCCCAAATCAGGAATGGACCAGGACAGGTGAGGTCTGCAGAAATGGGACAGAGAGAAAGGTGATACAAAGGACTTACGGAAGGAGGGCTGGCTGATGTGGTCTAGGAATTAGAATGACAGAGTCATTGGTATAGAATGCATCTGCAATGGCCCCTCCTGCCTCTCATGGAAAGGCTCCTTTACCCACTATTCTTGATGGAAATGATTCTTTTGACACCAAATGAGGAAAAAGTCAATCTCAGAGAATGGAAAAATCATGTCACTCAGCACTCCGAGACACAACACTACATCAATTTTGGTCCAGCCATGACTACCAGAAATGGGGAATACCACACCTAAGGCCTATGCCAGTTCCTAGTTCTAACCCTTTTCTCTTTCCATCTCCACAGTGAGGAGTGGCTTTCCACACTGCCATTCAACTTGATGCAAGCAGCAGGTGACAGTACACCACGTAAGTCACTACTTGGTGGTGCTGCAGGTGGGATTCATAAGACCCTTTCCCAGGGTCAACGCAACAGAGAGGCCTTGCAACTCCCTTGGAGCCCCATGATTGTTTGAACAGGTCACACGGCAGGATGGAGGAAGCTGAGATTAGGAACAAAAATGAAACCCAATAGGTTTACCTTCATTTCGACCTCTGGGGCTGGGAATTCACTGGCTCGAGGGAAAAGCAACAGAACTGTAGTAATGATCAGAGCACCAAGGAAGACAAAGACGATTGAGAACCTGGGGACAAAGAGACCCGGATATCAAAAGCACTGACGACAGTCTACTTCTAATCAGCCGGCCTGTGCTGGCTCCTCCCTGGGGTCAATATTCTGTTTCCGTCCCTTAAGGTCCACAAAGTCCTCCACCCCATAGCCTTGCTTCCTAGACAGGTACTAGCTGGGTACATTCCTATTTATTCCTGGTAATTCCCAATTCCTAATAATGGGGATCAGTTTTCTGCACAAAGTGTGTATTCACAAGTGTACACACACACATACCTCCCCCCATCCCCACACACTTTTGTTCTTCTCAGACCAGAGCATTTGGTAAATACTGTAGCTCTTGTTTATTACTGACATGACCCTCTCAGAGAGTGCATCTCAAGTGTCTCTCGGGTTAGGTTATAGCCTGATTGAGAGTGCCAGGCCATCTCATTGTAACTTGTGTTCATGGGCCCAGGCTAGAGCCTTAGGGATTGGACCAAGCATGTGCCGTAAATCTGGACAATTAGACAAAACTTCCACCTACGATTCCCAAGGAATTCAACAGCAGCCAAAGCAGACTTTCTTGTCATCTCTGGGCTCCCCCATCCCCTCTGCAGTGAGAACTGAATCTCACTTCCATTCTCCTCCCGCCTCTGCCTGATCATAAATAACACAGTTAGTGCTTATGATAAGAGGTTAAAATGCAACTCATTCAAACTGCCAGTAATTACAAAAATGATCTTCTGAATTCTAAATGTTTAATGAGCGTCAGCAATTTTTCCTCTAATTGCTTTTACCTAGGACTCCAGGCTGCAAAGAAAGCCTTACCTAGCGATCCCAGAGGCTCTGGATGACAGCACACAGAGCAGAAGTACCAACACCCAGATCAGGGCAAGAAGGAACACACCAGCGCCCACTCCCAGCACCATGCCAGCCATCCTAGGGGACAGACAGCAGCATTAGCTTCTGGCTGGACACCTCCCTCCAACCGTGTACCTAGTATTCAGATGACATAGAGAGCTTGATGACCAGAATGTCTAGAGGCTCTCTCATGATGGTCTTTAATTTTCAGGAATGTCCAGCCCCAGAGTCCCTTAATGAAAACCAGAAATGCAGTACCTGGAACTTTCTTTGTGGAGGAACAGGGGCGGGGGACCTGGGGACTGGGGTGAAGCTGCTTTTTGCTCTCATGCTGTCATTTCAAATTTGGTCTCTCTGGCTCTATTTGACTTCTGTCCGAGCCCACATTGGAAATCTGAGCTCTCTCCATCCACAAATCCTAACCAAGGGATCTCAGAAGGCTGCAACTTCAGTTCAACCCAAGGTATAAACTTGAACTCAGCAGACAATCACAAGGCGGAAATTTTCACTCTGTCATCAAATTCCTATTCACAGACGGAAGAAGACTCCCAGTCCCTAAGAGATGTCACTCTTTGGGGCACTTACGATATGCTAACGCTTTGCTAGACCTGGTGTGTTTAGTCATGGTAATCAGAAAGGTACTATTACATCTGAGCTTTACAGGAGGCAAGTTGGTGCTGGTTTCCTAACCGAGGTTCCCAGCGAGAGGAATTCACCCTCAGTTCTGAGACCACAAATGTCTGAGGGGTGAAAGCCTCCTACAGAATCGAAAACAAGATGCTTTCTTGCGTCTTCCTGTTTCTGGTGGCTCCAGGATGTCCTTGGCTACAAGCCTCCTGTAACTGTCTTTGTCTCCACATGACATATACTTCTCCTCTCTGTCTTCTGTCTGCCCATTATCACTTGACAAGGTCCTTAACAATGTATGAAGATCCTTTTGCCAAATAAAATCACATTTACTGATGCTGGAAGTTAGGTGTGGACATCTCTTGGCGGGCACTGTTTATTCCACTAATGAGGTAACGCCATTCTAGAGAACCTCCCTGAGTTTCCTTTTCAGTATCAGAGACAAATCTTTAGCAAACAGATTCTTCCTTAGGTTTCTGGGCTTCTTTACTTGATGGTTTAAATATAATGGAAATAGATTGAGCTGTTCCATTGTAAGCTTACTAGAAATGAGACTCTAAACATGAGCTGGAAAAAAGGAAATTTATTCAATCAACATTGGGCAGTGCCCACCTGGAAAAAACTGGGCTCATCGTTAGGAGACAAAGATAAGAAAGATACACATCCCAGCAAAACCTGATGGTCTGTTAGGGAATGATGCAAACAGCGATCCATATTATACTCTTTCGTGTAGCAAAAGCACAGAGCTGAAACGGTTAAGGGAGAAGCCAGCGCTGGCACACTTGGGAGGGTATCAGAGTGGCAGGATTGTAGAGCAGTGGGAGCCCCCACTTGCCTCTGTCTTTCCTACCAGCATGCTGCCCTCATTAGAGCCCCGTGAGTATCACGCCAGTATCTGTAGTGTGGCAAGTACTTCCCTGTCCCCTGGACTTTGTATTTGCTGTTTCTGCTGGCAGGATTCAACGCTTAGCACCCAACCAGGCACCTGCTATTTGGTTATTTGTGTGGCTGGGTTGACTTCTCCTCATGATTGATACTGTAGCTTCATCGGAAGAATGTCATCCTCGGAGAGTCCTCTGTCTTCCATCTCCAGATGTCTTGTAACTCTCCAGAAGAGTCTCGCATACTAGGCAAATGCTCTACTACTGCTATCACCTCAGCTTCTATGGTTAACACTTTTATTCATTTATTTACAAGTTCACATTCGGTCTCTCTTATTAAGATAATAAACCCTCCGATAATAAATCCCGCCATGCTATCCCCAGTTCTCGGCATAAAGATTATGTGCAGCTAATATTTGCTGATGAGTAAGTGAAGCCAGGCTGGCCAGTCTGCAAAATTCAAGAGAAGAGTGATAAGGTGTAGAAAGACTGTGGACACTGCTGGTTAATATGTTCCACAGGGCTAACAAAGGAAGTGCCCCACACAATAGTGGAAGTGATTAGCAAAATGGAATTTTTAAAATCTCAATACGTAAAATGTTAACATTCTAAAGTGTTCCGAATTGAATATAGACCCAAAGTCTGATGGATAAACAGGGGCTAGGCTCAAAGTCTACAGTGACCCTACCTAGAGACAGGGGCCTAAGAGAGCATTTCCACTGAGACCTCAGCCCATGGAGGGCATTGTATAACGACTGGCCCTCAAAGGGCCAAGAAGTGTTGAATAGACTCTGAAAAATCTACTAAGAATTTAGTTGAAGAATTCAGGCCAAGTGACTCAGGGTATGGCAAAGAAAAAAAAAGAGAGCGAGCGAGAGAGAGGCAACTAGAGAGAAATCTGAATCCTAACCCCATATTACCTGCAAGCACAGAGCTAGGGTCCCACCATCAGGCTGTATGAAATTCCTAACTGGAATATTAACTACAATAAACTATTGTGGAATTATCTTTTTATCCACTGTGAAAATGTGTCACTCTGGTTTAATAAAAAGTGGAACTGCCAGTAGCTGGCAGGACTTCCGGATAGCATGAACACTGGGAAGGAGAAGGTGGAGATACAGGAGCAGAGCAAGCAGGATGAGCAGTACAGAGGGAGTGAGGTAATGAAGCCATGAGACAGAAAGTAAGTTAATAGAAATGGGTTCAGTTGTTAAAGTTATAAGAGCTAGCTAGAAACAAGCCTAAGCTAAGGCCAAGCTTTCGTAATTTTGTTTGTTTGTTTTTTGAAACAGGGTTTCTCTGTGTAACAGCCTTAGCTGTCCCAGAACTCAATCTGTAGACCAGGTTGGCCTCACACTCACAGAGATCCGCCTGCCTCTGCCTCCTGAGTGCTGGGATTAAAGGCACGTGCCACCACCTCCCATCGAGTTTTCACAATTAATATTAAGTACCCCGTCATTGTTTGTGAGCTGGCAATCCAAAGAAATTGTCTACAATAAACTACAGAATAATTACAATAAATACAATAACTAAATAAAAACTACAAGAAACAATTACAAAAAATAAATTAACTACAGAAACTACGTTAAAAGTGAGACACCTACATGATGACCAGCAGACTAAACCACAGTCACTGTTGGAAACACCACTCAGCAGGTCTGCAAGGCTCCTTCAAAAGTAACTCTGAGGGGGCTGGAGTCCTGCTGCACAAACATGAGGGCCCTGAGTTTCAATCTTTAGCACCCATGGAAAGACAGTGATGTCCATCTGTGATCCCAGAGCTGGGACATGGGGCAAGGAGGGCCCTGGAGCTCACTGGCTAGCCAATCTAGCCAACTGGAGAACTCCAGGATGAGTGGGAAATCTTGTCTGAAAAGTAAGGTGGAGACACAATCAAAGAAGACATATGGTATTGACCTCTGGCTTCTACCACACTGCTGCATACACACCTGCACACAGATATGCACACACCCACACAGACACACACCCAACTGACACACAAAACTTAAAAAAAAAATGAATATGAAGTAAGCCCAGAGATACAGATCAATGGTAGAGCACATGCCTGTAACAAATGAGGCCCCAGGCTCAACCCTCTGTACCACACGGAATATAAAATTTTCATTTTGTATTTATTATGCAGCAATAATCATGTACTCATAGTAAATGTAAGCACCCAGACTTGACTGCTCAAAGATCCTCATTCTGGATTTGAAAAAAATAAAAGTAGCTCTTTACAAAAGTGTCAGAAAATGCAAAAAAACGAGGGGATGAAAACCCAAGTCTGAAAAAGACATAGGAGGCGAGGAGCAGGAAAGCAGTACAGGGAAAGGAGGAAACAGGGTGGATGACTATAAACAGAGTTCTAGTCTTGCAGGACGAAGGGTCTGGAGATCCCCTTCACAGCGATGTAAACACTTAGCACCACCGAATTGCACACTCAAATGGTTAGGATGGGGAATTCATCTCGTGTGGTTTGCCACAACGGGGTAAAACAAAATAAAATGTAAGTTATGGAGCAATATTAGCGACAAGGAAATACATGTAAAGATTTGAAGGTATCAGTAAGAACAGTTTCGGAAAGAATAATTCAGCCAAAAGGTATGACCTGAAAGAAAAATGAACCTAACAACAAATCCTGAAAATGTCTGGTTAAAATTGACAAAAACTCCACAATTACCAGCAAACCCAAGTTAGTGGATCTTACTATTATTTCAGAAATAGATCAGAGTAAATAAAAACTAGAATAAGCTTCCTGCGGAGGATAGGTGACCGGCCAATATATGGAAAGGTCCTTACCTCACTAGCCACCAGCAAAATACAAATAAAAGTCGAATGAACTATCTCTATGTAACTACCAGATAGCCAAAAGGTCAATGGCAGTCTTTAAAGATGCGAAGTATTCCGCATATAATCAATCATACAAAAGACAGCGTAAAGCAACAAATGAATAAGTTACACTTACATCCAACAATGTAGGTGAATTTCACAAGCATTAAGTGAAGGACAGAGTAGAAAGTTCATTGTAGACTTGAATTAGATGACATTTGAAAACGGCTCCAGCTGCTCCAGGGAACCGTGAGTGACTGACGGGGCACGGGCGATAAAGTTGGTTTTTTTGATCTGGGTGTTGGTTACCTGGCTTTATAACTTTGGTAATCATATCTAGCTATAGATACTTAGGGTTTGTGCCATTGTCTATTGTGTTGAACTTAACTACAAAAACCTTCTATGAAAATGATCCAACAGTCATTGGATAGTTAATGAAATCAGTTTTTGAAAGTGTAGGTTCCCTTTAAAATCAAAAGAGGGTATAGATTATTTATGACAGATTTTTTTAGAAACACAACACATTATAGACAGCAGAATATTGTGCCTGGGCATTTCACGTTATTTGGGGTTGGGGATAAGGGGCTGATGTGACACACTGGTTATGAGCTAGCTCTTGGGAGCTGACAGGTGAGAAAATGTTGGCTTCACTATTTTTCTAAACATTTGAATAGAGTTCAACCTTGCACAGTAAAAATAGGTATGCATATGCATAAATGTATAAGTAAATGCAATGAATATCTGTAAGATTTTTGTAGTTAAAATTATGCAACTTCATGAAAAGGCCTTTTAAAAGTACCTGGACAGTGGGATAAAGCAGGCTGTGTAGAGCAGTAACTCATGCTTTTAGATGTATTGGTTTAATTTTTAAAAATCTCAGTTTTTCTTAATGTAAATATTCAGTGCAATTCTAACCAAAATCTAAAAATACTGTTTTAAGGAACTTGAAAATGAATCCTAAATTCACATAGGAGAGTAAAGAGCCAAGAATAGTTAAGAATAGCCAACACCACTCTGAGAACTAGGAATGGCAACATGTCTTTCTTGTCACCAACTGCCACAGACACATTATGAAACCAAGGTAATTAAAACAGTTGGACAGAGACACAAGGACCACTGGCACAAAACTGGAAGCCTAGAAGCAGGCCTACGTGTTCGTGAGAACTTCACCGGCCCAGTGCATAAAGGGTTTCCGCAGTGGTGGGAACACAAACGATTATGTAACCAGAGAACAATAAAACTCGACCTCGTACTCTGTAGCATGTACAGAAGTCGATTTTTAGTGGAAGTAATTCATAATGAAACAGCATATGTTTAAATATGTGAATGTGCAGGCTGACTACACTAGCATACATAATGAAGTACAGTAGCCAGATGCTCGCACCTAAACTTAGAATCACCATGAGTGGGAAAGCTCCACTATGCAGGTGTGTTGTGCTGGCAACTCAAATACCACGAGCTGTGCTGCCCTTCAGTTACATGATTTTTCTAGACTGAGGAACATGTCTTGTTAAAGTTCCAAACCACAGATCAGTATCATTTTTCCCTTGATTTACATTCCTGGAAATTACACTTTATTAAACTGTGCCAAGAATTACATTATGTTAACACAAAAAATGGAGTTAGGTTAAGCCTAGATAATTATTAAATGAGAACACTGGGAAGTTGCACAAGATGTAGGGCAATTCTCCGTCTGAGGACTGTCCAAACACTGCACACCTAACAGCCTCAGCTCTCTGGTAGATTCCAACCACAATAATAGCTAAATATGGCCTCACAAATCCTCAGTGTCCCTAAGGTACATGCATCTCCCTTGAAAAGTTCCAAACAAAATTCTAGAAACTCTCATGTAAGGAGACACATTTGAGGACATTCACTGTAATTTCAAGAGCAGAACAGGAGGAAAATGTTACACACCTGTCAAATGTGTTATATTCTCACAATGAACACTTCAAATGAATGGACTTGATCTATATACATTGACATGAGTAGCTCTCAGAAGCAGTGCTGAGTGATAAAAACCCAGGAATAATGGTATGTGTCTGTAATACTAGCACTTGGGGGAACTGAGGCAGAAGGATCTCTAATTCCAAGCCAATGAGGGCCTATTTAAAACCAAACACAGACACAAATGCACACATACAAATATAAAAGTAACAGACAGAGACAGTGTTCAGAATGGTCCAGCATTTGACATACAGTCATAGGCTTCCCAACAATACAGCCTCTAACAAAACTAGGCTGTCTCAAACCCCTGACGATGGGATTGTTCACCTTTATATCAAAAAGGTTGGGAAAGCACTAAATCCGAATGTGGTTTCAGGGGGTTCCTGTTGTAAGACCTCAAGTCCATATAAGATTGTTTAAAACAAAGACTCACTTCAGCAGGGCCTACATGTGTCCATGACAGGGTCAAGTGTGCTTCCTTACCAAGGAGCAGAAAATCGTTGTGAAAGTGTTATAGGCATAAGCAGAGTCAAAAGCGGGAAAAATACAGAGATTTCTCAAGTAATAAAAATCAAGGCTTGGGGGGGGGGGGATAAATAAACATAAATTGTAAACTGAAATCCAAAGCACAGTTTATAAATTATATTTTAAACTTAGAATAATCTTCAGATGGGTGTGGTAGACACACCTTTAATCCTGGCACTTAGAAGACAGAGCCATATATATTAAAAAATATAACAGAGGGTATTGGGCTGAGGAAATGATCCAGTCAGTAAAGTTTAGCTTGCCCTGGAAGTAGAAGGAGTTGCGTTTAAACACTGAACCCATGTGGAAAATGCTTATAATTCCAGCATTGGAAAGGCAGAGACAGAAGGCACCCTGGAGCCTGCTGGCCAGCCAGTCTAGCCTAGGAAAACTCTAGATCAGTAAGAGGCATGGTCTCAAATGGCAGAGTTCTTGAGGACAACACCTGAGATTACTCCAGCTTTCACATGCACAGGAATGCACGTGCACCAACCCTGAACACACTTGTTAAAACACAACGAAAGAAAAATGTGCACAGATTATACTCAGCAATTCTGGTGTCTCTGGGAGGAAGACGTAAGTGGAATGGGAACAGCACAGAAAACAGAATGGATCTTAACTATTTCTGATGCTTTGTTGCTTTAAAATAAAAACCATGAACAGAATTCCCAAATGTAAGGATATTTTCAAACATAATAAAATCATTTGGAGATATCAGAGGGATCTACCCATAGTCAGTCTAGGAGGCTCAGACAGTGGTAACTCACACCTTTAATCCCAGCACAGGGAATATCGGGAGTGGTGACCTACGCCCTTAATCCAATCTGAGTTCAGGTCATTTTAGTTTACAGAAGGAGTTCCAGGCTCCCAGGCAGGCAGTGGTGGTGCCACACCTTAACTGAGAGAAGAAAGTATTTAAGGCAGACATAGAAAGACAGAGCTGGAAGAAGAAGCCAGGAGGAGTGAGGCTGAGGAAGCTGGAAGACAGCTGGGTGAGATCTGACTGTGTTGTTTACTCTCTCTGATATCTCTGCCTTTCCCAGAGATCTGGCTCTGAGTTTCCTTTATTCGTGTAGCACTCAAATGCTAATGTTTACTAATTTGGCTGGTAGGCACAACTTTTTTATTAAATTACTCAAAACCAGAGATTTCAACAGCCCCTAATTTTTAAACATTTGGGAGACTTCATTTTTTTCAATTGTTTTTTAATGTGCATTGGTGTTTTACCTGAATATATGTCTGCATGAAGATTTGAATCCCCTGGAACTGGAGTTACAGACAGTTGTGAGCTGCCATGTGGGTGCTGGGAATCAAACCCAGTCTTCTGGAAGATCCACTAGTGTTCTTAATCATTGATCCATCTCTCCAGCCCTAAGAAATTAAGAAGAGACTTCTTAATTTTTAAAAGGTAACTGATAGCTTGTCTAGTACCTTCAGGCCTATAATTCCAGCTACCTGAGTGGCAGAGGACTAATTTCCAGTTCAAGGTCTACCTGGGCAACTTGGTAGGCCTGTTTGAAAATAGTTACTAAAATTGAAAAAAAAGGGGGGGCAGCAGGGGTGGGTGTTGGGGTGTTAAGAGAGTTACATAGTGACAGCTCTTGCTTAGAACCCATTTCCTACATGTCAGGATCAGAAACTAGAGATACTACTGAAATTAGGATACTACTGAAATTCTCCAAATTTGTCTTGAGTCGGGGAGGAAGAGCAGAGGCAGAGGCAGAGGCAGGCAGATCTCTGTAAGTTTGAGGTCATTCTGGTCTCCAGAGTGAGTTCCAAGCCAGTCAGGGCTTGGAAAACCTATCTTGAAAAGTCAAAACCAAAACCAAATAAAGAACACTTGTCTCAGCTGTGGAAATGGAAAGGGGTCTAAAAGGGATATCAAAAATGATTAGTGTGACTGACTGGGCTGAGACTGCCTTGAAGGAAATGTTAGGATTACCTGCACTGTCCTGGACACTATACAATAACGTGGCAACGTGAGCAAACTCTTATCACCTAGAAGGCAAGGTAAACGACAGTTGAAGCTGGTAACATCAGAAACGTTAATCTTCTATCCCCACAAACGGTGACATGCTCAAATGACAGTGAGTGACACCTACGATACAACTTTTAAGTGATAGAATAAAAACAGCTTCGAGCCCTTCTAAAATGAGAGTCATTATTTCATAACCAAATTATGTATTCTCTTAGAGTTCTTTTAAACTTTTCTTAAATTGGCATGTGTAGTATGAAGTTTCTGGCCAGGACTTTCAGGCCTAGCCTCAAGGTTTAGGCCCGCAGACCCACAGACCTGCAGAGATACACAGGTGCTTACAATAGTTACAGGCTGATCGGCCTAAGGCCCAGGCATATCACTTGCTAACTCTTTACCCTTAATCTAACCCATGACTCTTATCCTGTTCAGCCATGCAGCTCAGTACCTTTTCTCAGAGCAGCATAGTTGCCCTCTGCTTCTTCCAGCTTCTCCCTGGCATTCTGCTCTATTCCGCCTGTTCCTAGAGTCTTTTAGTCTGTTAGCCCCACCCACACTTCCTGTCTGCCTTTGGCCAATCAGCGCTTTTTATTAAACCAGTGGGTGGGACAATTATTTACAATGGAACAGCACAATCCCCTACAGGTGTGTGCATGTGTAAGTGTGTGGTTTGTGCAGGTGTCTATGGAGGCTGAAGTGCGCATCAGATTCCCTGACACCGGAGTTACAGGTGGTTTTGAGGCTGGGGAATTGGACTCTACTCTCTGGAAAAGCATCAAGTGCTCTTAGCACCCTGAGTCATCTCTACAGCCCCAGTGACCTTCTGATCCTCCTGTATCCATCTCCCCAGTGCTGAGATCACAGGTGTGTGGACCACTCCCTGTCCATGAGGTGCAGGGGACAGAACCCAGGGCCTTGTGCATGCTAGGTGAGACTGTGCCTTCTGAGCTACATCCCCAAGCCTCCGGAACGGCCAAACTATTTGTTAGCAAAATTTGATTAAAGCAAAAAAATATTTATTTACTTAAGATTCAAATTATTATTCAAATATTTAAGAGTGCATGACTTAGCCAACACAATTTTAAGGGTAACTTCACTTGAAGCAGGTAATCTAGAGTAGGAAAAACAATCTGTATACATTTAAACACCTTGTCTAGGCCACCAAGCTGAAGATCTTAAGAGGGAAAACTATCATCTGTCACAAGACAACTTCCTCTCCAGGGCAGATGAGATCCCAGCGATGGTAGTGTGCCTAAGGCTGCTGGTGGATGATACCTTGCCTATACTCCAATTTTCAGAATCAAGTCCTTGAAAGCACTTTGTGTTGTTTTGAGGTAAGATTTCTTTTTGTAACAACCCTTGGCTATGTGGGCACTCCATTTGTAGATCAGTCTGGACTCGAACTCAGAGACCTGCCTGCCTCTGTCTTCAGAGGGCTGAGACTAAAGGTGTACCCTGCTCCCCTTTTAATTTCCTTTATTGCTTATTCCAAACCTTCAAAAGTAGTTAGAATGGCCAGGTGTAGTGGTACACACCTGTCATCCTAGCATTCGAATGGCTGAGGCAGGAGGATTACAAATCTGAGGCCAGCCTGGGATATATACCAAGACCCACCCCACTCCCCCCCAAAAAACAACCAAACAAATCCTGTTGGACTGAGTGAACACTGATGCTTTTCTGCTTTAACGTCAGCCTCGTTTGGGTTTTAAAACATTAGTCTAATACCTCCATCTTTGTTGGTCAAGTCACAAGCATGTCTGGGAAAACCCAACTGCCAGGCCGCTGAAAGACCAGACGAAAGAGAGGGTGCTCCACTGTCCCTGATCCTGCCCTTTTTCCTGGGCAGGCAACGACTCAGTCGGCTGGCACCACACAACAGCTCCCACGAGCGCAGCTGGGAGCGCTAGGATCTGAGCAGCAATCCCAGGCCTGCAGCCAGGGTGCCCTGCAGGGATCCCCGCGTCTCCAGCCCTTGCTTTCCCCGCCGGGAGGCCGAGCCTCCAGTCCTCACCTGGCTCTCAGGTTCCTTTATCCGGACCAGCTCACCGGGGCTTTGGTCTACTTTGGACGAATCACAAGTAGGGTTTCATTTAGGAGATTTAAGATAGACCAATCAAAGTCGCTCTTTCAGCACTTGACTTCCTCCTGGAGAGCCTACGTTTGCTGTGGCTCGGGGCAACGCAAAGCGTGGTGGGTGGTGAGCACGTCCGTCTCCATTACGCCCTCCGATTGGGCTGTCATGCACTGTCCTAAGTTTCGATTGGATAGCAATGCTTGTCAATCATATCTCCTTAACCACTAACCCCTCGGACAACAACCGGAGGCTTCTCGGCGTCCGGGTTGAGATCGCTTAGTTGCACAGCCCCACAGTGGAGCGGCTGGGTCAGTTCTCTAGCAGGTGCGGAGAGCTGTTCTGCGGTCTAGACGACAGCTCCTGTGCCTCCATCTGATGACCAGTCCGCGGGAGGGGCCCAGGATAGTGGGGGGGCAAGTCAAATTGGTTCTGTTCCTCAGGGTCCCTAACGGTCCAGATCATTTCGTTGAAATAAAATCATGTTATTTCATTATTATTATTATTGCTATCCCTACTCAGTCTTATTTTGTTGGTCATTATTCTTCCCTTAGCTTTTGACATATACCGAAGCAAGGATTAGTTAAACCAAGAGACAGTACTAGGGAATAGGTCCGAGGTCAAATAAACTATTTTAATTACTGCCGCACTATCCAGGCAGCTGGTCCACATTTACGAAGCATCTTCTCTAACTGCTACTCAAGATTTGTTAAGATTTTGTGCCCAGCCTATAGCGTCCTTGATCAAAAGATCAGGCTAGTGAAAGAAAACAGGACAGAGTCTCCACCCTCCACTGAGGCTGGAGGAAGGAAAAATAGTTAACAGTCAAAACAATACTAGATTTGCGACATGCTGTCCTTGAACCTGTATTATTAGACAAAATATGAAAATATTGGGAAGCAAAACATTCGGTCTGAATCTCTGCTTTAGTGTATTCAGTTACCCCTCCCTCCAGCCTTCTGCTCTTGATAGAGTTCGAGGCCAGCTTGGTCTACAGAGCAAGTTTCAGGACAGCCAGGGCTATACAGAGAGAGAGAAAAAAATCCTGTCTCAAAACAAACTAATAACAAAACCAAACTCTTTTCCTTTTGATAACCAAAAAAAGGGTGGGGGGAATTCCATGAAAATTTTGTATACATTTTCTCAAAAAAAAAAAAAAAAAAAAAAAAAAAAAAAAAAAAAAAAAAACTTTATCACATGGAATTCAAGTTTCTATGACTCTAAGTGTGATTGCTATACAGTGTGCTCATTTGTTTTTATGTTGATTGTGACTAGTTTCCCTGGTCTAACCACAGCTGGGCTGTAAACATAGACTAGGGGGTTCAGAGCACAAAATACTTACTTCTGGGAACTTTAGGAAAAACTTAATTTTTCTCCCTAAGATGTCTCCAGTAAGGCCATCTGGTATACCTACAGTATAAATACTAAGGAAGCTGAGGCAGAAGAATCTCGAAATTGAGAGCAGCCTGAGTTACCTGGCAAGTGTGACGCCAGCCAGGACCTTAATTGAGACTCTATCTCAATAAAACCACTATTAAAACGGTGCTGATAATGAATCAGGTCCAACTGGTTATCGGAACTGGAAAGACTTTAGAAGTCTTGTGTTATTATTTCATCTCAGATTGGCAGAGATTAAATAAAACTACACGTTCAGTAGACAGAGAAAGTTCTAGAAGTCTGTTCCACCAGTGCAACATTTCTCTCTTTATACCATTTCCTTTCTCAGGAAAAGTTTATCTGATTTCGGGTGAGGCTGGTGTTCTGTAAGGTGGCAGCATAGACAGTTCATCAGAACTTTCATAGTTTTTATCCTATGTCGAGTTCACACTAGTACCATGTAGCATCACCTATCAGTATGCTAGAAATGTATACTTTTTCATTTTTTCCCCTGGCTTTTCAAAAAGCATGTGGCCACTCTGTTCCTCGACTTTCCAAGACTGAGGCAAAAGAGTGAGGTAACTTCAAATGAGAAAGGGTCTATTTTGGCTCACAGCTTCTGAGGTTCTGTCTTTGACTGATCTCGTGGTTTGGCAGCCTGTGGCAACACATCATGGTGCCAACCATAGGATAGAGCAAAGCTGCTTGCTGGGAGGTTGCCAGGAAACAGAGAAAGAAGGAGCTGTGCTCATGGCCTCTCCACCGGCACAGCCCTCACCCCACAGTGATGTAGCTTCCTTCTCTTCAGCCCTGTATCCTAAAGGTTCTACAACCTCTCGATAGGTTGAGGACCAGACGAGCTGTTAAGGGACACTTGTCTAAACCGTGACAGCTGTGGCTTATTCTCACATATTCCCTTCTTAATAAAAACATTTCAGTCCTTTTTCTTTCAACCAAGAAATTTAGAGGTTCAGGACTTCTAGCTAGAGATCGTTAAGGGAGACAAGAATGAATGGGAGGTTTCAGACTTAGGTGTCCACAAACTCAGTTGATTATTTGGCTTAGTGATGCAGATGTGGAATACCTGTACCTTTTATACAATTTGAAAGAACATCTATGACTCCAAGACTATTTGAAATTATAGATGCTTGTTGGGGGACACTACTCAGACCAATAGTTGTAGAGACTAACCCAGATCCCCCAATCTGCCAGGCCTTTCTGGCTTCAAGTGAGGCCTCCATGCCCACTCAAGCTTTACCCTCTGCCACTCAGAGGTGATAAAAATTCATCAGACTCACAGAATGGTTGAACTCAGATGGTGATAAAAAACAAAACCCCACTATAATTCTCTGGAAAGAATGTTCTGATTAATAGAAACTGCAGAGGAAAATAGCAAATGAGATTGTTTAAGCTGAAGCCAGCCAAGGGAGTTGGTGCTGACACCAAGCTGGGAGATGCAAACAACCCCATTGTGTAGAGCTGACAGCTCCAATCCTGCCACTTATTTATTAAATGTCTTTCCGCTGTAAATTATTAAGCTTGGATTTGGGGAGATGTGGGAACTGACAGAATAAGACAATAGAGCAGAAAGCAGACCTGGATCCCTTCCTTCAGTATTATTTCAGCATTGTGTTTTGTGAAAAGCCTTGTTTCTCCCCTCCCCCACTCAGCAGTGTTGAAAGAGAGACTCATCCTCCTTCTCCAAGAGCTCAGAAACAGAACAAGGCAAGTAACTGCTTTTGATTTAGGAATTATTTGCTAGTCCTCACAGACTGAAATGGTTTTCAGAGAAAATTCAACCTGTCGGCTCAACAACTGGGTAGCAGATGTTTTGTCTGGTCTCTGGAAGGGTTGTTTTTACCCAGACAAAGGCCAGCTTGGCCAGCCTTAACATTAGGGAGCACTAAATTAAATGTTTTAGGACACAAAGATGGTCGTATCTAGTTTATGTGTCTTTCTGATATCTGGGAAGGCCTAATACTAGGGAAAGAGCTCCAGGTTTTATTTCTTAAAGCCAAAAAAGTAAGAAAAGGCCGTGGTCAGGAAAGGAAGTTGAATTTTGATGATGTTCATCTCCACTTGAGAAACTGGCATTCTGGTGAAGAGGGGAGTTGTGGATTTACATGAATCTCAGATTCAGCGTTTACCCTCTGCCTTCTAGACAACACAATGGAGCGTTGTGGCTACATTTCTGGGCTAGATGCTGCCTACGTACCTCTCAGGGTAAGTAATAACTGGTATGTCAGTTGGTCACCTAAGCACAGCGGTTCATCCCTTGTGACATTTGCTTATTGTTACTGTGTACTTTGTACTAATGAACTAGGCCAAGTCAGGTAATCAACAAATAAACACACAGATGATGGCTTTAAGTAGCATTAAGATACAAAGCAGGGAAATGGGACAATGAGCAATGGAGGCTCATGGTGGATGGGAAACACTGTTGTATAGATGGGGGCCAAGGAAGACTCCTCTGATGAAGTAATAACCTGAAGAAAGTGGGGGCCTGGAGAGATGGCTCCATGGTTAAGAGCACTGGCTGCTCTTTCAGAGGATCTGGGTTCAATTCCCAGCACCTACATGGCAGCTCACAACCTTCTGTAACTCCAGTTCTAAAGGATCTGACACCTTCACATCAATGTACATTAAACAAATAAATTAAATAAATGAAAAGAAAAAGGAGGAGGAGAAAGTGAGCAGATAAGCTACCTGGGGAAGAGCTAAGGGCTAAGCATGCATGAGAGGCCCATAGAGCGGAGAGTGATGGAGGCTCCTCATTGCGATATTATGGTCACCAGGAAGCTTAAGTATTTTTCTGAATGGAATGGTAGACGGAGTAGCTTTGAGCAGGCAGATAACATGATCTGACTGTCATATACAGCATCCAGAACAACTTGTGGTTACTACAGATCCTGCTCGGAAGGGCTGCCTCCTACAACACCAAGCCATGCACTAGGGTTTGGTGATTCCTCCTGTACTGAGTGAGAAGGCTCATCTCACATCTTAGCTGGGAGGCAGGCAAAATTTCCTTGTGAGATTATGATTGAATGGTGGTTAATATTTATTTATTCTAAGAATTAGTAAGAGAACATAAAGCCACAAGTGGACCTAGAATGATGTCTTATTTCTTGTTGCTTTTATGGAGGTCTGGAGTTCTGTTACCAGCACACATATTGATTGACTAGGAAGGCTCACAAAATGCCTGAGATTCTGACTCCAGGCAATGAGTTCTGTCTTCTGGCACTTACACAGAGACATGGACCCATACACATACTCAAAAAATTAAAAAATAAAAATCAGTTTTTAAAAGCAGACAGCAAGCAAAAAAATATGGATTTGCCAGCCCCACTCCTCCCCACAGCTGGGTTTGTAGCTCAGGCATCCTGTCTGGGGAACAGATCATAACTGGTTGGCTAGAGAAGGATTCTGTGAGTCCTGCTATCCTTAACTACTGAGAGTGTAGAAAGCTGAAGGAGAGACAATGCACCAAGCACCTGCTGGGAGGCCGTGCAGAAAACCCAGTCCAAGTCTGCAGAGGAACATTTAGGGGATGGGAAGGGGGAAGAAATTCAAAATGCTTTATAGGAAAGAGTAATAAGATTGGAAGACCATGGAGTTTCCAAATCCCCAGATATTTTGACATGGTTATGACCCATGACAGGTCTGGGCCCTACTATTTCTCACAGACTTGTGAAAAAGCTGACAATGATCTGTTCCAGATGGCACCACATCAGTAACCACATACTGTCTGTTTTATCTGGGCCTTTCAGAAAGGTTCAGACTAAAGCTTAAGTGATGGCTCCATCTTTCCTGAGATCTTCCAAATACTAGGGTTTGTGGCAGTCAAATGGAAAGACTGCACAGATTGGTCATATGACCCAGGATGGATAGAAAAAACACTTAGAATAGATATCTAGAGCTAACTGAGGGTCAAGAATGTAATTCTGACCAGGTGTGGGTGGCTCATGCCTAGGATGATGTCTAGATGATACCTCATCTCCCTAGGATGTGGGAGCAAGACGATTGCCCATGAGTTCAAGGCCAGGGTTGGCTTCAGAGTGATACCCAGTGACAAAAACAAAGCAATGTGTTTCTCTTTAAAAATTATCCAAGTCGGGGATGGTGGCACATGCCCTTATTCTTAGAATTTGAGAGGCAGAGGCAAGCAGATCTCTGGGAGGCCAGAGATTTACATGATGGGTTCAAAACCAGCCAGGGCTGTTTAGTGAGGTCTTCCTTGTCTCAGTTTTTTTTTTTTTTTTTTTTTTTACAACTATTTATTTGTTGGGGTGGGGCACCACAGTACTCTTGTAGATGTCAGAGAACATCTTGTCAGTTCTCTTCTTCCACACATCAGTCCTAGGGACTGAACACAGACTGTCACCCTTGGCCGCAAGTACCTTTACCGCACTGATTCAAAAGAAAGTAACTCTCTTAGCATCCTATGAGTAGGTATGCCTTATGGTAAAGAGTGTTTATTTATTTATTGTGAGCAGGGAGAGCAACTGTGAGGAGAAGGAGCCTTGATGATTTCAGTTTGGGTTGACCTTTGGGACACCACACTAAAGTGGTCTCCATAGGAAGTATGATCGTGAAGTTTGCTACACAATCAGAGGCCTGAAGGCAATGGATGGGATTTAAATTTAATCTAATCAATAAATGATGATAAATGGAACCACTGATTGCTAACATGTGCCTGGATAAACAGTTAAGGAAGGAGTCAGTGGTCATGTAATAGGAAGCATGGAGAACGTTGGGGAATGATGGAGGGCAGGGAACATGGGCACCAAAGAGGATGAAGTCATGCTCTTGAAAGACAAAGAAGTACAGTGTGAAATCCTAGGTGGTATAGGGAGGGCTGAGAGGGAGGGCTGTTCTCTGAGTGAGTCAAGACTTCTGGAATCCTCTGTTGGCAAGCTTCACATACTGCCTGACTCCATGGCTGTGTTTTGATCTAAGGAATACAGGGCTGGTGAAATGCACTTCACAGGCCACAAGCAGCCTTATGGCACTGTGGTAGAAACTGAGGAGTTGGAAATAAAACATATTTCCACATCTTTCACATTCTATTGTACAAGAAATAAACAAACAAAAACCAAATTTACCTCCATGGCAAATCTAGGGTATAAAGGAAGCCCCTGGAGGGGCTGGGGGCGTGGCCTTTCTGGATGATAGCAGATTTAACAGTCTGCAGGAATACATGTCCACATCTAGTGACTGAACATGGCAAAGCAATTGATGGGCTAGAAGCTAGGCATGTTTGTAGCATTGGGTGTGCTGGAGCTGAAATTGAGGGAGGTGGGGAACAGACATAGGGGTTGCTACAAAAGTCTGGGGGCAGTTTGTGTGACATGAAGGATTTGGACATTATCTCACAGGTGCCAATGAGCCTCTGGCTAGAAGATAAGGTATTACAAGGCAGGTATTTAATCTGGACATAATTTTCACAAATCTGTCCTTGGATCATTTACTTCTGCCTCAATATATTCAGGGTTGGGGCATTCTCAGCCCCCAAAAACTGCCTATCTTAAAAAGCTGTTTCCTACACTGAGCCAAATTCTGCCTCCTCAAGATTCCTACTCATTTGTGCCTCATTTTGCTATTTGCAGCAACACACAGAAGGCCATTTAAAAAATACATGAAGGTACCTGTCAATCTTTTTCTTAGTTTTCAGTTTCCAACTTTCCAGAGGGCTCCCACACTCTTAAGTGTAATTCATTGTTTCTTGACTCTAGTCTCAGGGATCTGGATGGACTGGGGTATTGCACGAATAAAGGAAACTCAGAGCCAGATGTCAGGGAAGGCTGAAATATCAAAGAGAGGAAACACCACAGTCAAATCTCACACAGCTGTCTTCCAGCTTCCTCAGCCTCGCTCCTCGTGGCTTCTACTGCCTTAATCTGTCTTTCTCTATCTGCCTTAAATATCCTCTTCACCCAGTTGTTTCAAAAGAAGGTTAAGATTAAAGGTGTGAGCTACTACTATTTGGTAGTTAGCCTCGAACTCACAGAAACTCAGAAAGATCTCTGTCTCTGGAGTTATGGGATTAAAGGCCTGGCGCCACCATTGCCTGCCTGGGAGCCTGGAACTCCCTCTGTAAACCAAGCTGGCCTCAAACTCAGATCTGCTGGGATTCAAGGCAAGGGTCACCACTCCTGGATGTTCCCTGTGCTGGGATTAAAGGTGTAAATTACCACTCTCTAATCCTCCTGGACTGATTGTGAGTAGATCTCTGATATTTCAGACTGGTTTTTTTATTAAATATGAAATATGTTACCACACTGGAGCTTGTCAGTGAGTCTTTCAGAGTCTGGTGTTGGGGTGTTGCTCTGGATACCTCAAAAGCTCTAAAAGGCTTAGACTGTACTGATGCTATTACAGCTGCCTTTGAGCAGGAAACCATACGCCCATCAGTGATTCCGGGGTCCTCAGTTTGATAACAGTCACATTCCATTGCTTAACCTTCTAAATGACTGAAGTGGTCCGTGTTTTCAGCTCCTTGACTGCTGTCAATTCCCACCATACTTGGTCTGTGTAATTTATTTTTGAAATCTAAAAACAGAAATTAATGCTTATTTGAGTTGTATCTTGTTGGGTTGAGCTCAGCTTTCCAGCCTAATAGACTCATCTGGAAAGTCTTGATTCTCATTCCTCTGAGATTAGAGGAATTTTCACATGTAATGAATGTTCTCTGAATGTTTTAATCCAAGTTCCTAAAAATATTTCCTAGAACTCGGCTGTACGGGAGGTCTTCTCCAGTCCTAGTGACTGTTCAGACAGCTTCAATATTACCTAATGATCCATTTTACAACATTATTTATAATATTGAAGATTTATTAAATAGTGTGTTGAAATCCTCGAAGATTTATTAACTATTCTGCTAAAATCAAGATGTGATGTTTGGTGTTACCTCTCATTGGAATCAATAAACGTACAGCAGCTTGCTCTGACCTTCACTACTGAGTACATCCTCCACCTCTGGTAATGAACACCGTCAATCCCCTGAACCTCAGCTGTAGACTAGTCTCCGCTTTGAATTTCTCATCTGATTTCAGATGCCCAGTTCTGTGGTGACCTCTCTGGCTTTTCTGTCTTGCCACAAATCTCCCTTGATCACTCTCCTTGTGTTACTTTCTTTGCTCAGTTCTTTTTTTCTGGTCCTGAGACCTTCTGTGTCTGGCTGTTCACGCTAACTCCAATGATGGCAATCATTTTGATCTCTCCTTTCTGGAGAGAGCTACCTCATTATATATTACTTACAACTGATTGGTCACTTGAATGTGCTAGCATTCTGAGTTTGGAGACAGCATTAAATGAGGAAACTCAAGAACATTAGGAAGAATGTCTTTTCTGGGGCAAATATATATATTTTTAAGGAGAATTTGCATGTCTGGGGCCACAGACACTTCCTTCAAATGGGAAAAAGTACAGGTGGAACTTCCTGTCATTGGCTCCAAAGCTGCCTATCTTACAAGAGCTACCTTGTCTGTGCCATCTAGTGGTTGCCACCGGAAGCCTTATCCACCTCAAGGAGAGAGCAATTTAACGCCATTTCCAACTTAAGCACCATATCTACAGGGCGTGAAATTAGTTCCAGCAAGCAGCAAATTTGCTGCTAATAAAAATATTTAGCGATTCACTTGTCTTTAAATCAGCAGCAGAATTTTCTTTTTCTTGCATCAGTGCCTGTTTCTCCCAATTCTAATATTTGATAATCAAGCTGGAGTTGTTTAGCTTAAAGCCGGGAGACAGCAAGCTCTTCGGTTCTGCAGAAATCTGGGTTTCTGGACCAGGCATCCCTATTTCCCTTGATCAGGAGTAGGCCTCGATGTTCCTTGATTCATGGAGACAGAGCTATGCCACTGATTTGAGGGTCTTAGAAATAACTAACCATCCGCTTCCCTCTGCCAACATTAGCTCCTGTGTCACTGCACATGGAAAGACTTGAGTGCTCTGGGACACCATGGCTTCTATTTTATGTTTAGACACATTTTGTTCTGTCCCGGTGCCAAATTCACTTAGCTTTAGTATTTGCTTCTCATTTCTGAGAGTTTTATAAATCCTGCAGATATTTCAGAATATTAAAACAGCCTTTTTATTATTTTAGCAATATTTATTGGATATCTACCATGAGCAACCATTGTTCTATGTCCTCTTTTGAGTCAGGAGTGTTCCAAGGAGCTCAGTGTGATGGTTGGGCCAGGCAGGTGACACTCTACTCTATGTGGAATGGAAGGTGTTCCATTTGCTCACTTGCTCTTCTTTCTCCTTAGTGAGCCTATAAAGGACCAAAGGACACTTAATGGTTCTTCCCTGTGCTCTTAATAGATCATGTGCATCTGAGCCCAGATCATCTAAAGGGAGAGTGTGGTGGACTTGGGAGACTCCCTTATGTCCCAGAGGGACCCAGTTTTGATCATCACAGAATATATGGCAGCTTCAGCTATGAGCTACTGCCTCCTCTTTATGGAGGCAGTAGGTTTAGAATTGAAACAGCTTTCTTCTTGGTTGAGAGAGGAATCCAGTCCAGGTTGATAACAAGGAATTAGAAACAAAGGCTTGAGATAAAGAGCCTAGCAGCACTGATCTCATGGATGGAGATTATGGCAGAGGGGATTGGAGAAAGTAAATGGCACTTGGCAGCAGCCAAAAGACCGGCAAGGTGTCCTCAGACTGGGAGAAGGAAAAGAAACCACATGGCTGGGAACCAGAGCACACAGGTGGTCGCCTCTATTCATGGCCCTCCTCAGGTTCAAGACTCAAATGTAGCCCCCCTGACATCAGTTTCTTCACACCCCCTTCCCCTCCCACATTGACATCAGCTTCTTCATCTGTCACAACAGATGAACTTGTTTGCCTATCTATGCTGCTTGCAACACCCAAGAAAGTAAAGTGATGGTAGCCTTAAAGGGTAGTGAGGACTCACCAGAGACAGCCACAATATACATCCGTCTTTCTCTAGGTATGTAGAGCACTGTGGCACATTGCATTTGTAAGACGGGTCCAAAGGCCACTCACCCTAGATGAAATAAAATCCCCCATCCTGGCCAAGTCTCAAAACCTCAAATAGCTGTAGCTCAGTCCCAGCCCTTAAAACTTTGACAATTTTTTTTGTAGTTAGAGTAATAGGAATCATTAATGTGTGAATTATTTAAGAAATACAAAATGGCATTTGATGAATAAGTATCCATTAAATACTTAAGCAACAACTAGAATCAAGATGAGGAGAAAAATAAAACCAAATAATTTAGTAATTAAAACTTGAAATAAATCCAGGTTTGGTGTACAGCTGTAATTCTAGTACATGAGAGTGAGGAGGTCATTCTTACTACAGAGATACAGGTCAGTCTGGGCTACATAAGACCCTGATAAGTAAGTAAGTAAATAAATAGAGAAGGAAAAAATAAAAATAAAAATTTCAAGTTGGAAAGATGGCTCAGAGCACACTGGCTGTTTTTCCAGAGGTCCTGAGTTCAATTACCAACAGTCACAAGGTCGCTTACAATCTACAGTGGATCTGATGCTCTCTCTGGCATGAAGGCATCTATACAGATAGAGCACCCATACATAAATAAATCTTCAAAAATAGAGGAAAGAAATTTAAAAATTTCTTCAAGTGGGTCTTGCCATTCTCACATGTTAGACATCTTTCTGGAACAAATACTGAAGGAGAACAGGGGTCAAGGAGGAAGTGGGTTGGTAATTGCTGAGAACATGTAAAGAGGGACTGGCAGTATCTGGCCACTAGGAAGCAGGAAACACATGGAGCAGAGGGATATAAGGAGGGGAGAGGAAGGATGGAGCTGGCAGATGGAAACTTGAGGGTCTCTCTGAGTCTCTGAACCAAGAAGCAGAGATGAGACAGAAAGCCAGAAAGCGCCGGAGCAGTGATGGAATTGGAATGTAGCTACAGGGTCTGAGCTACGGTTCCTGGCCTATCAACACCCACCCTCCTGGCTGCTTCTCTCAGTGTCCTCTAGCCCAGCTGTTCATTTCTCTGCTTTCCCTTTCAGAAGCCTTGTGCCCACCAGTTACCACA
Source organism: Phyllotis vaccarum (assembly GCA_033318265.1). Taxonomy (NCBI): domain Eukaryota; kingdom Metazoa; phylum Chordata; class Mammalia; order Rodentia; family Cricetidae; genus Phyllotis; species Phyllotis vaccarum. Next base: position 93,582,766 of record JARWLC010000012.1, read on the forward strand.
CAAGCAAGAGGTCTCAGGTCAACAGCACCCTCCTGACAGGCGCCACATTGTGTGGGAAGGCAAGCAGGTTCTGAACCTAGAGTAAGGTTAACTCAAGGAGCTTACCTCCCATCTTTTTCTGGAGCACTTCTCATAGCGGTAGTTTCCCGGGTTCCTTCAAGTGAAGCACATGTTAGGCACACCCTTAGTAGCACCTCTGTCAAGTTCTGATGACTAGACCTTACGAGGTGGCTAATTCCAAACCTAGGCCAAGTGGAGCACATGGCCAGAGGTCCACAGTTCAAAACCCTTCACAAGTAAGAAGATTGATGTGGAGAGTCACTTGATCCTTTGTCACTGCCACAAAAAGATGTACGGAATGTGATGATTCATGCTCTGGTGAAAGGGTTAGTTGCAAAACTTCCTTACAATATTTATCCCGGAAATAAGGACCCTGAGTTTATTTTTTTTCTCTATATAAACCTTAACCATGTCTAGCCTTACTACAATGGACAATTGCAATCAACACTGCATCCTTTTACTGAGGGGAGGTGACAGTAAAGTCAAGAACAGTGCTTCTGCTGGAGCACTCACATTCCAGAATGGGAGGATCATTTGCAGATTTTTGTCAAAGTGAAAAATAAAACTTTCCTTAAGGGGAGCCCAGTCCCCGGTAAGCAGACAGGCACTCATGTGAACTGACTGGGCCTAATCCTGTCTCTGCCCCTTCCTGGCTGAGCAAGGTTGGGCATGTTTCTTAGTCTCTGTGTCTTGGGTATTTTTTGTCTGGAAAACTATAAAGTGGTAACTACTCAAAGCTTTGTTTGAAAAAAAAAAAAAAAAGCCCTAGAAAGTGATGAACTCATAAGAAATGTTTGCAAAAACCTTTCAAAGGGGGACATTCTATTAATATGGACTACTGCTTATTGTAAAACTTGAGGGGAAAATTCACAGCAGTGATGAGCTGGGTGTGGGTGCACCTATGAACCATCTTTAGTCACTTCTGGTTGCTTCCTTAGGAGAATTTTCTAAGCAGTCATCTCAAAGCAGGAGTTCTCAAGCTTGCCACTATTAACAGTTTAAGCAGGATACTTTTGTTGTGGCGGCCGCCCTCCATGTGGTGAGTTGTTCAGCAGAAATTTTGGTACCTATCACTAGAAATTTGAGTTGATTTGGGACAGCAGCGTTACAACCATAATTATTTCCTGAATGTAGAGGGTAACATTCACTGTTCTAAACTTGTCCAACTTCAGATAGCAACATGCTGGAGGCGATTGTTCTGCGTTCTTCAAAAAGAGAGAATCTGAAACTAGTGTTGGCACTTGGGATGATGTTATCACTTGGGTTTTATAGGCAGAAGGATCAGAAATTTAAGGGCATCCTCCACTACACTTGTAGTGTCACGCTTGAGGGCTACACAGGACTCAAAAACTTTGGTTTTAATAGACTTCCTTTTTGTTAATCAAAATTCATCTTGAGGAGCTGTATAGATGGCTCAGCAGTTCAAAAACACTGCTTACTTCTGGTTGTGTGAAATAGAATGCCCCCCCCCCCATAGGCATTATCTGAAGGTTTGGTCCCTAACTGATACTCTTTAGGAAGGATTAGGAGGTGTGGCTTTGTTGGAGAAAGTGTGTCACTGGAAGCAAGCCCATGCCATTTCCAGTTAGATCTCCCCCCAACCTAGTGGATTCATGATGTTACGTTGTTAATAATTGTCCTGTCTATGAGTTTAATAAAAAGTGTTAATTGGCCAAAGGCAGACAGGAAGTGTGAGTGGGGCTTCCAGACTAAGAAAACTCTGGGAACAGGAAGAACAGAGCAGAAATGCCACAGAGAAGGCAGAAGATGCAGAGGACAACTATGCTGCTCTGAGAAAAGGTACCGAGCCACATGGCTGAGCAGGATAAGAGTCATGGGTTAGATTAAGAGCAAGAGTTAGCAAGTTATATGCCTGGGCTTTAGGCCGATCAGCCTAAAATTAATGTAAGCATCTGTGTGTCTCTGTGGGACTGTGTGTCTGCGGGTCTGTGGGTCCAAACCTTGAGGCCAGGCCTGAAAGTCCGCGCCAGAAACCTTGTACTACACTTCTCCCTAATGCATCTTTACAGTCTTGATATGTGAAGTCTGAGCTACTGCTCCAGCACCATGCCTGCTTGGCTGCCTGCTGCCACGCTCCCAGTAAGGGTGCTCATGGACTCTAAGACCTTCTGCAACTGTGGACCCCAGAGTAAATGCTTTCTATCATAAGTTGCCTTTGTCCTGGTCCACAGCCCTTTCAGAGATTTTGGCTCAATTCCAAGCACCCACATGGCAGCTCACAACTGCCTAGAACTCTAGACCTAGGGGATCCAAAAATAGATTCTTCTGGCACGTGGTACACAGACATACACGCGGGCACAATACCTATACACAGTAAACACAAATAAATAAAACCTCAAAATAAATCCATTCTGAAAACCAGACGTGGTGGGCACACCTGTCATCCTCACACTCTGAAAACTGAGGCAAGAGGAGTACAAGTTTGGGGGCCAGCCTGTGCTACATAATAAGACCTTGTCTCAGAGAGAAAGATGGGGTTGGAGAGGAAGAAAGGGGGGCCCAGCTGGCATCGACCATCCTTTAGGTCTTTTAGTCTGAACTTGCCTCCTAGACTAGTCACTGCAGTCCTTAAAGTCCTGCTGTACCACCCTGCCCCTCTGTGCCCCAGGGGAGCTGTTTCTCTCTTGTCTCTCTTTGCCTACTGTTTTATTTCTTAACACTGATGAACACTTGAGTTACCCCCCACTAAAGCTACTGGCCTCTTTTTTAAAAATTTGGTTTGTTTTGTTTTTTCTCAGCAAGCTTCTAGGAAAAAAATGAATGTCAGTACTCACTGACCCTTGTGAGCACTTACTGTGTGCAAGGCAGAGCCATTGTTCTTAGTATTTGACACAGGCTTCCCCACTCCACCCTTCCCCACCCCACTTCTCCATTGTACTTACTTGGAGAAGAACAATGGTCCTTCTTGAACTTCTGTTCTTTTTTCTTGTACAGGCCTCATGCATCTCAGGCTGGCTTTGGAAATGGAGGATGCCACCATCTCGGAGGCTTGGATTACACGCCTGGTTTCCGCAGTGCTGGGAATGGATCTGTATTTTCCTTCACACTAAGCCAGCTGTGCCACACCTGCTGCCTCCACTTCTGTACGTTCCCTCGCTCTTGGGCTCTTGGTGCTGTTGATCTGCCTCTGATGTCGGATTTTCATTTCTCTGGGCTTCCCTTTGATTGGCAGAGTTGGAAGGACCAATGCGAGTCATGTCTAAGGCCTCCCTAGGTGCTAGAGCGTCTCCCATTTCAAATCCTCTCAGCCAGCTGCTGTCAGAGTACAGAACCTTCAGAACTGACAGGAGACAGGGGTGGGTGGTAGGGACACCCCCCACCCCACCTTTAGCCCTACTCACAGCACTCAGCTTTCATCTGCAATGCCTTTCCCAAGCACCTTCACCATGCACACCCATACGTGAAGCCAGAACTATTCCATTTATTAGCTATTTCTGCTTTCTGTTTTTCTGCTGCCTACATAGACCCCAAACCTGGCTTTCACACAGTGACTTCCAAATAGTTCCTATTTTCTTTATTTTCATCCCTACAGCCACTGTCCTAACTCAGGCCTCCTCCCTAACTTTGTATTATTGGGTTTTTTTTTCTTTCACGGTGTAGTTCTGATTGGCCTGGAACTGGTTATGTAGGCCAAGCTGGCCATGAACTCAGAGATTCGCCTCCAGAGTGCTGGAATTAAAGGTGTGCGCTCCTGTGCCTGGCCCTCATTAGTTTTTCAAGTTAATTTAAACTCAGCTGTTTTCTTAGCAACATTATAGCTCCAGTGTTTGAGCCCTCCCTAGTCTTTGACAGCATCACTACTTCCTTCCTCTGGGGAATAATAACTTACATCTAATATTCATCACACACAGATGTGGATACACTGCCTTTTAAAAGTTAGTATTTGTGCTCTTAAATTCTCCTTGGTTTTATATGTACCCATCCCTGTCTGCTCCAAAATTTCTAAGAGAACTGTAAAGTACCTCCACTTTGGTCATGGTTATTGGGGATTTTTATCAGTTCCTCATTAGTTTCGTTCAGTTTGAAGCTCTGCCTGTCTTCTTTCTACAGTTAAGCCAGTCATTGAGTGCCAGTATTTGGGGAATTCCTTTTGTGCCTCTCTTAATGGGGCCTGTCTCTTCCTGGGTCCTCAATTACCCTACCTCCTCCTTCCCTTCCCTGCCTACTTCTTTCTGCTTCTCCTGCTCCCCCTATAGTGTGTGTGTGTGTGTGTGTGTGTGTGTGTGTGTGTGTGTGTGTGTGTGTTTAAAGCAGGATTTCTCTGTGCAGCCCTGGCTGTCCTGGAACTTGATTTTTAGACTAGGTTGGCCTCAAATTCAAAAATCTGCATGCCTCGGTTGGATAAAATGTGTGTGCCACCATACCTGGCTTGACATTAGTTTCTTATTCCTTGGCATGTAACATTTTCTTTCTTCTTTGGAAATTAAGACATTTCCTTCCTTATTACTACTTTCTTTTTCTTTATCTACCTTCTTGAGATATAATCCAGAGCCTGCACATGCTGCCTATATAAAATATTCATGTGAGTTTTAGTATATTTACTAAGTTGTACCATTATCATAACCAATCTTAGAATATTCCACCATCCTGTAAAGAGACTCATCTCATACTAAACAATCAGTCTCCATTTCCCCTCAAGACCAACCCCTTCTCAACACCAGACAACCGTGAAATCTCTACCCTGCCCCTCTGAATCTGTCTCCATAAAAGTTTCATGGAAACGAGACTGTACACATGTGGTCTTTTGTGATTGGCTTCCTTCACTTAGTGTAATGTTTCAAGATTCACTTATGTCATTGCACGTACCTTGTTAAGGCTGAATAACATTCCATTATACAGAGAGACCATGTTTGCTTATCCATTAATAAGTTGATGGATATCTGGCTTGCTTCCACATGTTGACTATTATGAATAATGCATCCATGCTTAGAATTTTCTTTTTCTCCCTGGCTGTCTGAGAATGTGCAGTGACATTCCTTAGTGTCACTTTTCATTTATTGTGCTAATACCAGATAGATGCTTCCTTTTTATAGTATGCAAATATAGTGTACTGCATGCATGTATACATGATTTAGTGTGGGGGGCACATGCATATAGGTGGGTGGGTGTGAACATGTATATGGAGGCCAAAGCTGATGCTGGGTACCTTCCTTGATCCCTTTCCACTTTTGACTTTTGTTCTGTTTTCTTTTTTATCGAAGCAAGATGCTTGATGGCTGGAATGTTCCACCCATCTAGCTAGCCAGCTTGCTCTACGGATCCTTTGGTCTGCCCACAAGTGCTGGGATTCCAATTATTGCAGGTAGCAACCATGACTGCCAAGCTTTTACATGGGTTCTGAGGATCCAAACTTGGTTCCTCGTGTTTGTACAACAAGCTCTTTATCCACTTGTTTTGGTCGTTGTTCTGTTACTATGACAAAGGCAACTTTTGTAAAAGAAAACATTTAACTGGGGGCTTGTTTACAACTGTAGAAGGCCAGTCCCTGTTTTCACAGTAGGAAGCAGACAGGCATAGCACTGGAACAGTATCTGAGAGCAGAGAAGACTGGACCTGGAATGGGCTTCTGAAACCTCACAGCCACACCTCCTAATCCTTCCCAAACAGTTTCACTCTCTGGTGACTAAGCATTCAAATATATGAGCCTGTGGAGACCATTCTTATTCAAACCAACACATTCACTGAGTTCTCTCTCCAGGTTTATTGGGTCCTTTTGCTAAGAAAATGTTAGTAAACAGGCAGCATCTTTGCTCACCTTCCCTAACAATTTTCTCTGCTCTTTCTGAAATTCCTCCCTGCTGGACTTAGGACTGCTGGGTAGATTCATTCTCAAATGTTAGCCCCTTTTCTATTTTTTTCATTGATTTTCTTTTGTTGTTCTGTTTCCTGGGAGAATGTCTCAAGTTGTTTCCAATGGACTCTTCTCTTTAATATTTTATTTTCATATGAAAAATTTCTTCTTCTCTGTTTCTTTACATATCATTCTCTTCTTTGGGAACAGGGAATACATGTCATTTCTTGATCCTCTCAAAACTGAAGTTATTCATTCTATTTTGGAAATGGTTTATTTTTTGAATTGTCTGTTCCACAAAATTCTATCAGTTCAACTTTTGTCTTTTCTGTTAGAAATTTCTCTTAGCTTTTATTAATTTTTACCTATTAGTATTTTTAAATGATACCCTAGGAGGCAGATTACAGTATCATTATTGTGGTGTGTGTGTGTGTGTGTGTGTGTGTGTGTGTGTGTGTGTGTGTGTGTGTGTGTGTTTAGTGATTGGTCTGAGTGACTAGATGGCCTTAAAAGGATTGAAGAAGAATCTGGTCTCTAGGCTGGCGGAGGGGGCGGGGAATCCAAGCTATACATGCCTGTCAGATTTCTTTTTATGAAACATTGCTATGATGACACAACTCTTCAGTTAAAAATCTTTCCATTTCCATATAAAGCTAATGTTAGAATAGACTTAACAGAGCACTCTGGAGACCAAGGCAGGAGGGTTGGGAGACAGAAGACACACTGGCTGCACAGCAAGATCCCATCTTATCCACTCCCAAATAATGAAAAAGAAATCATTTCCTCTGAATACAACTTCTTAAGGGAAATGAAAGGGAATGTGCTTTACTTTGTACTATTGAGGGGGTTTTTGTTGTTTTTTAAGACAGGGTTTCTCTTTGTAATAGCCCTGGCTGTTCCTTAGACCAGGCTAGCCTCAAACTCACAGAGACCTGTCTTCCTCTGACTTCTGAGTACTGCTGGGATTAAAGGCATACTCTACCACTGCCCAGTTACTATTGTTTTCAAAGCCAAAGAGCAATTAATGGTCTTTTATTTTTTATATTATTCAATTTACTTTTCAAATACATTATAATTAATTTTGAACATAACAAATTCTATCAATTGCAATGCTTCTCAAAAGCTAGCTGGTCCTGCACATCCCACTGGCTCTTCCCTGTGAAGTAAACTTTCTTACTCTGAACATACAATGTGTGTCATCAGTTTTTGTCTGCAAGGCTTCTCTTTATGGCAAATGTAAGTTCCTCAGGACCAAGGGCTGTTTTCTACTTGTTAGGATCTGGAGAGCAGGAAAACAGTACAATCCTTACCTAAACATGAGGGGAAAAAGACGTCTGGCCCTCTACTTGTGTTCATTTTAGCACACTCCTCTGTCTACAGAGAAAGAAGATACTAGGAACTGCCCACTCTGGCTAGCTGATCACAGGGCTTATAGACTGTTGGATCATTGCATTGCTCTCCTTAGCCACCTCTGTTTCAGTTTCCAGGTATGTGGTACTATCCCAGACACCCACAAGCTGGACAGCAGGCTCTGGAGATGAGGTAGAGGGATAGAGAGGTGATAGGCTCGGTCATGGGATATGGAAGTAAACCCTTTTGTATTGAGGAAGAATTTCACAAGATGGTGAATGTTGGGAAGAGATGGGGAGGAGGGGAAGCTAGGGAGGGGGAGACATCCAGCTTACACAGAATCCAGCTCAGAGGCTAACAGGGCTGCTCTTAAGTGTAAGGACTAGCTCCTTCAAGTGCCTTGTCATAAATATGCCCTGAAGCTGGAGAGTTGGGTGGATCTCACCCCAAAAGAAGAGGCTGTCCAACACCATCCTATCTGCTGCTGTAACATATGTCCTGCTAGTCCACGCCTCATAAGTTACCTATGAACGTGCCAAGAGTCCTGTGACAGTCCCGCAGGCCACTGTCCCCTTGTGTCCCCACTAGTAGACTCTCAGGCCGCTGCCAGTTCTCTGCCACCATCATTAACAGGTGATGAATATTCTTTTGTGAGGATTTCTCCAGGGTACAGTTAGTTATCTGGCAATGCTCGGTCACAGGCCATATTCTGTCTTCATTTTACAGGTTCTATCAAGTTGTCCCACAATGGATGTCTGGTTTCTATTCTCATTAGTCATCTCCTGTTCCCCACGTTCTTAACCAGTTCTTGACACCATCAAGCTTTTGTTTTGTTAATTTATTAGATATAAAGTAGGATCTTTGGCAATTTTTTTTTTCATTCCTGGAATTAGGCATTACTTCAAATACTTGTTAGCCAAGGTTTCTTTCTATGAGCTACCTATTTATAATTTGCCCATTTTTCCATCGACTCTTGTCCTTCTAACTGATGTGCTGGGATTCCCCGAGCAATTGCTTGTTGCTAATATCTTTCCTAGGCATTACCCATCTGCTGACTCTGCTGATGGAGTTCTTCACTGAACAGAAATCTTTAATTTGGATGTAAAAATCCACCCATTTTCCTCTTTGTGGTTTTGCTTTTGAATCTTGTTTCGAAAATTCTTTCCCTATCATAAGGTCACAATTTCTGATCATGTATTTTCTACTAACTAATCTGTAGTTTTACCTTTAGTGTTTAGGACTGAATCTTTATAGTTCCTTTTCCCATTTGGAAATGAGATGGCAATCTGAACTTATTTCAGCATTTATGAAGTAACCTATATTTTATACTGTTATGATGCCAGGTGTATCGTGTGCCAGGTTTTCGTATACCTTTTCCATTTGCTCCTGGACTCATGCTCCCAGTGTCCCCAGCATGCTTTTCTGTCCTGTGCCAGTGCTGTACTATGTTAGGACTCTGGCCTTTGTGATGTCGCTCAGTGACCGATGCTGTGTCTTCCCTGTTTGGGCTCTTCCATCTTTAAACAATTTTAGCATTAGTGCGTCTTTATTCTTCCTTGTGAATTTTAGGGTCGTTCTGGGCTACTGGGCCCCCACCCCCACATCCAAGTCTGCTGGGATATTCACTGCAATCAATACAATTTGCAGTTAGTCTAGGGAAGTCATTCCTTACTAAAGTGTGACAGAATTGCCCATCCTTTACCCGGGTTCTCTCCCTTAGATGCCCTTTAGCAGGCATTAGAAACTTGCTCTACAAAACATCTTTCATACGAGTTGTCAAGTCCTCAGCATCTTACAGTTTATTTTACTTTAGGGCTAATATAAAATGGATCCTATTTTACAATGGCTTTAAAGTTTGTCTTTTACTTTTAAAAATCGTTTGTGTCTTATTTTATTGATTTTTGGTGACTTAGATTGATATCAAATATGATGGGTGGGTGGGGATAAAGTGCTAAAGGAATGTAGTACCTGAGCAGTATGCCCCCCCACCCCGCTTTTGGTGCCAAATAATTGCTCTCAAGTTGTTGCTATGATCTGGGAAGACAGAAGGCTATTTACCAATATCTCATAAATTTAGGACTGGGGATGCAGTTCAGTGGTATAGTACTTTTGTAGTGGGTGTACAAGGTCCTGAGTTTCAACCTTAGCGTGGGAAAAAATCCTTCACTGATTTATATTTAGTATTATTTTCAAAAACTGCTTGCTCAGCACCCATCTACAGCCTGTCTTTTGTACTTCTGTTTCCTCCCCACTGCCGAGAACTCAGCCCCTGAAATGTCTGATTGGACCTGCCCTAGCTTCACTTAGGTGGGTCCAACTTTGAGTGCAATTCTGTTGATTGGAAAGTTGGGCCCGGGCCAGGGCAGAAAAACTGACAACTGTCTTTCCCAGACACCATTAAGTGATTCTGTTTCTGTCTCACTTCCCAGACTTAATGAGAAGGGGATATTGGGAGCTAAGAACAAAGAATGCAGAGCTGAGCCTGGGCAGAGCTGCAGGGTACATCGCCCCACCCCACCCCCCATGGAGTGTCGGGGGATAGACAGATGAGCCAGGGCTATATTTTCTTTTTCCTCTTCTTCCATGATCAAGTCTCCATATTTTACCACCACGAAAGTGGCCATTCTTTAATCTCAGTGACCTTGAGAAGGCAAAGACAAGAACAACTCACCTCTAATGAAATGACTAGTGTCTAGCTGGATGTGGTGACACATTCCTTTAGTCCCAGCACTGGAGAGGGAGAAGCAGGTAGATCTCTGTGAATCTGAGGCAGCCTGGTCTACAGAGCAAGTTCCAGGACAGCTGGGGTTATTACTCAGAGAAGCCCTGTCTCAAAAACAAACAAAAATAAATAAATAAAATTTTTTCAGCTAGGCGGTGGTGATATACTCCTTTAATCCCAGCACTTGGGAGGCAGAGACAGGAGAGCCTGTTTCAGGCCAGCCCTGTCTATAGAGTGAAATCCAGGACTACACAGAGAAATCCTGTCTCAAAGAAAAAAAACAAAAAAGCAAACAACAAAAACAAAAAAAATCTATGGAAACACTCAAATTTTTGTACACTTGTTCCATATTCCGTATTAAATTCAACTCCTCATTATATTGCGTCTGGGAGAGAACAGAAGGCGAATCTGTGCCTTGTTCACAGACTTAAAGCTGAGTCATGGGGTTGCTCAGGTTGCCAATTAGGGTTAGACCTCCAAACATTCTGATTTTCTAGTTCAAATGCTTTCATTCTATCATTTTTTTTTTTTCCACAGTTGATTTGCTCAGAGTCCCTAGAGAACGAATCTGGGGCTGTAAGCACATTACTTAAGTACTTCACCACTGAACTATACTCCAGCCACAGCCCATTTTGTAATGAGGAAAAACATTCTCCTAGATGTCTAATATTGACCTATAGCATTTACATCACTATGTAACTTAAAGGTTCAAAGAAACTATATAACTTCCCAAATGATTTATTTAAAAAATAACTAAAAACTTGACAAAATTCTAATATTAAAAAAAGACATAGGACTGGGAATATAGGCAGGTTAGTTGAGTTCTGGCCTAGCATGTACAAAGCTCTGGGTTCAAGTCCCAGCACTATATAAGTCGGGCATGGTGGTACATGTTTGTATTCCCAGAACCCAACAGCCTGGTATACATAAGACCTTATCTCAAAAAGTAAATTATTAATCAACTGTGGGGGATATTTGAATTATAATATTCTCATAAAATTAAATCACTACGATGGACAACACATGGTCTATCGGGGTTATACCTCACTCCATGGTATGCCTTGCTTCTGTAAGCTCTACCATTCCTAGTGTTTGAACTGCAAAACTCACGTTTGTTCAAAGCACTGTGTTCACTGTTTGTCTTTACTTGCCACAAATACACAATGCAAACAGCAGGTCTGCCTCTGACTCTTGCTTTTTTTGAAGTTCATTGTCTTCAATGGAAAGGCAGTGAGGAACTGAGGTATTGTGGAATAGGCTACTCAAATGATGAAATTAAGCAGTCCTTGGGAGCAGAATGAATCATTTCTGGATTTGGGTTTTGTTTTGTTTTAAGTGCTCAGTCAGGCATGATGAGTCATGCCAGGCATCCTATCACTCAGAAGGCTGAGGCAGGAGGATTGATTGCCAGGGAGTCTGAGGCCAGCCTGGGCTATGCAGTAAGTTCTGAGCTAGTCTGGGCTACAAAGTGACAGCCCGGGGTCCTGTCAAAAGAAGTGAGAGAGAAATCATACGCTCCTCTTTGATGGAGGACATAAAGGGAAAATAAATACTAAAGAATTCAATTTTGCTCTGCCAGGGCCTCGTCTCTGACAAGCAGTTAATCTATTTGTTGATACTGTGAGAAGAGAATCTCCAGCCGGGAGAAAATTAAAAAACACTCAGCGCCAGTTGCTACCCTGATGAATCTCATCCAATTATTTAACAGGACACTGCTGGGTATTCTTTTTTTTTATTGTTTTAATTTTATTTTATTTTCTATTGTTTGTCATAACACTGTAAAAGTTTCCTGGATTGAAAAGTCTTCTTTTCTGACTGTTTCCACCAGGCCATCATTGCTTTTTATTTTCCCGCTTCTGTGCTTACAACTGAGTTAGAATTGATGGAGGATGATTATTGATTTATGTATGTATGTATTTACTCTCTTCCGGCAATGTGGCATTTCAGAGGCTGGATTCTGAAAGCAACGTGAAGAGCTTCAGTAGCAGTGCCAGAGGAGTTTTAGGTGAGGGGATAATGGCAGTTTCCTGGAAGCATGCAGGTGCCCTGTCCATGCTCTTGCTTTATGGTTTTGGTTACTTAAGATCAGTAGCAGCCTAAAAATATCAACTGCAGAGTTCGGAGGTAACGCACTTGTGTATTTTAGAACTCTGCAGCGCTCTGAGCAGCGTGATGAAATCTCATGCTCTCCTTCATCCCTGTGTCCAGCACTTCCTGGCTGCACAGCTGCCCCCTTAACATCTCCTAGCATCGGTTGGTTATCAGGACTGCTGCTACATCTCAGGATTCACCTTCAAGTAGCCCTTATTTTATTTATATTGGCCCCAGATACATAAGAGTGACATGAAGGGGTGGGGGGTCTTGGAACTTTTTTCTGGGATAAAGGGCTCTACTGCACTTGGGAAAACCATGTATGTACTAGCCCCCATCTCTTTCTCTCCCCCACCCCCATCATCGTGAAGGACTGAAGCAAGATGGCCTCCCAGGGAAGAAAAATTCTTTCTTATCAGTTTACACATTAGTCTCCTGGCATTTCAATGGATGAGTGGCACCTAGTGAGGAATGATCCCCCCCCCCCCCAAGAAGTTGCTCTGACTGTATGGAGATTCTGGTCCCCTCTAAAGTCACTGGCAGAAATGAACTTGGTCACACTCTTCATGAGTGCACAGAACCTTTAAAAGTAACACCATTTTTACAAGTCCCAGCTACAGTTCTGATCCTAAGGTGGTTAAGGCGTCTCAGTATGTTTTAGTCCTCTTAGGTCTTAAGCCTAAGGTGCCTGGTAAATGTGGGCTAGGCAACCAGATGTGAATTTGTACAATGAACGAGTTTTTTTTTTTAAATACCATGTTCCTAGTATTGCAGAAGATAAACTATAAGCCTGCTTCTCTCCACTTCTCTCCACCATGCTCACTGCCCTGAGTTGTACTCTTTCCCTTCGGAGCTGCCACAGGCAGGCCAGGCCCTAGCTCAGAACCCTCCTTTCAATTCCTGTCTGAAGCATTCATTGCTTTGCCTTCCAAGGAACCTTGTGGCCCTTGGTTCTAGTGTCTGTAAGCTGTGCTGGGGCATCCTGACCCCTTGCTCTACTCATTACACTTTTTTTTTAAAAAAAATATTTTTATTATATGTGTATTGCGTTTCCCTGCATGTATGTATTTCACTCTTAACTAAATGGTCATCTCTTTTCCAGCCTGGGTATCTGGAGCCTGGTCCAGAAGGGAAGGTAGGTCTCTCATAGTGCCCCTTGCCTCTTAGGAAAGAGTGGGCTGAAGAGAGTTAATGTGGGTGTGGTGGCCCATGTCTGGAGTCCCAGCAGTCTGAAAGCCAGAGACAAGACAAGCACAGGTTCAAGGCCAGCCTGGGCTCAACAGCAGAAACCCTGCTTTTAATTCTCCCCTTCCCAAAAGAGGATTAGGGAGAGGCCTGATGGTGGCCAATATGCTATGGCCCTGCCACAATTCTAGAGAATCTATGTGGTCACTCCCTTGGCCCTGAAGCCCCTACTTTGTGGATACCTTCCCCTCCTCAGCAGGGCCAGTGAAAACCGGCACGCCTGGTTTTGTTAGCCTTGCTGTGGCTTTGGACTTTTCTCTCTCTTCTGCCTCAGCTGCCAGCTCCTTCCTCATCTCTCCCCTGCAGGACCTGGGTTCCCCAAACCCAAGATGATCGTGCCGCGGGTGGGGTAAGGCCACCAAATTGAATTGAACAAAATCTTCTGAATGAACAGTTTTAGTTCTGATGCCTTATAGGGGCCACAGCCAGGAGTTTGGGGGGGGGGGAACAATTGTTCCAGTAGGAATTCAGTCGGTTATTTCTCCCCTCCCCCGGCCACTGGCTCTGGGCTGAATTCAGCTAGTCATTTGCCAACGGGGTTGTGTGCATAGCCACACTGCTGCTTCTTTGATCCCCGCCTTTCCTGCTAGCAGACAAACTGCTGCCAATGCTTCCAGCTCCTTTCTCCATGGTGACCAAGCCCCTCATTTCCATTTAATCTCAGCCTCCCCATCCTGGGTGCCCACCCCATCCTTTATGTGAAGCTTTTCCTATTTCCTCCCTCTCCTGTCCCTCCTAGTGGCCTGATTCTCTCCAAAGTTTAATAAGTGTCAACATGTCACCGTCCCTTCCCCTGTCCCTTATCTGCCCTGTCCTCTTTGCCTCCTCTCTTAGGCTACTCCCAAATCTTTGCTTCTCTTTGCCTTTCAATCCCCAAATGTGTTCCTCTTGGGGCCCTTCCTTCTCTGGTGCCTCTGGCCTGAAAGAGATACAAACACCAGGGATAAGAGGCAGAAGCCAGGGGTCCTTCCTCCTCCCCCTCAGTTGTGACTCTGCCTGAGTTCTGTGGTTGGGGGGTGGGGAGGTGTCCAAGCCTATAGCTCTGTTTTCTTTAGCCATGATCCAAGATCTCCTTAAAGCTCTGTGGAGCAACCCCTGGAATCTGATGCTTCTAGAAGCTTCCCAGATGACCACCCTCTTCCTCTGGCTATCAGGCAGGCTTTGCAAACAGGTAAGCCTAGTAACGCAACTGGCCATGACACCTTGCTAGAGCGTGGAAGCCAACTCACCTGGGTGATGTCTGCTTCACTGACAGGAAATTCCTCTCGCAGTGCTGTCATCTGGCGGAGGCCTGCTTGCTCTCATGGCGGTGACTGCACAGTATGGCGCCTGCCTATGACACACTTTTAAGAGCCCTGTGTATCCTTACCAAAGTTATCTTCTTTGCTCCTTGTGGTAATGTGATTCAGTTGTGGGGATGGAAACTGAAGTTGGGAGACCTTAGCTACGTTGCCCAAGTATTTGAACAAAAGAGGAATCTGTGAAGCTGAGCCAAGGGTTCAGGGTGTACAGTTCCTGGTTCCTACCACTGTTTTTCTTCAGTGACCTGTGAGAGGAGACAGGAAGAAGCTGAACACTCTGGTGTGGGCCAAAGGTGCTCACTGGAGAGGGCTGCTGCAATTTTTTTTTCCTTTTGCCACATCACCGAGGTCCAGTTTGCACTAATGTGAACTTAATTTGTACAGTTCTTCTTAGTACTGAGTGATATCTGCTCCTTCTGTGTATCTGAGTTTCCCTCCCTTAGGATCCGAGTTCCCCCTGAGTACAACTCCCTCGTGGAAGGCCAAAGGTTTCCACACAGGTCCTTGGTGTCTGGTTTCAGACCTTGCAAGAGGCCTGGGAAAACAATACAGATCATC
The DNA here is from genome assembly GCA_033318265.1 of Phyllotis vaccarum. NCBI lineage: Eukaryota > Metazoa > Chordata > Mammalia > Rodentia > Cricetidae > Phyllotis > Phyllotis vaccarum. The sequence continues at coordinate 93,597,905 of JARWLC010000012.1, forward strand.
ACAGGGGGCCCGTAGAAACCCAACTCGATTGCTTCTCCATCTTCCTGTTGCACCCCAGCCAGTCTCCTCAGCTTCCTCGTTAGCCTCTGTGAGAAATTAAAGCCCCAATAATCAAATCCATCCTTGTAAATTCCCTAAGAACAGCTCTGGAGTCCCGACAAGCCAGCAAACCTCAGACACAAATCCATGTCAAATTTCATAGATACAATTTAAGCAGAGATCAAAACCTACACTAACTTAGTAAGTAAGGCTGCTCAAAATGCAGAGTTTATAGTCCATCTGCCTCTCTGCTTCAGGGAGTCTGTATTAAATTTATTGCAAAGTAAAACAAATAAACACAGGCAAAGGCAAGATGGAAATCTGCATACTCGTCAGAGAATTAGCAGCCCCCTTTCTGGTTAGGAAGGCTGCCTCTCAATTTGCATCTCTAAGGAGTTGTGACTGGGCTGGGGGCTGGGGCTGGCTAGGCAGGACAGAGAGTCAAAGCATGACTGCCGCCTGCTGGCTGGTGGTAGAACTGCAACCCTTTGATCTTCGAGGTGAACTTTGCAGGGCTTACTGATCCCACACCAGCTGGAAAAAGAATCTGCAGATGAAATAGATGTTGGAAACGTAAAGCAGGCAACAAAGAATACGGAAGGGCGCTGTCGGAAGCAATCTTTATTTCTAAACTTAAGACTTGTGGCTAGGAAGTGGGTTAGAGGGAGGTAGTCATGGAAATTTAGAATTATCTTTTCCAGGTGTACCACCCAGAGACCATGATATACTACATGGCTTCTCCTATTCCTTTTTCCTGTTCCTTCTGCATTGTTTTCAACAGCCACACTCATAAAGGCCAAAAGGCTGGTATGGAGGTTGTAGTGATTCTTGCACTATTGACTGTCGAATATCAGCTAGCAGCTGTTTGTGTAAACTGGGGGTAAGCCGAAGAGCTGAGGTTGCAACGAGGCTAGCCTGTTTGTGGCCTTGAGACACGATACTTCCTGGAGCAGCCTATGCCCGGCTCTGATCAATTTGCTCGTCTGTAGCCAGTCTTCTTTTGATGGGGACAATTCTAAAGCTACAGCTCTGTGGTCCAGGAGTGCAGGCCCCCATCATGTTCCTTCTGGGAAGCTCTGGGAACCTCACCCACTCTGCTAGGATGCTCCCATCGTTCTTTCTGCCTGGCTCAATTGACACCATCTTTGGAGTGATGGTTCTGGTGATTTCTTCAGGCAGGGGTCAGCCGTCTTCCTTATAAAACCTTATTGGTAGATGAAGAGATACATACCGATCCATACACGTAATCACACTGTAATAATTTGTTCTGTTTATTTATTTATCAACTCTACCATCTAGAAGGCTGGTGAATGTCATGGTCACCCTTTGCATTTGCTTGTTTCCCTCTGCTTGTTTTTCTCAACACACAATGGGCTCAGAACAAGCTTTTGATGAATGAGTGAAAGAATGAATGTGTAAAGAGGAAGTACAAGAGGATGGATACTTGGCTGTGCGGCTGCTTGGCTGCCCGCCCTGATTTCCTTTATTCTTCAACTACCTCATGACAGGCTTATCTGATCTCCTTCCTGAGTAACTTCCATCTGCTTCTCCACAAGTCCCTCAAAAGGCAGCACTTCCAAGTGGGTAGAAGCCCAGGTTCTGGGATCAGAAAGATCGAGGTTCTCATCCTGGCTACAGCACTCAAACTAACCAGGGGAGCCTAGCCAAGGCCCAGTGTCATCCCCAGCCTTTCTTTGCCTGCCTCCTCCTCCTCCTCCTCCTCCTCCTCCTCCTCCTCCTCCTCCTCCCTCCCTGCCTTTCTTGTCTTACTCCAGAGCATGTGGACACCCAGTCAGACTGCTCAGGGTTTTAATCCTGGCTTCTCTGTCGGTTGAATAACTCTGAGCAGGTGACTTAATCTGTGCTGCTTCAGGTTCCTCACCCATAAACTGGAGTTAATAGAATCTACTTCATAATGTTGATGTGAGGATTAAAAGATCTAATTCACATAAAGCCCCTAAAACAACACCTCATGCTTGGTTGGCATTAACTAATGTAATAAACACTAGAGGTTATTAATAAAAACAAGGGCTTTTTTTTTTTTTTTTGTCAAATTGAAGGCATGGACCTGAAGGAGAGGCTGTCCTAGAAGACGTGTTGAAAGGTAAGAAGGAAGCCTTTGTATGAACAAAAGCAAAGCCTGCCCATGAGGGACATGTACACTTGTCAACAAGGGGACAAGAGCAGCTGTCTGGTTCTCTCCACCTGCAGAATCCACCTTGGCATTTGTTTAGCAGATTCAGATGCATCATGGGATGGATCTCAAGCACCCAAAGTTCTAGCAGCTTGCCAGCCTTGGAGATCTTCAGGGACATGTTTGTCAGTAACACCCCCCCCCCCACACACACACACCCCCACACACACACACTTTTTTTTTTTTTCCTGGCTCTTCTTCCTCTGACCCTTTGGACTACACTGAGAAAAAAGTATGCACAGTGCTTCCCAATGAACACAAAGCTCCCATCCCACATCTTTGCTGTGCATGCGTCCAATCTGGTATTCTCTCTCTCTTTCCTCAGCTGTGAGTCCTCTGGCCCTTCAGATAGCAGGACCCAGTGCCTCTCCCCGCTCCCATCCAACAAAACCCCCAAAACAGAAATTAATATTTGAATAGTTCTGGAGGTTGGAAATCCAAAATTAAGATGCCAGTTAGGTTAGTTTCTGCTGAGTCCCCCCCCCCCCTTTTTTTTGGTCTGAAGATGACTACTTTCTTTGTCTATTTTTACAAGGGCAGAGAAGAAATGACCACTTTTTCTGTTTTGATTGGTGTCTGTGTGTGTCTGCATGTTTTCTTCCAAGATAGGATTTCACTATGTAGCTCTGCCTATCCTGGAACTCACTCTGTAGACAAAACTGGCCTTGAACTCACAGAGATCTGTCTGCCTCTGCCTCCTGCGTACTGGGATTAGTCAGTCATTGATCACTATACCAGCCTAGTTTGTTGTTTTCAATTCTTACAAATACACTAGTCTTATTGGATTAGAGTTCCACCCTTATCACCCCTTTTAAGGTCATGTCTCCACTGACAGACACCTTAAAGATCTAGAGCAGGGGTACACTTCAGACCATAGCACCCCAACAGAAAACAGGTTCTATGAGAGAAGGGCTCTGTCATTGCTTATACACGGATGTCCCAGGACTTACACCTCACTCTGAGGCCGTCGCCATTACTGTAAAGACCGTTCGTCCTGAGGGGCTCAGTAAAGAGGACGGATTGTAGTGAGAGAAGACTTTAAAACAGCTATGGGGGCGGGGGTCTAGTTTAGCCTCCTTACTTTATAGCAGGGGAAACTGAGGCAGTCCTTGATGGTTAGGATTAGTGGTGAAGTGAGCACTCTGAAGTCAGTGCTGTTGCCTAATGAAACAGTAATCAAAGAGCTAAGACTGTCTTTAAAACCCACTGAGTTTCCTCGCAAAGACACCTTCTCTGGGTTTTCATTAGCAAGCCAAAATCCTCCCCTAGTTTTCTCCCACTTTGCCTTGTTAAAATATTTCTCAGCCCAGAAATCCTTTAACTCCCTGCTTTAGTCAGGGTCAGGGATGTGGGGATAGCCTGGGCTGGGACTCAGCACAGGTTTTGAGTCCATGCCCACAACCCAGGTGTGTGGCTCTTTGGAACCTTGTTTCTCTGTTAATGGGTTTTGTTAACTGTTTGTCATTTGCTTATGCAAATCTACCTCTTTCTGCATTAAAATGAACCCAATTATAAAGTGAAATTTTACAATTAAGCCACTTGGTGAAGGACATTAAGAGACCAGAAGGAATTGATTTGTAAAAATTTCACTGATAATTACCAAATGTTTCTGAGATGTGACTAAGTCCTAGGGTTTTCTTTAAACAAACAGGCCCTTGCACATTTCCATACGGCACACCGCACAGACATAGCACACATTTCCGTACACACATCACACAGACACAGCACACATTTTCACGCACCTGGTTTTTATCTTCTAATGCAGGGCTTATTCTTGCTCCTTCTCTGGGTTTAAATTTTCCCCAAATAGAGGAAATTCCACTCACCGTCAGATCATGTCTGCAAAGTTCTTGGAGGCCTTCCAAAAGAAATGTCCCTTGTGCTGGGGCAAGCAGGGAATCAGAAGGAGGCGCAGTGGCCTTAATAAGTCTTTTTGCCACCTTGGTGACTGATGGATGTATTTTGGCATTTGCTTCCCTGCTCAGCTGTGATCGATAGAGATGCAGGAAAGGGGATGGGGGAGGGGGCAGTATTGATTGGTCTTTACAAGAAAGTACCTTGCCTAGGGATGGAGTGACCATGAGAAGTAGGTTACCTTTCCTTACACCCCCTCCCCTGTCTCACCAGGTAGGATGGCATCCAGTCAGAACCTGGATAGAGGTAGAACGTGGAAATTCAGCCTTCTTAGTATGCCAAAGCCACATTTATCTTGTCTGAGGAACCCACATATAGAGGATGGACACCAGGCTGGTGTGAGTGGAGGGTAGGAAAGGTCTTTAACCACAATGGAGTGATGGGTATTCAGGAACAAACCCAAGTTACAAATAAGGCAGCACTCTGCTCCTCAGATAGCATAGTGAACAGAGGGCTGTTTAGAGTCATCACTCTGGAGCCAGACTGCCTGGGTTCAAAGCCAGCTTCTGCTAATCTGTGTCCTTGGGCAAGTCGATTAGCCAACCTGCAATTGTCTCAGCACTAAAGTGGAGGTGATTTCTAGAGCTGCTACAGTAGTTACAAAGCAGCTTATATAAAGAATGTGACATCGAAAACACTAACCTCATGTCACAGTGGTCATCCAAAGGAATGAACACTGCAGCTGGTGTCCATGGCACACAGGCGGAAGTTAAGAGTACAGGTTTCTTTAACCACACAGGATTACCTCAGCATTTGCCTTCTAGCGCTGAGAACACAGGGCTCAGCTGCCAGCATTCTCTAAGTACATTGGCCCATTTGCCACATGATTTCTCAAATCTCTTTAATTTAGCTGACCCCCACCCAAGCTTTGAAAACTAAAGCCCAGGTACAGACACAGAAGCTCGGGGACAAATGTACATTGATCTGGAGTGATACTGTCAGTCCCCAAAAGTGCAAACAAGAGACCTTCCTAAAACAAATGTCTCGCTCTGAATAGGCAGGGTACCAGAGCTCTATGGAAGGCTGTGAACCTGAACTCGGGGTTAATGCATTCAGACATGTCATCACCCTTCTGGATGTCATGTGCCAAGTATCTTTTGTGTTATGGCAGATTCACTGTGACTGGAATAATGTATTTAAAACAGAAATGGCTCATTTGAAAATGCATTTGCCATTTAACATTTTTGTTGAGAACTTAGTCGTGTTTGAAATAGTTTCACTTTATTTTACTGCCATGGGTGGATTTTACTCTCTGGATATTCATTTAGCACGTGACATGATTACAAAAGCTGATTCTTCTCCCAAGCCATAGGCCTGGATGTTCTGTTTAAGAGAAACTGGCCGATGGACAAGTGGGTACAAATAACTCCAAACTAGGGGGTCCTGTAACAACTCCTGAGGGGTTAGAGCTGGAAAGGATCCAAGAAATCATGGAGTTCATGCTCTGGCTTTTAAAGTAACTATTGACTGGTTATGATGGCACAAACCTTTAATCTCAGCACTTGGGAGGAAGAGGCTGCAGGATTTCTGTGGATTGAAGGCCAACTTGGTCTACATACCAAGTTCCAGGCCGGCTGGGGCTACATAGTAAAATCTTATTTAAAAATAATAATGATAATAAATAAATAAACATTGGCTGGAGAGATGGCTCAGTCAGTAAAGTACCTGTTATGCAAACATGAGAACCTAAGTTTGGATGCCCAGCACCCACGTAAAGGCATACAGGTGTGTTTATAACCAAAGGGTGGAGCAGGGGTAGGGGCAACACAGAAACATGCCTAGTGTTCATTGGCCATCCAACCCCACTCAGTCAGTGAGTTCCAGGTTCAGTGAGAGACCCGCCCTATCTATCTATCTATCTATCTATCTATCTATCTATCTATCTATCTATCTATCTATCTATCTATCTATTTGTCTGTCTGTCCGTCTGTCTGTCTGTCTGTCTGTCTATCTGAAAATTTCCTTGGGAGTTTCATATTATGTACTCCAATCCTGCTCACCTCCCTGTCTCTCCACACCTTCCACTCACTCCTTGCAGCATGCCCCTTCCCCAACAAAAGAAAATTTTAAAAAAATGAAACTGAAACAAAGCAAGCAAGCTAACAAATAAACAAAATAAAACAAAAACAGCCTCTTCTATTTCCCTTCTTTCCAGCCTCTCCAGCACCTCTCCATTTGTCCCGGTGGCATTAGCGCTGCAGTGTGTCACACAGTCTACCCTGTTGTCAGTCAGCTTTACGTGCAAATGTTCATTGCAGCAAATCACTATCTGGTTTAAGGCCTCTGGTTTCGGGTATGCCCTGATCACTAGATCCTCCATGAAACTCCTCTGAGATAATCTCGAAGATCCTACAGATACTGTTCTACAGGCCAGTCCTTTCATGAGCTCCAGCAAGTCCTAGATGGGGCAGATGTTAGGGTGTGGCTGTGGGCCTGGGTGGTAGCTGAGCTGCTCATTCTGAGCCACTGGGGCCGAGACCCTGCCTTTAAAAAAATCAAATAATAATAATAATAATAATGAAAAGATGGAGAGTGATTGAAGGAATTGAATGTTGACTTCTGACCTCCACACATCCACATGAACAAGTGCATAACACACACACACATACACACACACAAACACACACTAATTATTATTTTAATTGTAATACAAATTTATGGAGTGCAGTGTGATAATTTAATACATGTATACAGTGTGGGGTGATCAAATCAGTCTAACAAACATTTCCATCTCTTTAAAGATTTTTAATTTTTTGATTAACACATAATAATTGTACATATTTATGAGGTACAGTATGACATCTCAGTATGTGTATACAATATGCACCGATCAAATCTGGCTAATTTACATTTCCTTCTTATTGTTGCTTAGTGCTTAGAGCCTTTAATTCCTCCCTTTTAAGTCATTCAAAGATATATGAGTTTGGGGATGGAGAGATGGCTCAGTGATTAAGGGTAAACACTCACTGATCTTGCAGGGGACCTCAGAGTTCCATCCCCAGCACCCACATTAGATGGCTTACAACTGTCTGTAAGTCTAGCTCCAGGGGATCTGACACTGTCTTCTGGCCTCTGAGTGTAATCACTTGCATGTACATACAGACACATGCATGAATGCATACATACATATATACATGTAAAATCAAAAGTTAGATAAATCATATATCTCATTGTGAATTATGATTTTCCCCATAGAGTGCTGTAGGATAATAGAACTTATTCTTTGCAAGTGTTTTCATACTCATTTGGGTTGTACTTAGAGAGAGGGGATGGTGTCAGGGGCTAACTTGGCACTCTTCACTTTGAAGTTCATATTGGTGGGTGGTGCTTTTCCTCATGCTGTGAGCTCAATGCTGATGCCCTCTGAAGTAGGTCATATCCTCCCTTGAATCAATCTCTCTCTGTCTCTCTCTTCAGACAGGATCTTATGTATCGCACACTGGCCTTGTTATGTAGCTGAGGATGGCCTTGAACTTCTTTGTGTACTTGTGTGGTATGAACTTGCTCCATTGAGTCTGCATATGTGCATGCCCATGCTCATTTGCCCGTGGAGTACAAAGGTCCCTGTCAGTTACCTTCCTCAAGCATTCTCCACCTTATTTGTAAGTTACATTTATCTATTTACTTATTAATTCATTTGGTAGGGAAGCCATGGCATGACTTTAGAGGACATAAAACAATTTGTGCCTGTTTGTTCTCTCTTTCGACTGTGTGTGTGTCCCAGGGATGATTAAGTTTGGTGACAAGCAAGTACTCACCAAGATATCTCCCTGTTCCTCAATTAATCTCTCTCTCTCTCCCCCCTCCCTCTCTTCCTTCCTCCCTCCCCTCTCTGTATATTATACAATAACAATTAACTTTGAGAATTTCATACATGTATAGGCTATGTGAAATCCATGAGAGTCTGTTAAAGGATTGATTAAGATATAAAGTGGGGAGAAATACACTCATGGATCCAGAACAAACAGCTGCCTGATGTCTTCCATTTTGCCCAGGGGAGCATGTAACCAGCCATCTGGTCCCCTACCACCCCAAGAGTGAGTGAACATGCACCCCTTTCCTCTGTTTTAAGTGATCACATAACCACACAAAAAACCATGCCTGTTGGTCATTGGTGGAGTAAGCTTCTATAGCAAACATATGATGTATTTTGGTCACATCCAATCCTGAACTCTCCTCACCTCCTCTTTCCTGACTACCCCCACCTCTTCTTCTCCCTGTTTCTTTATGATTGACTGAGCCCAGTTCCTGCTGTTAGATGTGCATAGGTGTGGGGCCATCCTCTGGAGCCAGTGACCACACAGCCAAAGAAAACAACTCCCCTTTCCCAGCAGCCACCAGCTATCAGTAGCACATCAGCTAAGGATGGGCCTCACGAGCCTCTTCCATCTCTGTTAGATATTTTAATCGTATAATTATTCTTTGATAATTCCATGCATGTCTACATTGATCATGTTCCCCTTCTGATGTCCCAACACATCTCCCTTCCATCTTCATGTTTTTTCCATTTTTTTTTTAAATAAGCCATCGAGTCCAATTACTGGTGCTTGCTCGAATACTGACTGATCTTGTTGGTTTGATCATGTGCAGGTAACCAGAGCTGCAGTGAATTCATGAGTGAATGGCCATGCCATGTCACAACACCCCTCCTCATCTTCCCCTTCCCACCAGCAAAGATCCCTCAGCCTTGGGGGTGAGGTTGATAAAGATATCCCACTTAGGGCAAGAACCTACTGCTGCCCACCACACTATTCTGTAGGTGTAAATATAAATAGTCATCATTTTGTGGACTCACTTTGGCCAATGAAATCGCAGGAGCAACACTGTGTCACCTCTGATTAGATGTCTTCAGGGACATTTCATGGTTCTGCCTCCATTTTCTCTGTTTTTTTCTCAGCAGATGGGAACATTTCCAGAGTAGAACCAGCTTTCCAGCAAGTTCCCACAATGGAAAGGCACGGCTGGATAAAGCAGAAAGAGCACTAAGCAGTTTGAGACAAGCCACTGAAAGTCCATGGCTTTTTAGCCTGTAGCGTAACTTTCATGAACTGATGCCTGCATGAAGGGTCTAAAAGCAGTTAGAGAGACAGTTCATGGACAGCTGAAACACGGGTGCGGTGCAGGACAAGATCAGACCAAACTGGGAGGGCGCATCTGGGAGGGCTTTCAAAAGGAGGCAATGGTTGAGCATTCAAGGTTGGATAGAAATTCACCAAGTAGGGGGACTGGAATGTTTGTTTACTTAGCATCTACATTCATGAGTATATGTGTATGTTAAAGAATATATATGCACAGGTATAATTTATTAAAGTAGCTGTATTAAGATAGTAACAATTGTCTCATACCAGAGAGGATGAGAACCCAGTAGGTGTTCAGTTCCTAAGGCTAGATGCCTCAGTAGTCCTAACCTGGCTCTGGAAACCTGATAGATTCTTGGAGAGCTGTTAGTCCTCAGTCAAGGATGCAAACCCTGGCTCTGCTAGCAGCAAAGGAAGCTACAGGGGCAGCAGCAGTAAAAGAGTAAACTCACCAGCAAGAGGGAAGCCATGCCATCCAAAGGAACACTGTTCTCCTGCCATGTCCTTCTGTCTGGGCTGTTATCAGATGATGCCACCCACGCCTGAGGTAGGTCTCCCCACATCAGGTAAGTCAATCAGTACAATTCAGCAGCTGAAGGCCCTTCTCAGTGATTCTAATTTGTGGCAAATTGACATTAAAACCAACCATCTTAACATCATAATTGTTTGAATAGTTTGAGAATTGCCTGGAACTCCCACACTGGGGAATGAAACCACTTGGTGGTGGCAGCAGCTACAGCTTCCACGGCCTCCTCCTCCTCTTCCTCCTCCTCTTCCTTTTCCAACTCATGTTCTTCCTCCACCTTGTCTTCCTCTGTACTGCTGGGAATCAAACCTAAGGCCCTGTGCAAGTATTTGACCACTGAGTTACATTCCCAATATACTCTTCCTCTATATCTTTTTAAGACAGGGTCCTGTAGAGCCCAGGTTGGCTTTGAACTCACTACTCTCCTATCTCAATCTCCTAAGTGTTGGAATTACAGGGGTGAGCCACCATGCCTGATTTAAAATCAGGCTTCTTAATCTTTATGTCTTTTTTCCTTTGGTTTTGTTTATTATTACTGTTGTTATTGTTGTGTGTGTGTGTGTGTGTGTGTGCATGTGAGCATGTGAAGCTCTGAGAATAATTTTGTAGATTCAGTTTTCTATTTTGTCTTACTTGGGGTTTTATGGCTGTAAAGAGACACCATGACCACCACAACTCTTACAAAGGGAAACGTTAATTGGACTGGCTTATGGTTCAGAGGTTTAGTTCCTTATCAGCATGGTAGGAAAGTATGGCAGAGAGCAGACAGACATGGTGCTAGAGAGGAGCTGAGTGTTCCACATCTGGATCAGCAGGCAGCAGGAAGAGGCTGTGTGCCACACGACAGAGTTAGTATTCTAAGATTTTCTCTGCCAGTGGAATTAATCCAAAACTCTTCACTTCAGCCTTAGGTAGACTTTTTGGCCAAGGGCAAAAAAGCAGCCACATTGTTGGCCAAAATATTACAAGAATAGTCTCTAGGCCAAATACTACAATTCTTCTCCTCTGAAACCTCTTAAGCCAGGCCCCCAATCACTCAAATCACCCTCAGCACCACTGTCTTCCATGCTACTGATAGTATGGCCTATTAAGCAGTGCTTAAAACATTCCACTGCTTTCCTAATTCAAAGTCCAAGATCATGGTCAGGTCTATCACAACAATACCCCACTCCTGATATCAACTTCTGTCTTGGAGTTCTATTGTTGTGAAGAGACATCATGACCATGGCAACTTTAATTGAATCTGGCTTAAGTTTTAGAGGTTTAGTCCATTGTTGTCATGGTGAGAAAGCATGGCAGCACACAGGCAGATATGATGCTGAAGAAGGAGCTGAGAATTCAACATCTTGATCCACAGACAGCAGGAAGTGAACTGAGACACACTAACTCCAACAAAGCTTTTCCTCCTAATAAAATCACTTCCTATGAACCTGTGGGGACCAATTACATTCAAACCACCTTGGGTGGGTGTCAGTATTGTGTGGCAAGCACCTTTACCTACTGAACCATCTCCATAACCCACTCTGAGTTAGGCCCCCCAGAAGGTTAAATAAATGTACGTTATTTATTGTGGTTAGGATTTGATATTAAATCATCATCTAATTCTATAACTTGAAGAGCTAGGTGGATTGTGTATGAGGCATATCGGCTTTGAAAAAAGTATGATTTAAATCAGAGGCTATAAATACAGGGTTTGAAAGTGGTTCTTCTACTTGACTTTTATCTTTCAAAGATTGTCACATCAAAACAGCTCATTTCTGTTATTCATATGTATATATTTATGTACATACATTATGCATATTTTTACATACTTTGTAGTGACTTATTTATTATCATTTCATGTGCATTGGTGTTTTGCCTGCATGTATGCCTGTGAGGATGTTAGATTCCCAGCAACTGGGGTTACAAATAGTTGTGAACTGCCTTGTGGATTCTGAGAATTGAACCCAGGTCCTCTGGAACAGTAGTACTTAGTGCTCTAAGCCTCTGAGCATCACTCCAGGCCCCATATTTCTTTTAAGATTTATTTTTATTTTATTTATTCATGTGTGTGTGTTTACCATGTGTGTGCGCAGGTGCCTCAGAGGCCAGAAGAGGCACCAAGATTTCCTGAAGCTGGAGTTAGAGGAGGTCATGAGTGGCTGCCTAATGTGGTGTACTATATTTCTAATATGCTCCTATTCCTGCATCTTGATTTACCAGTTTTAGAAAGTGTACATAGGATTTCTGCCACAGTAGATGAAGATTCAGTTCTACAGTCCTCTTTTCTGACTCTACTCCTAGACTTACCCACCTCTTGTCTCTCTAACATAATTTTCTTTTTGTTCAGTCAATGTGTTCACATATTAATTTATAAATGAATCTTATTTACTGCTGAATTGAGTAGTTCATTGAGCTCATGGATCTTTTGTTTTTATAAGAGTCTTGATTTTTCCTAGAGTTGATGACTGCTTCCCTTTTTATTGACATACTAAACATATTTAAATGTATTTATTTTTATTTTATTGGTATTTTGTATATATGTCTGTGTGAAGGTGTTGGATCCTGGAGTTACAGACAGTTGTGAGCTGCCATGTGGGTGCTGGGAATTAAATCTGGATCCTCTGGAAGAGCAGCCAGTGCTCTTAACCTCTGAACCATCTCTCCAGCCTCATCTAAACATACTTTTAATGAATAATACATAGTCTTTAAAATACATAAATGTTCCTGCTGCTTACCTGACAATAACTACTTTCCATGTATTCAAGTTTCCTGGTTTCACTTCTACCCTATGTCCTACAGCTACCCTTGTAGGAACCCCCTGCTTTCTCCATACACATGCCTGGGCCACTCTAGGACTCTCCAATTGTGATTTGGAGGTTTCGGTTTACTGCCTTCTTGAGTCAGATACCTTTTCACCCTAATGCTGTGTGTTTCACACTGGGCTATCATCTAACTTTATGTTCCTCCCTCCAATAACGTCCTAAGAAAAGTTACCTCGGAGGTGAGTTTCATGAGCCATTGAAAATTTACAAATATCTCTACACCCTTTGAAACATGGCTGATAATTTATTGAAATATAGAATTTTAGATTAAAAACATTTTCTTTCAGAACTGAGACGATATTCCAGGACTGTCTTTAATAACTTCTGATGTTTTTTTTTTTAAACTTTGATCTTGTTCTTATACTTGTTTCTTTTACCTTTTAGAAAGTTTTAGAAACTTTTTAAAAAAAATCTCTTATGTTATAAAGATGATAATGGTTGTGGGCATTGATGTATATCTTTAGTCATTTTTTTCTGCTGAGGCAATCAGAGTATTTTATCCTTACTACTCAATTACCCATCTCTTTTTCTTTTTAGTTCATTCTTTGGAAGATTTCTTCAGCTTTATCATCTAAAATTTATATATATTTTTAAAGAAAACTCTTACACTTATTTATTTTGTATGTGAGTGAGGACACGGTGTGTGTGGTACAATTTTACCAGCTGAGCTCTCTTGCCAGTCCTACGTGTCGTTTTTGAAAAGTAAATTTAGCCATATTATAATTTCAATTTTTAAAATGTAGCTTTAGTTTTGATGATTGAACCTGTGCCCTCAAAGACTTTCTGAAATTAAAAAATTCATTTTCCCTCATAATTTATTTGTGGTTTATGATAACAGGTTTTTTTTTTTTTTTGTAAAAATAAAATGTTTTTGAAGTGCTTTGCTATTTGTGGTTTCTCTTTTCCCCCTTATAATGGCTGCTGCCCCAGAACTCCGTTTCCTGTTTATTTCAGTTTCCCCTTTTCCACATTAGAGGCTTTCAATAAAATATATGGTGCTCTGGGCTGTTGGTTCATACATGTAATAAAGAAACACTGGACTGTGAACTTGACTCAGTGGGAAAGCAGGTATCTAGCATGTGCAAAGGCTTGGGTTCAAGCCCACGACCAAAAAATAAACAAACAGACAATCAAAAACCATGGTAAATTGATTTGAGTCTGAAACTTTGACTCTCAACATTAGGTGATCAAGTGGTCAAGCAATCCTTTCTATGGAGCACACTAGGACTTTTCTCCAGGCATGTTCACCCTTCCTGTCTCCTGGTTGGAAGCTGCCATCCCCAAACACACTATTGCTCCTCTTCACTTAATCCGAAGGAAACGCTATGGTATCTTGGGGGACAGAGAAGACTGGCTGCCATTCAGGGCGAGTAGACCTCTTTTGATCACATTTTCACTAATGCTCCTGTCTAGCCAGATCTCTATCTGTACCCAAAGTGTGTGGCACCCTAGAGGGCTTAGCCCTGTGCTCTGTGGAGTGAGCAGCCATGCCACAGTCCTAAGCTAGTGATTCCTCTCTGCGACATGGGTTACCACACCTCTTCATTCTTTCAGTAAAGTCTCTTGAATACAAACTGTTCCCCATTCCTGTCTTGCTGCCCTTAATTAATTCTGACTTCTCTGGGGGTAATGAGCACATGGCCGTGTAAGGTGCTGGGAAAACAGGGCATTATCTTTGACCTCACAGCATCCATGCCACTTCTCAATTTCCTGTATGGGCAGGTTCTTTTTCTTCATGTTTTTTTAAAAAAGATTGATGTTTTCCGGCTCCTGCCACATAGCAGGACTTTCTGTACCTTTAGCACATGCTTCATACTAGGGCCAGGGCCAGGGTCTGCTGTTTGCCCTGCTGCCTGAACAGGTGTCCTGGTTAGAAGTGTGTGGGGGCAGGGGTAGTGTTAAGCAGGCCACCAGGCAGAGCTGGCTCACACATAACTGCACATGGTCTTGGGGAAATCTCACCTCCTTTGGCCTCACTTTAGTTCCTGTTGAGTCTTTGGTTTTCCTCACAAGCAGGAAGGGTTTCAAGTTTTATGTAATTCTACAAGCCTCACAAGAAGGCAGAGATGTACAGAACATTCCTTCCCTGTTCTACCTCTTTGCTTATTACAGAATCATGTATTTTCTCTACGTGCTGGAATTATACTCATTAGTGAAGCAGACCGGTTCCTATCCTCATGGAAATGATCATTCTAGACCCAGAAAAGAAAGTCATGCCACAAAACAAACCAGCTCACTCTAGCACACGGAGACCCTTGTGCCTGTTTCCTAGATTGGGAGTGGCAGGCAAGCTCTTGGGTAAGTTCCACAGTGCCACATCATGTTTTCATGCCTTCTGTTTCTTAACTTGTCCATCTAGCTGGGATTACCTCTTGCTAGTTAAACAGGGCCCATTTGCTCCTTAATCTTTTTCTAAGCAAAGCTTTCCCTATTCCTTGCAGCTAACACTGTTCTGAGCCCCTTTCCCCCATGATGTAGCAGCTTCTGTGTCAGCCATTGCTTCAGATGCTGAAGCACATGGTGATGACCCTGGTCAGTGTGTGAGGACAAGATGAATTTGAGAGCCACACTGACTGAGATTGAATCTCAGCTCCCCCACATTCTCCATATTAGCCTTGGGAAAGAACAACACACACACACCCCGCCCTCAGCCTCTGTCTTCGCATGTGTGAACTGTGGTAGAAATGAATGACTAAATCGCCTGAAGGCAGTTTATCATTGACACAAAAACAGCTTCTCTTTTCCCTCTCTCTTTATGGAGCTCCCAGCCTGGCAAAGAGAGAAAAGGAAGCAGAGTAACCAATGCAGGCACCTCCCACGATTTCCAAAGCTCACCAAGGAAATGTGGGAGGGAATAGTTGCTCAAACACTGTTGATTTCTGCATCGGCTCCTGTGTCTCTCTCATCGGACTGTGAGCGCCTGAAGATCAGAGTCAAGTGACTGTACTCTATTTAGCCCCATGCCCATGCTCCTAGCACCTGTATAGTGTTGAGGATGTAGAAGATGCTCAATTAATGTTTGCATAAATGAGCTTTGCTTTTCCTGATCATTGCTTGATAACTTGAGCCTGCCCAACACTATCTACTTCCCCCAACCTGACTGCATGTATTTCAGAGAAAGAAAAAAAAGTGATTAACCCTCTGTGGTAAGATTCTCCCTCCTCACTAGAAACAGATTTGACGACCATTGTTGCTGTTTGGGACATGAGTCTGTTCACTTGTGTTATTGAAATGGGGGCCCAGAAATAAGAGGTGTTGGGGCTCATCTACTGTCCTTCTGAAAATGAAGTCAGCCCCTCCATCTCAATGCCCAGGCACATAGGCCTTCACCAGCTTACCTGACCTATTTAAAAGAGTCTGTCCTCTCAAAGCCTAACATTTTGTCTCTTTAATTCCTACTCAAGATGAAGCAGTGTGACCCATGGCCAGCTTTATGGCCTCTTATCTTCCATTTCTCTTGTGGAGTTGTGGAGAGAGTGGGGACCCAGCTAGCTCTGATTTATAAAGCTCTCTCTGCCCTGGTTGGCTTTCAGAACTGTCCATTGCTCTCCCATCCAGGTATTCCTGGACTCATCAGAATGGAAAGGTGGTAGCAGAGTAGACAGTCTCAGGGGTCCTAGATCTGCCACATGAATCAAATGTGTAGAGTAGGCAAGAACATTGATGGAGGATTTTCATCCCACCCAGCTTGCCCTGTGACGTGAGATAGAGAGCCCAGGACAGGGTGGGGGTAGGAATCGAACTCCAGCAAAGAGGTTGGTTCTGACTCAGGAAGGCACCTCCCCCACACACTATTTCAGTTGAGAATTACATAGCGCTGATCCATCTATGTAGGGTCACCACCAACTCACCGGTCCTGATTTTTGCATCGTGACACTCGCACCAAACTGCCACATAGTAGACATGTAGCAAAGACAGCTACTTGCTCACCCACTAATTAGCTCTCTTTTTCCTCCCTCCCACTCTGACATCAAGGTCAAACCTAGTCAGAGAGGTCCTAATAGGTCCCATCACCCTACATCTGTGGCAATGTGACTGTTTATCTATGTGATCTCATGGCTGTGTCCTTGTGGCCATGTGACTGTGGAGCTCTGTGACTAGGTGTCTGTGTATCCATGTGATTATGTGTTTGTGTACCCATGTGATCATGTACTCATGATTGGCTTTGTGGTTGAATATCTTTGGCAATCTGTGTGGTTTTGTTTATAAGACTGTGGGACAGTAGAATTGCATGTATCTGATGAGGTATATTTAGGATTCTGTTGTTGACCATATCTATAACTATGTGTCTGTGAATATATATGTCATTACAACTGTATGTTACCCAAGTGTCTGTGTACTGTCTAACTGTGTGTCTTTGCCCTTGTTTTTATGCACCAGCATGACTTATGTCAGTATGTTTCTGAGACTGTGTGTTTATGTGATGCTTTGCATGTCCATGCATTAGTGTGACTGTGTATTTGTTACCATGTCTAAGCATTCTCCATGGCCAAATATGAGGAGTACATCATATATGTGAGTTTGAAACTGCCCACATGCCCATATAAATTCACACAACATTACAGGTATTCAAGAAGGGGAGAGTTCCTTTTAATTTTTTTTTAAAATGCATTCCTCTCTCATGCAACACATCTTCCACTCCTTCCAATCCCTAGTACCACCTCCCCTCCCCCACAGATCCACTGATCTTCTGTTTCCTTCCGAATAGAGCAAGCCTCCTAGGGATATCAGCATGAGTCAACATAAAAAGATGCTTTAGACTAGGCTGGATGAGGCAACCTTGCATGAAGAAAAGGATCCCAAGAAGAAGCAAAAGAGTCAGAGACACCCCCTCCCACAGTTAGGAGTCCCACAAACACCCCAAGGTAAACAACCATAGCATATATGCAGAGGATCTATTGCAGGCCCCATGATTGCTGCTTCTGTCTCTGTGAGCCCATAGGAGCCCTGCTTAGTTGATTCTGCTGGTGTGTTCTCCTGGTGTCCTTGACCCCTCTGGCTCCTGCAGTCCTTCCTCCCCCTCTTCTGCAGGGTTCAAGGGGGCAGTTCTTGTAGTCTCTAGTAGGTGACCTGAGGGAAACTGTGGCTTTGGCTTCTGTGGCTGCCTTATCATCTAAGTCCAGGACTATAAGAAGTACTGCTTTCCCAGGAGACTAGGGAATGGGTACCTCCAACTTCCTTCTGTGCCTGAAACAGAACTGAAACAGAATGAGGTCTATTATGTGTCTTTTGTCTGCAAGTAACTTGAAATTGCCACGTGTACCAGGAAGCCATATCCTTTAGGTTTAGGAAGGGGTGACAGGACCTAGAAAACATTGCTGTGGGATGGAGACCACAGCTCTATTACCTGTGCAGGGGAGACTCTGTATATTGTATCTCCTCATAGAGTCCAGGCATTTTTGGTTATCAGGAAATTAGAGCCTTTATTCAAAGTCAGGAGCTGAGGAAAAGGGAATTCCAGGGCTGCTGCACATTTGAGGCTTCACTGTGTCTTTTGTTTTAGGGCTGCTGACTTGGGAACATGTAATGACTAGAGCACCACCTTTTTGATGCCAGCTGCCCACAGTTCTGGGAAGCTGGCTGACCCAAGGTGAAGCCAAGGGTGGTAAATGAGTCATTAAGAACCTTTATCAAATTAGGATATAATCCATCTCAACATACAGAGAAAAACGTTTCAAATTATCTACTTTCTTCATTGCAACTCCAAAGATTTGGCAGGAAATTATCATGAGAGATGTCTGGAAATTGACAGACTGGGCTGTGTGGTTAAGCTCCCATGATGGTACTAGCTGGAGAATGCAGTCACACAGCCATGTCCACATGCTTACTCTGAAGCTTATACACAGAGGTACTCCTGCCATAAATACTAATATAGGATACCTATGTAGACAAATAGGTATACACACTTACAGTAGGTCAAGCCATTAGCATTTGCTCATTAGTTTACACAGTCTGAGATTATTGCCAAATTCTGAAAAATGGGAAAGAGAAAGGAAGACAGGAAATAAATACTTAGTCCTTTTTCTTATGAAGTTCTAGGTCTAATTGGGTTGGGAGCCAGGGCAGATATATATATGTGAAATTGTAGCACAGGGACAAAGCAAGCTACAGGTGCATCGTGCTCTAGTGAGAACTTGAAATCAAAAGAAACTTGGATCTGGATATAGGCAACTAAGCAGAGCTCTTAGAAGGGATAAATTTTGGTTTGGGTATGTGCATTACCACTGCCAAGTGACAGTAGCCAATAATGATAAAGCTTAAGAAGCCAAGCCAAGTTAAAGACAATCCAGGCAAGCATGACACAGAACATTTGTAGTCTCCCAGATGGGTGGGGCACAAGAACAAATCCTGACTTGGGTTAGGAATGCAAGCTGATTGGAAATTCTCCTTTTGCCTTTCTCACTAAGCCTGGAACATATAAGTGTGATCCGAAGACCAAGTTTGGTCTTTCTGTGGTCCCAGGGTCTATCATCTACTTGGCCAGCCTGGTTGCTTAAATAGAAACCAAGGAGTTGCTAAATTGCATAGGGGCTGCTCAGGCTGGGTGTACAGGCTGGATGAATGAGTCACTCAAGAAATGAACTCAGAAAGACAAACGGAATACAGGCAATATAGAATGGCGATCCTCTGATATGGCTTCCGAGTTCCTATCTGATAGCAGGTAGCAGGCTCACTGGGTGCTTTGGAGAGGTGATGAGCAATTAGGGTCTTGGAGCTGAGAAATAGTCAATGGGCACTAACTGTTACTGCTGTGGCCACATTGCTTTGTTCTTCCTTGCTAAGTGAACCCAGTGCTAGATGAGTGAGCTGTGACTACCGTGCTCCTTCATTTGCTCACTCTGCGTAGATCTTCATTTACAGCACAAAGACAAACCAGCCCCTGTGGGAAACATGGCTTGCACCCTTCCCAGAGCTGCTGGTAACTTCTCACCACCCTATAGTCTGGTAGCTGTAGGTTCTGGCTGCCAGAACAAGGTTGAAGGCAACCACGCACAATGCTCGGCTCGGGAGGATTTATGGTGGGAAGCAGCAGCAGAGGCAACAGCTGTGGCAGAGTTCATCCCTAGAGTCAGGGAGGAGCAGAAGGTAGCAGGGTGGTCCTATGAAAATGAGGATGATAAGGATGAAGACACTGAGGATGATGAAGGTGGTGAGTCCTTCAGGAAGGAATGGAGGAGTCTTTGTTTGGGGAGAGATGAAATTTTTCCCTTGGCAACTTGAGGAAGGCAATGGATATCTCCATGATGATCCTTGTTCCTTGCAAAAGAGAGTGAAGAGCTATTGAGCCAGAGTGACATGTCACATGGATAAACGACTTCCACATAGACACTAGAACAAGACAAGAACTCCAATAAGGGGCCTTCAGTAAGCATGGTAATATTAAATCTCTAGTAGCTACATTTCAAAAGTAAAAGAGACAGATTTTCCCCCCTAAACTTCGTGTATTAAGTATTACGCTGCCTGGGATTGCACTCAGGACATCACTCACGCCAGGCAAGCTACCATTGAACTACTCACCAGATCTAGAATAATTTGTGGCGTGTGCGTGTGTGTGTGTGTCTGTGTGCGTGCGTGTGTGTGCGCGTGTGTGTGTCTCTGTGTGTGTGTGTGTGTTTTCCTGGACATGAGGCCTATGGTTTCCCCATAGTGAGGCAAACACTTTCCTATTGAACTACTAGCCATAGCTTTTGGTTTCTGAGACAAAGGATAAGGTCTTGTCTCCTTCCCTCCCTCCTTCACCACCATGACTGACTCTAAAGCCATTCATTTTTTAAAAAAGATGTATTATATTAGGGACTTCGTAGATGATTCAGTGATTAGGAACACGTGACTTTTCTTCCAAAGGACCCAGATTTAATTCCCAACACCCACATGGCAGTTCACAACTGTCTGTAACTCCAGGGTCTGCCGCTGTCACGCAGACATACATGCAGGCAAAGCACCAATGTAAATAAAATAAAATAAATATTTTTTAAAAAAGATTTATTGATTATGCATACAGTGTTCTGCTTGCATGTATGCCTGCAGACCAGAAGAGGGCACCAGATCTAAGTTACCATGTGTCTGGTGGGACTTGAACTCAGGACCTTTGGAAGAGCAGCCAGTGCTTATAACCTCTGAACCATCTCTCCAGCTACTCTAAACTAATTCTTAATGAAACATAGGCCTGCTAAATATACCATGTGTACTCCACCGGCAACCTCCCTCAATTTCAACAGGTAAGGTTTCAAGTCTCAGGTCCTGTAAGTGACTGGGCCTTTTTTATTGGACAGTACAAGCTGGTATTATCCATTCTCAATATTCTGTGGCCACACTCTTGGGATGCCATTTTTTAAATTGTCATTCTTTTCTTTTTTTCTTGCTAGAACTGAAATATTTTGTTCCAATCTCACTCTTCTCAATTCCTTCAAATTGATAGGGCTGGTTCCCTTGCTTCAGTAGACCCCAAAAAGTCACCCAAAAACCCTTAGGGAATAGGTTCTCAACCTATGGGTCGAGATCCCTCCACACTATTATTCATGATGGTAGCAGAACTACGATTGTGAAGTGGCAATGATAGAATTTTATGGTTGAGGAATCACTTCAGCAGGAGGAACTGTATTAAAGGGTCACAGCACTAGGAAGTTTGAGAACCACTGCTTAACAGTCTCTCATTTGGAGCCGAGGGGTAGGTAAACAATCACACCTGAGAGGGAGGGAGGGATGAAGGGGGGTAGGGGTGGGGGGGGGACAAATGTGGGTGTGTGTGTGTGATATGCACCTATATGTAGTTGGAGAATGAGAGGCACTGAACAGTAGACACAAAGAAGAGGCCAGCCTGCTTGGGGATTGTATTGCCTGTTATGTACCCAGAGGCCAATTTTTGTCCTCCTGCCTCAGAGGTAGGAAGAGGATCAGTCAATATGCTTTCCCAGATCCAGAAGGAAGAAGATAGAAGAGAAAGGGAAGGGAAGGAAGAAGGGTGAGGGATGCAAGCTGGGATAGGGGCTCAGATCCCAATGAGAATTCATGGGCCCTACCTTTCAGGAGACTTACTATGGCCTGGATTTTACACTGAGTCTTACTGGCTTCCTCTGGAAAGTATGGAAACTTTCTCACTTGGCCATGGCTCCTCAAGTACGGCAGCCCCATCTGGTTCCAGGGCCAGGAAAAGAGGCTGTAGCAGCCGATTCCCCTTCCTTCTTTTTACCTGAGCTATCTGTGTTATGGCCCTCAGGGCCTGTCACAGCATTCTTTGTATACAGTGTCTCTCTTCCTCAGGCCAATTAAATAAGCACTCTAATAAAGGCCCAGGCAAAGTGCTGTGGCAGCCCCAAGTAAAGAGCTATTAAGCCTAATGGCTGCCACTTATTGAAGAGCCTCTTATGTGCCAGGGACTGTGCTAAACTCTTTACATTCATGAGTCTACTTAATCCCCACGGTCCCATGAGTTGACTTCTATTGCCATCCTCATTTCATAAATGCAGAAACAAAGACCCAAAGAGCACAAGCAACATCCCCAGATGACCGGTTACTTTGTGACAGTCTGGAGATCTGAGCCAGGTCCCCCGGTGACCCAAAAGTTGGTGTGAGACCCAAGGTCATGTTAAAAAGAGGTGATGTTTCTGTTGAGTCCGAGGGAAAGAATTTGGTAATGAAATGGCACCGAGGTCTTAGCTGGAGAAATAGCTAGAGCCAATGCAGGTGGGCAAGGCCGCAGGGGTTTTTGGGAATCTGAGTGCCTAGCAGTATCAGGAATAGTTGGTCCCAAACCTCTCCATCACAGTGGACTTTCCAGGACTACTTCTGGAACCTGGAACCCTGAATGGAGACATCTAGAGGTTCTAATGCAGGCAATCCACACACTGTGAGCCAGTGGATGGTGGAGGGGGGAGGGAGAGAAAATAAGTAGACGATTATGAGAGAGATCAGAGGGGAGGAAGCGAAGAGGAGATAAAGAAGTGGAGGAAGAGGGAAAGGAAGTTGAGGAAGAGGAGGAGGAATCAGAAGCCCACTCTGGGTAGCATGGTGGCAAAGGTCCTTCTTTAATATGTAGCCCAGCAAGCTTTGTGGTGGTTTTGTTGTTTCGTTAGTTTTTGGGGGCAGAGTCTCCTACACTTCATGTTAGTTTTAAACTTGCTAAATAGTTGAAGGTGATTTTGAACGTTTTAAGAGCTGAGATTACAGGCATGAGCCACCATGCTTGCTTTATGTGGTACCAGGAATCAAATGCAGGACCTCCAGCATGCTAGACCAGTACTTTACGAACTGAGCTATATCCTTAACCTTTAGCTCAACTTGCAAAAAAATAGTATTTCTTATATATAATTGACATATAGTGATTATGTTTATTTATGAGTCACGGTGTGATATTTTAATATTACCAGTGTGTACCACATAGTCTGCTCAAATTTTTTTATCAAGATGATTTTTTTGACATCAATTTTTTTTTTTTTTTTAGCTTCCAGATATGAATAAGAACACTGGTATGTGTCTTTTTGTGGCTGGCTTATTTCACTTAATGTGATGTCCTCCAGGTCTAGCCATAATGCCATGACTAATGGCATAATGGCACTTCATTCTTTTATGGTTGAATAATATGTATGTATGTCTGCATATGCAAATTTTTTATTATTTATTGAAAAGTTTAACCAACCTTTAGGCTAAGTCTCTTAGATAATGGAAAAATCACTGTAACTTTGAGGGGAAACCTTTTTATATAAAAAAAAAACTTTTATTTATTTACATACTTTGTAAGGTAAGGGTGCTCTACCTACATGTATGCCTACATGCCAGAAAGGGCATAAGATCCCATTATAGATGATTGTGAGCTGCCACGTGGTTGCTGGGAATCGTACTCAGATCCTCTGGAAGAACAGCCAGTGCTCTTAACCTCTGAGCCATCTCTCTAGCCTCTTGATCCAACTTTTGTTTTAGGAAGAATATTCTTCCTAAGGGGGTAAAATAGAGGACTTTAGACGATTTTGGAGGAAACATATCCCAGGAGGCTCTTGAGAAGTCCTTCACCTACATCTAGAGCCATGATGGAGAAGTGTGTTCCATTCTTTTCTACTTAATTCTATTCCACTCAAGAAGCATTTCTTTAAAATGTTTTCTATATGAGGCACAGTTCCAGGCTTTAGGGATTCTAAGACAAAGTGAGATTATTGTCTCCCATCACGTTCTATCAAGGTTCATTAAAAACAATTAAGCCAAGAAGCGAAACAGTTGGTATGTGGGCAGCGTTATGGACTGACTTGTCTACCCCTCTGACCTACTTCTATGTTGAAGCCCTAACTCTCAATGTGACTGTATTTGGAGATGGGTCCTTTAATAAGGTAATTAAGGTTAAATGAAGTCATAAAGTTGGGCCTGGAATCCAATTGAAATGGGGCCTGGTAGAAGGAAGAGGCCTTAGAGTTGTTTCTTTCTGTCATATGCACGGGGGAGAGGCCATATGAGGACACAGAGAGACGGAGGCATCTGAGAGCCAGGAAAAAAAGCTTCTCCAGAAAGCTAAACACCCTTGAATTTGGACTTTCGGCTTCCCAAACTGCGAGGAAATAAGTGTCTATTGTTGAAACCATCTAGCTTGCGGTGTTCTGTTATGGCAGCCTAGGCAGATGAATACAGACAGGTCCAAATTTTAATTCATAGGACGATACAGGTAGGATTCAGCTGGGCCATTGTCTGAACACATCTGGAGCACAGAGGAACTACCTGGTGTGGACCGCTCATCTGAAGGACAAATTAAAACAGGTGGATGGAGAAGAAGCCTGGAAAATCTGAAGAACTCCAGCAAGCAGGTGTGAGTGTTGAATAGTATCTGTAGGAACCCGCTTGCTTATGCAAATGTGCCATTGAGTTAGATGATAATTTGTATACGGATGATGGGGAAGAAATTGTAACGTATACATTGTAAATGTGGAACAAATTCTACAAACTTAATTTCTATTCTTTCTTTTCATGGACAAATCCAGGATTTAGATGGAGAAGCTAGGAATTTGACAAATGTTTATTAATTATTTACTAGCTGGAATCTTGGATGGCTTTTTTACTGCCTTATGTATTAGGAGGAAGGGATCTGTAATGTGGGCCTCTACCTCAAAGCTACCCTTACCACTAGTGGGCACAGGCCAAACATTTTTTTTCAACGATTATAAAAAGAATGGTTACATGTTAGATATCTTTTTCTTAAGCCATTGCAAGCTACGAGGACAGCCAAAGTTACAGTGTGCATGTTAAAAGTATGAGAAGGGTATTGGTGATGATCATATTATTTGAACAGAGCCACAAGTCAATAGCTGATATCCTTGGGTCTGCTGTCTTAGGAATGAGTTGGGCATCAGAACTGGGTTTTAGAAAATGAGGATTTTTGATCAGTATGGATGGGTGGTATGTGGCTTTTGTCTGTAGTATGCTCATTGGCTAAGTATTTACCTACAGCTTGGTTCTTGTTCTGACTCTACTGGCTCTTACAACTCACCACATCTTCCTCCAGAAGACAGCAACTCCTTCTCCCAGAAGTCCTGGGCAGGGCAGGAGAGCTCCTCTCTCTTTCTATGAAGGAAGCTTCCCTCTGAGACTTTATGGCAGGCTGACCTCCAGTGTCTGGGTTAGTGAGTCTGGCGTTTCTGTACTACATAAAAAGGGCAAGCAGATTCATTATTATTATTTTATTATACAACGTGTCATATATACTAGTGATTATGCTGTCAGCAGCCATAGGTTTTGGCCACAGATCAGTGGTTGGGGTGACATAAATACACCCAATGAAATTCTTTGGGGGATCTACAGAAGATGGAAGTATTCAACCCCATCCACAGCAGTGAATCTGTGGGTGAGCTTTTTTCCCACACGATCATTGCAGGTGAATGTGGAGTGGCTGCCAGGACCCAGAAAAAGAGCACATCTGGATGTGATGAAGTCTCCTTTGACCTTGGGTTCTAATAGCTCTCTATTTGCCAGTGTCTGAGGCAGGAGAGGAGTGACCCAGAGGCTTGAAATGGAGCAAAGGGAAGGCTCCAACTTCTTGGGTTAAGTCTTTTCAGAAAGCCAACTGTCAGGTTTCCTTCCCCTTTCAGCTTTCTTTGCTTCTATCAGTGATTTTGTCTAGGCTTCATACAGGCCTCCTGCCTGGTGTGAGGGTCACAGGACTGTCACCTGCCTGTGGCTGAAACAGCTCTTCTCTAGGGGCAGAAGAGATTCTCTTGTCCTCGATGTAGGAGATGAGCCAGTCTGTGTCCTGGTGGCTGAGCCTATGCTTGGAACTAGCAGGGCACTTGTCTTTGTTAACTAAATGGAGACCCATATGACTGTAACCAACTTGCTTTGGTCTTCTATTGAATTAGTGACTTAGGTGAAGAGGCTCCTTTGTTTCCGGAACAGATTAGGCCACCCCAGCAGGCCCAAGCTGAGACAGAGCTGCTCCTAACTATGTCCCCAGCCCCCAGTGGCTAAGCACTTTTAAGAATGTAACAGCAGTCAGTGGCTTCCAAGCGCTTGCCTGACATTTGCCCAGGGATAAGCTTCTGATAAAGCCTCTCCCCTCTTGCCTGCCCCACCCTATCATACTGCCACCCCTTGGATGAACCAAGAGCCCCAGGAAGCCTACAGCAGGGGGAAAAAAAAGCTCTTGAGACCATCTGAGTACCTTTGCTGGGGCCAAGATAATAAGATTTATTCAAATGCGATCATAAAAATGAGGCCAGGCAGGCAGGAACGGGGTGGGGGTGTTGGAGGGAACGTTCCTTGTCAGTTTGAAGATTTCTTGTTTTCTGAGGGTTCTCTTGAGGTCCAAGGAAAATTTCACCTCATCAGTATCTTCAGAGCCTGCTGTTTTGAAACTTTGAACTTAGAGTTGGTCTCTAAGAAGGACACCGTTTAGGGCTGCGCCTGAATTTCTGGGGTCCACTGCGCTGCCTTAAACCAGGCAACCTCAGATCTGGAGGCTTCCTCAGTGCGTGCAGCCTCCCGCCAGCAGCAAGCCCGCATCTGCTGAGCCGAGTCTCCAGTAGAGGGAGACACTCTAGCAGCTCCTCGCCTGGGAAACGGCCAGGGCCGGGAGTGGGTGGGGGCGATGGGGGGGGGGTGGGGAGAAAGGGGGAGTGGGGAGAGGGGAGGTGTGCGCGCGCGGGGACGGGGGGGGGGGGGAGTCCGGGGGGCGGGTCCCTGTGCCGCTGACGTCCCGAGCAGTGCTGGGAAGTATAGGCTGTGTTGTCACGCCGGTGTCAGTCTGATGAAGATTGGCATCAGGTAAGCTGTCATTCATTTCCATGTCAGAGACGCTTTTGCAGGCGGCGGCGGCGGCGCAGCGGCGGCGGCTGCTGCTGCGGGCGGCTGCCTCAGAGCGCGTGTGTTTTATTCCAGTCCCCAAGCCAGAGTATTATTCATTGCGACAGGGCAAGGAGGAGAGAGGGAGAGAGGGAGGCAGCAGGGAGGAGAGAGAGGGAGGCAGCAGGGAGGAGGGAGGCAGGGAGCAGAGAGGGACGGCGGGAGCGTGCAGAGAGAAGCTGGGGAAGCGCCGGGAGAGCGCGGAGCGAAGCCGCGAGAGGGGAGGCGAGGCCGGGCGAGGAGGCGGCGAGAAGCGCGGGGCCCACCCGCTCCCGGACCCGGCCGGTGCGCAGCTCGGCGGCCGCCGCCTCTCCCCGCTCCGCTCGGGCCCGGGGCCGGGCGCGCATTGTCTGCGGTTGCGAGCAGCCGTGCGCCCGGAGCTTCCTGGGACTCGAGCATAGGGACGAGCGCGTCGGCCCAAGTCCCGGCGCGGGCGGCTCCAGGCTGGGCGCTCGGCGGAGCGAGGCTGGGAACTGCGGGCAGGCTTCGGGTTCTCCTTTCTCGGGCTCTAGGAGTCCTATGGTTGGTGCTTTCTCGGTGTCACCAACCCGGAGCTGCCTTCGAGTGGCTGGAAGCGGGAGCAGCCCTAGCCTGGGGCCGGGTGGCTGGAGTCAAGAAGCGGCGGCGGCGTCCTGCGGGGGCCCGGGGAGGCAGGGACAGTGGAGGTTTGCAGGAGAATCAGTGGGGGCACAGGGGAACATGCGTGTGTGTGTGGGGGGGGGGGGTCAGAGAAACCAGGAGCCGAGGGGCGACTCTCAGGGACTTTAAAACCGGGAGTAGGGGGAGAATTTGTGGGGTCACCGGCTTTCTGCGTATTGTTGGGTCTTTGGGGCAGGGAGGGGAGGATTAGGGGCCCTTGCGAAGAACTAGGAGATAAATTCGTAAAAGGGGGGTGGGCACGGAAATCTCCCCGGAGCTTAAAGCCGATGGGGATGAGGAATGAGCGGCATGAAGTTTCTGTTTCTTTCCGGTTAGGCGAGGGGGATCTCTTGGGCTCCCAAGCCGAGAAAGAAACGAGCGCAGTGGACCTTTACAGGGCAGCCAGGGTTCCCGCGCGTGCGGGAGACCCGGGTTGGGAATGGGAGGAGGATGCTGATCAGCCCCAAAGGAGGGCTGGGCTTTGGAGCAGGCTAGAGTTTGGGTGTAGGATCCAGGCTGTTCTCCGAATTGGGACGGAAGGGCCGCTATGTAGTTTACACGCCGGCAGAAGAGAGAGGGGGTTGGAGGTAGGCTCCGGAGTCCCGGTTACATCCGAGGCTTGACTCCGTAGTGGGTAACGTTTTTTAAGACTGAGACTCAGGATCACGACTCGATTGGGGTTCAGGCATTGGAATCTGGGGAGAATTGCACGTACGGGTCCTGACAGCGTGCGGGAGGAAAAGATTAAACGTAGGCTAGTAGAGTAGTTGATTTCAGTGTGAGCGAGCCCCGAATGTCTTCTGCTTCTCCCCAAAGCCAGTCTTGAGGATGAGAGGATTTGGGGTGCACAGGGCTGGGTCCTAGGAGAAGGAGTCTGGAAAGCAGACAAATCTAGGGAGATTTTTGTGAGATGTGACCAGGTAGCCTCACCCAGCTCGGAGCGGATCTGAGGACCTAACCCTGAAGACTCAGCAAGCTCCCGAAGCCACTTGGGTTCTGCGGCCTCAGCATGGCGAGGTGGTAGCTGGTGGCCCACCGGGACAGTGGCCGGCGTCGTGGGCAAAGGAGTGGCTAATAGCGAGGTGCCACCGGGGCTTGTGGAGTCGTAGCTTACGCCAAGGGAAAGATACTTTCGAACTCGGGAGCCCTGGTCCGATCTGCTGCCCGTTCATCCGCAAGCAGTGCTTGCTTCATCCCCCGCAATGCCGGAGAGCGCACAGGCCGGCCCATCCGTGCAAGGTTCTGCCTTAGAGGGAAGAGAAAGTTCGGGGTTCCTTACCCTCACACATGTTTTCTTGGGACTTCTGCAGGATGTTGGCCTTTTGGAATTCAAATGCTCTTCACCTGGTAAAACCCAAGTTAACAATCTTAAGCAGATTTAAACGACATCCTTCCCCCAAACACCCCCACCCCAAATCTGAGAAATGGTGGTGTTCAAAAGAAACATGCTGTTAACCCAAGCCCCCTTGCCCTCTCACCCTGCCTTCGGACCTTCCCGAGGCCCTAGGACCTCGGTACAAATGTATGCCGTTTGTGGGTGGGGGGCTGGGGTGTCTCTCATTTGCGAGATCATCTCACACGCTTAAACTGGCTCAAGACTCCGGCCCAGACAAACAGTGAGTGTGGAGTGTGGAGAGGTTCTGAGAAGAGCTGAGGGGGGAGGGGTTGTGGTGGTTACACTCTGGTCATTTAGACAGTGTGTTGAGGGATGGTGTGTGTGTGCGTGTGTGTGTGTGTGTGTGTGCGTGTGTGTGTGTGTGTAGAGTTGACTTCCTCGGTGCACGCTTGCACACCGAATTGAGAAAGCCAGCTAGCCCTTTGGGGCACTGAAGCCGCAGGACCCAGGAATGGCCACCGCGGCCCTGGGCGCGGCGACCGCTACCAAGGCAGAGCTGTTGTTTTCCAGACTTGGAATTCCTGAGCGCTCTTCTCCAGCAGAGAGCTGAGCGGGGGAGGGAGGCCTGACCCCACCGAGACTCCCCGGTCACCGCCTCCCTTTTGTGAGAGCTAAAGGCATGAAAGCCAGGAGAAAGAGTTGCTGCAGGGAATGAGGGCCAGGGGGTTACTGGAGATGGGCCTAGCAACGACCACAGTAAAATGCCTCGTGCAAATCGCAGCGAAGTGTACCCAACTCGGGACTGGCTGTTTTATGATCCTTTCTAGGAGTTTACTGCTCTGTGCTTTTAAGTCTATAGATTGCTTTAAGTTAATGAAAGTGCTGCTTTCAAAGGGGCCTTTTTTATTGTGCAGCAGTGACAAATCCAGTACCTCCCCTTTACTCTTCCAAAATGGGCCCATTTAGAAAGAGAGAGCTTGCTGGGGTTCCCACATGAACCGAGCTCGGGGGAGGACACCATGTAACAATAAGGATTAATAAAAGTCAGTGTCCATGTAATCCAGAAAGATGAGTTAACTTCTCCATCCTTCAGAGGCTACCTTTAAAGGTTGTTCGGTGCCTCCCTGGTCGTCCCCCACCCCCACCGCCACCGCCACAGCTTTATGTAAAGCTTGACACTATTCAATTCCACCCAAACTGGGGTTCAGGATTTCAACCCTGTTACCAGTTTAGACTGTTACTAAAACATTTACTTAGGTCCTGGGGGAGGGCCCTTGTCTTGGTTCACTTAGATGGGTTAGAGGGCTGGGAAATCCCCCCCCCCCCCCCCCCCCCCCCGATCTATTTGGCACAAAAGGTGAGATGACAAGGATTTTGACTAACACAGAAACCGTAGTGGGGCCTGCCTGTGGCTTTGGCCGCATGTCATAACCATTTAAAACTGTGGTTAGTTGTTCAAAGCTCAAAGCTTCTCCAAGCTGGGTTTCATTAACTCTACACCAGTTGCCTGGAAGTTCAGTAGCAATAAATTGCATAAACACATTTGAAGTAAGTTAGTGATGAAATAAGGAGAATTATTGTCTTGTGAGTGGGGAATCCTGAATTCATGGAGTTCTAACTTAACTGGAAACACACTTCCCCCTCTTGGCCTTAAAGTATATAGGTCCACCAGAGTGTGTGTTAAATTTCTCTCTACCATGTCTATCTTTTACCCTGGGCTGTAACTCATTAGAGACCAAGGCATGCCTAGAAAGCAGAAGGCTGGATTTTAAAAGGGCCTCTATTAGCTCCGTTTAGGAACTGAACCAGAGCGAGCGATCAACCTGATTACCTTGCCCTTCCTGAACTCATCAGGCAATATAACCGCCACAGAGCAGGGACAAATTAGATTTTTAAATGTTAGGAGCTTAATAATACTGTGTTGTTAGCAATTGAAAATGTTTTTTTTTTTTTTTTATTAAAGAAACAACCAATAAAATTTATAGGCTTCCAACATGTTGCAAAAAATTTCCTTGGTATTTATTTACACTCCCACCCCACCTTTTCAGAAATGCAACCTCCAATTTTGGACTTTTGTTCCTGATTTACTTAATATGGAGCACATTTTGAAAATTAATAGGAGGCAAGTAAGTGGTGCTGTTATGAATTTTCCTTTATCTTCTGCTGTGTAGCACGGGGGCTGCCACACTCTAAAGATATATGTGTGTGTGTGTGTGTAAATGTGTGATGCAATTGCTGGTGGTGATAGCATGTGAGGCAAAGTGTCTGGATCACATAAAATACAGAAGCCAGGATGGAGAAGGTGAAAAGTGCCACCAAAGAAAGGTACAAGAAGTGATATGGAAAAATGAAATCATGAGCTTCCATGAGCCTTGAATCTAACCAATACACCACGCTTTGTATGAGACATTTCATACGAAACCCATGACTTATTGAAAATTGAATTATATCGAGAAGCAGAATTGGGAGGGTGGGGCTGCCCCCACTGGGTTCTACCCAGGCAGCTTGGCCAGGATGGTTGTGATGGGGTTCTGCTAATTTAATTACATCTAATACCTGGTGAGGAGGGAGGAAGAAGCGAAGGAAGTGGTGGAGAATAATCAAGGCTGGAGGGTCAGCACGCTGAGCTAGTATTTGGACTGGAATTTGAGGGCCTGGCTCTGTGGCTCCAGTGGGTCCCCCAGCTGCCAAGCTTTGGTTTCTTCATCTGTTGAGTGGAATGTAGCACATGCTGTCCCTTATTAGGCTGCAAGGAAGGAAGGGTGGGCATGAAGCAAGTACAGGGCTCATTGTAAAGAATAACAAAGATACAGGGGGAGGCTTCATAGGAGCAGGGACATATTCTTCTGTATGCACTTGCCTGGCTCCAGAGCCTGTCCTTACAGTGTTTCTAGACTTTTTGTGAAGGAGGTCCTAGATGTTTGTGAAAGGGAGCAGCTTCTGCCTTACTTTACATCTTTGAATCAGAAAACTCTGCTGTGATTTCGTATACCATCTACTTTGCCAAGAAGGGGTTGTCATGGCTGGACTGGGGAAATCAGCCTGGCTCTCCTCCGTTGAATATCTCTCCTAGAATATACTTCATACCTTCAGTGAACAGAGTCTGATTTATTGGAAATATAGTCTCTGCTTATAGTATATATATATAGTATATATATATATATACACACACACATACACATACAGGGGAATAAGGGGCCCAGTCCTGAGTGCTTTGTGACATCTGGTCCTGCTGGGGTGTGAGGGAGGGATGGGTGCTGATCTGGAATGAGCCACAGCCTGGACATCACTTAACAGTCTCCATTCTGGAAGATCAAAGCAGATTCTAGGCGGGAAAGCCAGAGAAGCCACTTCTTCAAAAGCTTGTGCTTGCTGTAGACACTCCTTCAGTTCTGGCTTCAAATCAAGTGAACACAGATACTGGAGACATGGCTCCAAGAGAATGAATGTTTGTCTTTAATTTTCCCCTACTCTGCAGAAGATTCCTTGGGTGTAAGCCTTTCTGCCACACACCCTTTTCAGCCGGGCAGGTTGCAGGTTACATTTTGGTGTCCATTTTGATTGGTAGTGAGAAGTGGGGAGCTGAGACTGAAGAAAGAGGAAAGAGTGGGGATAGTCAGAGAGATGAGTCCTTGTTCCAGAACCTTTTAGAACCTCCAGGCATGAGGGAACACCAAGCCCTGGGATAGCACAGTGCTCTATGGAACTGGGAAAAAGCTTGATGGAAATGGAGCATATGTTTGGCTTGGAAGCCTTCTATCCCTAGGTCTTCCTTGACTGCCTGGATCTCTAATTACAAGAAGAACCGTGTCTGTTAAGACCTATCTCACTAAAAACACATCCCCATGTGTAAGAAGAAACCCTAAACCAGGCTGGATATTTTAAAACTGAAGCAATGAAGATTAGATTAGGTCTCCACCAAACAGCCTGGTTCTCATATTATTTTTGGCTGGAATGTGGAGAAAAACAGCTGGCCCTGGGGCCCTGGGCAGACTCTGGAGGTTTCAGACAGTGTTGGGGGGAGGTGAATGAGGCGGGTGGCGTAACTGTTCTCTGCCTAGTAGGACTGTGGCCAGTTTCTGTCCACCTCATTTTAGGGGAACAAAAGGGGAGGTTGTGCTGGGAGAGAGACAGATGCAGATAGGCCAGGAGGGACCAGAGAAGGTGTAAGTCACAGAGCAAGCACCAAGTCAGCCTTTCAATCGACTTCATTAAGAATTACTTATTGCATTTAGGGTATGTCCCGCTCTCAAGTTTGGAAATCCAGCTTTCTCCACTTGGCCTTTGGAGGAACCTTTTTGTGTTTGGTTTGATTTGGGTGGATAGAGAGAACAGGTAGCTGTCTGAGATACCTGTAGAGTCCAGATATCAGGAAATCATGAACCTTTGTTCTGCCTTTCTAAATAGATGCAGCACAGAACTTGTAGTGCCATTGGTGTGCCTGGGACAGTCCTAGGCACTGGAGACAGACAAAGACAAACTAAACCACAGGAGCCTGGCCTAAGGGCCTTGCAGAGGCAAGGACCCTGGGCCTCGACACAGACAAGTGCATTAGAGCCTCACTCTGTTCACTTGTATGGCTTTAGAAACTTGCTTAAAATCTTTGACTCTGTTTCCTCATCTCTGACCGCGGGGGATAATGGAGTATAGCTGGCAAGGTAAAAGAGAGAGAATGTCTTGCTCAGGACTATGCCAGGCACAGGGGAGTGGTTCAATTCTGGCTCTCTCCACTCCCACATTGGGGGGGGGGGAGATAAGAATCAGTAGGTGGATCTTTCAGCTTCTTCCTTTTTCTCCTTTCTCTCTCTTTCTCCCTCTCCTTCTCTGTATGTCTCTGTCTCTCTCTTTCTGCTTCTCTGGGGCAAAGCATGGACCCCTTTGCAGATCACTGGGCAGTCAGCAGGTTGGTGGGAGGCTGGTGAGGGAAATAGATGCATAAGCCTCAGGACTTTTGGGAGTCTGAGGGGCACAAACACAGGAGAAAGAGAATACACAGACATGAGAGAGAAAAGGTGTCCACCAATTGTTAACCAGAGGATGCAAGAGAAGAGTGGGCCTGGAAGAGTAGCCTCCACCAGCTTCTTCCCTGAGGAGGCATTCACGTAGAAGAAGCTCTCAGCAGAGTGGGGAGGGCTGGGAAGGGGGAGGGGTGAAACCTGACACTCCCCAGGTCACCGTGCTCTGGGCTCTCAGATAGACTGTCAGGGTGACTGGGGGTGGGGTGGGGTGGGGACAGCCTGGATTAGAAAGAATCACTCAGTCCTTCTGTCTGTCCTGGGTGGCCAAAAGTTTCTGTTCCCTTCTGTACACGGTGGATTCTGAGGCAACTTTTTGGTGCTGACTTCTCAGTGGGTGCAGTGTAGCTTAATGAGCTAGTGCATAAAGTCCACACCCTCTTACAACCCAAACACAAAAAGTAGAGACTTTAGGCCCAGCCTTGGGCCTTCCCATGCTTTGGACCATGAAGCAGAACAGTCAGTGTGTTAGGATGATTGAGAGAACAGGGAGCAAGTTTAGGGGCTACAGACAGTGGGCTCCACTGTAGACGTAGTTATTGACTAGCTGGGTGACATCTGACACGTGGCTTTCCCTCTCTGAATGCCAGGGGCTTTGCCTTTCTCTGAGATGTCTCCCTCAGCTCCAAGTTCCTTGACTCTATGTTTCTTCCCAAGGGGGTTGCTTCGTAAGTGCCAATAACTGAAACAGTGACCACAGCTCAAACTCAAGAGAAGAGTCCTAACGATACACACAACCCCGGAAGCACAGAGGCCCTGGGGAACTAAGGGCCTCGTGCACAAAAGGTTGAGTCTGAAGCTCCCAATGGCCTTCCTGAGAACCATGGCAGGGGCATTTTCAATGTGAGGCACCATCTTTAAAAGCTGAATTTTCTTCTTCTGCCAAGACTACAGGGTGCTGGGAGAAATAGCCATTGGCTTTGATGTCTGCATCTGGAGTCTGACCCTGATTCTACGGCCACTAAGCTGTGTGACCTGGGGCACATCCTTTAACCCCTCAGAGCCCCAGTGTTCTTACTCATAGGGTAAAGGTAATATGACTTCCAGGCATCTGAGAACTGTGAAGACTCTAGGAAAGGTGCACCAGGGGCTCAGAGCTTGATGTCAATGGTAGTTTTGTCCCTTAAAAAAATATATTCCCTGGGTTGGAGAGATGGCTCAGAGGTTGACTGATCCTCCAGAAGAACAGGGTTCAATTCCCAGTGCCCACATGGTAGATCACAGTTTTCTAT
Source organism: Phyllotis vaccarum (assembly GCA_033318265.1). Taxonomy (NCBI): domain Eukaryota; kingdom Metazoa; phylum Chordata; class Mammalia; order Rodentia; family Cricetidae; genus Phyllotis; species Phyllotis vaccarum. The sequence continues at coordinate 93,632,995 of JARWLC010000012.1, forward strand.
AACTCCAAGATCCAGCACCCTCACATAGACATACAAAACATGCAGGCAAAACATGAATGCGCGTGAGACAGAGAGAGAGAGAACACATTGCCATTTGATCCTCTGTTCTTTCTAAAGTGGGCCAAAAGGGTATCAAGTCATTTTACAGACAGGAGAAGCTGGAGTCAGAGTAGCCTATCTGTGATGGGGCACATCCTGTAAGCTGGCCCAGGACTCTAACTGAGTTCCTGCAGCTGCTTTGCCAAGCTTTGCCTGTGTCTCTCTTGAGAATATTTTTTTGAATAGAAGAGCAGCTCAGTTCACCTCCTCCATCACCAGCCTTTTGTCTGACAAACGCTGAGGAGAACTACTGTCTGTCATGGAAGCTAACACCTAATATATATATATTAGGTGTTATATATATAGCCTCTACCAGCCCAGGCTAGATAGAGTTAGGCTGATCAGCATAAATAATAGGTACTGGTAAATATAGGGGTAGAGGGGGATAAACAAGGCAGTGTGTGTGTGTGTGTGTGTGAAAAGTCTTTAGGGGCTCAGTACTAGATCACTAGATCCTCAGGTGACTTGCCTGACTGATGTCAGTCCTGAGAGAATTCGAAGAGTAGCTAGCCCATTCATAATGGGTTCTAATTCCTCACTAGGTATAGGCTCCCTCCTTTCCAAGCTGGTCCAGTCTGCAATCCACAGGACAGAGAGCTGTCTCCAAGCTTTCTGTATTGCTGCTGAGAATGGCATTTTTTTTTGCCCAGGCCAGAGGTTCGAAGGCTTCCTCCCCTCTGGAAGCTATTCTGCCTCTTTCCATATTCTTCCACATTTGTAGTTTCAAGCCCGAGAGTAGGAGAGACAAAGCCAGAGAAACATCCTGTGGGCTGAGGGTGCATGATACTGGCTTCTTCTCACTCTGTTCTTCCTGAGGCTTCACTGCTCACTCAACAGGTGGCCGGGGCCTACTATCCCTGCTGCTGTAAGCTGTGTGGGCCCCACTTAACCAGATTAGCACAGGAACGGGGAGCAAGTCTGTGACTTCACTGTCTCTTAGTATTAGTGTAAGCATGATCATTTGGTAGGAAGGGAAGTTAAAAGGATGTTCTTCCACATTTTTCTGGGTCTTCTATTAGATGAGGATGCTGTTAATTATCCAGGCTGCAATGCATACACCGGCCTATCAAGTACCAAGCTTTTTGTTGATTTGAGATGCCCAGGGACATTTAGTTTGTGGGTCAGACCACTTTCAGTTAGGTTGAAGATGGAAAGGTATGCACTTAATTGGATATAGGGGAAAGCACATATGGAAGGTCATGTTGAGCTTTCATACCAAAACCAGGTATGAGAGCTGGTGATGTGGAGCTGGAAACTGCTGCTCTTGTGGCACCAAGCAATGTGGAGGGACACTTCTGCCTCAGAATTGGGAGAGGACAGCTTCTTCAGATCAGTGGAGTTCTTTCCCAGTCTTGATTGTCCAGCCCCTGCCTGGGAGTACTCTTCCCTTTCACTGAGTTATCATCAGAGATGCAAGAAAGAATGTGAAACTTGGAGAGAGAGGACTGGAGAATTTTCCAAGACTCAGCAGATTATACGTGATTTGTCTCCAGTGTCTGAGCCCAGTTAGTTTTGCTGCTTAAGGCAAGGACTTGTGGGGGAAGTAACTGGGCTCCTTTATCTCCTTTCCCACCCAGGGTAGCATACTCACAGGATCCTCACACACATTGTAGGTTGAAGTATAGGACACCCTAAGAACAGTATGCTCACTTGCATAGCACAGTGAGGTCTAGAGTACCCAGAATGGCATGCTCACAGGATCCTCCTCATGCACAATGCAGGGTGAATTCCAGAGCTCTGGCTGTGATAGGATAAGGCTGACAGGAAGGTGATGGATGCAGATGGTGAATAAGCCAACACCCCAGGCTGAGGCTGTTGGCTCAGCCATGCACTCAACTGTGTGACAGTGAAAACTGGCTTCTTCTCCTTGTCAGTCAACTAGTGGTTGACTGGGAAGATCACGAAAGTTAACGTATGTGGATGTGTTATACATGCTGTATAAACATAAGTAACAGCGTCTACACAGTACATCCCATATAATATGGGGAGGGGGAAAAACTGGTTGGCACAGACTATATGTTTCTTATTAGTTTAAAGCAGAGCATGCACACATAAGTACGCTCTTCTCCTCATGCTGGCGTGCAGAGTGATGACAACCATGTTGACGTGATTGAAAGCTGGCAGGGTGGCTTTTCACGGCTGCTCCACTGCTGGGGCATGAATGGTCCCCTTGGGGATTCCTGAATGCATGGCTGTTTTTAAGACTTTAGCTTAGAGATACCCAGGCAGAACTGTATGCCTACTATGTGCCCACACACCCCTTTAGTATGCTCCATGTACTCTGACAGGTCCATCAGCCGGAATTGGGCCTCAGTTTTTTCTCCCGGCTGGCATCATTTATTCAGTAGATAGTGAGCACCTTGTTCAGGTATGGGGGACATAGCCAGGAAGTAGAGCTGGGCTTCCCATTCACAAGACTTTGTGAAGTGGAAGACATTTGTGAAAACTGAACCCATGAGAAAGAGACAAAAGTCCAGGAAGTGGAGGGAACACAGACAAAGCTCAGCCTACTCTGACAGCCTTGCAGGGTAGGGTCTAGGCCTGAAGGAGAAGTAGCAGAGAGCTAGAGGATGCTTTGGGACAGACTCCTAGACACTTGGTCTGGCTTTAAAGGGCTGTTCCATCTCCCACACTGTAGTCTCTTTCACTGTGTCTTTCTGCTGTGGCTCTTTACCCTCCCAGATGACGATAGCCAGCTTGCACCAGAAGTGTGCTGAGGCCTCTGCTCCTTCCTGAGCCCTGTCCTGGCAGTGTCACAGGCCAGGTGGCTGATTCCTGACTCCTAAGGCATCAGCCCCTCCAGGAAGTCGCTTTCGGCAGCTGCCTTTGCATTATTCAGGCGCCACCCCCCCCCCCCCATTCTACCTAGATTCTGAGCACATTGGGTACCCAGAGTTGTCACTCTCAGATCTATTCTGATTTAATGGACAGCCACTGTGAAGTGCAGCAGTGACCCAGTCCACCCCTCTCCACACCAACCACAGAGGGCCTGTGCCTACTGACTGCAGAACTTGGAATCAGGGAGAGCAGGTCTGACCACAGCCATAGGCGATGCAGCTAGGGAAACCCGCTTAACCCCTGAGCCTCAGTTCTCTGGCCAGGAGATGTGACAGTAATTATCGACTCAGGAGGCAGCCATGATCGTGAAATGGTACAAGGCAAGGGCTCACTAGCCCCCATTCCTGCTTCACATTCAGTTTTGGTCATACCCAAATTTTGTCCCTCTTCTGTTCCCATTGTCCCTGGGCATATATATCTTTATTCTTTCACAATTTTATATAATTACTCTCCAGATATTTTGGGAGAGCCTAGAGTGTATTCTCATGGGTATTTTAGTGCCTGGGCTAGAAAGGTGAGCATCAATAGCCTGTGTCCTGATGTTAAAAAGCCGGGTGTTTTAGTCATTTTCCTGTAGCCGTGATAAGTCACCATGACTATGGCAACTTATAAAATAGAAGGTTTAATCTGGAGTTAATAGTTCCAGAGGGTTAGAACCCATGACCCATGGCAGGGAACAGCAGTAAGGAGGCAGAAAGGGACAGGGTCAGGGAGAGCAGTGACTGAGGGCTCACATTTTGAGATACAAGTTGGAGGCAGAGAGATTTACTTGGAATGGTGTCTTTTGAAACCTCAAAGCCTGCCCCCAGTGGCACAGCTCCTGGTTCTTCCCAACAGTTCCACCGGCTAAGGACCAAGGAAAGTATTCACATATATGAGCCTGCGGAAGTAAGTCATTCTTATTCAGTCCATCACAGCAGATGTGGTAGTACTTCTGTGATGTCATCATTGAGGGAGCAGAGACAGGCAGCTCTTTGGAGCTCACTGGCCAACCAGACTAGCTGAAATAGTGAAAGACCCTGGCTCAAAACAGGAGATGAAGTGATGAAGGACTTAAGCATGCACACAGATGGGCACCACACACACACACACACACACACACACACACACACACACACACACACACGCACGCACGCACGCACGCACGCACGCACACAGAGAAAACTGGGGAATGGCAGCTTTGTCCTGTAATCTCAGCACTTGGGAGATGTAGACTCAGGAATTCATGGTCAGCCTGGGTTACTTGAGCCATTGTTTTAAAAGCCAGAAGTCAAAACCAGACAAACAGACAAAACAAACAAAAACCCCATACAGACACAAGACTCTAAGTATAGCTAGAGTTTTTGGAGCCCCGGAAGGATGGGACAAGTGACCGGAAAGACACTATAAGGCATGGGGACTCTCAAGAAGATGGGATATGACAGTAAAGGTGAATAGAAATTGTGTTTTAGGCAGGGGACAGTGGGTCCAAGGGCTTTGAGGAGGAGGAAGGGCTTGCTAAGCAGCTGGGGGCTGTAGGGAGAGACAGGTCAAGAAAATCAAGGGGTGGGTGGGGGAGAGACCTTGGGAGAGAAGCCTACTCTGGCCAGTGCAGCTTCAGGAAAGGTCCAGTTCTCAGTCTGAGAATTGGAAGTAGTGACCAGGGTCAGCCCTGGCACCAGCCTGGGCGAGGAAGGTGGTATCTACTATCTGGGCTCGTCTCTCCAAATGGAATCAAGACAGTAAAATCTCCAGTAGGCTTGTTGGTCAGTGATGGAAGAAGGGGGCTCACAGTGAACAAGTGCACAAGTATTTGGCCCCTATGTGTGTCATCTATGTTCAAGTATCGTCTGTGTTAAGGCTCAGAGGGTTCATGCTCATAACTGAATGAAAGGTAGAGACTTGCTTCTGTATCGTGACCTTGTCTCCACTCCTATCTCACATCACTACCTCTTCTATCTCATCTACTTTAACCTCTTAGGTTGTAACTAAAACAAGTCACACGTGGTCCCACCTCAGGGATGCTATTTCAGCAGCTTGAACACCCTTCCCTTACATACCTGTATGGTCAACACTATGTTTTTGCTAGACCTACACCCAAATGTCATTCTGTAGCATGGCATTTAGGTCTTTCCAAAAGACTCTAGTCAAACAGGAATCTCTTTCTTCCATCCCTGGCAATTCCCTAAATTCCAAACTCAGTATCTACTTGAGAGTGACCTTGGACTAACTTCTGCTCTCCATACATCTCCTCGGCTGAAATTCGGGGCCTGCATCACCATTATGGTGTATGTAGTGCTGGGGAGCAAACCTGGGCTATATCCATGCAACACAGTTACTCCAGCCATTGAACTACACCCCTGCCCTACATCTTTATTTTTCTTCACAGCACTTAGCAACTTTTTAATCTCTCTTTTTTGACTCTGCTGGAATCTGGAGTAGTAAATAGCCGTAGTAAAATTTCAAGCGATGCGTGTGAATGAGTGAGTGAGTTAGTGAGTGGATGAATGAATGAATGAAAAATAAATAAATGGATCTGGCTGTTGTGTTAGGGTCCAAAGATTTTTTTTGTTTTTATTTTGTAAACTCATGCTCTGAAATGAACTCACAAACTGTCAGAAGTGGAAGGCACTATGTCACTGGTTTTTGAGCAACTCCTGAGCAAAGTGGAGTCCAGAGGGGTGACAGAGCTCGTGAGTACAAGGCTTACAGAATTTGCTGGAGATCTCTCCCTCATACCGCTTTGCCTTTGCTGTGATACAGCTCCCTGGAAATGAGGGTCTGCTCTGGGGTGCTGGCTTCTTTGATTTCTGTTCCTCAGTCACATGGCCTCACTCCCTGACTGACTGTTGCTTCATTCCAAGAGCTCTGGAGCCTCTGCTTGGGAACCATCGTTGATAATGCTGGGAAAGGCTGCTGTTAGTAACCAGTGCAGACAGGCTTAGCTCCTTAGTACCAGGAAGTAAAATGAACTATCAGTGTCTCCCATCAGTTCAGAAGGAATGATGAATTGGTCTACCTTGTGCATCCTTGGACAAAACTGGTTGACCGGATTAAGTCAGTCAGGATGGGGTGATGTCATGGGACTGGGGTCCGTTGCTCTCTTCTTAGATTTCACCCTCTTGGTGACAGCAGAAGTCAGTGGAAGATCAGAGTTTTAGTTCCTGCTTATGTAACGGTCAGCTTGACTTTGGCCAAGCGCCTTAACTCATGTCTTTGGGTCCTTACTGTACAAATGGGGGGTGTGATAACTGTACCAAGCTGCTGTTTAGGAATATACATGTCCAGAGGCAGGTGAATGCCTGGCACCTGATGGATGTTACATGTAACAGGCTGAGCCACTCAGAATATTGCTTTGATTAGCATGAGGATGCAGCCTCTAGCTTCTCTATGGCCTTTGTCCTGCTTCCTGGCTGTGACCTAGCCTGAAAGAAGGGGAGGAGCTAGGCAAGATTTTTTTTTGTGGAGACTTCAAAGTAGGTATTATTGCCCCTGCCACAGGGACTCCTGAGGCCTTGAGTGAGGTTTTTCTGTTTGGCTTTCTGGAAGAAGGGTCCTTGCTGTTTGGAATCCACTGAGCTTGGGGGCCGGGGCTTTTTCTCTTAGCTAAGTTCCCTGGGATGAGGATTTAAGGCTTGGAGAGGACCTGGCTCAGCTAAGGTTCCAATGGCAGTCAGCACTCAGTGTCCCCCAGCTACCAGGCTCACAGTCTGGTGAGGTCCTTCAGGTTCCAAAGAACACGACTCATGGTGGTTGTGTGTACAACCATGCAGTTTCCTGACAAGAGACTCTCATATGTCACTGGTGATCTATGTTAAATCCACAGCATGCCACCTCTGCCATTTTGGCCTATTTGTGGCTCACCTCTCCCCAGCAGAAGGTGAGTTGTGTTCCAGGGACATTGGTTCTAGCTTCGTTTCTCCATCCTGGTCTCTCTTCCACATCAATCCCCCACCCCGAGAAAGGGTGGCCCTGGATGGCCAAGAACTCGCAGAAAGCTGCCTGCCTATGCCTCCTGTGCCATAATTAAAGGCACATGCCACCATGTTGCAGTCATCTCTGAGGTTTCTTTTGGGAATTAGTTCATTTCTCTGTCCCTGCATTCAGAAAAATGTCTTAGTCTTAGTCTGCAGGGTAGCAGTTCTCACCCTTTGAGAACTGGGTCACAAGGGTCACCTAAAATCATAGGAAACCACAGATACATTACGATTTATAACAGTAACAAAATTACAGTTATAGAATAGCAATAAAACATGAGGAAATGTATCAAAGAGGCCCAGCATTAGGAAAGTTGAGAACCATTGGTAGAATGTTGCAATGACCACACTGCTTTACACCTACCAGTCTGAACTGGGAAGAGTTCTGTTATTTGATTTTTCTGGCTCAGTTTAGTCTCACGAGAAATTAAATTATTAGCCTTTTTCATGTTTTTTTTGTGGTAAAATACATACTTTATACGTATATAATATATAAAATGTGGCAATTTATAACAAAAATTTCATTTTAATAATTTAATTATGCAATACAGTGACATTAATTATATTTACAATGCATCACAACAGCAACTCCTCATTCTGCCCTTCCTCAGCTCCGATCATTCCGATTGTGTGAATTCTACTGAGTTCTGTAGTAGCCTCCCCTAACTACTGGTAACTTCTAATCTGACTCCCGTCTCTAGGAATTTGGCTGCTCTAGATAGCTTCTCAAAAGTAAAATCATAATGTATTTTTCCTTCTGTGTCTAGCATTTCACTCAGCATGATGTTTTGGTTCATTTGTGCTGTTCCATGTATCCTAGTTCAGTCCTTTTCATGGATAAATTACATTTCATCGTGTGTAAAAAACATCTTTATCCATTTATCTGTTTATAGATACTTGGGCTGCATTTATATTTTGTGAATAATTCTATAATGGACATTGGGGTACATGTTGCTGTTTAAATCTCCATTTTTACTTCTTTTAAATCTATTTAGGAGTGGGGTTTTAGGAAACAAAACACCAAAAGTTTTCCCAAAGTAGCTGCATCATTTAGGTGCCCGCTTGCACTGCATGCGGGTTCTGGTCTTCCTGCATCCTTGCCAATACTATGACTGTAAATTCCTCCAGTAGGTACAGTAGTGTCTCATTGTGGCTGATTTGAGTCATGGTTACACCCACACACCCACCCAGTGAATGCTGAGTGCCTTTCTGGGTGCTTTTTGGCCATTGGCCATTTGATTATATTTTTGGAGAAATGTTTGCTCAATCAAATCTTTGCCCATTTCAAACTTGGGTAGTTTGGTATTTTGTGGTCAGACTGTAGGCATTCTTTATATATAGTGGATATTAAGCCCTTACAGATACATGATTTGTGGATCTTTCTTCCCATTCTGTAAACAGTCTTTGTTTTCTTGATAATATCCTTTGATATGCAAAATTTTTTATATTTGATGAGGACTAATTTGTAGATTTTTCTTTCAATTTTAGTTGCATTTAGATTTTATCTGAGAATTGTCACCAAATCTAAGTTCTAAAAGTTTTATGACTTTAACTCTTCAATTTAAGTTATTGATCCGTTTTGAGTTAATTTGTGAGTGGGTAGGTGGGGGATGGTGTGAAGTAGGATCCAATGTCCTTCTTTGGCCGTGGGAAGCCAACTGCTTCAGCTCTGTTTATTGAAGAGACTACTCTGCTGAATGGGCTTGGCACTATTGCCAAACACCAATTGGCCATGGATTGTGGGATTCTTTTTAGAGTCTGGCTTCTATTCTACTAGCCTGCATGTCCATCCATATGTCAACAGCACACTGTTTTGACTACTGTAGATTAGTGGTAAAATCTGAAGTTTGGAATTATAAGATTTCCAAATTAGTTCTTCCTTTTTTGGATTGTTTTGGCTCTTGGGGGCCTTTTTGCAATTTCATTTGAATTTGAGGATTGGACTCTGCATTTCTGAGAAAAAGCCTGTTGGAAATTTATACTTGATCTTTGCCAAAAGACTGAGAAGTAATTGCTGAAGTGGTTTTTTTTTTTTTTTAAACAACAAAAAGGTGTGTGTGTGTGTGTGTAATATGCATACATATGTTTATGTGGAGGCCAGAGGTTAACATAGAATATCTCCCTCTAACACTTGTGCTTTGAGGCAGGATCTCTCACTTAACTGACACTTTCCAGTTGACTAGATTGGATGAGTAGTGAATGCAGGGATCTACCTGTCTCAGCCTTCCACAGTACTGGGTTTACAGGTATGCTCCACTATGCCTAGCTTCTATGTCAGTGCTGGGAATGCAAATTCAGGTCCTCATGCTTGCATAGCAAGCATTATATCACCAAGACATCACTCCAACCCCTACTTTGGGAATTTGCTCGGGCATTTCCATTTCTAGATTCCATCTGTAGATTCACCTTAGGGTGGCATTAGCATCTTAACCCTATTAGCTTATCCATGAATGTTGGATATCTTTCCATGTATTTACATCTTTTTATTTCAGCAATGTTTTGTGGCATTTAGTATACAAGTCTTTCATCTCCTTATTCCAGTTTACTTCTTTGTAGTTCCTTCTTTTAGGTTCTATTTTAAATGAAATTGCTTTCTTAATTTTCTTCTTAGATTGTTCACTGCTAGCACATAGAAACACAACCAATCTGTATGTAATATTAGAAACTTTTTATTAGTATATTAATTGTATAAAAATAGGCATCATGATATCTTCTTTTTAAAAATGTTTATTTTATGTGAGTTGATGTTGTTCCTTCATGTATGTCTCTGTAAGGGCGTTGGCCCTCCTGGAACTAGAGTTACAGACACTTGGGAGCTGCCGTGTAGGTGCTGGAAATTAAACCTGGGTCGTCTGGACGAGCAGCTAATGCTGTCAACTCCTGAGCCATCTCTCTAGCTCCTTTTTTTAAATTTGTTTTTTGTTTTGTGTTTTTTTGAGACAGGATTTCTCTGTATAGCTCTGGCTGTCCTGGAACTCGCTCTGTAGACCAGGCTGGCATCAAACTCATGGAGATTCACCTGCTTCTGTCTCCTGAGTGCTGGAATTAAATGCACACACCATGCATGTCATGACATTTTTACATATGTGTGTAATATACTTTTACTAAGCCCATCCTTCACTCACGAGCCCCCCTTCGGTTGTTTCTTTTTCTTTTCCACAAAACAGCCCTTCTATGTTTGTGTCTTTTAAAAAAGATCTAGATTCTGCACATGAGAGGAAGCACGCGGCATTTGTCTTTCTGAATCTGTGCTTTAAGATGAAGATCTTCAGTTCCTTCTTTTTGCTTGCAAATGACAGGATTTCATTTCTGTTCAAGGCTGAATAAATTTTGCTAAGTATATATACCGCATTGTCTTCATCTGTTTATCTGTTGATGGGCACAGAGGCTGATTTCACAACTTAGCTATTGTGAATAGTGCCACAATAGCATGGATATGCAGGGGTCTTGATTGTATTTTGACACTGATTCCTTCAGGCGTGTGTCCAGACCTGGGGTAGATGGATCACATAGTCATGCTGCTGGCAGTGTTTGGAGGAACTTCTCTTAATGTCTATGTGGCTGGACTAGTGTAATTCTCACCCATTGTATAAGCATCCTGCTCTTCCAGTGCCCTCCCTCCTGTCTTCCCAGCACATCACTTTTGTTCTTGACAGCAGTCATTCTGGCTGAGGTAAGATGGACTCTCATCAATATTGTTTTCATTTGTGTTTCCCTGATGGATATGATTTTTGCATTTTTATGCATTTATTGACTATGGATACCTCTTCTTTTAAAAACTGATTTATTTACCCATTTACGAATTGAATAATTTGTCCATTTATGAGTTCTTTGTATATGGTGGGTATTAATCCCCATGAGAGGGGTAGTTGGAAGAGATTTTTCTCTCATTGTGTAGACTCTCTCTCCATCCTGGTAATGGTTTTATTGTTACTGTGCAAACACCTTCATGGAATTCCTTTAGTCAGTCCTTGTCCTTGCAGACCTACTGGAACCTTTTCCAGAATCTGCTGCCTATACCTATATCCTGAAATGCTTTCCCCTAAATAGATCGAAAGCCTCGGCTCTATCCTTGACATTTTTGATCTATCTATTTTTGAATTGATTTTTGTAAAGGGTGAGAGGTATGGATCTAGTTTCTGTTTTCCACATGGGATATCCAGGTTCCCCAGAATCACTTGTTCAAGAGCCTATCTTTTCTCTAACGTGTTTGATCTGTATTATTTTTATTTTTAGTTTGCACCTTTGTCAGTAATCACCTGTACTTGTGAGCTTTTATATGTTGATCCTCTGTTCTATTCCATTGATCTGCGTGTCTGCTTTTATGCCAATGCTATGCTGTTTGTGTCATTATGGCTACATAGCATAATTTAAAATTAGTACTGTGAAGCCTCCAGCACTGTCCTTTTTGCTCAGAATTGCTTTGACTGGTTTGGAGACTGTTGTATTTTTGTGTGTATTTTATGGTTACTTCTTCTATTCATACAGAAAATGTAATGGAATTTTGATGGGAACTGAATTGAATCTATAACTGCTTTTGATAACATGTCCATTTTCACAATATTCATTCTACCAATCCATGAACATAGACAGTCCTCTGGAGTCTTTCCTTGGTGTCTTTAGCTCCTGTGTAAGTTCTGACTGATGCCTTGCCACCTTGCTGAATCTGTTGGTTAATTTTAGTAGCTTTCTTGCGAATTCTTTGTCATTCTCTCTGTATAGAATCCCAGCATCTAAAAATGGAAATGTCTCCTTTTCTACCCATTTTGGATTCTTTTTATTTATTTTTCTTATCTAATTGCTCTGACCAGAACACGAAGCCAGTGTTGACTAGTAGAGAGTAGAGGTGACAGTAGCCATCTTGTCTGACACCTTGCTTTGGGGGGAACACTTTCAGTCTCTCATCACGGAGACTGGTGTTAGCTGTTGGTAGTGATGATTACCTGTGCTGGGGCTGGGTGTGCTCATTTGCTTTTGTTGCCTAACACATAGGGTTTTTGTTTGTTTGCTTTCTGACAGAGGATCATATTTGGAATCTTGCTCAGAGAAAATGCCTGTTAATTAGAAAATACCCCTTTCGTGGTAGCACTAACCACATTATTAAAATGTCAGCTCAACTGAAACCTAAACCTTTGTTAAGCTCCTACTATGTTGTGGGCACTTTTATTACCTCATTTACTCCAACAAACAGTCCTTGGAAACAGACTCCTTATTATTGCCACCCCCTACTTGAGAGATGAGGAAATGGATGCTAAGAAATGAGGTGATATACACAGTTGGTGAGTGTTCCTAAGTTCAGTGTAATTGCTAACTTTCCTGACTTGTGGGTTGATGTGGTCTTTGTTTGCTAATTCTTAAGGACAGAGGAGGACAGCTTTACTTTGTGGGATGCATCAAAATGTCCCCTGGGGTTCCAGGACTGGAGAAGGGGTTCTCAAATACACTGCTATCCCTCAGGTCATTCTGGTAGACCTGATCATGTCTGGAGTCTTCCCCCACCCCCAAAAGAGAACTGTCCCTGTGAGCCATTCCTGACAAGCGCTCACTGTGATCTGGGTCTGCAATGGTAGAAAGGGAGACCATTGCCAACCACAGCTCATTTTTTATTCCTTGCTGTAGCTGAGGCCAGCTGAGCTAGAGTCTTGCAGAGTGCATGCTCTCAGAAAGGTTCTAAGAGGGAGTTCCTGTGGGGGAAGGGAGAGGAGTGCTTTTCAGTGTAAGGAGAAGCTGCTGGGCCTGGCAACTTTGTCCTCACCCAAAGCCCCTGTACTGTTAACTCAGGAGTAATCTACACTCCCTGTGGAATCAGCCTTATCTAGTAACTGCAGCCGAAGGTGCCTGGATAATTCATAGCCAACGACTCATTTCTGCTTCAAATTTCTGGGCCAAGAAACTTGTATAAGATCCTATTCTGGCAGTATTGCAGCAGTTGACCAGTGGACTGTATGCCCTTTCTGAGTTTTTCTTTTTTAAAAAAAATGTGAGCATGAACCTGGGACAGAGTCCCAGTTGGAGTCCCAAAGGTTGGCAGCCTGTACCATCATCTTCCTGGAGGCTTCTGAATTCTGGGGCTGGATGCATGCACATCCTCAGCAGATATTACTGTGGGTGGTCTGGTTGGAAGATGTCTGTACATAAAAGTTTAGGTCAGCTCTGAGCAGGGGAATGCTGTGTTTCTGTTTGTGCGACTTCTTTGTAAAGCTTGACTTTCCCTGACCACCTCCATGGTACTGTAGTCTTACAAATGGAGGAAGGTGCATTGAATCCCTGCCTCTTCTGTCTTGGTCAGAGCAGGCCTTGCTGAGAGCTGTTTGTCTTGACCATTTTGGTGCTGTGTTCTTTTTATTATCTATCTATCTGTCTGTCTGTCTATCTATCTATCTATCTATCTATCTATCTATCTATCTATCTATCTATTTTTGAGACAGGGTTTCTCTGTGTAGCCCTGGCTCTCCTACAACTCACTCTACAGACTTGTCTGGCCTTGAACTCAGAGACCTTCCTGCCTCTGCCTCCTGAGTGCTGGGACTAAAGTGTTTGCTGCCATGTCCTTGTTTTGATTTTGTTTTTTCCTCAGACTGGCCAAGTCCCTATTAGGGTCCCTTAGCTGCCGATGGCCACCTGTCAATTCTATGATGTAGGATCAGGCACATGTAAACAAACAAAAATGAGGTGGAGGGGTGGGAGGTGGTGTGGGTGGTAGGAGGGTGAGGAGGAGGAAACTCTCCCAACAGTTTATTTAGATCATAATCAGCCGGTCCTTGTTACCTCAATTCAGCTTACCAAATATCTGGGCAATAATTTAGATGAGACATAGTTCTCTTTCAAGAAACCAGAATCTGTTTGACAGCTTAAGGGAGCATTCTGATTAGCCTTCATCATCATCTCCCTCCATCATCCTCCCACCTGGACATCCTTGGCAAATTCTGTGTTTTCTTCTGCCCTCCAGGCTTGAAATCCTAGAGACTGCTCCCTCTCTGTCCTGATTTCTCTTTAGATAGTCACTGTCCCTCTCATTTGTCCAGAAGGGACCTGGTTTAAGTTCGTGGTCCCAGTGTGGTTGTTAATAGCTCCCCTTCCACGCTGAAAAGCGTTCAAGTGCAGACAGTATATTAAATGGTCAGCCAGACTTTAATCTATGAGAGGCCAAGGCTGCCCTCTGTCCGTGCCTGGAATGTCACTGCATTCCCACCGCCACCACCCTAGTTCCCACACTGACACTCACCTCTTGCCAGATTACTTCACTTGCTTTCTTTCTGGCGTTGCAATCATTGCCTGATTATTTCCCTCAAAATACAGCACTTCCCAGGTCACTTACTGGTTCCTTGCTGTGTATCAGAGATCATTCAAATATTGTAGCGTGGCACTTACATCCTTTGCTTTACAGCCTGGCTTCTGCTGTAGTGGATGTGTTCTTTTTCTAGTTTCTAGGGATGGGATCACAGTTCTTCTCTAACGAGTTACTGTTCAGTGCCCTGCTGCTGCCTGGTGACAGTCACCTGAGAATACTTGTTCACTAACGTCCACTTCCTGGGCCATCCCCACAGACTCCAGCCAGGGTCTTCATGCTTTAAGGCCAGCATCAATTGCAACATTGTGAGCGCTGTGCTTTTGCCTAGCCTACCCCTCAGTACTCTCCTCCCGAACCCCTCGACCTAGAGCAATCATTGCCTGCACAATCCATTTGGCATCTAATCATGTACTGCCTCATGGCTTTTCATAGATTGCTGTCTTGAACCAGGGCTTGAAGGCTTTGCTGTGAGTTTTACATTGCTGCTGTCCTCCATAAAATTGCAGGTTAGTTGAGGACAGGAGGCTGCTTCTCCATCCTTCTGTTCCCATGGCGATATAGAGTACCTACTAAGTGTAAACTAAACAATGAATATTCATTCGGGAGTCTCATCTGGGAAAGCCCCTTCTGATCCCACAGTTTAGACTCTGGTTTGTAGATGAGCAAAAGAAGGAAAAAAGCCAAGAGAATTGCTCAGAGGTCTAGCAGGTCTAGTAGGAAGGTCAGGCTTCATTTGCAGATTTTTGACCAGGCCAGGGTAGTTTCTGGTCACCAGGCTCTGTGCTCATTTTGTTTTTTGAGTTTAAGAATAAGTAGGAATTTAGTAGAGGAAAAGAAAGCTGAACAATACAAGATAATTCCTATCATCTAGGGCTTAAACACACACAGACACACATACATCCATATGCACACACACACATATACATCCATATATATGCATGTACACATGACACACACACACACAACGGATGTGAATCTAGAAGGGGGGATTATTTTAGAGGAGAAAGGGAATTAGTGGGGGGCCAAAGGCGCACTAAAGTGGGTAATGGGGTGAATATTAGCAGAGTACATGATACACTTATATGAAGAGATGATAATGAAACTCGTTAGTTTGTATGCTAATTTCAAAACAACAACAAAATAAGCTATTTAAAAGTTAAAAAAGGTGAGACAGCTGTAGGAGAGCAACATGCCAAGGTAGAGCATGTCATGATTTGGGTTTTGGATCCTAGAGGTGCCTCCTACCAGCACCTTGGAAGGAAGACCCATGGTGGGATGGGTGCGTGGGGGAGGGGGATGTTGGTGGGCCACTCAGGAGGTCCAGGAGAGGGCGTGGGAATGCCTGTTTTCAGGCAGCTGGTCACATGTGCTTTGGGCTGCATGGAAACCTAACCCCACAGTATTGAAAAGCGTCACCGGTAACGCTGTTATATATAGCTTTCAACTTTAATAAGGTGTTGCAGAAACTACAAAAATACATCTAACCAAAACCACATTTCACTGGAAGCTTGATCTGGAATCCCTTTCTACTGCTCCTGTGTGGTGCTCTGCGCTGTCAATAGAGCTGTTAAAGCACAATGGAGAGTGGGTAATTGCGCATTATATGGCTTTTGTTTTCTGTTATGAAATATCGACACCAGAAAAGAGAGCAGGATTACTGTGGCACTGGAGGGCACCGTGAAGAGACTCAGGGGGAACCTAAGGTGGGGGTGGATGAAAACAGATGGTCTCTGACCAATCTGAGTCTGGATTTCCCTATCAGGAACCTGGAGAAATTCACACATCTCACTGACATGAAGAGGCTCTCAGTGAGGATGAGGTTGGCTGAGGACTCAGATCCTGGCATAGTGGTGCCAGGAAGGCAGGGCTGTGGGCTCAGTTCTGGGTACAGTGGCTGAAATATGTGTCTGATGGTACCTTGGGGAGATAAGGACCAGTTTGTCAGGAAACAGGCGCTGGGATCATTTCCCAGGAAAAACTGGGCTTGTGTCCATCTTGTGTGCTGTGTGTGTGGGGGGGGGGGTTGAGGAGCTTGGGAGGGACATAAATGATATTTTACTATGATACTGGGGATCCTGGCAGGAGTCAGGTCTGGGGAAGGTGGAGGCTCACCAGAGTGAGTTTAGGGCACTTTGTTCCTTCCAAGTAATAACAACAATAAAAAAATACAAGCTCCCTTTACTGAGTGCTGAGTGGCAGGTGCTTCACATGTGCTTTCTTACTCTAGCCTTACCACAGCCTTGGGAGGCAAATGTTGGCCCATACTTTAGCTAGGGGATTGAGACCAACTGAGGGACTCTGGTCTTGTTTGCTGAGTCTTCAGTTTATCTCCAACGGGTCATGGGGAGGAAAGAGTAACAGGGGAAGGACAGAGGAGGCCACAGCTTGATGGGGTGTGGTCTTGCTTGCTTAGGAGAAAGAAGAGCAGGTCCTGGCAGAGAATTCACTGTAAACTGTCATTGGACCAAGGGCTCTGAGGGAGAGTTTGCCTCAGGTAACCTGATGACAGTCCCAAGTCATGTGGGCCAGCTTCCTGCCTCAATGCAGGTGATCCACTGGCTGAGACGGAACCTTTAGGGCATCTCCTTTCTGCTGTCAAGCGTTGTGGGGTCTGCCACTGGGTTTGAGGGATGGCCTGTCTCTGTAGATAGATTACATTTGGTTTGTTCAGAAGGCATTTATGGCTTTATAAAGCTCTTAAATTGGCTCTTTCCCCCCCTCGAAACATTTCTTCAAGCTTACAAGGCCAGTTTTAGAATAGCAATTACCAGCTCCAATATCCCCCAGCAAACTCACGCTGTGCTGTTGTCTATAAACTGCTTGGGACATTTGTAATGCTGCCACACGGCATATCTGCAGGCGGAAAGCCCCTGTCTTGCCGAGGAATGCTGCAGAGGCCCTTTCTCAGCCCTAATTTATGGGCCACATAAAACTCTTGTGAAGTTGCCCTGCATCTTTCTGAGGCAAAGTTGAGGATTTTTACTGTTTCAAGCTGCTAATTTTTTCCATTTAAAGCCAGCCTTCTGTCCGTGCCAGCGTGCATGTGTGCATACAAGTTGGCCACTTTAATTTATGTGCCTCCTTCTCTCTGTGTAATGCTTATCACTCACAAATGTGTGCATAATATACCACCAGCTCTTCCTTATTACAAGAGACTCAGCTGCTTTGTCCTGTGGCTTCAACAACCTGGACCCCTCCCTGCATCTCTACCACTGAAGCCCAGGGAGGAACCCAAGTGCAAAGAAAGACATGAGCCTAGGAACTGTGTGCACCAAGGCCTGGTGTCTTTACCCTGTGCTCTAGTTTGCTATTTGCTGCTGCGATAAAGGCCTTGACCAAATGCAACTTGGGAAGGTTTGTTTCATCTTGTAGCTTCCAATGCATCATAAAGGGAAGTTGGGGCAGGAACCAGGGGGCCAGGAACTGAAGCGGAACCGAAGGAAAGCTGCTTACTGGCTTGCTTTCTGTGGCTCCTGGCTCAATCAGCTTGCCTTTTATACAACTCAGGACCACCTGTCCAGGAGTAGCTCTGCTCCCAGTGAACTGAGCTCTCCCACATCAATAGTGAGTCAAGAAAATGCCCTCAGACACTTGTCCACAGGCCACTAAGAGGGAGGAGGCACTTCCACAACTGAGGGTCTCTCACTTCCTAGGTAACTCTAATTTGTGTCAAGCTGATTAAGAAAAAAACCTAAAAACCGAAAACCAAAAAAAAAAAAAAAAACAAACAAACAAAAAAAAACAAAACTAACCAGCCCAGCCTGAAAGATGAGGGGCTGAAAAAGAGTCCACTAGGGTGAGACGGGATAATTAGGATCTGGGAATTAGGATTTAGAGCCTAAACGGAGCACAGTCTACATGTGCAACCTTGGGTAAGCCATAGAATCTCTCAAATCCTGTTTCTCCCATTTGCAGAATAGGGGTCGGGTTATAAATTTCTGACCGAGTACTTTGAGTTTCCAGTATGCTAATGACTGTAAAGGCCTTCCACAAGCTAAGGCGATATCCAAGGGCTGGCTGGAAGCTATTCCAAGCTCTCAACTGTTGGCAGGGCCCCCTAGCAAGGAGAACAGCCAAGAGCAATGTGATGTCTCAGGGCTTTCCAAAGTCAAATCTTATGCCTTTGCCTGAGCCCCACCTCTCTAGTCTCTGGTGAGTCCTGAGCTCTTGTGCAACACAGGCTGGAGTCGGAACTCTACTCATGCCTCCTGCTTTTCTGCCAGGGTCTTCTGCCATGGAGAGATTTCTGATCTTTTGATGAGAGTACATTCATAGCCTGTCTCTACCCAGCCATTTCCAATCCCTGCCCCTTCTTGGGAGCAATAATTCTCTCTTGGTCTTTCTAGATGCCTCCCACCTGGAAGTCACCCAACCCTCCTTCATTGGGTTTCCTGAGAGTCTCAGTGCTTGATGGGTTGAGGGGGAGTCATAGCTGGGGAGGCTTATAGCTCCCAGTCCTGGCTCTGTCCCCTCATGGGCGTCTTTAACACTGGGGGCTTGGTCCTGTGAGCACAGGCTCTGATTACTCTGGCTGATAGTAGAGGGACAATCAGCTCCTTCTGGGGTTTTGGTGCACCCCCTCAACATAGAGGACCTCAGTTCCAGTTTTGCTTCAATGTCTCTGAGGCCTCATCTCCCCCTTTTTTAACTGCTTGTGTTGGAATGCTCCCACTTGGATATTTTGCCACTAATGTGAAACTCTAGGAGTTTAAGACAGACTCATTCGATGCATTTCTAGTGAAGGAAAGGATGCTGCCATTTATTGAGCATCTACGACATGTGAGCCAGCTGCCAAGGTGCAGCGTATGCTCCAGGTAATTAAATTCTCACCACAAACCCTACTAGTCATAATCACTAGCATGGATTCAGCACTGTGTATGCCAAACGCTGTTCCGAGTTCCTTCCATGAATCCCATCCTCACCACACTCTGGTAAATGATAAAACTAAGGCATGGGGAAGTTACGGAACTGGTCCAACATCAGTGATGTGGGAAGAAGGGATGAACAGCCAGTGAGTTGGGTTTCCAGCCTGAGCACTTAATCACTCACCACACAGGAGACAGTTTTCATTTAACCCCACCTAAATTTACATTGAAATGTAAAGTGATGTGTAGGGGGATTGGAGAGCTTGCCAGTGACACGTAGCCAGGAAAAGGCAGAGTCAAAACTTGAACCCATGCTGATCTGCTCTAAAGAACCCTCTCTTCTATAGTTCTTTTCCTTCACTGGCTCTAATTCACAGTGTTTTAGGCAAGTGAGTGAGACTATAAAATTAAGATTTTTTTTTTTTTTTTTAAAGATGAAGATTTGTACTTGGGAGAGCTTAGAGGCAGGAAGCAAAAAGGCTTGGCAGCGAAGGGAGAGGTTTCCTAATACATCCTGTTGCATCCCCAAGACAGAAACCTCTAAAGAATAGAGATTTGTTTATGTATTTTACTTCTAAAGGCAGGCAAAGCCAAGGGCCTTTGTGTCCTCTGCAGGCAGAAGGCGAGGTGACAGCTTCAGATGAGTGAGGAGAGAACGGACTCATCCTTCACCAGGAGACTACTCCTAGGAGACAGTGTTAGTTCACTCCCTCATGATCCATTTACCTCTTAAAGCTCCCACCTCTCAACCCGGCATCAGGATTAAATTCCCAGTACAAGAGCTTTGTGAGACAATCTCAGTCACTTTTCTCTGGCAAAAGCAACTTAAAGGAGAAAGGGCTTTTTTTGACTCACAGTTCCAGGTTCCCGAAGTCAAGTCAGGATTGCGAACCAGTGGGTCTCATTTAGTTGACTGAAGAGAAAAACGGGTAGATGCATTCTAGTAATCAGCTCATCCTTTTCCGCTTCCCTATAGTCCAGCTTCCCCTTCCCAAGGAACAGTATCACCCACAGTGGGTTTGTCCCCCCCTCCTCACCCAGTGTAACTAAGATAATCTTCTATAGCCATGGCCACAAACCCATCTCCTAGGTGAAACTGAGTTTTGCCAAATTGGTGATTAACATTAACCGGCACAGGCAGACACATTCTAACCACCTTGGGTGGTTAGGCTGCAAAGGGAGAAAGGCTCCTGAGTTATTCTGGAGAACCACTAGAACCCAGAGATTAGCCAGAGAAGTCTTGTTTAGACTGAGACCTCCAGCCTGATGATTCAGTGGGTTGACATACTATTCGTGCCAACAAAAGGCAAGTTATTGTAGGCAAGAGCCTCATTTTACAACATAGAGTCCAGGGCATTATGGACACCCCCCCCACCCTGCCCCCAGGTCAAAGATACCTATTGGTAGCAAGTAAAGCTTGGTACTCTCTCCAAAGTTCTTAATATGCTTGGGTCATGGCCTCTGACAGTCTGATAACATTCTCTCAAGAGAATCTGGCATACAAGTAGGTACTCTTGGTTGGTTACACTCCAGCTGTGGAACATCATCCTACGAATTCCTAAGATATAATACCTCGGGTTCAGAATGCTGTGTTTAGGATCTCTGTCCTGGCTCTCAAGCTTCTCTCCAGGTGGTTCTCAACCTTCCTAATGCTGTGGTCCTTTAATATGGTTCCTCGTGTTGTGGTGACCCCCAACCATAAAACTATTTTTGTTGCTACGTCATAACTGAAATCTTGCTGCCGTTATAAATTGTAATATAAAAATCTGTGACCTCCAAAGGGGTTGTGACCCACAGAATCACTGTTCTATAGGTCCTTCCAGTGCTTGAGCAGGACACTAGCTCTATGGAGGAAACTGAAGATCCCACTTTTTCTGAGACTCAGCTTGATCTCTGAGTGTTAGTTGTAGAGATCTGTGAAGGTGTGACTCTCCATGAAAGCATATGTTGGCATGTACTGGTTATAGTTCCTCAAGACTCTCAGCCCAGAGGAGATCCATTTCTTTGGGCTTGTGTATCCCTGTCTGTGCCTCACAACCAGCCTTGAGGTTTGTCTGCCATTCATTCTATTGAACACTATGTGCTGAGGGGATTGGTCTAAGCATTGGGTTGTTTCTTGTTGCCCGAGGACTATACTCTGAAAGGTTACTGAGGCAGGTAGCCTTCTTGTGTGGACTCTACTCTTCTCTCCCTGTACCAGACCCTGAGTGGTAGAAAGGGTCTCCCAAGAGCCTTCCTGAGAGGCCAGTGTGTATTTCTAATCAGGCTTTCATCATGGATGAGGATGGAAGGGGAGCTGTGAGGAATTGACATTCAGAGACAGGTAGGTTTCCGATCAGTGACCACACCAGGGAGGAAGATCTGAGAGCCACTGAGATCTTGCCTAGGTCAAACCTCTTACATATTTTTCTGTGATCTTGGGCAATCTGCCTCACCTCTCTGGACCTGAATTTCCTCATCAGTATAACAAAAAGGGTCACTGGATGCAATGTGTTCTCCCCCATGATTCTTGCTCTCGGTGCAAAGCTGTAGCTACCTGTAAGGACAATACAATACTCACCTGTAAGGGACTGGCATAGCCCTGATCACTGATGACGGTAAAAAGGCACTTCTGCTACTTAGCTCCTCTCCCAGCCGTGGCTTTGAGAAAAAGGCTTCTGTATTAGCTCTTGGTATCAAGGTATAAAGAAGGCATACCCCTGAGATTATTTGATTTTTACCCTCCATGATGCTCTGTGGCTACTTAAATACACATTTAAATGGATTCAAATGAACTCATATTAAAAAGTCAGCTTCTCAGTCTCACCAGCCATGTTTTACACACTCAGTATATTTCTGCCCACTGCAGAAAGTGAGGCACTGAATCAGGTACTTGTCTTCAAGACCTTTGTTACCAAGGGAAGTGGGTGTTTGAAACAGTTGAATGATAATGCTTGGGGACACCTTGGTCCTTGTGTCGCTCATTACATTTCAGATGGGAGGGAGCTGACATCTTTCAATTAATTATAGACACAGTGACCTTCAGATTCACTTAATGATTGCCCAGGCTATGTGGGTGGATGAGCAGCAAACCCAGAGACAGCCTCTGGTTCACCCTAACAGCTTATAGTATCTTAGGACCTTCCTACTAGGTCCTTCAAACCAAGGGCTAGGCTTCCAGAACTCTCTTTCTGAACCCCATTTTACTGATACCCAGAGCTACCTGGAGGCAGGCTCTACCTAGGCTTTGTTTCCCTTGGAGTCCTTGAAGACAGCCTGCCTGTCAAAACTCTGTGGTGAGGCTGGGAATGTAGCATGTTGATAACATCATTCAGCTTTATACCCTCCCCTGACCAAGCAAGGAAGGCATTGACTATGGCTTTGACATGGTCAGCTGAAAGTCTTTAGGAGCTGGTACACCTCCCATGGAACTCCTGGAAAAGGGGCATGGTGACCTCAGGGTAGGTCATCTCCACTCTTCACTGTACCTGCCCTTCACACAGGTACCAACCGATACTCACAGGTACTCAGCTGCCAACCGATGGTCCTCCTCCACACCCCTTTCCTTCTTCCATCTCTTTCTTCTCTTCCTCTTCTTATTTTTTCTCTTCCTTTCTTCCTGCTCCAGGTGGTCATCTACTTCTTCATCCCATACCCTTAGCCCAGCTTCAGGCGATAACTTGATTTGTATTTCTGCTCATCTGCTCAGGTTGGTTCCTCTGACGCTTCCGAGGGACTGAGGGAACATTTCTAAAACAGTCTGAACAGCGTCCAGATTCTTCCTTCTAAAAAGTCTGGAGAACTCCTGGCAGGGTGGAATATAGGTTGCCACAAGCTTTGTTTGCGGAAAGTTCCTCGTTTTCACTTTCAGCCTTGTCTCGCTGTCCCTGCAAGCCGTGCCCCCTCAAACTCACTCAGTACAAATTAAATTTACTGTCCAATTAAATTAGGAAGTCAAATCAGTTATTGCAAAAGACAGCAATGTGTCAGACTGAAAATAAGGCTCAGTGGTAGAGAGTTTGTAGGAAGGAAATATAAATCCTGAGTCTAGCTTCCTCCACCTTGAGAGACACAGTAGGGAGAGGCAATGAAAAAAAAATTGGAAGAGGAAGGGAAAGAAGGGATTCCACATAGATGCTTATTTTATTTCTGAACAGCAATTTGGGAATCATGGTCTGTTTAAAATTTTATCGGCTTGGGTCTGGAAAGATGGCTTAGGGGTCAAGAGTACTGACTATTTTTCCAGAGGACCCAGGTTCAATTCCTAGTACTCACATGGCAGTCTACAACTTTCTGTAACTCCAGTTACAGGGGAGCCAATTCTAATAGACTCTACAGGCTCTTGGCATGAATGTGGTGCATAGACACCCAGGCAGGCAAAATGTACACAAAATAATAACATTCAAATAATTTTTAAGGTTTTCATGGATCTCTCCTGGCTCTTGTAGTCTGGAAGAACAGAAGTAGCATCTCTTTGTGGACTAGCTTGTGACAAGACGACTTGGAGACCCAGTTTTGTAACTCTTGCTGTGGAAGCCGGGGCGGGTAGCTCATTCTCTCTCTGTATGATCTCCCATCATTGGAAAGGTGACATAAGATGCTTCTTAGGGCTGTATGTGTAGAGAGCACCTTGTATTTTCACAGGGTGCTTGTAAGACTTGGCTGCTGGCCTTTTGTCTTCTGATGGAAACTGGGCCGAAGGGCAGAGGCATTTTGTTCTTCACCATCATGGTTATTAGTTATATGAGGACATAAAGCAAAGAGACGGGAAAAGAAATAAAAAAGGATCAGGCCACCCCCCCACCCCCATCTCACTGTCTACCTCATCTCACCACACTTCACAGGCTGTGAAGCCCGATGCCTGGGCATCATCTTTACCTTTGACCCTTCCTCTTATTTCTACTTAGCTCAGTTTTAAGTTCTGTCAACTGGAGCCCTCTCCTTCTGTCACCTACCCGGCTTTCTCTGTTTCTTACCTCTTTTCTAGACTCAAGCCAGAGCACCTTTCATGCCCCGTTTCTTCATGGGGCCATGATGATGTGTAATCATATTTATTTGTGTGATTTGGAGTTTAATGTCTAGCTTGTTAACGAGCAAGCATGCTTCAGGAGGTCAAGATCAGTGCTCACCTGAGCATCACGACACAGATAAGCGGCAGAGGAGCAAATGTATGATTGGGTCAGGCAGGGCACTTGTTTGCCTATTCTTTTTAGCCTTTCTTCCAAAGGGAGGCCTTCCTCTAAGATGTGCAAGCTTTTGTGAGCAGTCGCTGTCTTTTTCATACAGGAATATCTCTATAGAGCCCAGAGCACTTCCTTCCATCCATGGACTCAGTGACGCTTTGTGGAGTGAACTGTGTGAACCCTTTGCAGTAGGAAGATCACATCCACCACTTTTTCTTGTCACTCTGACTAAACACCTGCCAGAAACAACTTGTGGAGGGGGATATAGGGATCAGGACAGGGAGGGAGTGGAGACAGGAGTCGTTCCATTTGTGGTGGTAGGGATTTGTCCTGCGGCATCTGTATGTCTTGGTGGATCAGGAAACCATCTAGGGATGGGGGTGGGCTATATCCTTTAAAGGGCTACCTCCAGTGGCCCACATCCTTCCATCAGATCCTGTATCCCAAAAGTTCCACAGAGCCATCATCTGGGAACCTTGAGCTGTCTGGACCAAAACCACAGCAGAGATCCACTAGGCTCCCTTAATCCAGACTTTAGAAAAGTGATCAGCCTCTCCTGATGACATTCCTCACCTGTATCATCTGGGGTCTTGGCTTCCATGAACCCTTTTGATCTGAGAGCTCAGATAGGAGATAAACACAGACTTCTACTTGATTCTATCCAGATACCCTAGAGGAGCAAGCGGGGGCTTACCTGTCACAGAGGAGGTCTGTTTGAGGCTGAGAGGTAAGCTAGGGATACTTAAATGATATAAATATAGTTGCTATTGCCACTCAGAGCCATTGGCCAGAGATCTTGGAAATCTCTGTGCCCTTTTAGAGATACCCTGAGCAAAGCTGAAATCCATCTCCAATTGCTGGAGATGGGAGAGAAAGCACCCTCCTCCCCCCCACACACACCTAAAGCATCCTGGGAATTTCAAGAAAATAGAATCACGGAAGAGACAGTAAAGCTGGAGAGAGAGAAAGGGAGGGAAGAGGAACAGAAGGGGGAGGGTTGCAGGGATGGTGTGGGTAGGCTCCTTAGTGCCTTTAACTTTTACCCTCCACCACCCCCTGCTGCAGCCTCCACCTGTGAAGTGGGATTATGTTACTTATGTAGTCAATTTTACCACACTAAGAGGCCCATCTGACAGATTAACTAGGATGCAGTACCTCAGCTAGAAAATGAGTATTTTCATTTATTTTCAGCAATGCCTTACACATAGCCCCTTCCCTCTCTCCTGCTGGAAATGGCCATGGGGACTGAATTCTTCCACTTCACTTCCTCACAGCTTTTCTTCCAGAGCCTCCTGGACACTCCCCACTTCCTTTCTGGTCCTCCTGCTGTGTAGGCATCTCCTCAAGAGCCAGCCTAGATTAGTTTGAGCCAAGGGTCAGGGAAGACTGTGTGTTTGGGAGGTGGTGGGCTCAGCTGGGGGGCTGGGGGTCTCAAGCTGCCTTGTGGCTGCTCTGCGGGGTCTGGCAGAGCCCCAGCCTCTGGCTGTGACATACAGCCTCCTTCATGAAACCAGACAGAATTAAGCCTTTTGTTTCCTGTTTGCTAGGCCAGCTTAAAGAAAACACAGAGGGTCCATGGGGCTGGGGCTCCCAACAAGACGGCCTTTGTATTCATTTAATTAATCAGTTAGCTGAGGGGAAAGAGAGGAGGGAAGTTCATGTTATAAATACATGTTTTTCTTTAGCTCCCCCCCCCTCAAAGACAGAGTCTGAATGGCAACCAACCCATGAGAGCTCCCCCATCTCACTCTAGATGTGCTGAAGGCTGGGGCTAGCCAAGCTGCAGCTGGGGACCCTCCTTGTCCCTCTACCCTGTTCACTCAAAGAGCCTTTACCATGATATTTGTGGGTCCTGGGGACGTGTTAGCTGCTGGTAGTGTAGCAAGGTGCTGCCAGCCTCTGAACCCCACTGCACCCTTTCTCATTATGTCTGGGCCTGCACCTCCTAAAATCTCCTTGGATGAGGTAATTTCACTGCCATACAGAAGAGGACATGCTCAGCACCCAAGAGACCAGAGTCATTGCTGGTGAACCATAGAGGGAGAAGACCGAGCTGTAGCTCAGAGCCTTCCTTACCCATGCACATGCCCTGGAGCTAGCTGGAGGAGAGCAGGTTGAGAGCATGCTCAGCCACCTCCAGGGGACACTATGCCTATCTGTAACTGCCCTGTCCAGAAGGCTGGCATACAGGAGCAGAAGGGAGAGAGCTCTGAGCTCTGGGGAGGGTGAGCTTGAGGGGTGGAGCAGCAAGTAGGGCAGACACACTCTCATCTCCATGGAGATCTTGGAAAAGCTTCCCTCGATGATACTATTTAAATAAAAAAAGAGTTTTAAAAGATGGATGTTTAGAAAATTTTTTTGGAAATGAGTGAATTCATTTCTCATGTTCCTGGCTCTCCTGGTTCTCAGCTGCCAGGTGATTTGGGAGTTAAAAAGATCTCTTTTATTATGAAGTAAAATATTTATAGTCTGTAAATATATGGCCCTTGTGATGGAATTTCACTGTGGTCAAATTTTCCTTCTGTGCTCTTCATTTTAAGTCCTAGTTGGAATGAATGTTCTGGTATCTGGTAACCATGACTCCAGCCTCCTGAATATGCTGCCCAGAAAATCCCTAGACCTGGAGAAGAGGAGGAGGGCCTGGGCCTTGAACCTCATCTCCATCCTCTATGTTCCACTTCCTTTGTCAGGCCATCAGGTCAACTGCAGGGTAATAGGAGGACCACAGAGGCCAGGCAATGGTCAGAGGTGCTGAAATATTCTGTCAGAACTACATGGGTAAGCTTCAGCATTCACTCTTCTTCCTTGGGGAGACACTGTCTTTCTTAGCTGATGAGAAAGGCTCATGTTTTAAAACCACAACCCCAGTGTCCTCCCCTTCCCTCCAAGGGTCCTTGAGAACATAGTTAAACTAGGTAGGCTGATGCTTGTAATTTAGTACTTGGGAGACAGAAGCAGGATATCACTGCAAATTCAGGGGCAGCCTGGTCTACATATCCAAACCAGGCCAGCTTTGGTTACAGGTGAAATAACAGTAAAGCTAGGTTAAGTCTTTCACCAGGGCTTGCCATAGGCCATCAAACTGTTCAACTCTCCATGCCTTGTGGCTGGGTCGTGAATATCCACCACAAGTACCCAGTCTCTCAAAGCAATGAATAAACTCGGAATTGCAGAATTTGTGTCTTCTCTAGGGTGATCTTGAATGAACTCTTTTCTAGATAAGTTACATTTGCCAAAACCAGGGCTTTCTTTGAACATTTTAGTATTTTCCTCTTCCCAAGGTTATGGGGCGGAGGTGAAGAGATATAGGTTCTGGAAAACAAACAAACAAAAAACCAGCCATGCTGCTAGACTGTCTTTCCTAGACTCCTGCGGAGAGAACCCGGGGCGGGGGTGGAGGTGGGGTGGCGGGAGTCAGATAGTGGAGAATTAATTTTTCTCTCCAGAGTCCCTTGAATCCTTAGACATATGAGCTGGGAAGGATCCTAAGAATAGGATAAAGGCCAGTTCTTTCTGAAAAGGGTAGTGTGGCTCAGGGTATGTTGGTCACAGGGTAGGCATGGCTTTGTTTTGGGGAGCTGGATCTTTGGGGAAGGAGAATCTACTGAAGCAGTGTTTCTTGATGTTGACATACACATGAATCACCTGTTAAAATGTGACGATTCTAAAGCTGAACAGAAATCCTGGCTCCAATGTGGTACAGATGCTGCTTGCCTATGGGACATACTATGAATCCTCCAGGGTGCCTAGCTTATATAGTTACTAGTCCCTGGAAAGTAGGTGCTGGGCCTTTGTGCTTCCCTATCCCCCAAATTCAATGTAATGTCAGGTACAGAGTCTGTTGGTTACATGTTGTCACGCAATCACTAAAAGGGGCAAGTTAGAAGATACCCAGGGCATATTTCACTTGAGAGTATGTTTTGAAGTCTGAGTTCTTGATTTTTTTTTTTTTGTTGTTGTTTTTTTTATGATACTAGGCCTAGGACATGTGCCCTACCACTGAGTTACATCATTAGCCCATCCCTTTAAAAGGCATTTATTTATTTGTGTGTTTGTATGTGTACAATATATGTGACTGCTTGCACGCTATTGAACATAAGTGAAGGTCAGGGGGCAACTTATAAGGGTCAGCTCTCACCTTCCACCATGTGGTTCCCAGGAATCAACCTCAGGTCATCAGACTTAGTAGCAAGTGCCCTGATTCTCTGTTGAGACATCTCACTGGCCCCAGCCCTTGACTGTATAATCCATACCGGAATCAAGTATGTGATTTACTTGCCCCTGCCACACAATTGCTGGGATTACAGGTGTTCACCACTGTCTTGTGGTTTCTCTGGGTGTGATGAAACATCACGACCACAAGTAATTTAGTGATGAAAGAGTTTATTTTGCTTGCATTTCCATAGCACAATTCATCATTGAAGGCAGTCAGAGTAAGAACTTAAACAGGGCAGGAGCTGATGCAGAAGCCATGAAGGAGTAGTGCCTACTGGCTTGCTGAGCTGGCTTTCTTATAGAACCCAGGGCCATCAGCCTAGAGATGACACCACCCCCAGTGGGCTAGGCCCTCCCTCATCAATCACTAATTAAGAAAATGCTTTGCCTACAGCCTTATGGAAGCATTTTCTCATTTGAAGCTCCTTCTGCTTAGATGGCTCTAAGTTGTTCCAAGTTGACATAAAAGCTAGACAGCCACTATGGCTGGAGTTAACAATTGATGTTCGCATCCATCCGTGCTGTATCTGTTCTTCCACATGGCAAGGATGTTTGCCTGTTTGTTGGGCATGTAGTCCATCCTGGGGAAATCTAGGAGAGGTGTCCCTGGATGCCCAATCGGAACAAGCCTTCCAGCACACATTTCCCTCTCCTCTGCCATCTGGTCTCCTCTGTGTAAACTGGTCTTCCGTGGTAGGAAGGCTGGGAAGGTGGCTTTTCGATGGATGTCAGAGAGGGAGCTTATTGGCTTTAGTCATACTGTCATCCACTGTGACTCCCATTTCTGAATCTAGAATTGCAACTCTGTATTTTATTACACACAAGTAATAATTCATCCCAAAGTGATCATGACTCTTTCTTGGGGAGGAAGATTGGGGCTTTGCAGATGGAGTTAGGCCTCTCGGATTCTCATATACTTTACATCTCTAAGCAGCACCTGCTTTAAATCTGGGACTCTTACCTTCTTTCTCAACCCATGGGCTGTCCTGACATATGGGCCACCACTCAGTGCTGACTTCCCCTTACTACATGCAATTAAATCCTCACAAATTTATTAGGTACTCAATATGTTCAAGACACGTAAGAAAGATAAAATATAATTGAACTCTTAGCCCTAAACTTTCATCTGTGAGGGCTTTATCCTCTAATTGCCGGAACAGTTTGTGAAAAGTAATAATATAAAGTTAAATAATAATAATGATTATAATGCAGGAGATGTCACAGAGAGGAACAAAATTAACTACTAAATGAGTAGTGCCACAGATTCCATGTGTTGAGAGAATTCGAGAAAGAAAGATGCCACTCACTGGGGTGATGTAGCATGACTAGGGGGCAGGGCAGGGTTTGGCAGGGGTGGGCGGAGTCAGCCTGGCACAGGCTTATGGATCACTTGCTATGTTCCAGACAGACCACAGTACTCCAAAAATACAGAGGTGAATGAGAGAGAGATGAGAGGCCGAGGCTGGAGAGCTGTAAGCATGAAAACACAAGTTTGGATTCTATTATGGTTTGAATGTGAAATGTTCCCCATAGGCTCATGTATTTGGACACTTGGTTCCTAGTTGGTGGAGCTTTACATGGAGGCCGTGGAATCTTTAGGAGGTATAACCTTGCTGAAGGAAGTACATCATGGAATAGACATGAAGCATTCATGCCTCTCCCCACTTCTAGGTCACGCTCTTTGCTTTGTGTTTGCTGTTGGGATGTAATCTCTCAGCTTCCTTCCCCAGCTTCTTGCTGCCATACCTCCCTCACCATCATAGAATCTCCCTCTGAACCATTAGCCAAAATAAGTTACTTTTGGTCATGGCATCTCATTACAGCAATGAAAAGTAACTAATACAGATCCCCAGAACCTAAATAAGGTTGGATGGGAGGTGGGGTCAGGAGATGGGAGGCGGGGTCAGGAGACTCCTCAAAAACACAAGGACTAGCTAGCCTGCCATGACAGTAGCCAGTACTGTCTCACACAATATGGCTACTGCCCTCTGGCCTTCTGCTAGGAATGCAAGGTTTCTGCCTCATTCAGACCTGCCAGTTTAGAATCAATTCCACATCAACAGGTGAATTATTTGTCTATTTATATCAAGAAATGCTGTTTTGGTGGGATCCCCTTCCTCAGAGATTCAACGTTTTAAAGCACAGGAGTGGTGGGTTCATCAGAGCCACCTTTCAGGTAATCAGGAGAGAAAGAGAATATGAGGAGGTGAAATTGTGGACACAAGTCACCCTGTCAATCTTTTATTTGTGAGAGAGAAGATAGGAGGTGAGAGGGAGTTAAATAGAAAAAGATAAGAAACTTTTAAAATTAAGTAAGCCTATAAGTTTATCTTGTCATTTACAAGTACTTTAAGCCTATTCTCTAATCTAATTAGTTAAGAGAGTCCAGGCGGGGACTATTGCATACGCTTTACAGATTAAAAAAAAAGGTCAAGGGGTGTCACAGGTGGGGTTCTGCCTTCCGAGTTGATGTCACCTCCACTTCACTCTAGTCCCTATGGTCTTAAGAGACTGTGTGTTATAGATCAAGGCAGGTGACCTAAGGAAAACCCTGAACACACACACACACACACACACACACACACACAGAGTTGGTGAGTATCATAGTTGGGAGGGACAGAGCCCCGGTAGAACTGGCTTTGAGAAGAGGGAAAGGTTAAAGGTACAGCATGTTGAAGAAGAGAGGGAGCGGAAACCAGGAAAAGTTAAATGACACAGAACCAGTGGACACTAAAATCACTTGGCTGATGTATTCAAAGAGCACTTACAAGCAGCATGCCACACAGTGATGAGTGAGATGGACTGGAGGACAAAGACTGTGGACTGTGAGTCCTTATAGCTCTAGACAAAATACACAGCTTGGTGCTGTCTTTGCCGCTATAAAATGACAGAGACAAAGGGGCTCCCTCCTAAATCCTTGCAAGTAGAAAGCTTGCAGGTGGGAGGGAGATGCATCCCATGCAACCCTCAGGACCCACCTTAGGGTTTATTATCTTTCTTTACCCTTACTTTCACCTCAGTTTGATCCTTGCTGAAGTTCTGGGCTGTGGTTGCTTTTTATGATAGCCTGGGCCCCTGGTGAGGAAGTTGTGTCTGTGTGTCTCTGTAGCTACGCAGAGTCAGAGGGGAGTCTATGGCAGTGCTGACTGCTGGTTAAGGTAAAGCAAGGTAGTGTAATGATGGAAGAGAGAACCCTGGAGTGGAGAATGGACCTTGGAGGGACAGCTGGAGACATTAGAGTGAAGCTGTGTGCTACACATTATGCCAATCCCTGACCGAGGGAGTGGAGGGGTGACTTCCACTTACAGAAGGAAGAACCCACAGAGGCAGCCCTTTCCTATGAATCCTTTGATCCGGGAGTCCTGGAGGGTCCATCCCAGGGGCCCCATGGAACTTCTGAGTAACTTGCTGGCAGTCTCGAATTTTACTCCTTTGTGTCAGAGGTGATCTGGCTAAGACCAAAGCCACAATAATGGAATTCCAGGAATCTGCCCTCCTTACTTTGTCAGGTCATCTTGCCCTCAGGGAAGGAGAGCCCTCACTTTTCTTGCTTTAAGGCCAAAGTTTGCATTTAGGGCACAGGAAGGCAGTAACTCCCCCCAGGCCTCTGCCTCTCTCCACCAGAGAGAGCTCAGACCTGCATCTCAGAAATGGCACCCTGCCACAGTCACTTTGTCACCTGCAGGAAGAAGAACAGTGTGGGTACCTAGGGGACTTTACACGGTTTTCAGTCTCTAGCAGTAGCTACATTCCGCCGCCTAGGACTAGCAACCAACCGCTCCCTCTTGCCTGGGATGAAGGAATATCCTAGGGGGAAAAAAATTAGTGATAAAACCTACTACGTCCCAGGAAACCAGGATGAGTTGATCACCCTAACCATCCCCACCCCTATCTTAGAAAAGTTCAGAATCTGAAATTCCCCTGGCACAGCCTGGATTTTCTCCTGGATACTCAGCAAAAGGATAGACTTGCAATGTGCTGTCACCCTGTTGCATGGAAGTGGCCTTAGGATCTACAGACCTGAATCAAAATTCCTAATAGTTTCCAGCATATGTGAGGATGAACAACTCTCTTTGTGTTTATGATTCTCGATTTCCTTGCCTGTAAGATATAGATACGATATGAGCTTCAGGAGGTCTTGGTAAGAAATGAAGGAGACAGTACCCATTAGCTCTCCTGGTTCTTCCCGATCCTTCTCTTTGTTCTGAGGCAGTAGTTTGTTGCTATTCTTCGCTCGCTTGCTTTGGTTTTGGAGGTCTCATCATTTATTTGCTAATCTTATTTTTGACCTGACTGAAGTAAAAGCTCCTAGCAAAGATAGCCTGTATCTTTTGGCAATCTGTTCCTGGTGTTTTTCTTGGGCTTCCTTCATTCTCTTGGCAAACAGGTTAGAATATTCTGCAGCCTTCTCTTTGTTTTTTTTGGTGCTTTGTTTCTTCAGAGCAATATAGCAATGGTTGTGTGGCAGGATGCATGGAGTGATGAGACACTGACTCTTGGGGTGTTTTGGTTCTAGATGTTTTAAGTTCTTTAAGGGCCTTTTAACAGCATAATGGCAGACGTTATCATCTTTTTAAAATTTTATTTGTTTTTTATTTTATGTGCATTAGTGTTTTGCCTTGGGTGTTGGGTCTCCTGGAACTGAAATTACAGACAGTTGTGAGCCGGCATGTGGGTTCTGGGAATTGAACCTGGGTTCTCTGGAAGAGCAGTCAATGCTCTTAACCACTGAACCATATCTCCAGTCTCCCCACCCCCTTCCCCCACCACTCCTTTAGTTTGTCCCATCTTGGGATTATTTTCTTTAGAGGGATTGAAAAGTCTTTGAATTTGGCCATGTTCTTTTGGGCCCCAACATAGTAGTGTCTGTCAGTCTTGGAATATGGGAATATCCTCTCTCTCTCTCCCTCTCCCTCTCCCCCCCCCCCCTCTCTCTCTCTCTCTCACACACACACACACACACACACACTAAGTTGAAAACACTTAGCTTGGCATCTACAATGCATTCCTGAACAGACTTGTACTTTCTCTTTCCAGTTCTCCTTGGTTTACAACAGGAATGCTCCGTATTCAACAGGAGGCACTCTGACATCTGACTTCAGGAAAAATAAGATGTTTGTCACTCCCACATAATCCTCAACTCTTCACCTAGAGAGCATCAGCAGCTAATTCTGTGGCATCTTATTTTGCAGAGAAAGCAGAACACTTAACATTCATTGTCCACTTCAATGAGTTTCTGACATCCAATGGCTGGGAAGGAGATATTCCACTTCTTGACGAGGCTTACAGATTAGGAAATGATTAAAAAAAAAAGTGATACCCATTCTTTATAGAGGAGATGTAGCTAGAGAGCAGAAAGTGTTTACTCTGGGTCAAAATGATTGAATCAGAGATAAGCAATAGAGTCCTACCTAACTCTTAACTGTATCTCTCTATTTGCCATCTAGAATGTTCCCCGATTGAGAGGGAAGGAACCATTTTATTTTTTTTTTTGTTTATTCATTCAGCAAACACTGATCCAGATCCAGGGGACACAATGGTCAGCAAAAGACACATGTATTCAGTCCACCTGATGCTTATGTCATGGCAGAAGAGAAACAGTAAACATTTATGTCATATAAGGCCAACTAGTAAAAATTGCTTGCATGGGGACACAAAGCAGGTTAAAGTAGCAGAGAGTAGCAGTGTGTTATCATTTTGCAGGGGGTATAGCAAGGCTTCTCTGAGAGGCCAATGTAAAGCTGGTCTATGGAAGAAAATGGCCAGAGAACTATAGTGGTCCCTTTTGAATCTCCCCACGACCTGAGGAGTCAGCTGCTCAGGAGACAGCCAGTCCCTGAGTGAGGTGAAGGAGTAGATGGAACACAGCTGTTTCAGTCAGCTGTCCTTCTCTGGTTAGACTCCTCTGTGGATCTGAGCTGTGTGTGTGTGTGTGGGGGGGGGGTCAAGCTAGAATCCATTCTGGAGGCCAGATTTCAGATGGAAATGACATTAACGAGTTACTCCGCCCTTCTTGGAGACACTCTCTACCTACGGTGACAAATCACGGTGTATTTGTTTCCTTTATGGTTGTTTCGTTGGCATTCCCTTTTTCTTTAAGAAAAAAATCCAGCCCTGTTTGGATTGCATGCTAAATGATTTATGAGCATTATTCTTCTCCGATGATCATCCTACCTGTAGGAGCTCCAGCCCTCGCGATCCTATTCATGTTGATTAAGTACATTTGAAAGCAAGAGGAGACTGAAATCACTTCACCATACAGATTCAGCTTCCCCCGCCTCGGGGGAATTCCTCATTTCCCTTTAGAAAGAGCCTCTTTGCAGAGACAGAGCAGGAGGCTCATCCAGACTAGGAGCAGGAAGGAAGCCCAGGGGAGCCTTCTCTCTGGTGCTGGTCATGGATTTGAGATCCTTGACTTTCCAGGCAGAGGTGCCCTCAGAGTCATTCCATGGTTCTTTTGCTTCTCGCCTCTCTGCCAGCTGGCACTGTGCCTGTCTTGACTCTGGCAGGACAACGTTGGTCAGGAGCACAGGAGGGCATTTCTAGATGGTCAGTCAGAGCTTGATGTTTTTAGGAATGCCATTGAGCAGAGAGGTGGGAGAATGGAGGGAGATCATCATCTTTGTATATTCCTGGGCTGATGAACAGCGTGTGTGTGTGTGTGTGTGTGTGTGTGTGTGTGTGTGTGTGTGTGTGTGTGTGTGAAGGATCCATGGCTACTGAGCGAGTCCTCAAATTGAAGGTCTTCTCATTAGATTCTGTCTTTGTGTCAATGGCCCTTTCCAGTTTCTACCCCATCCTCCACTGTTTCTGTGTGATGAAAATCTTGAAGGTAAATGGCTGATTAATGATCTAAACTTATAACTTGGCACACTTTAACACAGAATGTAGACTTCAATGATTTCTTTGACTTGGCTCATGTTAGGCTGGAAATCAGGCTTCAGTAGATTCTGTTTCTCCCTAAGTCTTGTCTCTGTGTCAGTCAGGCACAGGGCTCCCTTCTGCAGATCCTTAAGTCAAAGAAGAGATGGACAGTGATCCCTGAGCTCATGGTATAGCTGTGAACACGTGGGAAGTGGTCCTGTCGTCCCTGCCTTTACCCCTTCTGGACTGGGCTCAGTGGTCAGTCTTTCAAATCTAGGCTATAAGAGTCATACTCGCTTGTGTCTTCAAAAAGTCACCTCCTTTGTGGCTTCATGTGTTGAGTCCCAAGATGCCTCACTTGCCACCCTCCTGTCTTTTTAGGATATCATGGGTCTCTCACCTGTAGTAGACGTTAGACTAGCTGGCTCTAGTCTTAGAGCCTCATGCTCACCTGTTTGGTGACTTTGGAAAAGTGACCTCGTGTCTGTCTGTGGTTCTCAGTTTCCTCATCTGCCTACTTAGAGTGAGACTATTTGAAGAACAAATGAGATGTTAGTTTTGGAAAGAAAAAAAAAAAGCTTTGGAAACTGTGAATGGTTGCTGCCTCTTCAGAACAAGTTAAAATAAGAGCCGGATATGATCACACATGCCTTCAATCCCGACATTCCACTTTAATCCCAGCACTGAGAAGGCAGAGGCAGGCTGGGTCTACAGAGCAAGTTCCAGGACAGCCAGGGCTGCAGAGAAAAACCCTGTCTGGAAAAATCACCACCACCAATAACAATAATAATAATAAATAAAAATCCTTAAAATGTAGACATTTTGGCTGAGGGATAACCTACTCTGGCTACAACATGCAGGAGTACTCACAAGCACACCCCCCACCCACACACACACACCTGCCCATGCATGTGCACTTGCACATAAAGAAACATGGATACAAACACACCAACACCCACGAAATGTGAAAAGTTAGAATTCTAATGTCTGGCTATATTCATCCTGAGAGACTGGTTTGACAGTGCACCCTGAAAAAAAAAATCCTGAAGCCATTAACATGGAGATAGAGACCAGTGCTATGGTGCCAAGCAGTTCCAGTCCTCACAGCAGTTAGAGGCTGGGGATTGGTCACCCACTACATGCCAGCATCCTCTTGGCTCTTTGTGTGTAGTCTGGAAATGGTATTATCCTGTTTGAGCGGATGATGGGATAAGGAAGAGTTAAGTTGCAGATCACAGAGTGGATTGGAAGGTGGAGAATCTTACCCCGCCCTGCTCAGCTCCTGTGCCATCCTGTCAGATCCCAAGAGCGGTCCTGGCACACAGCTACCTTTAACAGTCACCCACGTCTTAGGTCTGTCCTGCCTAAGTGTGTTGCTCACAGTGTGTGGCTCAGAGAAGTTTTCCTTCTTCCACTCCTCTCTGGCTCCCTCTGTTCAGCACACTTAGCAGAGGGCTCTTGGAGTCCCAAGCCAAACCTCAGTGCAGTGGACTACAGCAATCCTGAAAGGGCTGTGGGGGAAAAGGACAGATTTTAGCCTAAACTGAACCTGTCTCCTTGCATGCTGAGCCACACTTTGGGGACAGACTCAGAGATCTGCCTCCTACCCTTCGAGCTCCTAGTTAGTGTCCTTATTATCAGGGAACAAAGTCCCGGGTGGAGGTACATTGGGGTGTGATCATGCTCCCCCCATGATGACTTCACTGGGCAGAGTCCTCCATCCCCACCCCTTCCTCTGTCTATTCCTGTCTTCTTCCAACCCTGATGTGGAGGGTCTGACCCCACTCAAGCTTTTCCCTACTCTGGGAAGCCCTTCTCTGCAGAGTAGCTCAAAGGGTCTTTTGAGTTTGGGAACGAGCAGCCTGTGGGCCTGGGAGGAGATAAAGGCGAATGATCCCTAAGGGCCACGGGGTCAGGGGCAGTGTATCTGGTGACTTCTGAATGCAAGCGCCAACAAAGAGAAATCTGTGGTGGGAGAGCCTCAGTGAAGGAAATAAAATCTCCATGAAAACAAACTTTTGTTGGAAGCTTTCTCCTCTTGTTTTGGCAGCGCTGCTAGGTCCTGGGAGGGAAAGGCCGAGAGTCTTCCGGAGGAGTCTGGAGGCCCCCAGATTGTCCAAATATCGCCTTGCTCTGAGAGGACTATTTTCTTCCCTGCAGGAAGAAGGGCTTGGGAGTCAGCGTAAAAATCACTGGTTTTCTAATCAAGGCTGTCACAAGTGAGAAAGAGCTGGGGCCACAGAGCTCTTGGCTTGTGAGTAGGAGACATGGTTAACACAGTACTGTCTATCATGCAGTTTTGTGGCTCCACAAATCCCAGGATCCCTTTCAGCCTTGGCTTTCTCATCTATAAAATGGACATCTCTTGCCCAGATTCATTCAGCTACAAATGCAAGACCAGTTCTGGGTCAGCTCAGCTATTTCCCTGTAGCTAATGGAGACCAGAGGGTAGAGGTGAAGGATGTTGAGGGAGGCTCAGATGACGATTTCTTTTTCTTTTCTTTGGGGCTGGGTGGTCACAGATGATACTCAGCAGTTTAGTTTCTGCATCTTGTTTATCCATCTTCAAAGAAGCTGGCATGGTGAGTGAAAGGCACTTGGTCTGTCTGCAGTCAACTTCAGCAGGTCCTTGCATTTGGAAGTTGGATGGATGTATTAAATAAAGACTTTCCCCAGCTGCTGGGATGGTCTTAAATAAGATCAAGGATGTTTTTTTCCTTGGAGCTAGTAGAAGAATCAGATTTTGGGTTGAGTCCAGGCCCCCAAGGGTTGCCTCTTTTTGGCCCACTCAGGAGGAAAATCCTGGTTGTGGCTGCTGTTTCACAGAGCTTAGAGCACTGCGGGCAGTTCTGGGTGGCCAGAAGGGGTAGAGCTGGGACCAGAAGCTGAGCTGTGGTTTTGAGCCTGTCATGCTGTGTGACTGTGGGCAAGAACTATCATTTTCTGATACCTGTTTCTCTCACCATGGTCATGCAGATTGGATAAGTCACTTTTACCTCTGCAGAAGAGGGAGAAGTAGATGTTAACCTGGGACAATTCTGCTGGCCGGAAAAGCCTGAGCGGTTGGCTTGGGGTAGCAAGGCTAGGAAACAAGGCTATCCTTTCATCCCCCAGTCTCCCTCAACCCCTTTCCTTGCTGAGAAGCCAGGGATGTTGTTTCTCTTCTTCCAGATGAGTTCTTACAGACAGGCTTGTGTCCACAGTGCTCTGAACATCCTTAAAAACAGATCAGCATATGGTTCTCTTTTTGACCCCAGTGGGACTGACTGGGTAAGGCCTGTTCTTGGAAGCCTGATTGAGTCAACAAAGACCCCTCCCTCTTCCCTTTGCTATCCCATTAGAGTGGGACTCTGACTTCACTCTGAGCTCTGAGCAACAGGGAAGCATTGTTAGAGGTGGTTAATAAATGAGGCCTTCTCTGCTGACCACATGGAGAGTTCACCTGGGCCATGTTCAGGCTTGACTGGTTGGTGTGTGTGCTAGTGTAAGGAAAGGGTAGACTATGGGAGTAGACACACCCATACACACACACACACCACATACATATACATGTATATATATACACACATATATATACATTTGCACACATGCACACTCAGTACTTTCATGTGTACAAACCCATGAAAACACGTACATACATGCATAGATACACACATAGACATACATATACATGCATAATATACACATAAACATATGCAATACACATACACACACATATATGAACACAAATACACATATGATATAGACACATACTCACATTCACATGCAAATACACCCACGTACATATACATAACATACATACATGCAGACACACATATATATACATATAACACATGCAGATATACATACATATACATATTCACAGCATCATGTAGACCAAGGTTTATTAATATGTGGGCCTTTGGGAGTCACTACAAGGTAGAGAACCATACCTATAGCAGACTGTTTTTATCTGGTGACTCGATAGCTCACCCATTTCTCCCCTTCCAGCAGGTCCCTTTGGGTGGGCCCTTCCTTTCAGCTGTTCTTTAAAGTGAAGAAACTCGGTGAGGCTTCAGAGGACTGAGGTGGAAACTTGGTGGGAATAAATGGAGGGGGGAGGGATCTCAGGCTGCTTGCAAGCACTGGGGAGCCCATGCCTTTGTAGGGCCCTCGTCCGGGTGCAGGGAAGCAGATATGGCAACCTCTTGCCTTCAGTTTCTCATGGGGGAGAGGATGAGTTTGGCTCAGAGCTGTAGGTTCATGTGTCTGCGAACGAGGCCATCCATGGCCATGATGGGGAGGGGACAGGTTCTTAGTCAAAAATTTGTTTGCAGGAGGTGATGTTGCTACAGACTGTTCTGGGGTTTAGTCAGGGGAGGGAGGGAAGTAGCTATCCCAGGAGAAGGGACAGGACAATGACATCATGAGTGTGCACCAGGAAGAGGGGAGGAGGCACAGACGGACTGAGAGCTGAGGACTTGGGTTTCAGTATGCAGGTAATGGAGAAACTAATGGACATATTTAAGTAGTGGGTAACATTGCTAGGGTATTTAGAAAACTTGCCTGAGCAGGAGGTAGACAGGGTCCAGACCTTTTCAAAGACATTTGGGGCATGCCTCTGTTGGAAAGCCTTTATAGCTGGCTGGCAGGGGTACACACACACACACACACACACACACACACACACACACACACACACACAATCTGCCCCCCACCCAGACATGGTTTCATAGTCCTGGCTGTCCTGGAACTCACTTTATAGACTAAGCTGGTCTCATTGAGATCTGCCTGCCTCTGCCTCCCAAGTGCTGGGATTAAAGGTATATGTATCACTGCTAATCTTGCCGTATATATTTTTAATTTCAGACAGTGACATTCAGGGGTAGGGCTTAACAACATATCCAGGAACACAGTTCTTCCTCTGTCATAGTCTTAGCACACGGTTATCCAGGCTGACAACTGTAAAGAGTACAGAATGGAGTTACACATTTTCAAGGAGTAGTCGAGGCTGAAGAAAACAAGAGGGTGTTTCTCTCTCTCTCTCTCTCTCCTCGTTGGTATTCAAATTAAGATATTATAAAAACCAAAACCGCTGGGAAAAATTATCAGCAATGTCAAGGGACAAATGATAAACTGGGACAAGTTTATGCCTCCATCAGAGTCATGCTTGAGTATGGTGGAGGCTCACTTCAAGCAATCGTGAGGCTAAGGCAGGAGTTCAAGACTAGTCTAGATGATGCAGTAAACTTCAGGTTAGCCTGGGCTACATGAGATCTCAAATGAAGACAAAAGCCAAATCAAACCAAATGAATGATAACAACAACACACCCACACAATAGAATAGGGCCGGAGATAGAGTTCGTTGGTAAAGTGTGTGCTCTGCAAGTATGAGCACCTGAGTTTGATTTCCAGAATCCATGAAAGAAAAACCAACCAACCAACCAACAAATAAATAAACAAAGCAAAACTGGGTGAGGTGGCATACCCTAGTTAGGATTACTTACTGTTGCTGTGATGAAATACAGTGACCAAGGCAACCTGGGGAGTAAAGGGTTCATTTGCTTCACACTTTGATACTACTGTTCATCTCTGAAAGAAGCAGGACAGGAACTCAAGCAGGGCAGGAACTGGAGGCAGGAGCTGATGCAGAGGCCATGGAGGGTGCTGCTTACTGCTCATCAAGGCCCAGCATCAATTGCTCACTCAGTCTGCTTTCTTATAGAACCCAGGACCATCAGCCCAGAGATGACACCATCCACAATGAGCTGAGCTCTCCTCCATCGATCGATCACAAATTAAGAAAATGCTCTATAGTTAAATCTTATGAGGACAATTTCTTAATTGAAGTTTCCTGTTTTCAGATGACCCTAGCTTGAATCAAACTGACATAGAACTAGCCAGCACAGCCCGTGCTTGGACTCCCAGCACCTGGGAGGAGATGGGAAAACGCCCTAAGCTCACCTGCTGGCCAGCCTAGCCTAGTCAGTCTGTTTGCAGGCCAGTAAGACACCCTGTCTTAAAAGATGGATGGCTCCTGGGGAATGACAGCTTAGATTGACCTCTGGTGCATGAGTACACATGTAACCATACATGAACACATACACATAACAGAAAGTGAGAAACTAAGGATGAAGTCAGTGGCCTAATGTGTGCAAGGTCCTGAGTTTGCTCCCTTCTACTGAAAAATAAAAATATATAAGTAGACAAATTTAAAAGATAATATATTTTATAAACAACAATTTGACTTGGAATTTTCATATGGGGACACTGATGATCAGGGTATGGCATTCATATAGGTATGTTCTTTGCCCCATTATTTGTGATAGCAAAAATTTGGAAGGAACTCAAGCACCCATTAATTGAGGACCAATTAGGACATGGAATGTCCTGACAAGAGAATACTATGTATTTAATACAAGGAATTTCTTTGTGTTGATGTAGAAACATCTCCAAAATATATTGTGGGTAAAAGCAGAGCCCACCAAAAATGCCACATGTACACAGAACTGGGAAAACAAGAATCCACGTTTGTATTTGTTTGGGCAGGTAGAAAGGAATGGCAGACATCCGTGTAGACCATTTTATACTATGGGATTTTCAACTGTGTTGTATATTGTCTATTCCAAAACTAGACTTTGAACAAAACAAAACAAAAAACAAAAGCCAAACCCAGACCACTGCCATGAAATGCAACATCAAAAATATCTTACTGCCAATTCAACAAAACATCTGGGGCTGAGATCTGCTAAAAGTTGCTGATTTTCAGCCTCTAGGCTCAAAGCTATACAGTAGCCATGGGGATGTAGGGATAGATTTGTGGAGTCATTTGTATGGGAAATGAAATTCCCCTGTGTAGGGCATAGGAGTGGAAGAACATGGAGACAGAGATGGGTCCCAAAGGCAGCCCCGGTTTGAAATGAGAACACTGGAAAGAAGCACA
Organism: Phyllotis vaccarum; assembly: GCA_033318265.1. Taxonomy (NCBI): domain Eukaryota; kingdom Metazoa; phylum Chordata; class Mammalia; order Rodentia; family Cricetidae; genus Phyllotis; species Phyllotis vaccarum. Next base: position 93,675,207 of record JARWLC010000012.1, read on the forward strand.
TTGGGGAGGGGGCAACTCCCTGTTCCGAGAACCATCGCCTCTGAAGAGTCACCAACCATTCATTGCAGAACTGCTCCTGACCTCACCCTATTTCTCTATCCACAGAGGCAGTGTTTCCTTAGTGGGGATATTCCTCCAAAGTTTCAGGTTTTGCTGAAGTTTCCCCCACTGAAGATTTAGGCTCTAGCTTGCCAGTGAAGCTCCCTCCTTCCAGAGTCGCTCCTCAGATCCAGATCCCAAGGCGGGGTCTTCAGGGAGTAGTAGCACTGGACGTACCTATAGAACAGAGGCAGGGAAGAGGCCCTATCTATCGGAGCACACAACAGCAGAAACCCACATTTCTCTCTGGATCGGTGTGCTGTAAGATATGGTGCTCCCGATGGAAAAGACATGGGCTGTGAAGCTGGGACTAGTGGTCTGGGTTCTCTCATGCATCCTAGGGACTGATGGCAGAGCAAGAGACTGCCAAGAATATGTAGTGTATGCCTGTATGTTTGGGGCAAATGTACTTACTTCTTTGGTGGGATAGCATGTTCATCTGTAAAGGTGGGATTAGGAAGAAAGACCAGGCAGACAGCTGTGGGTAGCTGTGTGGTTTGGTGTTGGAAGCATGTGGATTGAAGTAAAATATGACTACAATCTTGGTTTTGGTTGTAGCTGGAAAGGAATCGAGAACAATTAATAAATCATTTAGTGACCCAAGTTTAAGTAACTTATTATTATGGGCTGCATATATTTATTATGCTTCACTAAGCAACACTGGCACACTTCCTTTGACTGTCACACAATTTGCATGCAATTTGTCTCAGCACTTTTTTTTTTTTAATGCACTTATAAATTATTAACTCTCATTCTTCAGGACAGATTGCTCGAATTTCGTCCCCTCCCCCACCACCTGCCAAAACTCTGTGTCCTTAAATGATGGCAATGCTACCTGAGGGACAGGGCAAGCTTGGAGTGGCTGGGAACCTGGAGTTGGTACCTACCAAGGCATATCATTGGTGTGATTGGCTGATACCCGGAGAACAGTGAATGCTAATGCTGCCTTCCAAAACTGTGTGAAGGCTGAAGAAGTGTGGGGGCCAAGAGAGGCAGCCCAGAGAAAGGACCCAGCACTCTAGGACTCTCAAGGACACTAGACTCTAGAATACCTGGAGGATGTTTAACACATTAACAATGGGCACTCTCCTACCCTCCCTTCCTGAGCAAATTACCTTGACCATGACTAAACCTCACTGGATGACTAATTGCCCCCTGGTCCTCTCTCTGGCCCAGCAGACCCCAAAGTTTGCGTTTGAGGAAAGCCCACTTTCTTTTATGGTATTTAGACAGCCAGGCCTACCCAAATACCTTAACCCATTAGAAATGTGCAAAAATAGAGCTAGGAGCCATAAGGAAATCTCTAGAGCATCCCTTCTGAGTAAGATTCATAAACGTGATTTTGTGAAACATATTTTGACTGCTAGAGATTTTTTTTAAAAAAAATCGTTCCCTTTCCCATACTTTTATTCAGGGTCAGATTTATGAAATTATTGAACAGCTAAATCATCAACTAGCAAGGCTGGCATTTTTATCATAGAAACCATGACATGTCTTCTGGGAGGCTGTGAGCAAAAGCAGTATGCACTGCAAAAAGGCATTCTGTCTGCTGTTTTGCTTTCGAGAGGGTCACACTGAAAGCCCTCTGATTTAGATACTTTAAGACACAAGAAGGCAATTTAGCAGTAAGCGGGGCCGCTTGTTTACTGGCGGTTTTGCACATGTAGGTTTTGCACATGTAGCACACAGGAGAAGGCAGCTGCTTCCTGGCCTCAGCTTCACTCACCACCTCTTCCCCTTGCCCCTGGAGGGTGCTAGCTCTTTACTTTGCCACAAACAGCTTTGCTTGTGTCTCCTCCAGAGGTTGCCTGTGGCTGACCTTTCTGCAGCTCAACAGAGGGCATTTTGAGCAAGTCCTGCCCCCAGAGAGCCTTGAGACCCTTCCATGTGTGGACAGAGCCCCCCAGCCTGCTCCTGTACCCTCTGCCACCTGCAACCTCTTTTTCAGGCAGATGCCAGGTGGAGACAGTCAGCTGCACAGGAGAGATTGTTCTGGGTAGTTACTGCTAGCAAGGGACCATATTCTATCTCCCTGCCATGAGAGTAATCTGTCCTCTGCTGGAGGCACCTCGGAGGAGCAATGAGCAGGTGAGGCTCAGCAGATGGCATTGCAGCCGGGGTGGCTGGGCTGGAGGGCAGAGATGCCATCTTGCCCCAATGCAGGAGGCCCTGCTTCAGTGACCAGTGACTCTGCCATAGTGTTCAGTTGTCTGTGCTGTGAACCTAGAAACCCTCCAGGACTCCTCCTCTGTTTATGGCAAAACTGGGTCTCCTTAGGAAAGGCATGGTTTTCCTACTCCGTTTGTTCTCAGATTGGTGTTATACCCTGGAGCCAAATTAGTGGCTAGGAACAATTGGAAACAAATGCTCTTTCAGCACCCCACTGTGATCTAGGGATTCAGGTGGGGACACCAGCCACGTGGTTGCTTTCTCCACAGATCCATTCCTCTACTGAGAGTCAGCATCCCAGAACCGTTAGCACAGCCAAAGTCCCTCATCGTCAGCCAGCAATGTGCACATCTGCCTAACCCTGGAGCCCTGTTCAGTTATTTATGAAACCATATTCAAGACCAGCCCCGGGAGGCAAGTTGAGAAATAATGAATGGGAAGTATCTTTATGCTGCTTGGAGGGACTGTGGGACTCCTCTGAGATGCACAGGATCGTTGGTTTGGGCTGGACCTGATACCAACATTTTCTTCTTTCCAGTACGGCTCTAAGGAAGGTGGCTGATCCCACTGTCTCCCACTGTATGGGTAAACCAGCTCCAAAGGGACCTGGTAATAGAAGTCTTGGGAAAACTTGGTGGGGAGAACCTGCTGTTGTTCCTTCATTCTTCACCCCAGACTTGTTCAGCCTTTGATGTCATGGCAGGACATCGCCACTTACAAAGGTCACATGAGATAGCTCATAATGTTTTATGTTTATGATTTTTCTGGGGGTCAGCCTTCATTGCTATCCTTCATTGCTCGTAGTGCAAGAACTAAGAACATGTCCACCGGAAGGTAGGCTCCTGCAAGTCAGAGAACAGGATTTGTTATTCATCATTGAACTCAAAACTAGTAAAAGGGCTGACACACAAAAACCATTTTATACATGAATGAATTCCTGGCCTGGCTTCCCATCTGAGATTCTCTAAATAAATCCTGCCCCTCCCCACCCCACGAAAAGGAAGGTTTTATTTTGTTTTGTTGGTTCACCGGTGTTTTGAAGCAAGGTCTCTCTTGAACTAGTTAAGGCTGGACTAGAACTTGTGGCAATCCTCATGCCTCCAAGGTGCTGACATGGCCGACTTTGAGCCAGCTCTACACTCCAGCCTGTCTTTTGCTGTAACTGACTTCCAGGCTGACAGGAGCTGCCTCTTCTAGCTAATGTTTCCTCCGCCCTGATGACCCCGGTTTAGTCTTTACTGCTTGTTGGTGGCAAACGCTATAGTTGCCTACACTGCTTCCCTGATGAATCCTCAGCTTGTCACCTTCTCTGTCACACAGCTGAGAATTCTATGCAAAGTAAAGCCAGATGCCAGTGGGGACTTGTTAGCACAAAGAAGTGCATTTGTTCTGCCTGAGGCTGCACCTCCTGGGGAGGCTGTATTTACTTTTCTTTTGGAGCCAGACCCCTCTCCAGAGGGAACTTAGGGGCCTCTTCAATTCTAACCAAATGAGGAATGTCCAGGGTCATCCTGCAGCTGACCCTTCTCCTGTGTCACATGGCTTTGTTCCCCAAAGCAGGAGCAATTTCTTCCCTCCCCTCTATGCCTGGTTCACAGTTTCTTTTGCTTCTAGCCAAACAGTGCCCCAACCAGAATATTTCTTGCACAAGAGACAGCATTTTAAACTTTCAAAGTGTATAGGATATCATCGTTACATTTTTACAATGTCTCTTACAGGCAAGGCGAGCATAAAAACTGAGGTTAACACCGAAAGATTTATTAATGTTTCGTGCAAAATTTCTTGGAATCGTAGGATTTTTTGGTTGAATATGCACCTGGTGGACATCTTTCCCTCTGACTTATAATTCTGGGAATGTGGACCTCCTCAACATCTTGCTATAATCCACAACACTTTCCCACAATAACACACACACACACACACACACACACACACAGACACACACACACACACAGACACACACACCATTCTGGATAAAAATCTAAGGGGCTTGCAGGCATCAAAAACTTAAAGGTTGCTTTTGCTCAGCCACTTGGTCCAAGAGATGAACAAACTGAGGCCCAGAGAGTTAGAGGGACCTGTACAGGGTCCTAGATCTGAGGTGACAAAGGCCATTCTTTTTGTATTGTCTAATCCTCCCACGCGACATTAAGAGGTTAAGAGTTCTAACCTGCTCATCTTTTCTCGGCCTCCCATTCCCTTCCCCTTTAGACTTTGTGCATATCATTTATTGCTTTATTGCTGTGGATATATTCCTAGACTGTCTTCAGACTAGTGAGTTGATCTTCCCCACTTCCCATGAGGCAGTTCTCTGTTTTAAGATACCAAATAATTTCACCAATCATTTCTAATCCCAGTACCAACGCTCCAGAGTCACCTTGATTTGAGTGCTTCTTTCCAAACCTTCTCTGTTGACCCACAGACTTGGCAGGTTTTTTTGCATTTGAGAGATGACAGTCCTCATCTTTTCTTGTGGTCTCTCCTCTGTGGCTGCAGGGACTCTGGATTCCCTGCTCTTTCTGCCACCACACTTCGTCCACCCCCCCCCCCCAACTCTCGTCTTAGGACTGCTGAGTGCCTCTCTTCCCTACTTTTTAAGATCCTGAGTATTCTCTCCACCTGCCCATATGAGAACATATGAGATGTTCGTGGTGGTGGTGTGTGTTCAAAGTATATACAAGGTGGCAAAGGCAGAAAGTAAAGGCCAGGGTCCCAACATCTCTTTTGAGGACACATCCCCAATGACCTAACTTCCTTCAGTAGGTCCTATCTCTTCCCAAATTTCATTACCTCTCAGTAGTGTCATTGGTTGTGAAAAACCAGCCTGCCTCCACCTTACACTTAAAAGTCATCTTATTCTAAAGACAAACTAGCTCATTCCTGTTTATAATTAAGCCTGTTTCTCAAGGACTTGGCTATGCCTCACCTGTTACCTTAACCTCAAATGGTTCTGTACTGCCTGTTCCAGGAATGGTAATCATGTCTTCATTTCAAAAAAAGTTGTTTCTAACCATCTTGCAATGCTACCTTTGTTTCAAAAGCTTATGTGACTACCGTGACTACCTTGTTGCGACTACTTTTTGACTATCTTGTTATGCCCACCTTGCAACCACACCTGTGTTTTAGGAGGGACTAACTTGTTATATTTATGCTCTCCTCCTATAGCCATACCTGTTTTACCTGCTAATCCCCCATATGGAAACCCCCGTCCCTAAGCTAGAAAATCTTGTTTTTCTCATATTCAGTTCTGACCACTAGAATCTCTCCTTAAGAGGAGGCAGCCTGTGCATACAAATACAAAGCTTGCTTTAATCAAATTCCTTGCTTTAATTAATTTGGCCATGATGATTTGGGTTGGTGAGTTCTCTCCTCCCAACTTTGGGAGGAGAAATGGTTGGTAACACGTGGATCTTTGGGGAGACTTTTCAAACCCAAACTATAGCAGCCACATGTCATTTCTCTATTACTCTGTTAATGAGAATGAGTCCACTTTTTAGCTATTATAGCTGAAAAGACCAGGCGTGATGCTGGGTGTGGCTCCAATCCCTCCCATGGCCACTGAAGATTGTCACTGGATTCTAGTCCTCAAGTTGGTCACTCATTGATTGTTTGACATTGGCCAAGTCACATAGCTTTGTTGTGTGAGTTGGTTTTGTCATTCGTAGTAGAAGTGAGTTGACAACTAGAGCACCACTCCCAGGAACCACATGGCTATCTCATTGCTGACATAAAGATGCTTGAGTCCAGAAACTGAGTTTTCAATTAAGTACCATTTAACTGTAAAGAGTGACATGTGGTGGCCAGTGACTACCTCACAGCACTGTGTGGCTGTACCAAATAAGGATGAGATCTGCAAAAAATCCAGTAGACAGGAAGTACTCAGCTACCCAGTGTCTGGCACATAGTAAGCACTCAATAAATGCTATTATTAGGCATTCTGTGTCTTGCTTTCCAGCCCACCACACCTGACGCCCCACACTAGTTGTCCTGAGTCACCTGGGGGAGGGAGAGAAGGTGTTACTGCCAGTGGTGCCTGTCAGTAATGAGCCTTGCACTGAATGTTTCTGGTCTGCTACTTTCCCTGGAGGGTCATGTGAACCAGAGTGGTATGTGGCCTGCTTTGCAAGTGATTAACATGGTGTAAGCAATCTGCATAGAGAGAAAAAACCCTCCGTTGGTATTCCATTATTCTATTAGAGTTTCAGAGCTGGGATTAAGTGGACATGATTTCTTCCTATGGGCCATTAATTTTGTTTTATTGCTGGTCTGATGGCCATTAACCTTTTTTGCCAATGCATTCCCCCATTAGGTTTGTACAATTAACAAAATATGTGCTGTTAGGGCTTTGATAGGAAAAGAGGGAAGGAAATAAAGGGAGGGGTGCAGCTGCCACAGAGGGGGGGTGGGTAGGAGAGACTAGAGCTGGGGGTGGAGTCTCAGGGAGTGGGGTGGGGTAGGAGGAAGGCTCTTGAGCACTAGCCTAGGGTCATTGGCATTCCTGGAAAGCTTCAGAAAGCCCTTCCTGGCTCATGCCCTGTAGCCAGAGAGTGGAGGAAGCAAGAGAGGGAAACACTGGGTGCAGGTCAGAGCATGTTTGAGCCCCTAGCTGTCTCCTGCAGCTTCTAGTTGGGTCCAGCACAGATGAGAACGTACTGTGCTACCCCTACCTTGAACTCTGTCACCTTGAACCTGAAACTCCTCCACAGGCAGCAGGAGTTACTCTTCAGATACCTGGCCCTGTGACAAAAGAGACTTCCGGTGGCACCTGCTTTATTTTTAGACAACAGGAGAACTCGGTCCCAGGAAAATTTTAGGGATGACTGCTCTCTCATGCCATTCAGTGGATGTGCAGGATTGGCATGGCCAAATCACCTTTTTTTTTTATTTAATTAATTAATTAATTTATTTATTTATTTATTTATTTATTTATTTATTTAGAGATGAATATTTTTAAACTTGAGGTTTCCCAAATGTTTCAATGTTGTCAGAATTTAGAAAAACAATAGGAACTGAGTCTTGATTCGGTTCTAAAGAAGGGCGAATGGGATCTCATTTGTATTTCAAAAAGATCTCCAAGAATAGGAAGGAGGTGGGTAGGCACAATCAGGGAGAGTCTGGAACCAGGAGGCAAACTGAGAGTCTCAGTGTGGGTGAGAGAAGCTGAGTTAACTGAGTGAGATGGCAGGCCCTGAGTCTTGTTGTCTTTGTGATGCAGAGGATGTCCCTATGAGAAGGCCTTCCTTCTACTGTTCAGACTCTGCAAAGGCCAGGCTGGCCTGTGAGCTCACATGGCTCAGTACAGGTGGGCACTCCCCCTGGGCTGAGAGAGCAAATCACAGACTTCCATCCAGTGTTCAAGAGTCAGAGCATTTCTTCTTCCTTAGTGATTAGGGTTGGGCTATATCAGTGCTAAGATTCCATATATAGGGTTTCAGATTCACACCTGCACATACAAGTAGAGGCTCAAGATTAGAGGGTGTCAGGAAAGTGATCCAGGGACCACAAGCAGATCCTTTGCAACTCAGAGCTCAGCCTGCCTGTGACCCGATGAGCCTAGGATATGTTGTGGAAGTAGAATCTATGTCTACCAGGCTTAGAGGAAGGTTATCTAGTATCCTCAGTGCCATGAGTAAGACGTACAAGCCTTGTATATTTAGTTCTACGTAATGATATGTTTGTTCATTCAGCTATCATGTCATGTGGAACCTGCTGGCCAGGAGCTACAGTGCCTGGGTGGCAGTCTCATAGGGCAAATATAAGCAATGGCAGAATATCATCCGTGACAAGAGGAACAGTGTGGGGACTCTGGTGTTACAGCAGTGGGACACAGGATGTGCCATCTAAAGTTATTGAAGTCACTTAATAGGTATCTCCACGGATACCTTGTCCAACTGTTTTTGCTTAGTTCTATTTCCCTTTCAGAAGGTTGGCTCATGTGCCTATAGGAGCTTTTCAGAGTGGATGAGTCTCCAATGAAACTGCTGGCACCTAAGAAGGACTTCTTACAGATTTGATCTCAAAGGTTTGGCTTGAGCAAGGACAGGAAAGTTCTTGGTAGTTAATGAATGCAGATCCCCAGGTTTCTCCATTTGCCTCTCTTTTTCCCACTCAGCTGCTTCTAGTCCCTCTAAGACACTGAATAGCATCAACAATCCCATTAAGTTATTAATATTATCCAAGTCCTTCAATCAATGTGGCCCATGCATTATCTCATTTGTTGTTTCCAGTGTCCTCTTCCTCCAAGAGATGTGAAGGTTGAGACTGAGAGAGGCTAAGGTCAAAAGATTAATGGGCCCCAGATTGAACCTCATATGTCTGACCCCAACATCTTTATTCTTAACTACAATTAAGCTCTGAGATCCTTTAGGAAGAGATTTAGCACTTTTGCTGGAAATTAATCACGACCATCTCGCGTGCGAGTGTTTGAAAACCCTTGTTTTAAGGATCTAATCCTATTATTTTCTAATGGGGAAATTGAGGCATCAAGTGGTTAATGGTCCTTCTTCAACACCAAACAGTAAGATAATTGCATAGTCAGCAGGAATCCACACATCTGGCTTGGACTACTCTTGGCAGTCTGTATTGGGCTGTGGCTTGTTTAGGACAATATCATCGCCTTCATCCTTCTAACTTTCCTGGGTGTGCCTCACACATGGCTGCACAGCTGTCTGCAGATGCAAAGTCAAGTTCTGGAAGTACTTCTAGGGGACATTTTTTTATTTCCTTCACATTATCTTTTTTCTAACATACGTGAACATTCATCAATTCCCTTTCATATATCATATCACAGATTTCTTCATGTCTATGGTCAATTTCATGTAAGATTTCATATCATGTTCAGAGTGAGAGGCTGAAGTTCTAATTGTCATATTTACTACATGGCTGCATACCTGTGACATGGTATTTCCTGCTGAGATCACATAGTACTACCTTTGGAAGGCTGTAACATGCACGTGGATACAGACATTATGGCTCTCCTTGGTACGTGGCAAGGAGCAAAATATAAGGACAGCATGGAGAAGTTGCATGTGTGTGTGTGTGTGTGTGTGTGTGTGTGTGTGTGAGAGAGAGAGAGAGAGAGAGAGAGAGAGAGAGAGAGAGAGAGAGAGAGAGAGACAACGACAGAGAGACAGAGAGAGAGATGGGAAAGAAAAGGAGACAGACAGGACAGAGATGGAGACAGTGAAAGATAGATACAGAAATGAAGAGGCACAGAGAGACAAAGACAAGTGGAGATACCAAGATGGAGACAGACAGATGAGTGCAGACATGAGGGCATGTCCCTTACATCCCTAACACAGAAGCAGTCTCCAATTGGTAACCACTTGCAAATGAACATTTAGTTTCCTCAAAGGGAATCTCATTGGGGAAACAACTACTCTTAATGGGAGGGACCATGCCCAGCAGTAGATGGCCAACAGAAAACAAAGTCAGTGGCATTTTTGGAGGTTCCCTGTCTCATTACGTTGAACTAGGGCTTTTCCATTTTATCTTATATTATCATTTTTTATCCTTATTTTATTTACATATTTATTTTAAAAATCTTTTTCCTCTCTCTTTTTTACTCCACAGGTCCTTTGCATCCACACTATGGCTTCCAGTTTAGCATTTCTAAGGGATTCCTGAGTATGTGAATGAATGAGTCTCTGCATCTATGTCTGTTTCCGTGTTTTCTTATGTACTTTTCCTTTCGTTTGTTTGTCTTATTTCGATTCCGATATATCCGCTTTTGTCTTATCTAATTATATTTTATTTTATCATTATCCCTTAGAAGACTGTTTTTATTTTCTAATGAGAGACAGAGAGACGGCGAATGGGGAGGTGGGGGCTGGGAGGGCCTGTGAGGAGCAGAGGGAGGAAAAACCGTAATCAGGATATATTATATGGTTTTTAAAAATCTATTTCAGTAGGGGGCGAGAAACAAACGGAGTTAAAAGATGGAAAAGACTAGAAAAGGGACAGAAAGAGTGTAAAAGAGACAGACAGAGAGACAGACGTTGAAGACAAAGATGCAGATGATGCATAGATGGAAACAGATGGAGATGAGGGGAAGAAGGAAGAGAATGTGACTGAAAATATTTATATTAATTCCTTGAGAATTTAATGCTCTGTATTTTGATCACATTCACCCCTCAACCTCTTCCATATCTACCCTCTCTACCTTTGCCACCCTACACATGCCTCTCTTTTTTACCCATGGAGTTCAGATTGTGTTATCCTGCTTCTCTGGGAGTGAGGCTTGCCCTGGAGTGTGGTCAGGCTTCCAAAGTCACATCACTAAACAAAGTTGATTCTTCTCCCAGAAGTTATCAAATGCCAATAGCTCTTCAGCTAAGGGTGAATTTTATACCCATCTTCCCCTCTCCATACTTGGATTTTGCCTGACTGGAGCTCCTGAAGGCCCTTGCATACTGTCACAATTGCTAAGTTCACCTGTGTAGCTGCCCTGCTGTGAGAGGATACTTCAGTCATTTAACTCAAGGAATGACCTTTAATTGTAAGATATTTGCTCTGATTTTGTGGTTGAATTGTGTTGTGAGATTATGGTGAAAGGTGGCATGATTAATATTTTATTAAAATATGAATCATCAGAGTTTTTATTATAGCTCACTGGTTAAGAAGACCATGAAGACCTGAGTTCAGATCCTGGCACTCAAATGGCTAGCTAGTCGTGATTTGGCACAAGCCTGTGACCCCAGTGCTGTATGTGGGAGTGGATAGAGGGCATGCTGACTACCAGCCTAGTCAAATACCGTGAGCTCCAGGTTTGATGAGAAACTCTGCATTGAAGGCATAAGGTTCAGAATGATACAGCCAGTACCTGAAGTCTTCCTCTGGCTTCTGCATTTCTGCATACCTGCACACACACACACACACACACACACACACACACACACACACACATATACATGCGCACACACACATACACATACGCACACACACATACACATACGCACACACAGACACACACATACACACACAGACGTGTGCACACGCACGTGCTATACCCACATACATACATTCTCACAGAAATTAGAAATGCTATTTTAAACACACACACACACACACACACTCACTCACTCACTCAAATGTATGTGTATTTTCTTTTTTTATTTTGCTAATGGCTGAAGGCCAAATCTGGGACACCATTTCTTGGCACAGCTTTGCATCCAGTGCAGGAAGCTCCTTTAGTGCTATGAGTCACTATTTGGAGAGAAGCCTTATTCATTTCTGAATGTTTCTCATTATTAGAGAATCCCTTGTTATGTGAAGACTAGCTTCCTCTACAATCTTTGATTAGTCTTGAGCCTATCTTCTAGAATAACACAATCTCTCTTTTCTGGTTTCTTTGCTTATTTGACATTCTACCATGAGGAAGAGGGTCAGGTTGCTTTAGGCAATGGTATTCCTAACCCTATTACCATCGGGTACTACTATGAAGGACAAAAGGCAGATAACAGGTTCTGTTTCTTCCCCTCTGTCTTCTACCTCCCAGCCTTTTCCTGATGAGAAGAATGCACTTATAGCAGGGCTCGGTGGATGCTCATTCGTATAGGACACTATTCTAATACACCTTAGGCTGGATGACACCTCACAATCCTCACAGCCTCTCCGAGAGGTCGAGATTTAATTAGTTTTATTTTAAACATGAAAAACTAAGGCACAGAGAGGTTCAGGAACTTGCCCATGATCAAATTTGACTTGAAACATGTGCGCCCTTGTAACCACTGGACTTTAACCAGTAGACATCTTTTCTACTCTTTCTTTTACTTTCTTTTACTGTCAAAGTTCTTAAAATACGACAGCATTACAGCATACAGAACTAGTACAAGCTGCTAAGTCCAGAAGGGCATCACCTATGCCTCGACCAGACATTGTATGGTTATTAAGGTCACATTTAACAACTTTGGCAGCATCAACAACATATCCTGAGCTTTCATTGAACTCAGATGACCCAAGGTTCCTCTGTTGTTACTTTTCAAACTAATTCAACCCATTCTGGTTCTGCAATTGATTTTTTTTTTTTTTTTTTTTAGTATAAAAGCCAGGTTTTGTGTGCATCTACTTGTCAAGTCATTTTCTACAGTTTTATTAAGAAAATGGATTTGCATGTGGACATAAAGTAAAATTTGATGGTTTCAAGTAATGAGATTGTGGGCAATTTTGCCTCTGACTTTCAAAATTATTTCATTTGTGGTTGTCATGATATTGATATGTAAGAAATAAAAGCTGGTGATGGAAAAATGAATGTTCTACTTTATGCCGTGTTTTTAGCTTGTTCAGTGCCTTATAGCAATCTGGACTCTGATCCTCTAGCATAGAAGCTCCTGTTCTTGGCTTTGCATCATGTACAGATGAGAAGTCTGCTATATCTAAGTTAATGGTGTTTCAGGTGGACAGTACCGAAGGGCAGGGAGAGAACACACTGCTTCATTTAATAGACTTGAGAGACTTGTCCCTGTTCATGTAGTACTCAGAAATAATGTGGAAGGAAGTAAGAAGAATACATTAGGGCCCACTGCCAACTAAGAGCTGGATCTTGGTTGCTCTTATAGATTTTGGTTGCAGTGAACAGTATCTATCATTTAACATTTCAGCAGATACTCCTTGGGAATCTGACCAATTTGAGGCACTCTGCTAAACTCTAGGAATATAAAGACGCATAAAATGTGTTTTCCTTTCCTCTATGGCTTCTAGTCAAGTGGCATGGTCTACTTCATGAGGGATCTGTATGAGCTATGACCAAGAAGACACAGCCACTAGTAGACAGCTACAAAAGAGCCTTTGCCTAGAGAGTATCATGAATAAGAAGGGGAATTAACTTCCATGTGCACATCTCACTATACTTTGTGCCTGAGTCTAATTGAAATCCCACCCTTTTAGAAGATGCTTCTTTTATCTTAGTTAAAGGGGGAGTGCCCAAGTGAGTAGGAGAAGGACACCATGTCTTACCATTTCCTTACTAAAGCAACCCTCAAAAACTCTAGGAGCTCTGATGCCAGACCTGGATGGTTTATACCATTATGCTTACTTTGCAGCATTTCTTCCTTTAGAACTCGCTCCCCTCCAGGCAGAGAAACCTTGACCCTGTCCCAGAGCCCTCTCCATTTTGCCCTTCTTGTCTTTCCTTAGATCATGTCCCTTTGGCATGTCCTCCTCATGTTAGTCAGCTTTCCATCACTATTACATGATATGGGAATGTCTTTCTGTGTGCTGTAAATATCAATCTTTAAATAAAGGAACTGTTTTGGCCCATGACAGGCACCATAGAAAAAGTAGGTGGGGAATCAGAATAGGTAGGACAAGAAGGGTGGAGTCAGAGAAGACTGACCCCAGCCACCAAAAAGGAATCATGTAAGGAACACAGGTGAGCCACGGGCCACGTGGCAGACAGATTAATGAAAATAGGTTAATTTAAGATATAAGAGCTAGCTAGCAATGTGCCTGAGCCATAGGCCAAACAGCATGAACTTAATATAAGCGTCTGAGTCATTTCTGGGGGTCTGATCAGCGGTGGGCGGGTAAGGGGTCTGGTGCTACAGGTCTGTGGGTCTGGACCTCTGGCTGCCCAGGACCAAGAAACCTCACTGTAGCAATTACAAAAATCAAAATCAATTTATAAAGATTCATTTTGGCTCATAGTTTTGGAGGGTCTAGTACATAGTTGATTGGCTAGATTACTTTGGGCTCTGGCAAGGCATGTTCTGGTAGAAGCATGTGGTAGAGTAAAATTGCTCACCTTCTGACTGAAGAACAGAAGGCAAAGAGGGAGGAACTGGGGTCATACAATCTACTTCAAAACCGTTCAGTGTTCTAAATACCTCCCACAAGGCTCTGCCTCTCCAGGGTTGGACCATCTAATAGTGCCACTCAGGCAACCAAGCTTTTGACACACAGGCCTTTGGGAGACATTTCAGCCCAAACATTTCATGCTTGACACCCTCTTCCTCCCACCAGCTGAGACATGCCTATTCAAGTCTTTAGACTCACATCCTATCTCCTGTGAAACTTCCCCTGAGTGGTTCGACCCCTTCTAACTTCATTGTGGAGAGAGAATGATGTTCTGTACCAGAACTTAGCACAACTCTTCTTTATACAGTGGTGTCTTTTCTGGTATTCTTTCATGAGGCCAGTCTTAAAAACAGGACCCAAGGATCCTGTTCCTGTGTACCCAGTGCATGTAGATCATGGAGCAGACACTTAATAAATATATGTTTCTATTTAAAAAAAAAATCCCAGAAAGAAAATTAAAAATAGATTTTTTTTCCCTAAATTGTTCTCATCATTTTCTCCGTGCACATTTTCCTTCCTACCCAATTGGACTTTATACTTTAAGTTTCTCCTGTTGGGAAAGGGAAATGATGTAACTGTATTATAATCTCAACAATTTTTATATGAAAAATGTTCCCCTTGTTTCAAGACTTTTATCTTATCACCATGAACAATGGGGTCCAGTTTGTTTGTACTGTGCAGACTTCCCTGCCCACACTTCAGCCATTCATAAGGGTTCTCAGCTCTTTATCTACCAGGTGAGAAGTTCCAGTCAGTGGTTTCACTTTGAACAGCTTTGGGTATTCAGTCATCAAGAGCTCCTTTTCCCCCCGTCTGTGGTCACAGTACTAGCCCAGCTTTGCTGTTATGCAGGCTCACCCCTGAGTCTACCCCATGCCTACTTTGTGTCTTACCTTAACCCCTTCCCCATCCAAGCAGAATCTTACCTATCTATAATGATGTGTCTCCTTTTATTGGCAGGTGAAGTCTGGAACAAGACTTTAAGGTTTTCTGTACTCCATGCTGCTCACTAGAAAAGAGGCCCTGAACTGTAAGTAACTTTGGTTGGCATTTTATACACTGACACTATAAAGTGATGGGTTCAGGACCAGCCCCAAGCCTGAGCTTTAGCTGCACTTTGCAGAAGAGACACACTGAACAATGAGCCAGTCAGAAAGTAAAATACAGTGGGGCTGTAATTAGATTATGTCTGAATGTGACAAAGAGGCTCTGTAATATGACATGCTATTTCATTAGACTGTATTGATTGGACATAAAGGTGGATTTGATATGTTACATGTGTCCTGAGTGCTGGAGAGGGAAGTTACTGAGTTTGTAAGCCAACCTGACCCTCAGCCACTTCAGTCTGTGGCCTGAGCAGGGGTGTAGGAATGAATGACATGGAGCCCCAATCCAGGACATGTTCATATCTCATGCTTTCATTTCCAGTTGGCTGTTTCCATGAACATACAAAGGAAAGTAAAGGAATTACTGCTGGTCACTTCCTTCCTTTAGCCTCTAGTGTCTCCACCTCATTTGAGGTGATGGGCTTAGTGCTGGCTCACCACACTTGGCATCAGCTTGCCCACTTGTAGGAAGAAGCGAGCCAAAGCCTTCTTCTGAACAATTTCTTGGTAACTCCAGCTCAATGTGACCCTCCCTTCTGGGATGTGGCAGCGCTGTGGCACTGCCCACTCCTTTGGCTTGTGTTCCCTCTAGCAGGGTGTGAGCTCCGGTGGGATCAAGTCTGGGACTCACGTCTTTCTAGTTGTCAGTTGTTAAGAGTTAGCAGGTGACTGGGTTACCCTGGGCCAGCGTAAAGACTTCACTGCTTTGCTCCAGGGCCTACCTGAGGCTGAGGTACTACCGCTGCCACTTTGATAGTACATTGGCTTTCAACCAGTCCATGGAATTATAAATGATTAACCGTTATCAGTGCACATCTTCACCTCTGTGTAAAAATAGATTGACTGTAATGAGTGTTTGAATAAATCATAAGAATGGCCGACTTGCGATCGGCTAACATCCTGCCGATGGCTGCCCGGTGAGTGAGCAGGGCGCAGGTCCTCTGCCTAATGGCCTGCAATTCAGTGCTAGTTGCCTGAGTGAGTGATTGACAGGCCAATGCTCCCAGGGCAACTCTTCTGAAGCCCTGGCTCTGGAGTGATCGAAATCCCAGTCTGAAGGGGTGGGGAAGGGTGCCTTTCTCCATCCTGTTCCAGGAAAGCCTGCCTAGAACTGGATGTGGGTCGGGGGAGCTGGAATAGAAGATAATGACGTCTGTGAGAATCGATGTCTCCTCAGACCGGAGGTTACTGGGGCCTCATAAGTCAAGACAAGTATAAGGAGCAAGCTGAGCGTGAACGTTAATGAGAGCTGAGCAGAGGAGAGAAATTGGTCCGTATCTTCTCTCCCCAATGTGGAGGAGGGAAGTCGGGCATTCTGAGCACTGGGCCACTGAAACTCAGGGGAAAGCTCCCTCAAAGGGACACAGTTGGACCTACAGAGCAGGTACAGATCTTTTTGATGGGCAGAAGTTAAAGGTTTTTCAGGTAGCCATTGTCCAAGCCACAGGATCCTGCCTTTCAGAGAGGGAGGCAGAAGAAGAGACACAGCAGGTGCCGAGCTACAGGGACAAGATCAGAAAGTAAGAGACGGAACGTCTGAAGTTTCCAAGGGAATTCAGAGAAATCCAGTGATAGCCAGATTTGCATGGAAATAATGGAAATTATGCTGGATTTGCTGGAGACAACATGGAGAGTTTCATTCTAATGGTGTCTTGGCTATTAGACTGTATAACAACCTGACATACACAGTAGCTGAATGCTTATTCTGTCCAAATATTCTGTGAGTCAGGGATTTATAGAGGACATGGTGAGGACAGCTTGTCTCTATCTAGTGGGTGTGGGGTTTCAGTTAAGACAGCTCAAAGGCTGGGTGGTTATACCACCACAGCCTTGTTCCCTCAAAACTCCTATCTTCATGGCCTTTCCACATGATCACATGATCTGGGCTTCCTTACAATATGGCTGCTGAACTCGAAGGTAAAGCTGCCTGAGGAGGGAGCAAAAGCACAGAGGAAGCTCTATTGCCTGTCATGAAGGGCTCCATAAAAATCACACAGCACCACTTCATTCTGTCCATAAGGACAGGTACGAAGTCCACAATCCTCACTGCCTCTCAATAGTACCAACATCTGGTTAAAAGAAGAACAATTGTGAGGTACATGTGCGTGCATGTGTGTGTGTGTGGGGGGGGGGGGCTTACAGGGGATGGTTCTGGACCTCTTGCAGAGCCTCAAATCTGAAGATGTGGATTCAGATACTGGCAGGCATAGTATTTATAAGAAGGCTATGCACATCCTCCCACATACTTGAAATAATCTCTAGATTACTTATATGATTGAACACAATGTAAATGTTGTGTAAATAATTGCTAATACTATGTTGTTTAGGGAATAATAAGAAGCAAAAATGCTTGTTGTGTTTGTTTGTTTAGATATTTTATTTATCCAATATTTCCTGTCTGTAATTAATTGAATCTACAATATAACATACAGTCATGGAAGCCATTGTATAAAGTTGTACTCATCTTTGGAAACCTACCTTACCTGCTATTGGCCTAGTACAATGGGCCTTACCTATTTCCCAGAACATTGAAATTGAGCCTTCCTGGGGGGATGATGTGTTCTGTACAGTCTAGAGAATGAGTTATGATAGCTGTACTTTTTTGAATAAGTGAGTTTATTAAGTAGATAGCAAACAAAAAATAAAGGAATAAATAGTGAGTAGTAATAGACAAATCAGACAGCTAGCAAAAATATCGTCAAATCAGGGGCTAGAGGTAATTAGAGAATACCAATTGAGAGCACAAACAGCATGTTAAATCATCAAATCAGGGGCTTATGAACATCCAGCAGAAACTGACTGGGAAAGCCCCACTGAGGCAGCCAGCTCAAACTCACAACTGAGGGAGTTCTATACAGAGAGAAGGGTCCCCTCGAGTGAGACTTCAAATAAAAAAACAAATGACAACAGAAAGGTGACATTATCAAATCACCTAGGACAGACCACCTGGGGAAGTTGAGGCAGTCAGCTGGAGATCCCAATTGAGCTTTCCATCCAAGGGTTAACTTCTTGTGGCTGAATTTCTGGCTTCCTGTTCCCATCAGAGGCATTTTTACATTGTGGGATAAACAATAGTAACCTCTGTTGGAAATGGTTTGCCTTCAAGCTCTTCTCAAAGGCATGATGTTTTTTTTACACCCTTAGCTGCTTACTGTTTTTCTTTATCTCTGTCACAGAACCACCAGAAGGCCAGCCTGATTCAGGACAGGGTTTCTAGGGGACAGTTCGCATAAACACGGTTTGGTCTGAAGCGTGCTGAGGGACCATGTTGCTTCCAGTGTCTGCTTCTCAGTGAGCTTAAACAGTGCGTGACTATTTACTACTATAACATACATTACACCTTGGAAAGAATCCTTAAGGCCTTGGAAACTCCTCCAAGCCAAGCTCAGCTTCTTCCCAGGCAGGATGTGGTAGTACTAGGAGGTCCCAGGCTGGGAGATACCGTAACTTTGGTCCATACCAGGAAAAATGTGTTTATAACTCACAGCTTGAAATCTTGGATCTAGAGGATTCTAGATCGATAAACAAGGATTCTACAAGCCTGGACCCTTTGCTCACATCATGGCTTCTCATATTTCCACTGTGATGGCTATCAAAGCTGGGATAGGTTCCAGGCAAAGCTTGGAGCTTAACATCAACAAGGGACTTGATGGGGTTGGGAAAATCTGCACACCAACATCTCCCTGGTCTTCCAAGTCCTCTGGTGGTCTCCTTTGTCTCTGTGACATACTCCGATCTGGGAGCCTGTGCCCTTAGGAACTACCTCATTCCTCTTTCCCATGCCTGATATAGAATGCTGCTATGTTTTGAAGGGAATCTGAGTGCCCTGGATGCTTTATTGAGGCTTAAGGGATAAAAACAAATCCCAAGTCACCCAAGAGTAGAAACAGAACCAACCAGTCCATCTTACAAGGGCTGACACTTGGAAACAGCTAGTGCCAGGACCTGGGCAGGGAAGAGAAGGGGTAAATGGACTTTGTATTGATGCAAAGGTACTAGGGTTTGGCTTTCTTCCACATGAAGTCAAATTTAATATTAGTAAGCAATGCTTGCTGAGTGTTTACTATGTACTGGGCACTATGCTAAGCCCTTGGGGTGCATTTCTCATCATACTGAACTTCACAGGATTCTGTTATTTGCTCTGTATGTGCACAGAAGAGAAAGCCCAGAGAACATGGAAGAAAGTCTGGGGGCACAGTTGAAATTCCACTTAAAACTCTCTATTTTTGAGACTTAAACCACTTCATTATTGGTCAGTATATGTTGTATGCGTGCATAAACAATCACTGAACTCTCTAATATGAATAATTATTATGTTAACAACATCTTTAAAAAAAAAGATCCTCAGTTTACTCTTCTCTAACAAGAGAATGTCTGATGACGTCACCCACCTTCAGTATTCAAATTCTGAGTAGAGAATGTGGGAACTTGCTTAAGTATAGTTTAAGTGGGCCTACTTTATGAAGATGGTCTGGCATGAAGGTATGGAATAATCCTGCCTCCCCTTAGAGTATTTAGGTCAGGAAACAGGTTAAATTTGAGCAATTAAAGGAATCCCATTATATCCAACCCCCTAGGGCTACTGTGGGGAAACCAGATGTAAATACTCTCGAGTCATTCTTGGCACACAGTGGTCAACAGTGATTTTGTCATTCATTTATCCAATAAATACATTTTAAAACAAGGACAAGAAAGAAAGAGCACTCCTTTCCACCGCTTTTGAGAGATGGTCAAGAATCTTGCCTTTAACTGTACTTGCCATAAAGTTCACTCATAAACTATTGATATTTTAATAATACACATTAGCATCTCGCCCTTTGACAAATGAATATTGAATGAGCAATAAAGAGGCAAAAGGGTTATCCAGGTATAACTTCAGGAAAGCTGGAGTGCCGGGTGACTGTCCAAGGGAATACTGGACTTCTGGAGGTCTTGTGATTTACTCCTCTGGACCTTGCGACTCATCCCTCTTTCCAAGGACCTTCAGAGAGGGTTCTTCAGGGAACTCAGATTTCATCTGGAGCAGCCTAGGCAGAGCCAGGTTTTTGCCTTTCCTCTGTTTCTTCCCCTGGGCTGGTGAGGAGGAAAAGTTAATAAAGTGCTGATAGGAATTGATCTTAATCCTCTGTGAAGTACCTGGCTTGGAGCCCCCGTTGCTTTTGATTAAAGATACAGTTTTGCTTCTTTTACATTTTCTTCTCCAAAATCACAAGTCTGAAGCAAATGGGCACGGTGGTGTGCACATTTATTCCCAACCACTGAGGCAAAAGCAGGCAAATCTCTGTGTTTGAGGCCAGCCTTGTCCACATAGCTAGTTCCAAACGAGGGAGCAATGATCATACAGAGACACTTTTTCAAAAATAAGCAAACAAATAAAGTAGGGAAGGAAGAAATAAGAAAGAAATCTGCAACCAAGACAGAGTGCAATCTACCAGACATCACAGAATGAGCCTAAAGAACACAGGCCAGGTTCCCCTCCTTGCTGAACCAGGCAGGTCCTTTTGGAACTCTGTGTGTGTGTGTCGGGGGTGGGGGGTGCTGATCAAGTTTGTAGGATAGAATTCCCTGGCTCATTCTTTCACCATCTGCCTCCAGCTCCACCGTCTAAGTGTCTTGTGGCCTTTTGTGGGCTGGAGTGTACAGAGAGCGGTGACAGGGTCTCTGCATAGGTCCAGCTTAATTGGTGTGATTTAATGGCGTTTCGGTGGATTCAGATTTATATGGCTTTCTGAGCTGCAAATCTGCTTTCTAAATGTAGAATTTTTGTGGAGTGGTAAAAAATAATGGCTGTTCTGTGATTCCTGCCTCCCAAGCTAGGAGATTGCAATTTACATTATGCAAATAGACATTATGCAATCAAGGCACTTTAGCGGGAATCTGGCAGCAGAGAGGCCGCTGATGAGATGCCGAGGTCTGCAGCCCTAACCGGAGGGGCCCTGGGAAGAGCAGAGATGAAGTGGGGAGGAGGTGGGCTAGGCAGGCAGGAGGAGGAGGAGGCCTAGAGTCTGGTCCCCACGTCCACGGAGGCAGAGTGAAGCCTGCCCGGAGATGAACACAGGGAGCTGCCAAAGCGACTCTCTCAATTAATGGCTTTGTTTAATCATACCCCCTGTCCAGAAGAGTATTGTCTTACGGATAATTTCGTTTGCCTAACGAGATTTTGCTAATTAAATCTCCTTTCAGTTGGACTATGCCTGCAGGAGAGGGGGCTATTTGGAGATTTCTCCATAAACCCTTTTGGAGAGGGGCTTAGAAAGAGAGTTGGGGGAAGGGAAGGAGACCCTGTCCTGCTGGGAGCAGCTTGGAACAGGGTTTGGAAACTCCTACCCTCACTTTTTCCCTTGCTCACAAATCGTCACCCAGCAGAATAGCTTCGCTCTTCTCTCCTCCACAATCGTCTGGCACGGCCACTAGTATAATAACCCCTCTTGACTTCACAAATTCTCGGGGAGAACTGTGAACCTCGGAACGAGGTTTCCAAGGACTTCCAATTGCTGTTCCTCCAGCACCTGGCTATGGGGCTCGGCTGCTTGTGGGACTTCTGTTCCTTAACTTAGTCAGCTAGTCAGTCTCTTCAGAAAGAAAAACGTTCCCCTAAATTGGCCATTTCTCCAGGGATAATTAATTATGTGAATCGAAGAGGAGACCTCCTTGTCAGACTCATTTGTCATCAGAGCTGGTCAAGGAGAGACTTTATGTAGAGGAGGCCAGCATTGTGCCCCCATAGCTGGAGGCCAATTAGTAGTACCATGTGTATAGCAGCTGGCCTTATCTGTTAGTTTGCTTTCCCAGTAAGGGTTCTCTGCTGTCAATCACTACCCAAAAATGTTACACAGAAAATTCCAAAAATAAATGATTCTTAAGTTTTGAATGACCTTTATTGTAATATATGGTAGTAATCTGTATTAAAATTATAATTATTCTGTTTTATTTAGCTATCGTTAATCTTTTACTTGCTTAATTTATAAATTATAATCTATCACATATATATATAGGAGATCACACATAGATAGGCAGATAGATAGATAGATAGATAGATAGATAGATAGATAGATAGATAGATGGGAATGTTTATTACTTTCCATAGCTTTAGATATCCATCAAAGAGTCTTGGAATCTATTTCCTGTGGGTTCCATAGGACTACTCTCTCGTGACCATGTAACTCCTTACTGAACCACCCCTAGAGGCCTCTCACTAATAACTGCCTGAAGGACTACTTCCTTGGCCTGCCTGACCGTGGGATACATGCCTCAGTCATGGTCTGCTTTTCCAGGTTCTTCTCCTCCTCACCCTACTATCTGCCCTCACCTACCCACCCTCCCACCTGTCCAGAAGCCCTCAGGCATGGCATATTCCTGCCACTGAGGGCCCAAACAGCCGGCCAATGCTGTTTCTCCCAGTGCTCTGTGCTTTTCTCCCGGAATGCTTTGGCACTTACTGTCTGTGTGGAATTCCCTCATCCAGGGCCATCCCTGTTCCTGCTGTAACAGTTCCTCTGTGGCTGTCTCCTCTGGGTCTTGCCTGCTTCCACCTCTCTACTCCGCTGTCTGCTCTCCTTCCCTTGAAGGAAGCCACGGGACTTCACACACATCATTCGCACTAAGGACTAAATCTCATGCTTCCTTAACCCTGGCTTCTACAACTGTGCCTGGCTGGAACAGCAAGGTGAGTTGACTGGAAGGAGAGCTGTGGAGTGAAGCAGGCGAAGGATGATGAAGGCTCACGAGGCTTGTTTCTACACAGAGTCACCGGTACGAACGGCACTTTCTTCTGAGCCTCACTGATCCTTGTGCCAGT
Source organism: Phyllotis vaccarum (assembly GCA_033318265.1). Lineage (NCBI taxonomy): Eukaryota > Metazoa > Chordata > Mammalia > Rodentia > Cricetidae > Phyllotis > Phyllotis vaccarum. The sequence continues at coordinate 93,698,172 of JARWLC010000012.1, forward strand.
GTCTCATTTCACACATGTTCACATGAGCCTGTAAAGTGAGTATTACTTCAGCTGAGGGAACTGCAGCTCCTCTGTCTTCATTAGAGGCAAGGCCCCTGATGACCCCATGAGGAGCCTCTTGGAGGGAGGTGAAGGCTCCTGTACTTTCTCTTCTTCATTCTTTCCACTCTATCTGCCCATCATCCACCCACTCATCCACTGTGCCTAACCCAACATCACCTTGGAAGTGCGTGCTCTTCCACTCTTGAGAACATTAGGGCTCAGAGATTTGTCAGTCTGCCTACTATGCCTATGGGCTCCCCCCCCACCCCGTGTGTGTGTGTGTGTGTGTGTGTGTGTGTGTGTGTGTGTGTGTGTGTGTGTGTGTGCTGGTGCCTATGTGAGCACAGCACCAAGGGCAACCCTGTCTACTGCTTCTAGACTGTTTTGGACTATTTCCCAACCAGAAATGATGCTGTCAAGAATACAAATCTGTTCCATGCTAGGTAAGATTATCTTGGCTTTGGAAGCTGCCTCTAGTCTTCATATGTGATCTTTGTATGTGTCTGTGTGGTTCTTAGTTCCTGGGTTTTGGTGCCTATTCTCTTTTGCTCCCAAGATGTCTTTCAGTGGACTGGCTCTCCACCTAGGTTGCATTTAGCTGAATTTCCTGACAATGCTGAGGTCTGAGTCTGGCGTGCTTCTAGATATACTATAGGCACAAACACTAGGCAAATGTACAGTGAAGGTTTGAACTCATGTCCACTGAGGTGTGAGAAGGCTGGTCATGAGTCCTGCTTTGTTGTGTACTTAGTTGAGGGTCTTGCGACTTTATTTTTTCATCTAGAATGCAAGAATAATCATACTCCTCATTTTGCCTTTCTGGAAGGTAGTGTGAAGGAATTTAAGAGACATATGCAAATCTTTTATAAACTATAAAGCACTGCAGAAGTATAAGAGGTTATTATTATAATGGTTATTGCACTTGAAGTGATCATTGTGTTTGAATATTAGGGATTCTGTTTTCAGGAATATAAAATTATCCAAGCCTGGTTTGAACTCTGGGACTCACAGCACAAGGATTAGAAGAACTGGTGCCAGCCTTACCTGTTAGAACTTTCAGGATCCGAGGCCTAGCCCAGAGCTCTCTGCTGGCTCCCTTTCAGTGTTGACCTTCACTAAGATGGGAGGAGCCTGGGGAAGCAGCACATCTTTATTTACAAGTCTGCCCCCTACATGAGTTCAAGACAGCACTGTTTTTGCAAACACTGTTCTCTTTGCCAGGAAGGAATATCTCTCATTTTCCCTTCTGATCTTTGTATGTATTCATGAGTCTGTGAGCACACATGCACATGCATACATACATGTGTAGAAGACAAAAGTTAGTATCACCTTCCTCAAGTGCTTCTCTACTCTATTTCTTGAGACAAAGTTTCTCCCTGAACCTGGAACTCACCGATTGGCTAGAATCGCTGGCCATCAAGCCCTAGGGATCTACCTGTCTCCACTTCTCCACTGCACATGCAACCACGATAGCTTTTTATGTAGGTGCTTAGAATTCCAACTCAGGTCCTTGTGAATTCAGGTCCTTACGCATATATGGCAAGAACTTTACTAATTGAGCAATCTCTCTCACTCTTCCACTGGCCTTCTGACCGTGCTCATGCCAAACTGCTGGCCTTTCTTTGGCTCCCAAATTATCAGGTATATCTACCTCCCTAAATCATTTTTTTCCCCACAGTGTACCTGGGTCTGTTAACGTCTACCTCCCATGCCACAGTGCACAGTAAGTCAAACCCCATTCAGGTGAATGATGCCTCAGCTAGCTGGATAGAGACCTTCAGGTTGTAGGTGGGTTCTGTGAGTGGGAGCGTCTGACACTTGCTGACCCTATAGGTAAGCAGGTGCCTGCCTGTAAAGGCAGATGCTGCCTATCTTTTCCCCAGCCCTCCCAGATTCTGTTTCTTAGCAGGGTGGGTTCCAGCTGGTGGAGGATCTGCTGGTAGCTCTTGTAGGGACCTGGTTCCCTTGCCTTTTCCTCGGTTCAAGGCTTCTTGTCTTCCCCTTGTTCTGGGCCTCTCCCCCAGACCCTCCTACTCCCAGCCTCAGGCAGCCTTTCCAAAGTGCCAGGGGGCTGGGAGGCTTTTCATTACCAAATGCACTGAACCTATTTGTGAGTGTTTTGCAAAGTGTTTAATCCAAGGTGTTCCCTCAATTAAATTAGTGCAAACATCTGTGTCCCACATCCACCTCCATTTGCATTCTGTGCCATTTATTACAGCAGGAAATTGGAAGGCACCTTAGGAATACTTAGGACCGAATTAGGCTGGGCTGGGGGAGACATCAGGGGGAGGCCTAGTGCCTGTGAGGTTGGCCCACAAGGCATATCCCTCTCCAGGCTGGGACTTGCTAGGAACCAAGTCATTTTCTGGTGCAGGAGATCCTGACTGCTGTTGGGATGACCAGTTTACCTGGTGGCAACTGGGGAGTTTAATTAATATCCCTGGTCTCTACCTAGGGCCAAATGACTGCAGAGACAGGAAGAGTTCACTGTTGTCACTTCTAATTTTAAACCTAATTTAAAAAAATCTAAAATAGGGTTGGAGAGTTGGCTTAGTGGTTAAGAGCACTTATTCTTGCCGGGGACCTGGGTTCAATCCCCAGCACCCACACAGAGGCTCATCACTTCCTTAGGTAACCAGGTATGCATGTGATGCACAGACATACATCCAGGCAAAACACTCCTATAAATAAATCCTATTATTATTATTTCTTTTTTAAATTGAAGTGTATCACACTTAGGTCTCCAAGCTAGGTCTTTCCTAGGAAGCCCTTCCCTGCTGGGAGGTAGAGCTTTCTATTGTGAAGCTGCTTAGCTTTGTGACTGGCTGGCCTTGAGTGGCAGCTCCTCGAGCCTTAGACTATGTAATTCCCATCCCTGCCAGGTTTGTCAGATGTGTTAGGAGCTCGACTATCATTCTACTCTAGGAAGAGTGACAGAATTATCTGTACTATGACAGACCCTGAAAGCCCAGTGTCTGTCATACCCTCCCACTCAGCCCTGAGAACAGCCCCAGAAAGGGCAGCCATACGCCCATGGGACCAAGTCCTGAAAGTGGAGCAAACACTTTTGCCTAAAAGTTTCCACAACTCCAAAAGCAGTTTTTCTACTTCTCAGACTGTCTTTCTCAAGAGAAGCTGTTGGATTTGGTTTTGAATTAAGATACTTGCTATTTTTCCCAATTCCTTGACTAACCTATCTGGCCTGGTTGTATGGAGGTCTTGTTTGCTTTTAGGATGGTTTAAGACAGGACTTCCAAAGGATCTGTCTGGGAGGGTTGTGTTGGGTGTGGCTCTAATCCTAACTGGTCTTTGTAATAAAACCCAGAGCCAGATATCAAGGTAAATGCTGAAAGACTAGAGATGAAAAAGAGTCATCTCTTAGAGAGACTTCTTACCTCTACCAACCAATCCTCAGACCGAAGGGGCCGAGGACCTGTTTCCTCCCATCTTACATTCCTCTCTCTGCCCAACCATATTACTTCCTGTCTCCACCTCCCTAGTTCTGGGATCAAATGCATGTGTCTCCCAAGTACTGGGGTTAAAGGTGTGTGCCACCGCTGCCTAGTCATCTAGCGGCTGACTCTGCCCTCTGATCTGTTCAGGCAAGGTTTATTTGTTGGAACACAAACAAAAGATTACCACAGTTGGGACGGAGAGAGAAGAAAGAAGCCTGGGGACAAGGAAGAGGCTTAGGGTCTGTTAAAAAACCTTAAAGGTCACTAAATTTCTCAGCTCAGAGTGGCAAAATGGAGCCTTAAAAGAGGCAATTTCTTGACAGAGATGCATAGGAAAGGGACAAAACTGTAATCCAGGTTTCCTGGGTACCAAAAAAGAACACAATTCTAGGGTCTGGAAGGCCTGGGGCAGGGAGGCAGGGAGTGGGCTGGGTGCTGCCTTTCAGTGTGAAAAATGCAAAATTAGACTGGAGCAAGGGGATAGTGTGGGAGAGGATTCATCTAGGGAACTCATCTAGTAAGGATCCTTCTTAGAGCATGGAACCTTCCAGGGCCCAGAGAGCAGCTGCCGTGTTTACTCTGGTCCCTGTCAGGAGGGGAGAGAGGTTCCTGAGGTTTTATCTATAAACTCTAGAGGTAGCAGAACGACCCGAAGAATAGCCCGGGGTTGGCCAGCTGCTTCCTAATAGTACCTACCACTTTTGCCTTTCCCATGTTGTCCTGCCAGGGGGAGAGAGAGTACAATGCAGGAGCAATGGGTTCCAGATTAAAATCCTGTGCCCTTACTTCCCTCCCCTCATTTTAGCTTGTTTTCCCAGACGATTCAAGAGTAATGATAATCTCTGAAAGGCATGTTTGGCTCTGGTCAGAGGCTTAAGATATGTCCAAAGCTTTCAGCTTCCTTTCTTACACCTGGAGCCTCAGTTCTGGGACATGGGAATGTGTGGAGGTGAGGGTGGCCACCTCTGTTTCAGCTCTCCACCCCCTCTTTGCTCCTCTTTTTCATGAAAAGACTTTAATAAATGCATCTGAGCATGTGGCACTGCCTGGGGCTTCAGAAGAATGAAATGCTTATCCCAGCTCTTCCAGAAATGGCAGTCTCCAATCAAAACATATTTACTAAGCGTTGACTGTGTGTAGTACTCAGCTCTAGGCCCAGTGAGTACCTCTGAGAATGGCCTCCTTTATCCCTCCCAGGAACCAATAGTCCTTACTTTCTTTGCAGTTGCTAGATCCTATGGGGTTTTGGGCTTCTGTGTCTTTTTTGAGACGATATGCTTGAACATATATGGACAATTTGCCTACAGTGTCCTCCTTCCTTTACTGGGAATCAGGTACTCTGAGATGAGGGACCAGTATACACTAGACATCCTTCTATACCTATGCCTTCTATGACTTCATCACAATGATCTTCAATTACATCTTTTCCATCAATGCCTCAGCTTCTTTCTAATAGATGGGACTGCTTAGACCCTTATTAGCCTCTCTCTTTAGCTTTGGTACCCAATACATGCTTGTTTTGTTGGTAAACTTTTAAGGCCTCCACTGGTAAGCTTGAAGAGAGGCTGTCAAAATCACAGCCTAGATCTCTGGTTTTCAGAGTGCTGCTTCAGTCAGAGGGCCTTTCCCAACCTCTTTTGCTTATTCCTTGTTAGGTATTTGCTCTCTCCTGCCCAGCCTCAGATTATGGGATCTCCAGATGGATGCAAGATAAGCACAGACTACTGACCTTTTAATGTAGTGTCTTTTTACGTTGGCCAGGAAGTCTTTCTTTTTCCCTCCATATGGCCAAAGCCTGCTTATCTTCCTAGTCCTGGTGCCATCTCTTCCATAGATTGTTCTGGTAAAAGGAAAATATTCCCTTCTTTGCTCCTGGCCTGAACCTCCCGCTGTTGGCCGGTGTGTCTGCTTCCCAGATAGCTTATGTTTGCTTGTCCTGTTATATTGAAAGCCCATGGCTGGTAGCTAATGCTTCTAGCCCTTGCTCTACTTGGCATGGCTCCTGGCACATTCTGATTGATGATACCTGTTTGCTCAAAAATAAACAAGTCCATTACTCCTAGTTTGTCTAACAGGGAGACACCAGATTCTTTTCTCATCCTTGGCTTTGAGCTTTCTGCTCCAAGGTTCTGATGAACCCAGAGGCACCTTTGATCCCAGAGCTGGAAACCAGATGTTATGTCCTGCATAAGAAAAACAAGTGTTAAATTCTTCTTGGTATTCAGAACAGACTAGAATTGCTTTTGTGAATGTGTTCCATAAATCACATCAAATATTAGCAATGTGTTTGATACACATGTGTGTATACAGCCCTGTACATAGTTATATGTATATTCGTGTATATCTTGGAAAACTATTAAGCATTTATTGATAAAGTGTAGTAACTTTATCTGAGGACCACGGACTTGGGCTAGCCACTGCTTAGGAGAGATAAAGTTTTAAGTGTATTGGCCTTGCCTTATGCATAGAGCCTTACAGCCTGAATCTTTATTATTATTATTTATTAATTAATTTTGAGGCAGAGTATAATTTAGCCCTGGCTGGCTTGGAACTTACTATGTAACCGGACTGGCCTTAGACTCACAGAAATCTGATACCTCTGCCTCCCGAGTGCTGGGATAAAAGGTGTCTGCTACTATACCTAGTTTACAACCTGAATCGTGTTATATAGAAAGTTTTTTAAGGACTTGGGGGGTTCAGTGCCCCAATGTCTAGCACATAGCAAGCACTCATAGATAAGTGTGGCTGGAATAATATTAATTTGAATTGATTATGCTCATTAGACAATCTTTGGATGCTTTAAAATTTGATTTTAGTTTAATCCTCTACTGTTAACTTGCAAACAGTATGCTCGTGCATTAGTAGGGGACTATGTACATTTTGCAGCATAAATAAACAATGGAATGGATTTTTATAGTCATTGTCTCTGGGAACTCTCTCACAGGGTCACAGACTTGAGAGATCTTGGGTGTCAAGTTTTACTTGTATTCCTTTTTTTAATTCTCATCAAATAGGATATTTTTCTCTTGCACATTTTCAAAAAGGTTCAGAATCCAGAATGTACTGAGTGATAAACTGCAAGTATGCATCATTTGGCTTCTGCCTCTGTTTGGCTGTGCCCTGTTCAGAACTGTCCCAGGCCACCCATTTCCTTTGTAAATGCTACAGGACTCAATCTTTTAGGAAGGGCTAGCCCTCTCTTACAAATGCTAGCATGCGATAGGAAGTGCACTGGCACTGCTGGGCAAAACCTCTACCCACCTCCAGCAAGTTGGAGAATCAGCTCTCCGGCATGAAGGAGAGGGCGTTAGAAATAGTTGCTAGGCCAAGTTTCTAAGAGTAATTTCTGGGCTCCTGTGTTGAAATTTCTGAACTCAAAGAGAGACCTGTCAGATGAGAACATCTGAGTAAGACAGGCCCACAGAGAGAGTCAGATACCTGCCAGCATTTGAAAACTGAGGCCCAGAAAGCCATCAGTTCAACCACATCTGTGGTTGTGCCTCCAAAAACCAGTAGTGGCAGAGCTGCGTTCAGGCCTGGGTTCCCTTTGCCTATTCTCAGTGGGTGGGGATACCTTGGCTGTGCCAGGCCGGGCCTGCCTTTTTTTTGCACACTCAAATTTCTGTGTCTAGGAGGAGTTGCTGAATCCTCAGTGGACCCTGGTCTGAAGGCACTTTCTCTGTCTCTCAACAGTTTTTCAGAAGGGCTAGTGGTCCACAGCCCCTCAAAACATGGTTGGCGACATGTGACTTCTTCCTGTACAAGTTGAGCACTTGCCACCCTGCTGTCTGTTTTTCCTTGCTAAGGTTCAGTTCTAATTATGTTGATTTTCTTCATCCCACCCCCTCCTGGAAGCTTATTAGGTTGAATATTTTTATTTATTATCATTTCGCCCAACTCCTGCCAGCATTTCCAATTACTCTCCCCGCTTCCTTGTAATTGTCTTTCTGTAATGGCTTTGAAACAATTGCGCTAAATGAGGTGTCTCCTGCAAGATGAGAGTCTCACTTCATTAAAGGCTAATGTATTCTCAGCTCCAGCTCTGTGGGGCTAGCTTGGAAGGAAGACATTTAAACAGCTTCTTCTATTTTATAGGGAGCAACTTTTCAGCAAAGAAGATGTCTGTGGGGTATATGTATATGTGTGTGTGTGTTGCCTGGATTTTAATTTAAAGAAAGTTTATGAAATAGTTAGTAGAAGTCCCCCTATTGATGAAGTCACTGTCAGGTAGCTGCGATTTATGCAGATGGGCAGGACAGAAGATGGAAGGGCTCTCCACCTACATACATATACTCCCTGCCTTTCTGCCAGCCCCCACCCCTTCCTCTGTTGCATTCTGCATGCTGGATTAGCCCCCAAAGTTGCTCATCCCTCCATCCTGCCTCTACCCTTTGAATGTGTGCCCAGATTTCGCAGCGGGGATGCTCTCCTGTTATGCCTTTTTTGTATAACCCAGTCTTTTCAGTTCAGCTATCCTGATTCAATCCCTCATTTTTTCATCCCTTCTCTTGCTCATTGTCGATTCATTTCTCCTTCTGTCATTCACTCAGCATATGTTTATTGCCTGCTCTGTTTGAGCTCCGTTCAGCAGGGGCTATGTCCTTTTGGAGACATAGAGACAGATGATTGGTAAGCGGGCACCACCGGTACAGTATGGTAAGTGCTGTAATCAGGAATAGGCAGACACTCTGAGAGCAGCCAGCAGGGCACCTCAGGAAACCTCTGGGGATCCAAGGAGGCTCATAGAGGCAGAGTGGTCTGGTCTGATACCTGGAGGATGAGGAGTTAGCCAAGCGGCAGGGGGTGGGTAGAATAACTCCAGGCAGAGCTAACTTCATGAATCAAGTCCTGGTCGCCGGAGATAGCTTGGCAGGTGAGAGAAACGTAAAATTTTCCATCTGGCAGGCACATTGTGGGACAAAGGCTGTGGCAAGAGGTGGGGCTAAACATCAAGAAGGGTCTTGAAGGCTGTATTCCCTAGAGACTACTTGTGGGACCCTGAAGAGTTCTGAGCAGGGAATTAATTGGCAAGATTTGTGTTTTGGAAAGATTGCTACTATTTCAGTATGTACAGTGGGTTGGAGAGAGGCAGACACAGAGGTTAGGAGAGCTTGTAGGCAGCTGTTGCAAGGGACCATAATGATCTGCAGTAGAGACAAGCATATTAATCTGTAAGATTCCCAGATGGAGAAACGACACGCTTGGGGGATGACTGGGCAAATGTATGAAACCAGGGCAGGTGACTCATTGAGAAGTCCATGCAGTCTGCAGGCTGTGGGGATCTAGGTTCAGATTTTAGCAGATGTTGGTACCTTGATCATTGTCATCAAAAGCAGCTAAGCATTTTTTGCCTGTAGGGCCTGTGGGTTGCACGTGAACATTTGCTCAATCTTTCAAGGGATCTTAGGCTGTTAGTCTGGAGAATCTTTCAATGCACTCCTGTTTCAGTTAGACTTTGCACTGCTATGATGACTATCCTAGAAAAATAACTTTAAGTGAGAAAAGATCTATTTGGCCTCATGGTTTCAGAGATTTCAGTTCATGGTTGGCTGGCCCCATGGTGATAAGGCAGAAAATTAGAACGGAGAGGACATGGTGGAAGGCTCATCTTAAGGTGTTGACAAACTCAACGAGGCTGGTAAGATGGCTTGGCGAGTAATGGCATTTGCCACCAAACCCAGCAACTTGAGTTTAATATCTGGACCTACAACGTAGAAGGAAGCACCAGCTCACACAAGTTGTCCTCTGACCTCAGCATGTATACCAGGGCTGCACAAGTGCTGCTTACCTGGGGGACAGTTTATAGCTCTCAGGTCTTTGTGCTTATTTCTTCTAACCACTCCCCCGCTCCACCATATCTCTATAATGCCATCAAATGATAGATTTATCATTTATCATTGGGTCCATCCGCTGATTAGATAATGGTTCCCACAATTCAATCTACCTCTTAAAGATTAGATCTACTAGCAGAGGACCCACCTTCAGTATTAAAAGGTTTTAGGGGACATTTTTATGCAAATCATAAAGAAACCCTGTGCGCTGAGCTGAGCAGGTCTTTTATCAGCTCCGACTTCTGCTCCCAGAACATGACTTCTTCTAGGACTCCTAATGTTGCCCCAGAAGCTAAAGCCAAAGGGTTGCTTCTTCCAAACGAGTTTCTAGCTCAGAGTCCAGCAAGAGTAAAAGGCTCACCCTGTTAAGTTTGGGTTGCCAAGATTTAAGTAGAACCATCAGTGTCTTTACGCCTCAAGCAACTTCACTACGGTCCTTGGATGCTTGCCAGCAACAGTGATATGAAAGATAATCATCACAGCAACACCCGTTCACACTTATCAAGGTAGGAGGCACCTTTTCATGCAGCTACATCTCATTGCGTTCTCACGTCACTCCCTATCATGTAGATGTTGTTAGAGTGTCTATTACGGAAAAGAAGAAACTGAGAACCAAAAAGAGTCAGCAGACCTCCAGGCCACCCATCATTGCATTTCCTGCTCAGAATAAAAGAAGGAAGAGGTCTCGCTACATGTGAGCTAGCATGAGCGCCTTTTGTATCTAGGAGAGATGGCTTGGCTCTGTCCCCGTTTACTGATTCTTCTTACTGTCTTTATTCGGACAGATCCTTCCAGGTTCTATGCAAATGTCACGCCTTCCCTTCCTCCCCTAGACACAGCCAGCAGTTTCTTCCTCTCCAGTTCCCAGAATACATACATTGCTCAGTTAGAGCCCTGCTGATTTGCTTCTATTTCTTTGAATGTCTGTCACCTCTGCTTTGGATTTTTTTTAAGGAAGGAATCTTGGCTTCCTCCTTTTTATATCCTGGGCATCCAACACAGAACTGGCACACAGTAGGTTTTCTATGAATAAATAAATGCTGCCAGGGAGCCCTGGGCACTCAAGGGGAACTCTAGAAGCCATAGCAAAAGATCCTCAGTTCTCTTTCCTTAATAGGCAACAAGCTCCCCAAATAGGCTTCATGGTGGACTCCATGCTCTCAGGAGCTGCCTGGTAATAAGGGGGCAGTCACTGGGACCAAAGTCTCTCTTTGTACCCTGGGAAGATGTGGAGCTGAGGTAAATGTTCCTCTTGAGAAGGCCAGGGAAGCTGGCTGGATGTTAATTCTGATGAGGTGCTTATGTAACACCAGGCCCCCTCCAGCTTCCGGGGACTGAAAAGCACACACACCAAGGAAGCAAACAAATGGAGGGCAGGGCACATGGCACTTGTGCCGTTAGACAACCAGAGAGAGGAGATGTACACATATGATGTCCTCAGCAAAAATTTAGCACTATGCAATTTCCAGTCTTCATGAATAAAATACACCTTTAAAGATTCCAGTAGAAAGTTACCAATGGTTTCCCATCTCCCCAAACTTTAGACCATGCACTGATAGCCACTTTGCCAAAGCTGCTATGAAAAGTCTTCCCTCCAGAGCAGTGAGATCATAACTTCAGCAGCTCCCTCCTCACACTATGCCAGCAGGGCTCTTCTGCAGTTCCAAGGCAGCCAGCAACGGCAGTGGGGGTGAGTAAGTGAAAGGAAGTAGTCTTCTCCACTAACTAACTTCATGGTTTCCATGCAGTTTTAACTAGGCAACGATGAAAAATATTCAAGAAAAAAAATTGCTACTGTACTGAACATGCGCAGATTTCACTTTCTTGCCATCGTTCCTTAAACAATACAGTTTTCAACTATTTTACTAGTGTCCATGTTCCAGTAGCTATTATGAACAATATTTTAAGAGTATGGAGCAAAGGATAGCAGCACAAGCCTTTAATCCCAGCACTTGGGAGGCAGACGCAGGCAGATCTCTGTGAGTTCAAGGCCAGCCTGGTCTACAAAGCAACTTCCAGGGCAGCCAGGGCTATTACACAGAGAAGCCTTGTCTCAAAACCCAAACAAACAAACAAAAGGAATTTGGCAACATGTTCAAGTTAAATGTTATTAGTAGGAACCATTTTATTTATATGAGGGACTTTACAATCTATAGATTTTGGTGTCTGTAAGGGATTCTGGAACCAATCTTCTGAAACACCAAAGGACAACTGTATTGTACGAGCTCTGAGAGGCAGGGACTAGACTTTGAAGCGAGGTCACTACAGAAATAGCTGCATGACGTTAAGTGACATCCTACTTTTTGAGCCCCAGTTGTCAATGTTTGGAATATAAAGAGAGAAGTCAGTTCTGCCTTGCCTGATTCATCAGATTGTTGAAAATCTATATCCCATACAGAGTAAGGGGCCACAACCACTGACTTTACTCCTCTTAATATTTGGAGTACAGAGTCTCTGTCTGCTCTGGTAAGCTGCCCTTTTTCTCCTGCCTCCGAGCCAAATTCTTCCATACATTGGTCTCTCTGACATCAAGAAAATGTCAGACAAATTAAAAATCTGAGGGCCCAGAGAACTCTTGGATATAACAGATCAGACCTCTTGAGCCCAAGGGCAATGAGAAGCTGGCTTGCCTATGGCAGAACAATAGACAGTTTAAAGTAAGAAGCCATAGGATTTTGAAATGAAGCTACCCAGAATGTCACTTTGGAAGCTGAGGACCTACCTTAGTGGTAAAGGACTTGCCTAAAAAGCTCGGGGCCTTGAGTTCTATCCCCTCTTCCATAGGGAAAAACAAAATGTCACTTGGTTCATGAGCATTGATTGAAGACAGACCATATGGACATCTAAATACTAAGGATGCAGCAGTGAGCAACACCAGTTGTCACCTCTTGGAGTTAGTATCTCCCCAGGAAGGAAAGAGACCATCCCGGGTTCCAAAGCCAGTAAGTGGACTTAATAAAACCCTAGCTTGTGTGGACAAAATGAGCCATGGCTTTTAGTGAGGGCTATAGCTGTATATCTATTACCTTCCAGACTCGGGAGTATTTCCTTGATTGTCTCATTGGCCCTAAGTCCAAGCTGCCTTTGTACCTTGAGATCAGAAACTTGACATGAGTCTAACCTATTTCCATGCTGATATTGACAGGAATGACACTAATTTTGAGGCCTTGGCTTTAGCTCTGGCATTTTATCTAATTTGACCAATGTTTATAGAGAGCTTGCCACGTGCCAGGTCGTGGGGCAACATTGAGAAGCAGTGCCCAACCCCTAGACAACTTATATTATTTTAGTAGTGGAGTGAGGAGTGCATGGAACACTTCGTAGTAATTTAAAAAGTGCACCAGACATTTTCAGTAAGATATATGAAAGTTATAAATTCTATACAGGGTGATACGCTAGCAAGGAATGGCGGTTAAGATTATACGGTGAGGTGTGGGGACAGGTTTTGTTCACTTCTGGAAGCTGCCAATCTTTAAACCTCAGCATTCCAAATAAACAGCATCAATTCTTAGATGGTCCATGATTTATCTCCCCCACCCACAGTGAGAAGTCAAACAGTGTCTCCTGTAGAGCCTCCCCGCGTACTTTTCTCTAGTATCCCCTCTGAGGGCTCAATGCCCTCCCTCTGTTAGAGTCTGGAAATCGGGTGTAAAGGAAATATAAGCAAGAACAAGATGTGACATGTCTACTTAAGGCTAAGTAGCTTGTCCTGTTCAGAAAGATGGAAGGGATGAGTACAGACTGATGCCTGGTATGACCAGGGTCATGTTACTACACAGCAGAGGAAACCACTGTCGACCGAATTTCCTATTTCATTTTCTGATTCAAGAACTGGATTCGGTCGGGTTCCACTGCATCTCAGGGTCTAGCCAAACAAAACCAGGAGACTGTCTAAAAGGTCAGGTAAGGGGAAGAAATGAGGGAGGTTGGATGAAGAGGTTTCTCAGAAATTCTGCATCTGCCTGGAACCTCAGGAAATGATTTTATGTTACTCCCATTCCTAAATGGGATTGCACTTGATCAAACACCCAGCCAACCAACCATGACAATCTCCCTGTCCCTAGGATTGCCTGCTAACAATAAGTAGAGAAGAGGTTCTTAGGGGAAGAAAATATGTGGGTGGCTGTGTTGTCACTTTCTCAGCAAGGCTGAAGAGATTCAGAAGAGAGAATAGTAGTCCCTGGAGGCTTTGGGGAGTGGACTTCTGGAGCTAGCATCCACTAAGTCTTCTGAAGTCTGTCAGGAACATCCTTAAAAGAAACTTGTCACTAAGTGATGGTTCCACCTTCCTCTGGATCTATTGTTGAATTTTGAAGTCCTGTATGGGCAACTGAAGGGTGAAACTGGAATAAGTACCAGGTAGTACTTATTGTGTTTGTGTGAGGGAAGGAGGGCCTCCCAAATCGCTCCCCCAAAGTACTCTGATGCTAACTAAACCTGTACTGGGCTTGAAAGGCCTGGGGACTGGTGATCATCAGAGCCCCTTGCAGTGATTTCATCCTTGTACGTCTGATCCCTACAGCCCCCTTTTTGTCCGCCCACCTGCCAGCTCTGTAGCCCTTGAAGGATGTTTTCTTTTCAGCTAGTTGGCCATTTCTTGGTTTCTCAGGAGATCAGTCCTTATGTTCTTCTCTGCCTCAGTTGCTCCTATGTCTTAGTCATGACCTTCCAGGAACAGAGGAGAGGGAGGCTCCTGTCACCTCTGCTACCATCATCAAAGTCTTCCAGTGTGGCTTCGGTAGGATGTGAAGAATTGCAGGATAATTAAGTTGCATTTCTGCACATTGTTTACTGTTGCTCTCAACAATGACTATTCCACAGGGTCTAATCGGTGTAGGATTTAATTTTTTATTTTTTTTCCTTTTCAGTGCTTGTTTGTACCACATTCTTCATTATGCTTCAGTTACAATTTTAATTTTACTATTATTAAATCTTCCCCAAAGCTGTGCCTCTTAGCTGGAATCCCTGATTTGGGAACTGTTTGCATCTGGGTCTGTTCACAAATGATTGCTCTTGTTTACCAAAGAATATACGTTAAAACTCAGGGCTGTAGGCATCCCTTGGATTGCCCCTGGCCCATCTGGTTTATAGGAAGTGGAGAAGAGAGTCAAGGAGTATATCTTGAGATTTCATAGCTTCTAAAGGCCAAACCAGTGGAGAGGCAGTTGAGTGCCAGGGCTGGGCAAGAGCTGAAGACTTAGTTTTCAAAGCCCACAGTAGAACAGTGCTCTGTGCTTATTCCAACCGTGAGTCTTAGCATGGGCTTTGGAATCAGATAAAAGTCTGAAACCCATCTTCTTTATCTACTAGACCTCTAAAACTGAGTCATTGCATAACTCTTTTTCAGCCTCAATTTCCTTGTTTTAAAAAATGAGAAAGAGGAGGGACTCATTACTCTCACCCCTGACTGAGGATTTAGTGATGACGGCAGGGGTCAGGCGAGTCAGTGGTAGCTAGACCGAACTGCATTGGCCAGCTAGGAGTATATGGGCAGCACAACTGTTCTCAGTGGGTTTTTGTTGTTGTTGTTGTTTTTTGAAGACCAAAATAAAGAGGGAGTTAAGATGAGGGTGGGGGTGAGAGGAGCTAGGGAAGGGGTTTGGGTGAATATGACCAGAACACGTAATTCTCAAAGAATTTATAAAAATGTATTTGAAAAGAGAGGAGATGAGGAAGATGATGATATTGCTCCAATGCTTGGAGGAGACAACATCTATCTTGGGATAGCACCTGACAAAAGGCAAGGATTTATTAAAGAGTGGTCCATTAATCTGTTTCTGATGCCATAACAGAATATCTGGGTAGGGCACTTTATTAGGAAATGAGTTTGGAGTATTCCCAGACTTTTGAAGATTCAACAACTAGCCCTGGCACCTCTTTGGCTCTGGTGAGGGTCTCCTGGCAGATGACATTACAATGGTGGGACATGAGTGAAGAGAAGTTCAGGAGCTAGGCTTACTCTTTATACTGATAGATCATACCTAGGTATTAATTCTTTTTGAGGTCAGTGTCTCCAGTGACCTTGCCACTTTCTATTAGAGTACATCTCTTAAAAAGTGCCACCACGTCTTAACATCATCACACTTACAGAACACGAAACCTTTGGAAAGACACACTCAAGCCATATCCAAATCACTGCAATGATGAGATGATGTTGGCATCATCATAATTACCATTCTCTCATTCTGTCTCTTTGTCCATTTGCTTCCTCTGTCAGTCATCTGGAGTTTGCTTATTCACTGACTTTGTGTGAGAACTCTGAGGCCCAGGCCTGCCTCTGGACCCATCACTTAGCCAAGAGTAGGAGGCACTTTCTATATGCTCTTTATGACTGCTGAAGGGAGGAATACAGAGTGACAGATTCCAGGACACCTGGTCGTGCAGAGGAATCCAGCCCTCTTACAGCCAAAAGTGTAAGAACCCAGAACCAGCTGCAGGCTCCCACGGCCCAAGCTGCCAGAACCAATATAGTCGGTTACTCTAACTGTCCCCACTCCCACCACAGCATCCCTGTCCCCCCAGCTTTCTCGTGGACTTCCATTTGCTCCTTTCTTCCTCCAACACCCTGTCCCCCATGCTGCCACACACACACTAAAACCATAACTTTTTTCCCCCTTTCCCATTATCTCTAACCCATATACTCCGGGAAGTTTAATTTGTTCTCGGTAGTAATCACCATTAACTAGAAATTGTCTTTCTCTGTGTAAACACGTCATTAGTGAAGCTGGTTTTCTGCAGGGTCCAGATTTCATTTTTATTAAAATGAAACACTTTCAGGCTTCTCACTGTGTCCAAGGAAAGAGAGTATAATTTTAACCCATTGGGTTGGCCACAGATAATTGGGCTGGCATTTGATTGGACGATTAGGGAAATATCTTCTTTGCATGCAGTATAATTTGCATTTTTTCCCCACTTATATGAAGCTAAGTCATGCTTTCGTACACAGGCAGTTTTAATGAGCATTATAAATCCTAATGAATATATTTTCATGTTCATTTTATTGGCTTGTTTTTATTACTAGAGGTCTGAAAAACAGGGCCAGCGAGGGAGCTGCAGAGGAAATGGCAGGAGAGTGAAGTGCTGTGGCAGGCTCGACACCCCCTTCCCTTCTGCCTTTGGCAGCTAGGGATGTGAGGATGGCAGGAAGGGTCATCTAGGTTTTCTTTAACCAAGTCAGGAAGTGCTTGGATCCCAAGGAAAACAGCATATCCCTCACCTTGGGACCATCTGGGCTGACACTACAGCCTCTATTTGAGCTGCAGCAGCAGCATATACTGCAGGAGCCACGAAGGCTTTCATCATGGCCTATGAAGGAAGAGCATGCACAGTGTTTGGTGCATCCTGGGATCTCATAGCAACTCAATCAAATGGAAGTAAATTGAGTCCTGTTTCACAGGGGGCCCCCATAGACACAGATCACCCATTTTCAAACCCAACACCAAAAGCAGTTAGCAAGTATACAGAGCATAATCTATATTCTCCTGGATGGATTAGAAAGTTTTGCCAAAGTCTCAAGGCCTTGGTATATCACTACCTGGTTCAGTCACGGGCTTCAGGGTTCTGCCGGTCTCTGAACAACGATATTTTTATTTGTTCATTTAGTCGATGTCACGTACATCTACTGTGTTGTCAACACATGGACATAAACAAGTAGTGATAAGGTTTTCTGCTAGCTTCAATACTTAAAACATTTAAAAATAGGGAGTCAATAAAATGATCTTTCTGATTCAGTCTTGAGGTTCTGGTTCTCGTACTCCATGTACGCCAAGAGTTTGGTCTCTTTCCTTGAACATCTTCAGTTCCCTAGCCTTTCTGCCTCTGTAGTTCAGCACCCTCGGAATCTGTACAGATCAGGCCTGTTGTCCATGATCCTGTGCACTAGGTCTAACCTATGCACTTCCGCTTTAGCCTTTCCTCCAGCTGAATGACATCTTCCACAATACCTAGACAATCAGCCACCTGTCTTTGTTAAGGAGGCCTGATCAGCATCCTGCTGTAGGGAGCCTGTCTGGAGCCCATGTGGTCTAAGATGGCCTCCACCCAAAGACCTACTGCTGCTCATCACACACAGCCCATCAACTGACCACCCTGATTCTGTCTCTCTCGTTACATCCCTATCAATCTTCGCTTTTTCTTTTTCATCAATAAAGTATTTGCTGCTCACCTAGGTTGGGGGTTTTGAGAATGTTTTAGAAATTAAGTATCTAGTTCTATTGCCTTTATCATCATCCAGTCAGAATGACAGCACAATGCCTGTGATATGTTGTTCCTTGCATGTATGCACTTGCTGCAACACCTCTTTCTTCCCGAAGCCCATTCTTACAGACAGGGCTGAACATATCTTGCAGTGGCCTTCAAGACAAATCATCACCTTCCAGCTGGGCATATGCTTTCTGAACATCTGCCATGTGCTAGCATTTGTGAGAATAGGAAACACTCACACAGAAGCCGTATGCTGTAGGGGTAAGGGGGCTGGCCCCAAAGGGAGTCTTGAATAGTTAAGTTTGGCCTTGACTGATGTGTGCTCCTCTCTACTCACCTATCACATGTAGAAAATAAGCTTCAACCATGGCACAGGAGGTGATAAGGACTTAAATAAGACGGTGATAGTGGCAATGACTTAGAAAGTGTAAATGCTGGTTTGCTATTCAGATGGGATGTGACAAGCACAAAGTGATTTAGAACTTGGGTCCTGGTTCTTAGGTCCTGCTTCCTAGTCTACCCTCTCATGGTAAGGGGTATAGAGAGATGCTTGCTATTAGAAAGAGATGTTGATGCTTCCTGGAGTCAGAGAGTAGGGCTGCATGGGATGGTTTTTATAGACCTGGCTTTCTCCTCACCTTTATATTCATTTAAACCCAGTCACTACTTAGAGTGCACAGCACTTTGCCTTGATAAATGGTCAGGACATCACTTCTCAGTGACAGGACAGTGTCCTGTGACCACACAAGCCCCCAGAATACCCTGCATTCCACTACTCCTTTCATTTGTGTAGTAGATCGGTGTTATGCTTCCTTTATCACTACAAACATCTGGTCCGGGTCCTAATTTCTTATCACGATCCCTCCTCATCACCACGTTCACAGTGTTAGGAATGGACTTGGGAGTCATCTCCTCAGTAAATGCCTTCAGCGATCTCACTGGCCACAGTGGAAGCACCAGCAATAATCTTGATCAGCAAATCGTCCTAATTGAGGCTGAGTTCACAACTGACCAGCAGGTCTTACTCAAAGAAAGGTTGGCCAACCAGAGAAGCAGGGCTTCAGCTCTGATGATGTCCTTGTCAGATCAGTAAACATAAGAGAAATAACTCTCTTGAGATACCACATTTTTGTCATGAAGTTAAATAGGCAGTCTGTGGGCAACACAATCTGTAGGCCCATTGCTAAACCAGACCTTCAATTCTGGGGTGTCATAGTCAAATCCCTTTTCCATGGGGGCCAAGCCATCATCAGGACAATTTCTTGGAGACTTAGGAGGGGAGGAGAATGTAGACAATTGTCCAGTGCCTTGTGACCACGCTTTGGCTGACTGGCGAGGAAGAGTGTGAAGAAGAAGGGGTCTTGGCCAGGACTAAGAAGGGTTGCTGCCTCATGAAATGCTTTGGTGATAGACCCAGTTCTACGTGAAAAGATGAAGGTGAGGGTCCGAGTGGGAATGTGGGGGTGGCCCTAGGAGAGGGTTTTTTCTGTGTATCTCTCCTTCCATGAACAGGAGTGATGACTCCTGAGGCTCAGGAAAGATGGTCAGTCTAGAGGGTAAATAAAGGCTTGTGTTCTGGCTTACTGCTGGGAGACAGCAGGGCTGCTGAAGGAGGAAAGTGGTCTCACCTCCCTGCCTGAAAAGGTATCTTTTTAAAAAATGATTTATTTTTATTTTATGTTCATTGGTGTTTGGCCTGCATGTATGTGTGAAGGTGTCAGAAACCCTGGAACTGGAGTTACAGACAGTTGCATGCTGCCATGTAGATGCTGGGAATTGAACCCAGGTCCTCTGGAAGAGCAGCCAGTGCTCTTAACCATGGACCCATCTCTCCAGCCCCAAGAAGATATTGGTTCAGCATCAGAACCTAACACAGACTAACCCAAAATCAGGGCTGGCCGGGTAGGTGGTCGGTATGTTTGTTTTAGACCACCTGAGGAACTCTGGATCTTGTGGAACAGCAGGAGACACCTCTTCCAAACTCACTTCCATGCCTCTCCCTCCACAATTTTTTTTGCCTCTTCCTGTATTTCTTGTCCTGTCCTTTTGCTTTCTGATGCAATCCTCTGGACTGAAGCCTTCTTGCCAAGGAGGAACGCAGACCACAGCTGGGGAGCCAGCTGCTAGGCTGTCTCATCCATCCCTCCTCACCTCTCTTTTCTCCTCCGCTAACTCCCTGTCTGCTTCTCCCACTCATTCCCATCTGCTCATGAACTCATATGCCTTCTTTTTGTGTGTTCTTTTCTATTCCTGTAATCAACTCTCCACATCCCAGCCCTTCCTGCTCTAGTTACTCATTTACTGATGCCCCTCCCTCTCTTCCCTTGGTGGTGTCTGGGACTGACTCTGGTTAGAGGACCAATCTGCACCCTTTCTGGGAGGCATTCTGAAGTGAAGACTGAGCTACCATGGGAGCACTAGTAGCATGGAGAGTTAGAGACTGGGCCAGCCCAAGCCATAATGTGCTAGGGACCAAAACTCCTCTTCCTTGGGTCTGTTTCTTCAGAAATAATGCAAAGGACATTTCATCCTTTAGGATATGCTGTGCTTCATAGAGACGTTCTCTTGAGATAGTGGAGCTCTGCACAACCCAATCCCTATCCTGGCTGACACCAGGCCCTTTTCCAGGCTAGAGCAAGTATGATGCTTGGGGTAGGGTTAGGAGTGGGGGGTCGGAGCCCACTCAGGGGCTCTGCTGCCCAGCCTCGTTTAGGCAAACAGAAGGGACTGCTGGCGGCAGCTCCAGCCCCCACTTACGCTGTAACAGCTGCAGTCCAGCTGCTGGCATCCCTGCTGGGGGAGCGTGCTAAACCTCTCTGGGGTCAACGCTGTGGTATGTCGGTTTCCATAGCAACCAGCCAATGGGCCACTTTCTCAGAACAATTCTCCTACTCAGCCGGGTTCTGGACTTAGCTCAGCCCAAGGGCATGTGCTGAGGAGCAGAGAGGGATGGGGGAAGAGGGCGCCTAGGGTCCCACTTCGCCCCACAGAAAGTGGTTATCCCAGTCTTGTCTACACACAGCGACTGGAACAGAAGCCAAGACTGCAGGCAGTCTTCCTGTGGGGCTGGCCCTGATCCCCTCTCCGTAACACTGCTAACCCCCACCGGCCATCCCCAGACCCCAAGCTTGTACCTGTTGGAAGATAGCTCAGGCCTTTGTCTGTGTATGGTTAGGCTTAGAGCTGGAAAAGAAAGTTGTGGTTGACTACAGTGTAGTGTAATGTATATGGTTTATGGGAGTGAGGGCACTTTTTCTGTTTCTCTGTCTCCCATCTCTGTACCCTTGCAGGAAAGAATAAATGAATTCCAATTGCCTCATCCCTGTGACCTCATGGAATGGTGGAATGGAGCCCCAGTCAGCTCTCTCCCTGTTTTAAGAGGTGGAAAAGGGTTGCTGCACAGGAATAAACTTCTTGAACTGAACAGTCTGGGATGAGCCTTGTCACATTCAGAGAGGTGAAGACTCAGTCTAGGAGTTACAAGGGTCCATTTTCTTGACAAGGAACTGATCCCAAAGGAAAATGGATTTGTGAGGGCCATTACTAGACACCAGTGCTGCTGTCTGCTGTGTGCCTCCAGGAACTTGGCCAGTGCCAGTGTCTGTCCCCAGGTCCTCTTGAATCTTGCATCTTGGACTCCCGTGGACTTGCACTGGAGACTTTGTGTCTGGACAGGAGCTCATTTCTAAAAAAGACCTATTACTAAATAAGGAAATTGAGTTTAGAGATAGAGTTGATGAGTAACTCTAAGAACTGCAGGGTTGAATGATGGGGTTGGGACTGGAAGCTGCTACCTGGGTGGTCTCAGAAAGGACCAAGAGTCATAGAGTGTCATTAGGGTGGCCTGTCCAGTTGTTTTGATCTATTTTCTACAGTGGTTTCTCTTTCAAGGAGCTCAGATCTGCCTTCCCCACTCTCTTAAAACGAGGGGACAGATGTCCATGCACCACAGCTGCACCCAGATGGCACAATTTCTCTAAGCCCTGGAAACAGGTGTGGAAATAGCCCCTCCCTCATGAGGGGAGTTCAGTCAGGAAAGTGGCCAATGTTAGAAACTAATGGGTTTTTCCCACCTATGAAAGGGAGAGAGCTGCTTCTGATTAGTGATTCCCAGAATGGGCTTCATAGCACAGAAGGCTCTTAGGGGGAAAATGTTCCAAAGCCAGACAGGTCCCTGAAGATCGCCAGGGCTTCTTACAACTTCAAACCCTTTAAGAAATGCAACCCTAAAAACTCCATTTTACCTCAACATGGGGTACCCTCCTTCAGATCTTAGGCAGAAACCCACTCTGGTAAACACTACTTCTGTCAGAGGTTCTGGAACTTTCTCTTCTCATGTTCCTCACAGCCATGTCCCACCCCTTACCCTCGCTATGTCTAAGCTCTTAAGGGTCCACTGGGACCCCTTTGCTTTCCCAGGGTAGAACAGTGCTCTAGAGCAAGGGAGGAGAATGTTCTAGCTGCCAGGCACCTAGTTAGAGGAATCTTAAAGGGGAGATGTGCTCCCTCAGGAAGAAGCAGGGGGCAATGGCTGGCCTACAAGAGGTGCTCAGTGTGGGCTGAGGAGAATTAGTCCTCCTTCCCAAGGAAGTAAGTTCTCTGCTGCTTCAGAAAGGAGGAAACTAAAACACAGACAAGTGTTTGTCCAAGGGGACATGGTGCTTTCCCAGTTTACCGATGCACATCCCCAGCCCTAACTTCCTTTCCTTGAGAGTCTTTCCTTTCCTGAGAAAGAGAGAGTCAGAAAACAGCTCTTTTTTTTTTTTTTTGGAAGCTAGGTGGGCATATGCAAATATAATAAGGAGGTGTTTGTTTAAAACAGATTTAAAAGTAATAGTTCTATGAATTAAATGGGGCATATTGAACTTTTCAAAAAGCTTGCCCTCTTAGAAGAAGGGATATTCAAGGTCCTCTAGTGAATGCCTGTGGATGGTACTTATATTTACTGTGTTTCATCCTGTACATATATACTATGATAGAGTTTAATTTATAATCTAGGGACAACAAGGTGTTAATAATAACAATAAAATGGACCAATTATACTATAATGAAATTGCCAGTTGTCACTACTTTTTATGCTTTGGGGTCTCTTGAACATAAGCATTGTAATGTGCTAACAGGCCATCTGAAAACAGAGCAACTTCTTGGTAGCTAACAGGAGGGTAGGGGATGTAGCATGGATACACTAGACTAAAGAATGACTCATGACCCAGGTGCAATAAAGACACAGCACAAGATTTCATCCTGCTACTATGGTGACATGCAATTCAAAACTTATGTGTATTGCACCGTATTTCCTCTTTCCTGGCCTCACACCCGAGACCCCGCCCTCAAGAATCTCTCCTACACGTAAACCACAGAGTCACCAACCATGAGTCTCTTTTCTACAGCAGACATCAATTTACATGTAAGAAGACCCTCAGGAGAAAACTCACTACTAGATATTTTAACAGTGATTTCTGCCTTAATTTGGCTTCCTATTGCTGTGTTAAAACACCATGACCAAAAGCAGCTAGGGCAAGGAAAGGTTTTTATCTCATATTTCCAGGTAAGTCCATCCCTGAAGGAAGTTAGGGCAGGAACCCTGGAAGTAGAGGACACGGAGGAGAGCTGCTTGCTCTCCATGGCTTACTTAGCCTGCTTGGATATACATCCCAGGACCACCTACCAGGGACCACACTGCCCATAGTGGGCCAGGCCCTTCCATTATCAATCATGAGTCAAGACAATGTTTCATAGAATTGCCTACAGGAAGGTCTTATGGAGACAATTTTTCAGCTGAGGTTCTCTTTTCTTAGATGACCCCAGCTTGAACCAAGTTGACAAAAACAAGCAAGTAAATCCAACCAGGACATGTAGAGAAATAGAGAACAAATAGGGTAAGTAAGAGAGAACCCCAGAATGCCTAGGTCGTATCAGGGTCTTAGAGTGGGTGCCCCCCCAAAATTGGGTCTCCCTTTTGACTTGTATGTATGTGAGAGAGGGGTGTTTGGAACCCTTAGGGACAAACATTGTATCCCTGCAACATATCAGAACTGACATTGACCTCCCAGTGTCTGTTCAGTCGTCAGCCACTGCACAGACCGGTCTTTGTCTTTCTTCGGCTAAGTCACCATTTCTTCTGCCAACTCCCTTTCTTCCTCCATTGTCTAAAACTGTCACGACCCCAGAAGTATGTTTATATGCCGAGGCTGGCGTATCAAACATTTCCATGTGTTTTTATGCATGCTCCAGTGCCCATGTGGATTTCACTCTTGTCCTGAGATGGTACCCTTAGGGATCAAGAGATGAGTCCTGATGGATGGTCCTGGAGGCATGATGGGAAAAAGATTGACTGTAGCTGGTCCTTTTTACATACTCATGCTCTATATTTGGTGGGGGCATCTCCTGCCCTCTCAAGGTAGGGCTTTTTCAGTTGTAATGAAAAGAGGGTTCTGCTTAGACAAATCCTCTGGTCTCTACGATGGGGTGATTACTTACTCTGCTCATTTCGCTAAAAGGGACATAGCCTGACTTCAGCAGGTAACTCGAAACATCTCTTAGGCCCACATCTGAAGGTCAGTGTCCCACTTCAGGTGAGATTTCCTGCCCAACTTCCTGATGGAAGGAGCCGAGGTATGTGTGCATGTGTAATTGTGTGAATCACCTTATCTGACTTATAGATACTTTGTGAATCAGTGGACTCAGGAGAGAGAATGGGAAGGAGTAGGGAATTACCTGAGATCACAGGCCTTGTTAGAACAAGAGTCTAATCAGCATTGTTTATTCCAGGCAGGAACTGTGTAAGTGGTGTGTGTGTGTGTGTGTCTTTCTCTCTCTCTCTGTGAGTGTATGTATCTGTTTGTGTGTGTCTGTCTGCCTGTCTCTGTGTAAGTGTATCTCTGTGTGTGTGTGTATGTGTATGTGTGAGTGCATGTAGCTGTATCTGTGTGTCTGTCTACCTGTCTATGTATGTGTGTGTATGTGTGTGTATGTGTGTGTGTATCTCTGTGTCTGTGTGTGTTCTGTGTGTGTGTGTTTGGGGGTAGGGGCTCTGTATCAGGATGGAGGGAGAAAAGGATGGGACAGTTTAAAGCTGTTACGACTAGGTTTTTCTTGAAAATGTCCCTCTTTGACTCTCTAGTCCCAAAGTCAACCCAGAGTCTCTGAGGGAAAGTGGGGAGTGCAGACATAGTGGGGGCTCCAGCTTATTTATGCCCACATGGTTCTGATAGTTGGGGACCCTCACACATTGTAGCCACACTGAAGTCAATGAGGCAGGTAAATAACTATACCTCTCATTCCAGTCTCCTCTCCTTCACTACCTGGTGTTTTGGGGGCCATATTTCAACAGTAGAAGGAATTAAAGTTGAGATAGGGAAATCTTGGACCTTCTAGAACATGGGGCTTTGTCTCTGTAAATGTGGTTCGAGCTGTGTGGGAAAGTGCTTTAAAGGAATGCAGACTGTATGTTCTGTTGGTTGTTATTGCCTTGGAGTTGCTCACAGCTTCTCCAGAATAGAGCAGGGGCAGAAGCTCGGAGCAGGTGTTAATGCAGAAGTTACTTTCCCTTGCATCCAGGTCTACCCTGGCTTCTGGTGACAGGCGTGTATATAAAACTGATTTGGCAGCTTAGAATATGAACACCTGCGAGGGTGTGTGGGCAAAGGGACCTCCTAGCTGCCTGTGACAAAAGCCTCTTGCTTGGAGGAGTCCTTAGTTTAGTGTGTACCTAGCATGCATCCTCCAACTCAGGACTTGGACAAGCACTTTAGATGCACAGCTTGGCTGCATCATCTCAGAATTCCATGGTCTTCTTGGGCAGGCTGAAGGCCAGGAAATGTCACCTAGTCCCATCAGAGAGGCAACAGTAGCTTTTCCAGAGAGGAGTTGGAAATGGAGCCAGGTTCACAGCAAGTGTCACAGGAATGGTGGTCAGACAACAGGGATTGTCCTTGTTCCCTCTGTGACCAAATGCTGCTAAAGACGGTCCCTAGCACAGTGACCGCCAAGTGCCCCACGGGAGGAGAAGGATAAAAGAGATGGGAAAATTCTCGTAAATTTTTAATCTGAAAAATAAAGAAAGTGTGAATTAGAATTAATGCAGGTATTAAATATTTAAAGTTTCTGTACTCACTTTCATTTTTAACATATTCCTCCCTCAAAAGCCTCCATAACGCTTGTCAGATTTGTTCTCAAGATGTCCCTGTCTCTCTGCCTCCCCCCAGGCCCAGCCCCAAAGTTAAAATGTAGGTATTCATCATCCTGATGGAAAATTTCATTTTATTTCTCCTACAGGAACCATCTGATCTCTCTCTCCTTATATTTATGCTTTCCTCTATATGGCAGCATAAATAATTAATGCCATTATAAACACATCCTATGCAAAATATTTATTAGAAAAAATAACTCTTTAATTTGGCATGTCATTTAATTCCAATCATAGCACACAGGCTACAATTAATGCCAAGGCTGGGAATCCAGCCTGACTGTTAACACTTGCACAGGTACCACAAAGTCCCTGACACTCAGGCCCCTTGGACTCTTGGATGTTTTTTTTACTTGTATTCATTTGATTGATGGAATGGGATGTCATCCGTTGTCTAGTGGGAGTGGAGCTGGAAGTGAGTCTGTGGAAGGAAGGCAGGGATTTACTTCTGTCTCCTCTGGAATGGCAGGCAGGGGTGCTCTGCGTCCCTTCAAGTGCATTTGGCAGCATGCATCTGAAAGGCTGCTGAGCATTCAGATGTGGGTCGTTTGGTATAGCTTCATGGGACTGGATCAGGTCCTTGGAATCCTAATGGGTCCTTACAAAGGCCTGGCTTGGAGTGTGAAAGCAAATAGATTCCTAGAGTTGAGTTTCATGCATGTATTCATTTAACAAATATTTATTGAGTGTCCTACGTGTGCCGGGCATTGTGGTGAGTACTGGAAATATAACAATTATTAAGATGGGGGATATGCAGTTCCTGAATATTTTACCATTGCTCAGTCCCCTTTTCCAGCCAAACATACTTCCTGGATATCTGAAAGAATTTATCAGTGCAGCTCCACCCCAGGGTTTAAGAAATTGTGGTTAATATTTGAATAACTCAGTGTTCCTAGTTTTATGGATTCCCATGGGCCACAACCTTGCCAATAACACTACAGCTACCACCACCCACTCTTCCCTGGGAAGGATCCCAAAAACCATATGACTTGTATCCACATCCTTCTCTCCTGGCTCCAGTGTGGTCCTCCCTCTGTAGTTAGGTGAAAATTTTTTTGGGGGGGGAAACTGTTGAATCTACTTTGACATATTTTGCCTCTATAAGTCACTTCCATGAATCCCCTCCAGGGCCTGGACTTTGAGGGTTTTGATTTCAGTTTTAATATGACATTTTCTAGCCTTTTCTCCCTTGACTGTTTTCTGTCAGTGTCCCCAGGCCTGACATCATTCAGTGTGTGTCCTCCAGCCATCCATCCACTTCTGGCCCAGATTCTTGATCATTTTTTCACGTAGCAGAGAATAAGGAGGGGACAACTCCTGACTTGGAAGAAGTATTTTGCAGTTAACAAATTGCCAGTCTGTTATAACTTCACTGAGAATGAAATTAAAATAAATGGCAAGTTTCATGTTTCCAAAAATAAGATGATGGTAAGAAATATGGAACTCAACACTAGTACCTTGTTCCTTCCTGAACCTGAACTCTTAGTGCTGGGCCTGTGTTTGTTTCACTATTGCATTTTCCCTGTTGGCTCCCCCCACCCACCCCCAGGATCTTGCTCTGCTTGCTTTGTAAACCAGACTGGCCTTGAACTCACAGAGATCCACCTGCCTCTGCCTCGTGAGTGCTGGGATCAAAAGCCTGCACCGTTAGTTGTCTCAAGATTGGTTCATTTATAGCTAAGGATGACCTTGAACTTCTGACCATCTTGCCTCTACCTCTCAAGTGCTTTGATTATAGATAGTATGTGCTGCCATGCCTGTCCATTACGGAAAGAGTTGTTGATGTGTGAGAGGTCTTCAGGTATATAAAGCGCTGGAAGAGAGATGCTCAGCTTCAGCTGATTGGAGGTGACATCTGAGAATCTTTAGGTTCTGTGGTTCCATCTCAGAGCCTTTCAGGGACACTGATGATTCTATCTAGGGTTTTGTAGCATGAATATTTAAAAGACTTCTTGCCCTTGTCATGTTCTGGGTAGGAACAGTCACAAGACTAGGTCCTACCCTGGATCTGGGTTCCATAACAGCCTCCGTGGTCAAGAACTCTGTATTAGTCCTCTTAGCAATTTTGCTCTTTCCAGAAAGAAAGTTTCTATTTTATTTTTAAGACCAAACTCCCCATTTATACATATTTCCATCTTTCTCTGAGGGCTGGAGAGATGGCTCATCAGTTAAGAGTACTGATTGCTCTGTCAGAGGACTGGATTTCAGGTCCCAGGACCCAGTAAGTCAGATAGCTTACACCTGTAAGTCTATCTCCAAAAGGTACGATGCCCACTTCTGACCTCCCTTGCTATGCATACACATACGTGTGCACAGACACACAGGCACATATGCATAAATTAAGAAAAAAACCCTCTGCACTTTGCCAAACCTAAATAGTGCCTGGATACTGTTTTCTTCATTGACCTCCCTTGTTTCTGGGTTCCTGTACAGGTCTGCCTCCAACCAAGTCAGCTCTCAGCCCACTATTGGCTTCCCTTATTCATTCAGTATTGACTATGGAGATACCACATCTCAGGACACTTTGCTGAGCACTTGGGTGTCAGAGGAGACTAGGTCTCTCCTTTCCAGAGGTTTCTAATTTCAGTTCTATGAAGCTTTTCAATGAGTACCATGTTAAGGGAGAAATAGCCATAAACTGATGATGTTTTAAAGAAGCAGAAATACAGATCCTCCAAAGAGGTAACGCCTCCGTAGGCCTCTCTTCATCTCATAGCTCAGAGTCTTTTCCTGGCTTTGCTCAGTACACAGAGCCAAGAAATGACCTGACTTCAAAAGGATCGATGGCGAGGCCTGATCTCTAATGGGAAGCCACTCTGGCCCATCCTCTGTGACAGATGCACCTTTGTGTTTCTTGGCTTGGTTAATAAAAACCTGCTCTTGCTTTTCCTAATGTCCTGTGCCTGGAGTGACAAGGCCATAGTCAGTAAGTGTTAAGAGTGACAAAACAGGACATCATCAGCCTGGAGCCACTGAGTACCTTTTATTGAACTCTACAAATATCCAATAACCCAGGCCCCTGGCATCTTCTCCTAGAATATTTGGTGCAAATTGAATGGAAGCTTGAGAGGAGGGACATTTCAAATAGAGAAAAATGCTGGTACCTTTGAGTCTCTAGACAGTAAGGTATAAGGACAGTTCTCCAGGTCCTTTATGTAAGTCTGTCTCGCTATGACTGATTCTGAATCCTTAAGTGCTTGATCTGATGAATGACTAAAAATCAAAATCTAGAAAACCCGTTACTGATCCCCAAACATAGCCCATGCATATGCCATCTCAGGGAATGATCACTCAACTCAGATGGAGTCTGTTGTCCCAGTTTCACAGTTTAGCTGGGTGAGACACAGTTTATGTGAGGAGATGGGCAATCAAACGCTTAAACTCAGACCTTGTTTTTGTATCTCATGTTCCTTCGGCTGTTCATTTCCTCCATGCAGAAGACCTGGGCTTTGTTCTTCAATGGAACTAGAGTGATCATTAAAGGACTGTGTTTTAAGCTTGGATCCTATCTAGAAGAAAGGATGCAGGGATAACTCAGCTTTTCTTTGCAGGGTGCTTTCTCATTGTCTTCCACGTCTAGTGCCTTCACTATGGGGCATTTTATATTCAGCCATGGGAAAGTGAGGAACCAGTGCTTCTGGGAACCAGTTTCCACGAGTGAGGGACTAGACTACTCCTGTTGCCTCATGCCTCTTTGTTTCTCTGGTCTGATACCACTGTGGCTGGGAACCTTTAACCTAGCCTATGAATGGACTTTACCCATCGTATGTGCTATATATAGTCTTGGAGTTGTTGATGCCTGTCTGCCTGGAAACATGCTCAGCATCCCCGGAACCCAGATGAGCAGCAGCAGGCAGGCCAGAAAGCAGCTGCTAAGGTGGACAGATTCCCCAGATGGGGCTCAGGCCATTGTGGGTGTTCACCTTGACAGCCCAGTGTGCTTCTTGCCACTAGATGTTCTCCCAAAACCCAGGGGAGGAGCCAAAAATATCCCAGGCAATCTGAAGTGAAGAAGGACTCAGCAAACAGAGCATAGCTTCTGAGCAAACAGCTGGAAAGGCAGGCAGGTGAGCAGGTGGGCAGGGCAGACAGGAGGGCAGGCGGGCGGGCACACAGGCAGACAGGCAGACGGGCGGGCAGGCAGGCAGGCGGACAGGCAGACAGGCAGACAGGCAGACAGGCACCCGGGCAGACAGGTGCCCAGGTTGGCAAAGCAGGAAAAGTGAAGGATGTGGAAGGAGAACTTTGGGCAGGAAGAGCTGAGGGACGACAAGCCATAACAAGATGTGGATCCAGTTGTCCTCTAAGACATGCCCTCTCTGCTAAGAGAGGCACAAGAAAATATTTTTCAGCCTTGGGTTAGATGGAGAGATCTTGACAGAAAGTACCTTATGAGCTATTTTTTTTCTTTTAAAAATGTAAGGTTGTATATGGCCCAGGTAGTCTAGGATGTGTTGCTCTATAGCTGGAGATGACTTAGAACTCTGATCCTTGGATTTTGCTTTCTAAATGCTGGGATAATAGGTGTGTGCCACCATACCTGTTTTTTTTTTTTTTTCTATCATATTTCTACAATAGAAAGGAATTTGGAAGCAAGGAAAACATGATCCTGTGCCTTCCTATGAGTGGAAGGCCCGCCTTCCAAACTTAGTTGTCACTCTGTGGCTTTGGGCAGGTACATCTCTTAGGCAAGAATGTTCTGTAGGCTTCTAGGGTTGTAGTAACACAAACTCGGAAAGCCTACCTCTGGGAAATAGTGTACTCCCTTATTAGAACCTAGAAGGGAGACTCACTGTGAGGCTCTATACCTTCACAATAGCACTCCATGCGCTAGAGTCTACAGGGCAGCAATAAAACCATGGCCTCTATTTACTTGTTTATTTTCACGTGTTTTTTAAAAATTAAAATAGTAATCATATTGTACAAAAATCACAGCACTAAGAATGTAGGCAATGATTTGTAAGCAAGTCATATGGCAGGGGTAGACCACAGGCTGCAGGAATAAGGCCCAACCTAAATCTGGGTGGAGACGCTGTGGGTGGTGGTCCTCCTGGCTGCTCTCTTGACTGTTAGGCTTCTTCATCAAATATTCTAGGGCTTGGAAGGGTGGGTGGCAGTCTGTAGGGAATGTTAGGATAAAGGAAACTCTTGCTTTGTACTGATTATAGGGCAGTCCAGTCCTAGAGCTCAGGGACAGCGATCTGCAAATCACATCATCCCAGTACCAGTAACTTCAGACAAGAAGTGTGTACTATTTCCAAGGCTTTCTTATAGAAGTAGAGACCAATGCTAAACAAGACAGAATTCCTGTATCAGATATTTTACAGTCTGGCTGCAGAGAAGGGAAGAATGAAGAAGGAAACAGATGTGGTAGTAAGAAAATGTTACATCTCAATACATGTGGGATGTTGTGGGAGAATGCCTAGGATGGAGACAACTGAAAGTGATGGATGAAAAGGGCGCATCTCTGTACAGATAGGAGGGGAGAGCATCTCAAGTTGAAGGCAAATTAGGAGCAAATCTTCAGAAGTGTATGCCTAGGGAAGTAGTAGGCAAGAGAGGGTAAAAGGGAAATTGAGACCAGGCAGAAGGTTATACGGAGGATTTAGGGGTCCCTGCAAAGATGTTAGGATCTTTGCCTACTTGAAACAGAAGCCATTGGGAGAGCTGCCTGCCACAGAAGCACACTTCTGGCTGCTGTAGACCTGCTGGCTTGGTCTCGGCCATGGCGATAGAGACAGGGCATAGTTGTTGAATAAGTAGAACTGGAAGGGATGCTGTGAGAGAGATGTAGACAGATGACAAAAGACCCACGGCTAATGCTGGGCTTTTAGTTACTGGACGGGGAATGGTCACTTAGTTGAGAAAGCTTGTTTGAATGAGTATAGAGGTTTGAAGGCGGGGGAAAATAAAAACCAGCTCTGAATATGCCATGTTTAGGATACTGCTGAGACACCTAGGTCAGGATGTTAGCTAAGCAGATAGTTGAATACTCATACCCAGCACCTGGGAAGAACAGCTAGGTGTCAGTCTGAGAGACACAAGTATGTAAGAAGTCCTTTGAAGCAACAGGGCTGACTAAGATCATGTGGGGAGAGACTTTAAAGAGGGGAAGAAGGTTCCAGTATTTTTAGAAAATGACAATAGAAGCAACTGAGGAGGAATGCCAATGAATTACTGTGAAAGTCAGGTGACTGGGGTCGCAGAGGCTGAAGGGTAAAGGTTGGGGTGGAGTAGCAGTGAATGAGCACTGGGCCAAATGGCGCTGGAAAATGAAGATGGAGACAGTGAGCCAAACACTGCTCTGTCATGTGAGTTGCTCACCACCTTGGTAACCGGTCCTCAGTGGAGGAATGGGTAATGAAACCTCAGCAGTGGGTTGAAGAGAGAAAGATAGATGGGAAAGTGGACACAGAGTATAGATGCTGCCTTTGAACAGACTTACTGGGAAGAGGACCTCACACAAGTCTGGAAGTCGGATGGGAATGGAGTTGAGGGATCACCATGGTTAGAAGACAGTATGGAGGTTTTGTTTGTATGCTAAGAGAAAGGTCCAGTAGTACAGAAAGAGGAAGAAAAGTTGCTTTAAAAGGAAAGTCTTTGTCCAAAGTGCTGAGAATAAGTGTCAGGAGCATGCTCAGCTACAAATAGAGGGTCTCTATCGTATGCCCCGCCCCTCCCTGAGGCATATGGGGCAGGGAGTTTGTAAGAGCAGAAGTCATAGAGGACCAGAACAAAACAATGTCTTGCATTTATAAATTTATAGCAGCTGTACTTACCTATATAAGATATGCACAAGATCAATCCAGTCAGTATTCTAGCTTAGAGTAGAAAGAGGCTCATGAGCTCCTAACCCTAACCGAGGAGCTTTAGACAGTTGATGGCTTCTGAGGGACAGAGAGTCAGCTTCCTGTGTCTCCTAGTAGGTTGATCTCACATTAGTGGCTAGCTCCATACCTGGTAGCCTGGGAACAGCACTAACTGGAGCCATTGGGTTATTTCAACAAAGAAAAAAAAAAAAAAAGAAAAAGGACAAGGAAGTTGGATCAGGGGATAAGGCGGTGAGGGTCTGTGACTCTGGGAGGACTTGGGAGAAGCCTAGGGGTGAGCATGCTAAAAATACATTGTATGAAATTCTCAAAGAATTAATAATAAAAAATATTTTTAAAAAGTCTTTGAAATAGCAAGAAGAATGGGTTGAAAGCCAAAGGAAAGTGTTGACCTTGTACAGATTCCATTGTGACTGGGGTGTGAGATGGCCAGAGTATTTTGGTTCTGATGTTGATGCAATAAAAGGGTTATTGATGGGAGAATGAAGTAGTTCTCATCTCATAGAAATCCTTTTTGTCTATGAAATATACTGCAAGGTCATCAGCTAGAAATGGGATCGGGGAGGGGGATGTTAGAGACTTGGGGAGGGAGAGGGAAGCGTGATGGCTTCCCCAGAGATTGGAAAATTGAATTTTCTCAGAAAGTGTAGTAGGTTCCTCTGAGAGTGTTGAGTGAGATTTGTGGTCACGCTTCTAGTGACTCTAGTCAGCAAATTTGTGTCACTTTTCTCTGGCTGTGAATAAGTGGGTGGGGTACCAAGGCCGCAGCTCTGCCAGGCCAGGACAATGGAAAAAGAGTTGCAAGAAGCTCAAGTTATCGACAGGGGATAGTTTTAGTGTCAGATTTTCCAGTCTGAGCTGGATGAAGAGGGGATGAACACACATAAGGAATGATAGACATAGATTGCCAAGGGGTGTTTTTAAATAAGATGAGGTTGAAGGATTGCCAGGCTGGGGATGTCAGGATGAACTAACTCTAAATAAGACAATGGCATCAGAAGTGGGCTTTTAGAGGTAGGTGACTCAGTGATCAGTACGACTCAGTCTAAAGAATGGCTATGGGAGTGGACCAAAAATTCATTAATGCTAGGGCATCAACAAAATTAAGAGGTTGGGGCCTTGGATGGGCCATTTTCATAGATGCTGAAGTCTCTGACAATAGCAGCAGTAATAACAATGGAGGAGTCAGCAATCTAGGTACTAAGGCAGCATGAAGAATGAGGGGAAATGCATAGCAGGATGGATGACAGTGTTGTCTATGTCGAGAGGCTACTATGAGATCTGATGATGAATGCTTCAAGTAAGCCTTGAGCTCTAAACAGAGTGTAGAAATTTTAGTGGATCAAGTGAGTCACACACCAACTTCTGGTGTACATGAAAGACAAAATCGCCATATATATGATATATATATGATATACATATATATCATTTTGCTGAAGCTGAATTTCACTTAAAGCAGAAAAAGGAGAGAGAGAGAGAGAGAGAGAGAGAGAGAGAGAGAGAGAGAGAGAGAGAGAGAGAGAGAGAACCTTTCAGTGTGCACTGAGCTTTCTAGAAAATGTGGGGGCAAAGAATATGGTTGCAGCATGGACTGTTCATACTGTGGCATGCAATGCGGGAAGTAGAGTGCTGATGGTAAGGTCCATTCTGAAACGCATAAAAATCTCTGAATGAAGACACTGGTTTCTGCTTGTGATGGAAATATGGAGACCTGGAAAAAGAATGACCAGATAGTATGATGTACTGACTGAAGATCATATCAGAAGAATGGCAAAGAAAGAAAGGCCTCTAGGTGCCTGCAGTTAATACTTATCCAAATAAAGACTATGGAGCCCAAAGAGGTCAAATAACTTGTCCAAGGTCATCAACTACAAAGTTTATTCAAGACAGAGGTATATGTATTGTTTGCATACACTGTGTATGGCAGGGGAAGAGGAGCAAGAGGCCCAGAGAAGTGGATGCTGGATGAGCTAGGGAATCATGGTGCTGCTGTGCCTGTTTTAGCTTGTGCTCATCATGGTGGCCCCCATTAGGGACATGTACCAAGTTTACAGAGACCACTGGGAACTATGTTTTCTCCATTCCCACCATTCCCAGTGATACCTGGATGGAGTATACTAGTTTACCTTACTTTAGGACCTCCATTCCTGCCTGTGGTCACACCTGTATAGCAACAAGCAAATGACCTGGGAAACAGTGGGTGAGACTCCCTTCGAAGACTAGGTTGTGGCATCACCTGGAATGGCCTAGTGCTGATCCAACAGTTGAGTCACTGACTGAGTATCCTGTGCTTGGCAACACTTCCACGAAGGTCACACCCTATTAGAGGACACCACATGTATCCCCAAGGACTCATGGGCTTAGTGATAAAAGAGACCTCAGTGGTCTTTGATTCCATTGCTTCATATCCAAATAGAAGCACCAAAATTCGTGGCCCAAAGTGCATCACGGCCATGTGCTACCTTTTTAATTATCTTGCAGGCCTTATCCCATCTAAGGGTTTCTCCATCTAAGGGTCTGTGTCATGAACCTGATCTACCTACTTCCTTCTGAATCTTGAAGGTGTAGCAGGGAGAAGAGCTAGCCCTTATCTGAAGACCAAGAGGACACTCCCAATGACTCATGGCACCTGGGGAGCCCTTTGGCTGTTCAGAAGAGGGTGCTGATGAACTTGCCCCTGATAAGCTGGCTTCTTCTGCCTTCCAACTCCTCTCTCTTATCAGCCTGTGCAAGTGTTAAATACAGCATCAAATTAAGCAAAATTAAATACATTTCCATGCAGTATTTTTCTCTTGACGGAATCAAACAATGCGGTTGCCATAGTAACAGCCACTTCTGGAAAGGTCACCTGCAAGAAACTGTGTTTTAGGTACAACCCAAGGAGATTAAGGGGGATTAACTCATTTTATACATATATATTAAATATATATTTTTTCCTTTAAAGGGACTGTTGTGAAGGAATAATATCCAACAAAGCCAGAAGATACCCACAGAAAAAAATTTAAGTCCGTGATAAAGGATGTTTCTTCTTTCCTTTTTTTTTTTTCCCCAGCATGCAGTGGATATCTGAAATGGCGACTTTGTGTTTTTACTTGGCTTTAATTAAACCTCAGTCGGGGCTGAGAAATGTGGTGAAGCGAGATAATTGCACTATTCCCAGTACAGTTTTTAAACTCCGGCTTTGATATGCACCTCATGACAGCCTGAACCTGCCCCCAGACTCCTGAGGCTGCTCGAGACTCAGCTTCTAACCACCCCTCTTAACCAGGGACACCAGGGAGCTATATGGATGGGGGTCTCCAATTTTGGAGAAGGCTGAGACTGAGCTTCAGGGAGTAGAGGTCACATCCCTCTGAAAAGTTTAGCTCTAGCTTTTGGACAGTTCTGCTTTCCTGAGAGTATCTTGAGGGACCCTTGCTAGATCTGAGTTCAAATGCATTGCCTAGTGCAGTGTTGTCTGTGAGATTTTCAGGCAAGTTGAGGAGTGGTATGCATTTCTCTTCAGTGCCTCTGTGGAGCTCCTAAGCAAAATTCCTCCAGAAAAAGAGGCTCAAAGCTTCATACATGACCTCCAACAGCTCCTACAGCCAACCCACAGTAGCTCAGGTACTAGAAGTTTGGACTGTTGTGGAATCAGGATGAAAGACACCTAGCTGAGTTGTGCAAGAGTTTGCCTGACCCTTTTTATCCACCATTTAGGATCATTTGATTTCTAGATACACAGACAGCAAGTAGTTGTCACAAAACAGAGGCCCTGGGTCTTGTAGCACAGAGGTAAACAGAGGACTGTATTGGCTTTCGCTAGACAGCTTCTCCATCAATAGATTGGTCACATTCCAATGATAATCCGTAACTTGCTGGCCAGGACTGACAATCTCTGTATGTTCATGGATGTATATGGAGGAGGGGGGCAGAGAGAGGTAGAATCATGAGATACATACCTGTGATGTACAACCATATGTATATAAATATGATATACAGAGAGATAGAGCCACATAACTCTACATGTGTAGTATAGGCTCAGCTTCTACAAATACTTTCCGCTCGCTGACCTGACAACATGTATACTTTCTCTTCCTTTCTGGCCCCAGATTCCAATAACTTCCTTTAACTGATCCCTCTGTTAGATAAGATAAGCTTGCATAATAGAGCAAAGATAGACAAACCTGACTTTGGGTTCTGACTTGCCACTTACCAGCTGAATACTGCTCTTTCCTTCTCCATCAAGTGGGGATAATAAGAGCTACTGTCTTAAATCACAGGTCCTTATGGGGTTGTAGTGAAGATTAAAGAAATGACCTAAGGGATGGGGTTGGATAACGTAGGTGCTCACCGGATGTTTGTTGACTATTTGGAGAACATGACTTTTGTACAAAACAAACGGTGTTTCTTCCTTATGAAATCCAGGTTGCCAGCCTGGGGACCACTGTAGAGATTAAAGAAAGAACAGCAATTTCTATCTCTAATCCCCAATACAATCACTGGAGGGTTTCTGAAACTCTAAAAAAAAAAAAAAAAAAAAAAAAAAACAGCTACTGTTATCCAGGGAAGAATTTATTTTTAGTGCAACCCAGCAATCCAGTCCCCTCAAGGCAACGCATCGACCAGAAAGACCTTGGTAAAGGCTGTGTCCCCATGTAGAGAGGGCTTGGCTTTTGGTTACTCAAATCTACCTTCTTTCTTCATTTAGAACAAGGAAGAGTTACCTTGTTCTTGGCCTCTCCCAGCAGTAGACTCCTTATCTGAATCCTTCCAGTGGAAACATACCCAACTGGCACCAGACCTTGCCAGATAGACACACTTGTGAGCCACTGGCCTTTCGTATTTACTGGGAGCCATTTCTAGTGGATCTGATGGGTATCCCTTGATATCTTCTGACTTACAGTTAACTGGGCTTGGCTGCTGCCACCAAAGCACCATTCCCCTGGCTGCTCTGGGGGCTTTATCCATGTTCCTTTTTCCTGTCCTGGGTCTCACTGCTGAACCTGTCAACTAAAATATGCCCAGCTTTTTAAAAGATGCTTGACAAGGAGGCAGTTTCTGCCAACTTTCAAGTTGGGGGCCTTGGTAAAACGAGGCTTGAGTTCCACCTTTATTGTATAAACTTGGGGAAGTTACTAAGTTTTCTGAATCTCAGTTGCTGGGTTATAAAATGGGAATATGCTTTTAATCTCACTGTACCATACAAAGGTTGAATGAGATAAGATTCATGATAGGATTACCATGGTAACTAGCACATAGCTGTCTCAGTATGTGGCAGGCATGAGAATCACCTGGAGGATATTACCCATACATTGGTGGGCAACACCTCTGCATTCAGTAGGTCTTAAGTGAGCCTGAAAAATTGTATTTCCAAGTTCTCAGTGAATTATTGGAATTGATATCACACTTTAAAAAGCACTGACATTTACAATCCAGTGAGATCATGGTCCACTTAAATTAGAACCTTGTAAGTATCTAACTTCACTTATGAAGGCATTCAAGTAGACTGAATTCAGACTAGGGCAGTTCAACAGAACTTTCCACAGTGATGAGAATATCCTTAGGCTATGCTGGTCAGTTTAGTAATTGCTAGTCACATACAACTACTAAACATTTAAAATTTGGCTAGACAAATGTTGGACTGAATTACCTTTACATTTTGATGACCTCATATGACCATTACCTAGCATATATGACGGTACTGACCAGATTTCCATAAACCTATCTTAGTGAATATGTATCCAATGGCCAGGCAGATTAATAGTACAGCAGGTATAACCTCAAGATTTCAGATTGGGGTCAGGACACAACACTGCAGTCACTTTGCTTCTTGGACATGTTCTTGACATTCAGGGACATTCTTGGAGACCAGCTCATGAATCTCTACACTTCCCTCATACACCTAAATATCTAGATAGCCTGTTCAGCCAACAAGTCAGGAACAGTTTAAATGTAGGAAGCATGGAGTCCGAGCATCCAAGTGGAATGATAATGGACCTCTTAGGGACAAAGGCATCTCTTCTTGGCAGAGATATGCTATGATGGTTCAGGGATAGAATAGGATAAAGATATTATCTGTAAGGAAGTAGGAGAAATCTAAAAGCAGTGTGAGCCATTAAAATATGGAGGACCAAGAAGTTTGGTTAGAAGAATAATTCCATATGACCCAAGGCAAGACAGCTGGTCAAACTTTGAAAGGGAGGAAGTAATTCCTTATGGTGGTGGAAAATGGGAAATGTAAAAATTATATCTACGTGTCTGGAAAGGTGTCTCAGCAGTTGGTCACACCACTTGCTCTTCCAGGGGACCTGGGTTCAATTCTCAGCACCCACATAGTAGTTCACAGACACCTGTAACTCCAGTCGCAGATAATGTGATGTCCTCTCTGGCCCCTGTAAGAATTGCATGCATAGACTGCACAGACATAATACAGGCAAAATACCCACACAAATAAACAAACAAACAAACAAACAAACAAATAAAAGGAAGTGATGTCTGTGACTCAGATAAAAAGATACTTGCTCACAGGATGGTTCTGTTTATAAGAAAACAGAGGCATGTTACTCTCTTGGATTAACTTTGGCAATATTCACTGGGGAACCTTTCATCTCATGTGCTAGAGAAAATTATGTAATACCGCAGTGAGGATCTCTGGTCCTGAGAGTCCACAGAGAGGATGCTTAAAGCCATTTATGGCACCCGGTAGCTATAGGACCTTAGGCAACTATCCCATCTCTTTAGCCTTGGTAAACAAACAAACAAAAAAGTGATCATGGTAAATATAGAGAGAGGTGTTTTTGAAAATTAAATGAGATGTTAGATCCCAAATATTCCTAACAAACAAAACAAAAACCAAAAACCAGCAAGTACTCTTTAGATGGCAAATGTTCCTGCCTACCTGTACCACTGACCTCCCTTTTAGGCCCACACAGACAGTACAAGATCAGAGACTCTGGGAGCCTTTCCTAGAGTGTGTTTCATCCTGGGCCCTATGACTGAGTAGAGGTGATCTCTTTGCCCACAGGCCCCCAAGGGTGTGCTTTTGCTCCACAACAACAACCATGATGGATTGTGGTGCCTGATACAGCTAAGACACAAGAAATAGCATCACCAGAAAAACCAACTTAAGCCTGGCCTGATTTAGTGCAGATAAAATGACAGCTGCTGTGCCCGGCTGGCTTCCACCAGCAGAAGGCTATTTTTTGCAAATAAAATGGTAAGTTGCTAATCAGAAAGATAAATTAAGAAGCATTAAGATAATGATGGTCTAATCACTGTCCACACAGAGAATTGCTAGAGTGAATATCCAGGCTACCAAGTGCTTGAGCACATTTGGTGATTATTTGTATTATGAAGGGAATGATGGATTCTAGGCCTGGAATCAATCTAGCTCAGGAAATACGCAAGTCCAACCTCTACCAGGGGCTTCTAGAGGTCAACTGTTCCCCTGCTGGCCTCCATTCCCCAGTTCTGAACAGCCTTTGTCAAACATTCTTCATCTCTGACTGTCTATTCATTGAATGCTCCCAGCTTCTATGAAGGCACCTCTTGGTCCAACTGTTTGGGTGTCCAGTATGCCACTCCTTTGGGACTGTCTGGGCTAGTGGGGGAGTGCTCTACTTTGAGAATAACAGAATGGCCCTGTCTGGGAGCGGGCTGGCTACATAGCTGAAGATGAGACCTAGGTTCCTCCTTGCCCTTGACACCCACTGTGCAGAAGTGCTGTCCCATCATGCCTTAGAGTCTGGAACTATGAAGACTATGCAGATTGTTATCCCCTTGCTCTGTACCTGGGGATCCAAGGCCTATGGGATATGGTTTGTCCGCTGGCTCAGAGACCAACATGGGGATTTAGCCTGTACTCCTATTAACTCCTAGAACTCTAACGTTAGATGAGAAACTCTACCCCAGGAACCAGCAGGAGGGTGCTGAAGGATTGACTAAATAGAATACTTCCCATTCATAACTTGAGAGACTAACAAGATTAGATTTGATCCAACCCTGAATCATTTGATGTCTCTAAGGCTTCCATGCGACTTCACCTACATCCTCATTTGTGAGGTGGAGATAAATGACCCAGTCTGTAGTCTCTTGCACCTCACTTGCTGAGCTGGTGTTATTCTTACTGCTGTGAGGCATGAGCTCCAACAGTGAGTGGGGGAGCAGTAGTTAAGTTCTATGCAGGGGGCTAGGGCTAGATTAAAAGAACTGACTGTTCGGTTCTCAGAAATTTCACAAGCCAGTGGCTATTTCACAGCCATTATTAAAATTAGATCATATACTTTTGGTGTCAAATGTATTAAATAGAGCGTAGTGTGCCACATCTTTTATCCAAGTACTCGGTGGCAGAGGCAGGCAGATCTTTGTGAGTTTATGGTCAGCCTAGTCTACATAGTGAGTTCCAGGACAGCTAGAGCTATGTAGACCCTGTCTCAATAAATAAATAAATTATATTAAAAATAAACGTAATACATACTCAATTCTTGCCTTTGCCTTCCTAAGCAGTCTGCTTTCAGCCCAACCCTAAGGGTTATTTCAACGTCTCACATATGTGGGGGGGAAATATCGTTATAATAAGTGCTACTGAGTCTCTTCCTAACTTCGTATTTAGTGACTTGACTTTGATAGCTTAAAACTAACCATAGTGAAAACATCCTTCTAGATAGCTGGTTTAGTCAGCACACTACTGGTCTTAGAATGTATGCCACAAGTGAGGGCTGAAGCATGGTGAGGATTCCTAGAACACCATAAGAAAAGTCCCAGCCCAGGGCCAGGCAATGATACATGGTCAGTTCATGGTAGATGTACCTGGGTAACATGGATGTTGAAAACCAATGCTGAGCTACAGCAGTGACCCCAAAGACAAGTTAAAAACTGCAATGGAGCCAGGCATTGGTGGCACATGCCTTTAATCCCAGTACTCAGAAGGCGGTGGCAAGCAGATCTCTGAGTTCAAGGCCAGCCTGGTTTACAGAGTGAGTTCCAGGATAGCCAGGGCTACACAGAGAAACCCTGTTTCAAAAACTTCACACCAACCAATCAATCCACTAAACTAACAAATCCTGCAGTGAATAGGTATTAAAAACCCAAGAACCTCATATATTTGGATTTCCAAATACTTGCATCTTTAAAAATCAAAGTAATCAAAAATTGAATTGTAAAAATTGTACAAAATTCCATAAAATTTAAAATTAAATTGTAAAAAGCTAAATTATACCTTAAAAGTATTAGGCAGTGGAAAGCAAAGAATTCAGTCTGAAGAGATGGCTCAGAGGTTAAGAGCAGTGGCTGCTCTTCCAGAGGTCCTGGGTTGGATTCTCAGCACTTACACAGTGGTTTATACTTGTCTATCACTCTAATCCCAGGAGACCTGATGCCGTCTTCTGCCCTTTGTGGGCTCTACATACGTATGATGCAGAGACGGCATGTAAAACACTCATACACACAATTCAAAAAAAGAAAGAAAGGATAGAAAAGGAGAGAAAGAAAGAGAAAAAAGAAGGGAAATAAAAGAGTGAGGCAAAAAATCTTTTGAGAACATAAAATGTTTGCCCAGGGCTGGAAAGATGGCATAGTAGTTAAGAGTGAGCACTGCCCTTGCAGAGGACCTGAGTTGAGATCCCATCACCCATGCTCAGTGGCTCACAATTACCTCTCTAACTCCAGTTCAAGGAGTGTCCAGTACCTATGTGAGCATGCACAGGCACACGCACACACACACACAGGCACACACACGGGTGGGAGAGTTGCAGGACTTGTGTGTGTGTGTGTTAGTTTTCTGCCATATGGATCTCAAGTATTGAACTCAAGAAGTCAGGTCTGGCAGCAAGCACCTTTACCCACTGAACTATCTTGCTGACCCAGAAATGGATTTCTTGCTCAGTGTTTTTAAGTGAGTTTCAGCATCTAATATATGGTGGGTACTAGCTGGTGGGTACCATTCCATGTCTGTGCTCTTCCTGAGCTTATATAGGGCCACTCCTTGCTGCCTATTGAGATTACAGGGGGAGATTAATTCTGAACACCTGCCCCTACTGTCAGCCTTCATTGCCTTCCTGGACCCTGCTGGTCCTCTCAGGTTCAGGCCAACAGGATTAGTGTGGCTGTGGCCATGCTTTAAATGGGTACCTTCCTCCCTTTCACAAAGTTTCTTGAGCATCTGGCCTTGACGTATGACTTTAGGGACATCTGTGGCCATGGTAGCTTGGCGCATCCTAATGTTCTAAGGGCTGTTTGGTCAAAGCCTCCTGGAGATGCCTTGATTAGTGTGTGCATTTAAGAACAGCACACACTGTGTATACACAGACCACAGGATGAGTTCTCCTTGTCCCTTCCCAAGAGGGAGGACACTGCTTCTGCTTTCATCCTGGAACACATGTTCTGTGTGGACTCAGGAGCAAGCACTTCTGTGTTTTCTGCTGCCTGGGAGCTTGCCAGTCAAGGAGAGGAGGTTCTCCTTGATATGGGCTTTTCTCCCTCCCAGGATATGGCAATAATAATTTTATGAGTTGAACATTTTACTATTCCCATTTTATAGAAGGGAGCACAGAGGTTCATTAGCTTAGTCAAAGTCACATGGTTTAGTCCATGGTGACACCGAGACTCGGCTGACTCTGG
The DNA here is from genome assembly GCA_033318265.1 of Phyllotis vaccarum. NCBI lineage: Eukaryota > Metazoa > Chordata > Mammalia > Rodentia > Cricetidae > Phyllotis > Phyllotis vaccarum. The sequence continues at coordinate 93,741,319 of JARWLC010000012.1, forward strand.
TTGCCAGACCCAACCACGGGACCGTACCTTCTTTACAGAGCAGATTGTGGATGAAGGGGTTACAGCAAGGCTTTAGGAAGGGCACAGTCAAGGCAATGTCCATGCAAGACACATACCCATGCACCCTCAACTCCACCAACCAGATCTGGCAAGCTTGAGCCTGGTGGGGAGCTACATAAAGCTACAGACACATTCACTATCAAATGCTCTGGGGTCCTGTGGGCATGGGGTCTGACTCCTCTTCCCCGTGTCTGCAGGGAAGAAAGGGTGCCCAGGAGCTAACCCTTCCCCCATGCCCAGGCCTTCTTAGTCAGCCAGTGACTTCTTCCAGCCCCCTAAGTCTAGATATTTCCAGGCTGACCTTGGACAGCATGTGGCTTTGGGATAATTCCTGGTGGGGGAGGAAAAGGAATCGAAAATTCCTGAAGACTCAAGTCTTCTGAAGGAGCAAATGAATCTTCTTCCTCCTGGCTCTCCTCGGCAGCTGCTGAGCTGCAGAATTTATCGGAGTCCTTCACGCTCTGTGACAGACTGCTAATGAAAGGGAGGCCAGGCTCCTGTGCCTGCCTCCTTTGGTTTCTTATTTGTTAAGGGATTTTTATCCCCAAGAGAAGACAGGACGGTGACTGGAAGCCAGGAGGGCCTCACAGAACCCTGTAGCTTGTCAGCAGGGCTTGGCTTGAAAGGGCCCGGCTGAGGGCCACCCAGGGGGCTGTTCCCAGCTCCAAGTACCTGCCAGGGATGTGAAACATGCCTCCAGATTAATGGGAACCAGATGGGCACGGAGGCCCCTCCACCTGGCCTCCTCCACAGCACTGCTCAGACTTCTGGCACAGTGGAGAAGGTTTTCATAGGGGTTCTCTGATCTTGTGTTTTGCTCCAGGCCACATGCCCAGGAACAGAGGCCAGGACTCCTGGCCCTCACTGTCTGTTTGGAAAGATGAGGAAGTTAAGCGAGACCTCAGAGGTCAGTTGTTTATCAGGATAGTTCTGGGCCCAGGCTACACATGAGCTCTTTCAAGCTACCTGGGCCTGAGCCCTACCCCAGACCATTACATAAAAACCCTTGGAAAGTGGGCCAGGCACTTGTTATTTTAAAAGTTTCCCAGATGTTCTCATATGCTGCCCAGGTCGAGAATCACTGGATTCCTTGTAAACACTTTTGGATTGAGGAAGTGGCTAGTCCAAGGTCACACGGTCAGGGCTGGAGACTGTCTTCAGCTCCCAGCCTTGAGTCTGTTCTTCCATGTTGTAATAATCCTCTCTTAGTGTCCCCTGACCCATCAGCCCCATAGAATGCCTATAAGAGACTGTTTTCTTCTGCTTTGAATATTTTTACTTGACACTTTATGTCCCCTGCTCTCTGCAAACCGTGCATATATCACCTCTAGGCAGGTGCTGTCTGCCTCCCCTGGCTCCTCTGAGTTCTCAGGATGGGGCCTCATTATTTAAAGTGTGGCTCAAGGACCAGTGAGTGACAAGAGCATGGACAAGGAGATAGTGAGAAATGCCTCTGCATGCCTCCACTCCACTCAGTCCAGAGTCTGAGTCTACTACAGCTTAGCCATATTTCCAAGAGGTTCATAAGCTTTGCTGCCTGCTGTTTCGAGTACGACATCTATCAGATTCGCCTCTGTTGGTTCTGTCTCAGTAACAAAACGGCCTTCTTCCAGAGAGGGGATGATATCATGCACGTAACTATTGGCAACACAGTACAACTCAAAGCATATTGTAAGTAGTGTCTTGTACCTTTCTGCTTATCTGAAGCCATCTCCCTCAGTTATATGAGGCATAGAGGCCCTATGAGAATGGACAGTTGGAGAGTCTTCAGCTCTGCTGGCTGAACCCCCAGCAATCCTTGGCTCTGCTGAGCAGGAGAAGTCTCTCCATGGTCCTATTGAAGATTCCTATCGGGATACACTTGAGAAAAAGAGGGAAAGAGAACCCTTCATGGATGACACCATGAAGGGATGGTGCTTAGCTACATCTTCCCCTGGCACCCCTGCAGATGATGGAGTCCTGTTTCGTCTCACTACATTCTGGTGTCCCCTTCCATGCGGGGCACGTAGAAGGCATTCTGGAAAAGCTCTTAATGAGACCACAGAAGTAAAACACATTGATACCTCAGAGGTCACCGTCTTAGTTTTCTCTTTCTCCTTTTCTGAATGAACACACAGACGTCATTGTCAGCCCTGAACTTTCAAGTTCTGGGTCAGATTTGATCAGTAACAGGTGTCCTTGGTGCTGTGACGGGAATCCCTGGGGAAGAAAGATGTTCATGAAAGAGCAAGTAACTGTCACCCAGGGCCAGAATGGGACTGAGTTTAGCCAGATCTGAGTGACAGCGGAAATAAAGGTGGGCGAGAATACAAGAGCCTTAAATCACTCTGCTAAACAATTCCTGCTCACCACTGTCATGTCACCCGGTGCTCATTAAATGTGTAAGCACCTTCACCAGAGGCCTGTGCCTTTTGAATGCTTTATCCTTTGCCCAATAACTGTTAATCAGCCAGCAGCAGAGCAAGCCTTGTGAAGGCTGGGTCTTGCCTGGCAACCACAATCTGCTACTGTTTCATCTAAAAATAATAATAATAATAAAGTGAATAGGGTGTTGTGTTTCTCTCCCTATCTCCAGCATGAAAGAGTGCAGGATCAGAGCACTTTTCAAATCCCCACCCCCACCTCTTGATGAAAAATTAACCAGCTGTGCAGAGTGAATGAATCCCTAAAGGAGAATGAGGTCTCTGATGTGAGCTGGGCTGGGTTCTGGGAGCTCCAAAAATCCTCCTGATTGTTAATTCTCTCACCCCAAATCCTCTGTGCAGCCACCGACAGGTGTGTGCAGCATGTTAATTGGCCACTCCTTCCACAGCCAGCTGTGCCCAGCAACTGGTGGAGCTGAGCAGACCTGTTTGGTCTTTTGATGTGATGCAAGTCCCCGTGTGCTTCTGGGGCAGTGGAGTCATTTGGGGCACACTTGTTTACTTCTGTCTATATCTACTCTTTGGTGGGCTTTCTGCGAACAGAACCTGGATCTTATTGGCATCAGACCCCAGCACCTGAGAGACTGACACACAGAAGTGATTGTACTGAATAAATGAATGGATGAATGAATGAGGGATTGGCAATAAGCCAAGCCTATGTACCAGGCACATTTCAATCCTTGGGACCCCATTCATTCATGCACCCCCATTCACTCAATAGACATTCATTAAGAAACATGGTTCATTCATTCTTTATTCTTATTTATCTATTCATTCAGTGTACTAGGCTTGTTCTAGGGCTAGGGGTGCAGAGATAAGACACTCATTCTCTACTCCCATTATGTTGAGAACGTGGTAGAATAATAGCTTCGTAACCTGAAAACAAGAAGTAGGTGATAAGAGCCTCCAGAATGAATTTGAGAGGTACTGTGGGAGCCAGAGGTGAGCACCCCACTCCAGCCAGGAAACATGACAGTGTAGTGACACCCAAACTGAGTCTAGACAGTAGTAGGCAGAAATTAACCACAGGAGTCTGGCAGGAGAAGGGCATGCCTGGTAGAGGGTGCAGGCATGGAGGACGATGCTCAAGTACCAGTGCCCTGGTGATGGTAGAGTTAAACACCAAGGGTACCATACATATTTCCTGCTTTGAGAGATCCCACTTTGCCAAGCTTGGCTCTGGTAGAATGATACAGTGGACAGAACATGTCAAGAGACTTAGAGCAAGTGTCACTCACCAGAAACAATGAGTGGACCTTAAGAATAACTGCCTCCCGAGGTATAGGTTTATGGTGGACCTTCTCCCGAGCGTGAATGAACACACTAGAAAGCAGATTTAGAGAGCCAGGAGATTATTTCTCCTAAGGCCTTTGGTGTTCTTTGTACTCTTTCCATGGCAGGCAAGCATGCTTCTGGGCTCTTAAAACTACTGTGCACAGTACTATGCCTCTTGAGCAGAGGCGGAACCATTTTCATAAATCATAGAGTAGCTCCTACTGGACACAGTTGATCCTCATAAAAAATAAGCAGAGAATTATTATTTGAGCCAACCATTCCCCTCTTACATGTAAACTCCAAAGCGGAGGGTGGGGGCAGGGGGGAGCAGAAACTCAAACATGTATTTTCACACCCTGATTTATGGCTGTATTTTCACATTAATTGATCAAATTCTAAAAATAACCAAGTCTTCATCCACTAAGAGATGTCCGTAGCCATCCAGTGGAATATTATTCTGCCACAAAAAGAAACGGCCCTCTGGCACATGCTACCACTTGGATGAACCTTAGAAACATTGTACTAAGAAAAGTAAGACATGAAATGACAAAATACTGTATGATTCCGCTTTATAAAATGTTTAGAGTTAGACAAGCCATCAATCAGGAAGTAAATTAGGGTTGTCAAGGACTGCAGCAGGTGAGAACGCATTGTTATTGCTTTAAAAGACACAGGGCTTGTGCTGGGGTGACAGAAGAATGTTAAGACTAGGTAGTGGCAGTGTGAACGTAATTATGCCAGTGGATTGCATGCTTTAAAAATAATTAAACTGACATGTTTGCTTTATATGCATGCTACTACAATTTTTTGGTTTGTTGTTGCTTGAGAAAGGGTTTCTCTGTGTAGCCCTAGCTGTCCTAGAACTCACTCTGTAGATCAGGCTGACCTCTGGACTCAGAGATCTGCCTGCCTCCCTCTGCTTCCCCAGTGCTGAGGTTATGAGTGTGCAGTCACGCCCAGCAGGCCTACAGCACTTGGTATTCTCAGATAGCCTCGCATCCAAGTACTAACCAGGCCTGACCTTGCTTAGGTGCTGAGATCAGATGAGATCAGGCACATTCAGGGTAGTATGTCTGTGTATTGTTACCACAATTTTCAAAAACACCCTCTACTGGATTTTACAAGAGACCCAGCAGTCAATCCTTTACTGCTTTCTCCTCTCAGGACTGCATACCCATCAGGCCTCTCCCCCAGGACTCCTCTCAGCATCCAGTTCTGCCAGGCTGGTGTGTTTCATTTTTGTTTTTATTTCCTGCATCTGCTACCACCAGAATCTATTATTGCTCTCTGGGGCTCATGCCCCTGACAGTGATTATTTGTACATGTAAATCAGAAAACCAGGGACAAAGCTTTAATGACAGGCTCTTTGGTGGTAGCAGTGACAGCAGCAGGAGACGATCCAGCCCCCGCTGGACCCCTTCCTTGGGCACAGTGCTCAGAAGCCTGGTCTGGTAAGGGGACTGATTCAGTGGTCTAGGTTCACAGACTTCTTTGTGAAAGCTGTGTGGATTCTGGAATCTCTTACTGTGTAGTGCACAGATGGGATTCAATCCTTGACTCTTGCTGAAAGACTGCACCCTTATCAGGCCCAGTTAGGACTGGTGCAGTTAGAATGCACAAGAAGACAGCTTTCTTTCAGCTTCCTCTGCCATCAGAAGTAGGCTGTAGCTTCTCTTCCACATAGTCCACAGTGCTTTATACCTGAGAAGTAATTACCCTGAAAGAGAGGAAAGGCACCTTTTTAAGAGTGGGGGTGGATCAATGGCAAAGCTTGCTTGTGCATGCATGAAGCCCTGGGCTAGTTCTCCCCACAAGATTGTGACATTTATCAACCCTGAGGAGGACTGGAGGAGTAGCAGCCCAGGGTAAACCAGAACCCACAAAGTAGAGGAGTGGATGCTGCTTGGCTTTTTGTTCTTTGATTGGTTTTGGTTTGGAGGATGGGATGGGGATAGGATGGGATAGGGATTGGGAATGGAATGGGATGGGATGGGATGGAATAGGGATGGGATTGGGATGGGATGCATGGGATGGGATGGGATGGGATGGGATGGGGATGGGATGGGGATGGGATGGATGGGATGGGATGGGATGGGATGGATGGGATGGGGATGGGATGGGATGGATGGGATGGGATGGGATGGGATGGATGGGATGGGATGATGATGAGATGGGATGGGATAGAGAGGGGATCGGAAGGGGATAGGATGGGGTTGGGATGGGATGAGATGGGATGGGTTAGGTAGGGATGGGATGGGATGGGATGGGATGATGATGAGATGGGATGGGATGGGATGGGGATGGAGATGGGATGGGACGGGACGGGACGGGACGGGATGGGATGGGATGGGGATGGGATGGAATGGGATGGGATGGGGTGATGATGAGATGGGATAGGGATGAGATGAGGGTGGGATGCGAGTTGGATGGGAAAGCAAATGTACTTTCCTGGACCACCCCAGGACAAAGCTTTAGTGTATGCTGATGTTTATATTAAAAACATGTTTGTGAACTTGAAGAGTGGTACATCTGATAAACTGCCTACCTTTTTAGTCCATAGAATCCACATCAAAAAATTGAACATGGTCATTCCCCAGCACTAGGGAGAAAGAGATAAACAGATTATTGACCAGCCAGGTGATCATATTTGGTAAGCAACAACAGGCCAGAGAGAAACCCTGCCCAAAGGCAGAAAATCAGGTGGATAGTGTGGTGACCCAAGGTCCCTACACACACACATACACACTAAACAAAACCCACACTTGTATATGCATACAGTGTCCCTAGGAGGTAAACACAGTGATTGCCTCTGGAGTAAAGCGAAAGGACAGAAGACTCAGAGCCAGAGCCTGGGAAATATGCATACAGTTCAGATACATGCGTCTGCATGCATAATCCTTACACATGTAACATGTAACATGTGACATATACACATATACACATATATGTTTCTTAGAATGCACTTTTAGTTGACTACTCAGTAACTCACTTTTTTATTTATTCCTATTTTAGTGTGTCATAAATGGGCAGATGAGTGGCATTTAGCGTCTTCTTCCTCACTCTGGTGTCTCATGGTGCATCTCATGGATTTGGAGTAGAGAGGGGCTCTTCAGTCTCTGGAGTGCTTAGAAAAGTGTTGGGTGCTACTTGAGTCTCTTCCCTGACGTATGTCCTTCCTTCCTTCCTTCCTTCCTTCCTTCCCTCCCTCCCTCCCTCCCTCCCTCCCTCCCTCCCTCCCTCCCTCCCTCCTTCCTTCCTTCTCTCTCTCTCTCTCTCTCTCTCTCTCTCTCTCTCTTTCTTTCTTTCTTTCTTTCTTTCTTTCTTTCTTGTTTGTTAAGCAGGGTTTCTCTGTGTAGCCTTGGCTGTCTTGGAACTCATTCTGTAGACCATTCAGCTGACACCAGGATCAGCCTTCTTCCACATGACTCCCTCCATAAGCTTCCTTGAACTCAGAAATTCACCCACCTCTTCCTCCCAAGTGCTGGGATTAAAGGCATGTGCCACACATAAAAGGCGTGTGTTTCTTCCTTTTTTAATTATCTATTTCCTTCTTTCCTGGACAGGAGCCCTGATCTTATTTGTATGTTGGTCCTCTTTCCTTCTGGGCACCGTGTTGTTACTGTCCAAAAACTCTCCACAGAGCATCATCCCTATTTATCTTTTGTAAATCTTGTCTCTCTAAACTCTAGGAAGATTCCATCCTCATGAGATCACGGACATGTGACTCTCTCTCTGTCTCTCTTTCTTATCTTCTTCTCTTCTCTCCTCAGTGGGTGGCTATCTCTCCCAGCTCCCTTTCATTTCTTACTCGAATATCTTCAAGATGGCTAAGAATATTACCTTTAATCTTGTTTTCCCCAACATTGATTAAAGGAGTTTTTGGTTTTTTTTAACAGAATGTTCCAGAACATTTTGAGCAGTGGAAAACTGCATGTGAGGAAGGAAGCTGCCCCCTCAGCTGGGCTCTGTAGATCACCGCCACTAATGCTGTAACAATATTTTTCCTCCATCACAAGGCTCCCTAGCATCCCTGTCCCTATTTAATTTATAATTTCAGACAAGGATTTCCATGCTAACCAGAGGAAACACATAAAACACAAATAGAAGTGTGTCCCATTTGAAGTTGTTTTGAATATTCCTGGTAAGGAACTAGTTGTTACCAGATTTTCATTGCCCTAAGTATTTATGGACTATATCCTTTTTGGGTCTGTCCATTAGTCAACCTTGAGCATAAAAGCTGAAGCTCCTATTCTCATAGAGCTTAAAGTTCACAAGAGCAATATGGAAGGGCAGGAGCTGAGGAAGACACCCTGGAGGGGACAGTTCACACATGAAGGAAGAAGCCAGTGTTGACTGGCAATACTGGAAGAAGTTGGGCTTAGTAGAAGACCAGGGTGGGGTGGAGGAGGGGGACCTGGAGCATGAAGACTGTATGGAGATGGGGTTTGGAATAGCATGTAGAGTGGGAAGAGCAAGAGAAAATATTGGGAATTGAAGACCATGAGCCTGCTCTCATCTCTGGGAAGATATTGTGAATGCAGAGCACCATGTAATAAGGTGGAAAAGTTGTGGGTATGAGAGTAAAAGAGACTACCCACCAGCCCTGTAACCAAGAATCCCAACTCTATCTTCAGAGTGGACAGGTCTAAGTCTATCTTGTAAAGCAGTCATGGGGTTACGTGAGAAAGGATGACCCATCAAGATCTATCTAAGAACTGCTGGCTCCCCACTTTATTTATCTTAGGTAAAAGGTGGAGTCTTCTAAGAGTGAGGAATAAAGCAGGATTAGGGAGACAAGGAAAGGCCTGGCTGAGGAACTGGAGCTCTGCCTTCAATTCTTGAGCAGAGGGTGAAATTAGTTTATTCAGATCAATCGGGAAGATCAGGGCCATGGGATGCCAATATTTATTCATGAGATCATGGCACAGTTAACTCTAGGGCTTAGATCCTGTGTTGGGACAATTATGATGTCACCAACATGCAAAGGATATGTCCACTTGAGATGAAAGTCCTCTGGAGATGGCTAGTTCTGGAAACACAGGTGTGAGAGTCAAGTGTTCACATGAATCAGGATGTGTGTCAGTGCAGATGAAAGTGTGAGTGTGTGCACATGTACTTGTGTGTACACATGTGTATATGCATCTTCTTGCACACAGCTCTCAGCACCAAAGAGTGCAGTGAGGACTCAGGCGTGTCCTTTGGGTGACACAGTGGTTTGAGGACAGAACATAGTATGCTGAAGGACACGTGGGAAAAAGGCTTGTAAGGAAGCTTATGGAGGGAGTTATGTGGAAGAAGGCTGATCCTGGTGTCAGCTGTGACAATGAACTAAAGGACAATGAAGTTTGAGACAAAGTCACTTCACTGAATTTGTCAAGAAGGTGACCTTCAAAGAACAATGTCTGGACCTGAGTCTCCATGAATTGCCCCCTTTCCCAAAGGTTGACCTAACCCAGTCTTTGTCTTTCATTCAGTGTTGAACATTGAACTCAGGGCCTCACAAATGCAGGACAAGTGCCCAGTGCCCAGTGTAACAGCACCCCAGCCCAGCCCTTCTTGCCTGCTGTGTGTTGGTGATTGGCTTCTGCCAGGTCAGTCCCTCATAGATGGTCATTCTGTGCACTTCCCTAATTCTCTGTTCAGTTCTCCCAGTCTGGTATGTTTGAAAGCTCTCCGAGAATGTCCTTTTGTTCTCTCCACCCCCACACACTGCAGCATGTGGAAGGCAGCCTTCCCATTTGGTAAAGGGCAAATCAATGCTTCCAGTCCCTCGGGTCTGTGGAGGAAGGGGCTGGGGATATATAGTCAGAGGCAGAGTCCATCCGTTGGGGTTATCTCAACTCCTTTTTCCCTCCTTCCTTCCAACCACGTCTTTAGAAAGCTCATCAGATGTGACACACCCCTACTCTCCTGCCCCCTTGAGAGCCAAACTTCCTGCTGTCCCCTGCCTGGATCAGGACAGTAGCCTCCTAACCTGTCATCCTGCCTCTTCCTTCCCTCTCAGTCTGTGCTACACCCAGCTGCTAGAGTCTCCATCTAAAACGACAGCCAGTCAGGTCATGTCATGCTGCTGCTGGAAAGCCCTCAAGAGGATTTCCTGCAGAGCAAACATTCAGAGCCTCCCCCACAGCTCACAGGGCCTTAGAAGATCCAGATTTCTGTGCGTATCCCACTGCTTCCCCAGCTCCCTGCTCCAGCTGCACAGGCCTCCATGCTGCCCACCCCCATTCCTCTAGCCTAAGACCCACTTCCTCTGAGGACACACATAGGTCACTTGAGTCCCTGCTCAATTGTCATTTAACCAAGGAGCTTCTGTGAGTGCCTTTATAGAGGAGCAGGTCATATCCTGGTCTTCACTCTTGACACTTTAATCAACCTTCCTGACTCTTCTCCACATCTGCATTTGGCTGTTTATGATCTACCTCCCCCCCCAGCTTGAATCCCCCCCCAAGTTTGAAGTATGTTCTGTGAAACCAGGGAGTGTGTTTAATTTGCTGCTTTGAACTTGGTGCCTAGAACAGTGCCTAGCAATTAGTAGGTGATTAATAAGCCCTGGCTAAATGAAAGAGAAGGGAAGGAACACACCGGGTGTTTATTACGTGCTAAGTACGGCCTTAAGCATTTCCACTCATCTTGTTAGCAATCCTTGGAGCACAGTTGTCCACGAGTGTCCATGGGGGATGAATTCCAGGACTTCCCTCAGGTACCAAAGTCAACAGATGCTCAAATCTCTTAAGAAAAATGTGGCAGCATTTGCATATAAACTACACGCATCCTCCTGTGTATCTTAAATCATCTCCAGGTTCCTTACCAACCCTAATGCGATGTAAATGCCATGTAAGTAGTTATTCTGCAATGTTGTTTAGGGACTAAGGACAAGAAAAAGTGTGTGCGCGTTCAGTTTGGACACAACCTAACAACCACCAGGATGTAGACCTGACCACCTGGCACAGGTCAGCAGCAAACTATTATTTCTATCCATCAGTAATTGAATCTGCAGATGCAAACCAGCAAGGTGCCAGGCTGACTGTGCTGTGTTTCCTAGTGTACAGACTAGGAATCAGGGTTGTAGGTCAGACTTTATTTTAAACAGAATTTAGAATAAAGGCAGACATCAGGAATTGAGTGAATTGTTTGATTTTACTTTGAGCTCATTCATTCAATGGTAGACTGTTCAGTAAGCACCTAGTATCTCCTACCCTCTGCTGGTTTCTGGAGATCCAGACTTGAATGGAAAGCAAGTCTTCATCTCCATCCAGAGGGAGCACACCAGTTAGATGAGAATTTGGAGCCGGATGAGTAGCACTGTAGCAGGGGCAGGGGACATCAGTCAGAGGTCTGAGAAGGACTAGGGAGATAGATATCCTAGAGGTGAAGGACTTGCCTACTATTCACTGGGTCCTGGGTCCCACCCCTAGTGCTGGAGTGGGAAGGTTACTGGACTGGGGGTGACTCTCCGATAAATCTTTAGGAACTAATTCTATGTATTAAAAACCAAGTTGTTCCAGGCAGAATAAAGACTAAGCCCTTGAGCCTGGTGTATGGGACCCGTCCATCCCTACAGCCTCATTCAGTGCTGTCCTTCATCATCAAATCAGACTCACTGTTTCTGTGTGTGGTAGGTACCATGACTTCCTTTGCAAATGCTGTTTCCTCTGTCCAGAACTCTCTCCTCTTACCCCGTTTTTAACTGTTGAGGCTCAGTTTAGTCATTCCCTGTTCCTGGGTGAACCTTGCGTCTTTCCTTGGGCTCCGCGTTTTCCACCTCATAGGTCTGCTCATTGTTACCTTCTGTGACACTTTGTACATGGTAACTCCTCCAAAGACCAATGGCCTTAGTTCTTGCTGGTATGTGTTATCTTAGGACCTGACACAGGAATATGAGAGACATTGTTGGCTGGAGCTGTGCTGGAGAAGAGGGCTTTGGAGGCTTAGGAAGACCTAGGTATAGTGAAGGCAGTTAAGGGGCAGTGAGTCCAAAGAGGCTACAGTAAGTGGTTTCTGGGTGTCCCTCAGAAGGTGCCATTAAGGAAACAGATACCAGCAGAGACAGATGTTGGACTATGGGCATCTGGAGAAGCAAACAAGCACCCTGCGGAGAGGCAAACCTGTCAGCTATCTTGTCTCCTGGGCTGGAGGCTGCACATACACCTCAGGAGCAGCACATGTGGGCATAGAGTTGAGGATGTGGTGCTGCTTCCCTCACTGCACACCTGGGCCAGCTTAGCCTCCAGCGCTGGAGTTCACTGTGTGGGAGGCTCAAACTAAGATGAGGCCCAAGCTCTTTTGCAACAGCTGGAGGGGCTGAGTTGACTCTTGACTTGGTAGAGTACAGTTGTTTCTTCCTCTGTACCCTCAGTTTCTACAAGTGGGGAGCTTGGGTCAGGTACATACAGGTCTCTATGTCTATGTTCTGGGCAGTGGGAAGAACAGCATGTACTACATATCAAATAAATAATTAGCATGAAAGAATGATGGGTGGATAAGCGAAAGCAGAGATTTGGGCCTGTTATTGGAGTGAAATAATGAGCAAACGAATGAAAGCTGACCTTTGACACATTCTCAGGGTCTTTTCAACCCATGTGGGTTGCCTGTAACTTACTCTTTTTCTGCCTCTTTCTTAGACCCTATCAAGTCGGAGTGCCAGAAACTGCTGCTAACATGTTTGGAGGCACACTCAGTCACACCCACAGCCTGAGTATGCCACTGCCCTTTTTTTTTTTTTTTTTCAATCTTCTTCTTTGGTCTAAGATGTGCAAGCTAGTTTGGATGAGCCACTCTGCTCCCTCCCTGTGAAACAGATGATCAAGCTCCCTGGGAGAGCTGCTGGCAGTAGGAAGCCTAGGAAGGAGAAGGACATGTGGATCTTGTTGCCCTTAGCTACTCAGGACCTTGGGCATGCTGTGCAGCATCAGTTAAATGAGGTTAACAATACTGGTCATGTTGGTCTCAAAGGACTATTGTGAACAATTGGTAGTGTGTGTTTTTACAAATACCACAGGAAGAAGGCTGGAGACACTGTCGTGACTGGCCTCCTTTTTCCTCCATTTGAAGGGGGGATCTTCCTGAATGACCTTTTTCCTCCCTGGGCTCAGGGTCTGCTCCTAAAGATAGCAAGGGGCTCCCTAAAAGTTGTGGCACAAACCCAGAAGGTCTTTCTTGTTCTCTGGTTTCTGCACTGTCTTCATAGCGCTGTGCTGGAGGTGAGATGGCTGTAGGCCCAGAAGGCAGATGACTCCCCTTCCCCACAAAGGGCTGACACTCCACAAAGCCCAACACTGATGTTTCAGGCTATCCTCTGCTCCCTGCCTCGCTCTCTCCAGGGAGGCACAGAATGGCAACTAGCAGCTGCCTCTGAGCTGTGGAGTCACCAGCAGTACATTGTGGAGGTGGAGAGGGATGGAAACAGAAAGGAGGCAGAGGTGAGTGGCTCACACCCCAAGTATGAAATGACATCTTCAGAGGGAGCAAAGCTGGACTGGCCTACAACAGGAGATTTCTCTTTGCCCAGCCCACTAAACTGTGGATTTGACTTAGTAGCAGAGTTTTTGCTTAGCATATGCAAGGCCCTTGGTTCCATTCCAAACATGACAAAATTAATTAATTAGCTAATTAATTCATAATATCGACTAGTAATTTTTAAAAAATATTTATTACATTTATCTATTGGGGTGGGGTAGGTAGTATCATAGTCTGCATGTGGAGGTCAGAGGACACCTTATAAAGTCAGTGCTCTCCATCGACCACATTTGTCCTGGGGTATTGACAGCAAGTGCCTTTATCTGATGAACCATCTCTCTGACCTGGCAGCTAGAATTTTTTTAATACCACACACTTGGCACCATGCTAAATGTGTATTAATAATAATTGTATTATTTCATTTACAATTATATTACATTATTAGTACCCCCATTTTATAGATGAAGCCACAGAGGCACAGATAGGCAAAACAGCTTACCGCTATTCACCAACAAGCATTAGAACCAATATTTAAACCTAAACTCGCACTCTTAACCACTATGAAAGGAAAAGGGAGAAAAGATACATTCATGAGCCTCCAGGTGTTCAATGTATTTCAGGCTGCCTGGAATGCAGGTTAATGTGTGTGCTCATGAGACTGGGGAGGGAAGTGGCTGCAGAGGAGGGGAGAGGGATTTGAAAATGCTGACAGAAGCCAGACATTGTTAGCCACAGTAATTTCCCTTGATCCAAACAAGAAGAGCTCTGCACTTTGTCTCGGTAGGATCCCTGAAAGCTGAGCTCCCTGGACTCAGAAAGCTGGCCGGGCCTAAACATAATGCCTGACATATCACAGGCATTTAATATTTGTTCAAGACTCAAAGGTGATTAGACAAATAGGTAAATTTCTCTACTAGGTGTTGGAAGAAGGGACTGTAAGAGCTAGCAAGATTGCAATGTGGCTCTGGGCAAGACTTGGCCTTTCTCCTGCGTCCTCTTCTAGGAAACAAAGGTGCTGGTGATACATGCTTATGACAGCCCCGGGCTGAAATGTGTTGTCCCAGGTTGAGAGTCTGAGCTGGAAGGCAGCAGCTTTGTAGCCTCCAGGGGCCTGGCTGGTGCTAAGCTCAGGAAGTCTGTTTGCAGCTCAGATCAGAGGTTCTGATCTGCTGGCGGCTGTTGCTGCTGCTGCTGCTGCTGCTGGAGCCTCTGCGAAAGACCAGAGCAGCACATGTAGAAGGGTAGAGAGATAGTTTCAGGTATACAAGATCCTGCAGCCCATGGAGTACTAGGCTGCCCTCTTCCTTGCCTAGATCAAGCTTAGGATCCAAAACTCTCGCCCTGCAAGTGGGAATAATCTTCTGCATGCAGAAAGAATATGGCATCTCACTCCCCACAGCTGGCAGCATCAAGTCGGTATTTTTCTGTGGTGCAGACAGAGTAAAGAGAGTGTAAAGTGTTGAATTGTTTGGCATTATCAAGGATTTCAGCTCCCCAGGACTCCTGCATAAAGAGATGGAAATTTTAGCTGCCAGAGCCAAGAAACACACAGAAGTATATGAATTTATTACATATTATCTTTCCCTCTTCCAAACAGCCTTGGAAATGTCAAAAGATCATCTATTGTCTCATCGTTGATAAGAAAACGATTTGGGTTTGGCAGACTCAAGGTTTAGGCACAAAGCAGACAGTGAGAGGCCTTTGGGTAAGATAGTGGTTACCCAGGACAACCTGCAGGCAACCCAGTCATAGCTTCAGCCTTCATGTGCTGGGTGCTGATTTCTTGAGGCCCGGAATGGATGCACTGCCCTTAGTCAGCATTTACTAAGCACCTACTGTGTGCAAGTTCTGTGCACAGAGAGGGCAGACTATGTATGCTCCAACAAGGAGCTTGGGACCAGATGATGCCTATCTGAGGCTGATCTAAGAGCGATCTTGGCCACATACATGTGACTTTTGCCTGCCAGGAGCATTCAGAGCTGGGGGTGGCTGTGCTGCCTGGAGTACATCCAGGGAACACTCACAGTGAAAATGACATCAGAAATGGCCCTTGAAGTAGACACCAGGCTGGCAAGGAGGGGAGCCAATGCATTGCAGGCAAGAAAAGCAGAGCAAGGATGACATAGCTGGAGAAGCCGCATTTGGTCTCCAGACCTAGAGGTTTGAGGCTTGAGAGTTGCAGAGGACTGGTCACTTCTAGCCATGAGCTCTCCCCACCCCCAATCATCTGCTAAGTGATGAAGTCATGTCTGATCAGAGACCTGCTGGCAGCACCCTCTGATATCAGCGATAGAAATGTGAAGCTCCACCTGTGGTACCTTCTGATCACAGTGTCCCCCTGTCATCAGCAGCATGGCTATCTTGTACCTTAACTTCTCTCAAAGACCCCCAGAGAAGAATTAAATCTCCGGCTTGTTACCCACTGCCCTTCTTGGCTGGAGGAAGCCTGGGTTAGGGAATTGTTGACCACTTTATACTCCGGTGGTGAGATTGCTAGTGTTGCCTATGCTTTGGGCTCTGTTAGTTCCCCTTTGGGCAACAAGGCCCTGGGACAGCAACTCAGGCTCCCCGAGCTAGTTGAAACAAACAAGTTCAATTTATTGAGGAAGGGGCAAGCGTTCTTATACCCTCCACCCAGCCAGAGGGAAGGGCTTTACTTTGCTGGCATCTCCTGCTGTGGCATGGCTTGGTGGGTCTCTCACTGCTCCATTCTCATCAAGACTCTGCCTCTGTTGCCAAGCCCCCAGGCAAACTTCAGGTTGGCTGATGAGGAAGCGCCCACTCAGAGGGCCTTCATGGCTATAAAAAAGTGCTATAAACATGTTTTAAGGCACCAGTTATAACCACTTTAAACTGGCTAAAGCCAGGCTGGCCCCTATGCCCTTAAAAGCCTCTAAGGCCTATACATCCCACAGGGGATGAAGTCAAGGGGGTTGAAGCAGGCCAGGGGAGCGTTCCCATCTCCCATTCCACTTTGTCACCAGAAGCCAATGTCTCATGTACCCCTAGCTTCCTGATGAGGAAGTAGACACCAGCCCTGCTGCCAAACTTCTCTAGCCAGACACTACCTCAAAGGGCTGGTCTAAATCTTCTGTTCCACGCTCTTCTGGGAAGTCAGAAAACACAGGGAAATATCTGAGTTGGGGAAGCCCTGCAGAGTCCCTGGGTGCTGCTGCAATCTGAACCCCCCCCCACACACACACACGCAGTAAGAATTTCATTTCTATCTGTCCTTCCTGACCCTTACCTCCAGAGAGAGAGAAGCGGACCCTGTTTCAGATCAGCTGGTTAAAAGACAGCCAGCCATTTCCTTAGCAGCTGAACCAGGTGAAAAACTTTTAATCACACAGACAGTTTCCACCATGTTCCAGAACCTTAACCCCAGCTGGTTAAGAGGCACTCCAATTCCTGGAAAGAAATGCAACTTAAATTCCTTACTTTTGAGCTTCTTCTGATTTACAGTTTCCAGGGCCTTTCCACGTTTACGTTTCTTAGGACCCTCCTGCCACCTCAAGGGTACTGTAGAGCAAGCTTTACACTGCCCTTCTTTTTACCGTGGGTGGATACACTGTGATATGCTGGGGTTAACCAGCTAATTAGTGCCAAAGTTGGCACTGTGGTCCAGACTCAGTGCTTCTGGTCTCTGTCCCAGATACCTCTGCCACAGCTCTGGGCAGACCCCAGGCTAGGAAAGGATACATCTGGAAGGGTACATCCTTCCCTACTGGAAGCTTGAACTGCTGTGGGTATGTGGGTGGTGAACTCCCAGGGCTCTGCCTCAACTTCTTTCCTCATGAATCATGATTGTCAGAAATCTTTCCATCTCCACGTGGCACCCTCATAGGTATCCTCCTTTTTTTGTCAAAATTGCCTCTACAATATTTCTCTTCTTTGGGTGAAATTTGGACAGAAATAGAGGATGAAGCTGCGTCCATATCACTGAACTGGGGATAGAATTAGCAGGTGCTCAGAAAAGAATGCAGAAAGCCACTACCTAGGCAAGGGGCCCTTTTACATTCGGGAGACTGGAGCAGTTCAGTCTGAATATGTAATGAGATCTTGTCTCAAACAGAAAACGGGGGCTTGCTGCATAAGCCTGACGATCTGAGTTCAATCCTTGGGACCCTCATAAAGGTGTAAGGAGAACACTGACTCCACAAATACACGATTATTAAAATATATAAATAAAGATGGCCAAGGATGGTGGCACATACATACCTTTAGTCCCAGCATTCGGGAGGTAGAGGCAGGCAGATCTTTGTGCACTCAAGGTGAGCCTGATTTACATAGGAAATTACACAAGAGACAGCAGTGTGTATAGAAACCTGGTCTCAACTCCCCCAAGAAGTATGTGTGTGTGCATGCATACATGAGTGTGTGTGTATGTGTATGCGTGTGTGTATGTGTGTGCGCGCACGTGTTTCTCTCTCTGTGTGTATGTGTGTGTGTGTGAGAGTGTGTGTATGTGTGTGTGTGTGTGTAAAGATAGCCCTCATACTATGGAAAGATGAATCATTTGTAGAAGACACCCTGTTTATTGTATGTAGGGTGCTTATTTCCTTGCCCCACTGTAGAACTGTCTCTTCCTCTATCATACCTGTACTTCTTTTCCTCACATAGATACAGGTGACTTATGAGTAAAAAGTAACTGAGGCACAATACAGGTGAATCCTAAGAGGCTTCTTTGAGAATACAGGATGTTGCAGGAATCTAGAGGGGCCCTCTATGGTGAGGTGAGAGTTTCAGGTGTGCTGGCCTTAAAATTGGACTCCCTGAGTAGAGACCAAGAAGTGATGATGCCCTAGACAGCAGAATTTGTTCCCAGGGGTCTGTCTCGCTCCATTCTGGCCTATCCAGTCTCCTTTGCTGGAAACCCCCTGGCTTACGGGAAGCTGGGTGTTGTCTTAAGGTCTGTAATCGGCCTGCCTGCTTTTCCAGCTGGAGCTGTTCATTCAGAACAATTAACATGCAGTTTAGAGCTGGAATGGAACATATGGCAGGGGGTCCCCAGGAGCCAGCACGTGGCAGCCCAGAAAGGAGGGGAGCAGCCTGGGAGGCTGGGGGGGGGTGGCGAGGGAGGCAGCAGGGGGTATTTGGGAAGGCAGGCTCCAAGCCTGCTGCCTGGCCCAAGTATAGCAACATTTCATACTGGAAAGATGGAAATCAGGGTTGGAGAAAATTCCATATGCATTCCAGGTTCTTGAATGCATTAAATGTCCCCCAAAGTCAACATTTATGTTAAGAAACTTGAAAGATTCTAAAAGTTTACTTATATGATATTTTTTTCCAGAAAGCTTCAGGCAAATACCTGGGAGTTACCCAGGGTGAGCAAAGAAGTAGAGGTATCATTCATCATATATACATGGATAGATGCACATAAATATATTTACATATATATACATATATATACATATATACACATATATATATACATATATATATACAGTACTATGCACTGTCCTGGGTATAGGCAATCAATCTGTGAAGGGAACAATTAAGATCCTTGCCTGCATTGGGTTATCATTCCAATGTGGGGCATCACTCAGTCAACATCATACATAAACTGCTAAGGATGCTGGAGAGCATGTTAGCCTTGAAAAGGAGTTAAAAATCTGAAAGCTTGGAACAGAAATGTTTCCACATTTCAGCTTGCTTTATTCATTTATTTATATTTACTTATGTAATTTTAGGATTTGCATGTACATAGAAGTAGAGATGAAGCTCAAGTGCAAACACTTTTCCTTGGGTGTGGTGTATACGTTTACATGCATTTCAGGGTGTGCACATGTGTGTGTGTGCACACCTGTATGTGTGTGCACGGATGAAGAGGCCAGTCCATGTCAGGTGTTCTCTATCACTCTCTACACTGCTGTTTGAGCTGACCCTTGAACTCCACTTTTCCAGTGCTGGGGTTGTAGGTATGAACTACCACACCTGGCTTTTTAAGTGAGTGCTGGGGGTCCAAATTCACAGGACCCAGCTCCCTTTACATACAAGATTCCTTCATGTTTCATGGGCACCTTACACATATGCCTTGAAAATAATAGCATATAATATCTATCGTGTACAAGTATTTCCATTATAACCTGCTACATGTCAGGGAGGGACTTTTCCATTTCTAGTATCATATGGGCTCCCCAAATGGTTCAGATTTTAGAATACTTTTGTTTTGAAATTTTAGGATAGAGCATACTCATACCATATTGGCAGTGTTTAATTTATATTCAGTGATGTGAAAACCCAGATTTTTAGAAAGCATGATCAGGTTTTCTAAGATAGTAAGCGGCAGAGCCTGGATCCTAAGCCTCTGGCCACACTCACACCTCAAAGATGGACAGGATGGACCCAAATGAGGTGTCGGCTCAGGATCTACAGCATGTCCACAGGTGTGCTCTCAGAAAGAGCCAGTCTTTGCCAGCTCTGTGCTCTTTGCCCCTCAGAGAGCTCTCAATAGCCTCCTCTTGTCCTGGCTCAGAGGTCATCATGATCTGGATGGTGTCCAGCTCTTGGAGCACCCACTGGGTCCTCTGGGGAGGACCTGCTGAATAGCAGCACTGCCACCCACCTCTAGCCCACCCCTAATGTGCTCAAAGGACTGGCTGTAAGCAAGTGTCATGCAGGGTCTGGAACTACACAGCTTCCTGACTTGGAAGACAAATGATAATAATGTGTGCGGGGCGGGGGGGTCAAAAATAGAGGGACTGGAAGAAAAGGACAAGCTGATCGAAACACTGTGGTTATGAGACTTAAATTGGAGCCCAAGGCAGGTAAAGAACAGAGCTGTAAATTCAGCCTCCTGAAAGAGTATTCTGGAGGTAGGAGATACAAGCTCACTTAAAATATGTCTGAGACGGAGGAGCAAAGATCGTTAGTTTTGAGAAAGAATATAAAATGCTAAACATAGTCTTTATTGGTCCTTTTTAAAGCCAGGTGTAAAATACTGCCCTTCTCAAGATTGTGTTTTTTCTTTTCCTTTTTTAATGGCAGAAATTAAAATCTCCTTAAGCCATTAGCTGTCACTTCCCAAGGTGAGCCCCTCAACCAACTCTGCCAGACACCTCGTCCTCTCACTCAAGAGGTGTAGCAGCCACCCTGGCAGGCTTTTTGCATTCCTTCCCACCCCCCTCAGCCTGCACTGGCACAAATGCCCAGGCAGCGGCAGGTGGCTGAAAGGCTGAATTTTATGGGTCTGCCCAGCAGACCCTGTCTCCCACCAGTTGCCAATTTGGCTGGTTTCTCCTTACTCACAAATACCTAACTCTAAAGATATTCACACCCATACACCCCTACCTCAGCCCTGGCAGGGCAGGCGTGCCCCCTGGGGGAACAGCACTACCCAATGCTACTTCTGTTCCCAAGACTGCCTTTTCTGAGCTGGCCTTTCTTCTTCGTTTCATACTTTCTTTCTTTTTTTCCCTTTCTTTCCATCAAAGGCTGGTGCTACCCGAGAAAAAGTTCATAAAAATGTTATGTCCACCATAAAACCCCTAATGTGGCATTCTGCATGATCCATGCATTAACATTAACATTTCCCAGACAGTTATTGTGAGATAATGGGCCCAGCTATAATTCAGCAGTAACGTTCCTTCGAGCAAATGTTATGGAGGAATAAATGACTTGCGGAGTATGCCGTTGTGATGGGGGTGGGGGGAGGAGAGCAGTTTGGAAATGCAGACTCTGGACCTTAGAGACCCCAGGGTGGCTAACAGAGGAGCCTGGGGCTCTTTCTACATCCAACCACAGCTTTCCTGCGCCTCTGATTTCATATTATACAAACCTATCTTTGTTCATAGCTACCTTGGGAGAATGTGCTAAGGGAAAGGAATTAAGGTCTCCAGATAATTGGTCATGGTATAGGATGAGGGGCTTTTTATTGTAGTTCTCTTTTTTTCCCTACCAGTAAATATTCCTCCTGTGTACCTAGCACAGGTTATCCTGTGTACCTAGCACAGGTTATCCTAATCTCTGTTACAGCATTATCACTTTGTACGTTATTATTATCTTCATAATATCTTTTATTATTTAGTAGTTTCATACATGTATACAATGCAACCTTATTATATCCACTCCCCCTGTCTCCCCACACCCCCCCAGACACCTACCGATATGTCTCTACCCCTCCCCTTATGTCTTTGCTTTTGTGTTGTTTTGTTTTAAGACACTGAGTTCAATTATTGTTGCCTGCTGGAATGCTAACAGATGTTGGCTTGATCTTGTGCAGGTGACCAGAGCTGCGGTGAGTTTATGAGTGTGATGGCAGTGTCCTGTTCAGAAGACACCATTTCACAGCACACTTCCCCATCCTCCATTCTTTTTACCCCATCTCTTTCGATGTTCCCTGTGCCTTGGGGACAGACAGGGTGATATAGGTGCCCCATTTACAACTAAGTGCTCAATGGTCACACATACTGTTAGCATTTTGACTGTTTAAGAGTTCCTATGTTGACCGCTAGTCTCTGGCCAAGACTGAAATCAACATAATTTATGAGTATACAAGTAAATATTTAGAGGCAGTTTGAAAACTTGTCTTTTCAGCAAGGTGACAGTAGTAGATACCTGCCCACCACCATGACAAAGTCTACAACCTCTCAAGCCATGGGCTTTTGACCATGTTTATACCTCCAGGCATGAATCATCTTCCATGGAACAGGTCTCAAATCCAACCAGAAAGCAGTTGGCTACCTCTATAACCTTCATGTCAGTATTGCACCAATGGGCACACTTTCTCTGCAAGACTGTAGCATTCATTGCTGGGTAATGCTGTTAATAATTTTTCTCCCCTAGAAGCCTGCATAGCATCTTCCTATACTATGAAAGCTAGCTAGTGGGAAATTTTCAGGTCAGTTCCAACTTGGTTTCCCTATGTCTTACAACTGAGTGTATTGTGTCTTTAGCAGTAACGTTTTATTATCTGGTTCTGGTGAGCAACTAAGAACAAGGCAATATCCTGTGTTATTTGGGTGGTGTGGGGGTCTTTCTAACTCACAGTAACCTATGCTGCAAATTTCATTTATTAATCAATGTCTTCCAGGAAGCATGATAACTGTGTTCAAACATTTTTTTTCCCATGCTAGCTTACAGAGACCATTTATTCGTGCATTCTTAGTTTTGGTAAACATACCCTCACTTTTTGATAACCTCCCAAACATATTCATATTCAAACCTTTAACCCAACCATCAGTTCTCCTGGGTTCTACCATCCCTTTACTCCTTAAGGCTTCTTTCATTCTCTGCCTCAGAAGCCCTGCCTGGCTTCCTAACCTATACATGCACCCCAAATTAAACATACAATATCAGAACTGGGCAGTGGTGGCACATGTCTTTAATCTTAGCACTTGGGAAGCAGAAGCAGGTGGATCTCTGTGAGTTCAAGGCCAGCCTGGTCCACAGAGTGAATTCTACGACATCCAGGACTACCCAAAGAAACCCTGTCTTAGAAAACCAAAACTAAACCAAAGCAAAAAACAAAACACCCCAAACTAAAAACCCCAATCGTACAATATCATTCATTTTCCATGCTCATGTCCCCTGATGTGGGGGTATGTTTCAAATTTAATAAAAACCAGTCTGAGATATCAGAGGGATCAGTCTAGGAGGATCAGAGTGGTAACTCAAACCTTTAATCCCAGCCACAGGGAATGTCTAGGAGTGGTGACCTACGCCCTTAATCCCAGCAAATCTGAGTTTGAGGTCATCTTAGTTTACAGAAGGAGGAGTTCCAGGCTCCCAGGCAGGCAGTGGTGGTGCATGCTGTTAGTCCTAGTACTTGATAAGGCAGAGGCAGGAAGATCTTTGTGAGTTCGAGGCCAGCCTGGTCTTCAAAGTAAGTCCCAGGACAGGACAATTAGAACTATTGCACAGAAAACTGTCTCAAAAAAAAAAAAAAAAAAAGGAAGAAAGAAAAAAGACTGGAAGAGGTAAGTGGCTCTGTCCTCTGATATTCCAGACTGGTTTTTATTAAATTTGAAACATATCCCCACACCCTGAGGTTACCACACTGCCCTCTTTAAGAGCAATGCACATATCTTAGCCTTTTTGATAACATAGCACATCAAATAATACTCAACAAATGTTGGTTAGAAGTAAGGAAAGATGGATAAATGGATAATGGAATGGCAGCATTAAAGGATTCAGACTAACTGTTTAAGGGGGTGCTCACCATAATCTCAATACATGGGAGTTGAAGGCAGAAGGATTAGAAGTTCAAAGCCATCTTCAGCTACATAGTCAGTTCAAGGCCAGCTATACCGTATGAGACTCTGCCTCCAAAATTAAAACGCATCAACCATGCTCTGGAAATGAAAGCAGAATGTAAGGACAGAGATACCTTTCAACAGCCTTTATTGACAGAAATTGTAAGACAATGAACCGGACTGAGCATTAGAGAAATGTGGATGTATTCATTTTACTCTCTACAAACAAAAGACAGAGGTCTTGGGTCTAGTCAGAGCTAGAACTCGGGAACAGTCAGTTCCAGGCTGTTCTGGCTGCCATCTTGCCTCCACTGTGCAGGCTAACAGTAGGCAAAATAACCCTTTTCACCCTCAAGGAGCTTGCTCTCTGATGGAGGATAGACCCCAAGCACAGACAGAGCTCACCACAGTCTCATGCAGATAACAATGAATGTGGAGGAAAGATCATTCTTCCACAT
Organism: Phyllotis vaccarum; assembly: GCA_033318265.1. NCBI lineage: Eukaryota > Metazoa > Chordata > Mammalia > Rodentia > Cricetidae > Phyllotis > Phyllotis vaccarum. Next base: position 93,765,187 of record JARWLC010000012.1, read on the forward strand.
GGAGGCAAAAATCCTGTCACTATGGATATGGGCCCAGGATGGGGTAAGAGACATCCAAAATGGCAACACTGGGGGAAGTTACACTTGAAACAGAGGAAGAGTGTGGGTAAAAACAAAGAAACGGCTGGAAACAAAATCCTCATAGCCACCAATTGTCCATGCACATGTCCAGCATATGGCCCCAAGAAGTCATTTGCCATGGACAAGTTTTCCTTAGGTGCCCCATTACTTCTTATTGCGAGTTCCTGTGGATCGGCTGCTAGACCATGGGGGTCTGCTATGTGGCTTGTGTCTAAGCTAGACACAGGCAGATTAACAGGGAGGCATATTCTTCCAGAAATGTGGCAGTGGAGGGTATCTCTGTGAAAAGTATGAGGGAAAATGTTGGCTCTTTTCCAAGTGCCACATGTCATGGCCACCACAATCTCTCCCAAGAGCCTTCCCCAGAATGTAGGATGAGATTTATGATTCCAGTGAAGGGAATAGTGACCTCTGCAATATATTCACAGGACTCTGGGGAGGCTGTGCCCCAATCAGAAACATTTTGCTCAGTCAGGGGTCTCATAATGTCCCAGAGCTCGGAAGAAGCCTTGTAGGTCAAATGCTTTAACCTGTCTCACTGTGGAGGTGCCTGCAACAGGCGGCTTCCATTCTCTTTCTAATGACTCCTGGCAAAGGCAGCTCTCTCTTCCCAGGATAGTTTTCACTGTCGAAGTCCCTCATACAGAGGGGGCATTTGTCTCTCTGTTATTCCCACCCTCTGTCCTAGACCTAATCTCTGAGCAGCACAGTAGAGGCCCAATCATCTTCTGTACAATAGCTCTTCACATATGTATTGAAGTCAACTGGTTTGCCCCTCCTTAGGGCTCTTTGTCTTGAAGTATGTTCCAACAGCCAGACTCCCCTCACAGATAGATGTGCTCTGTTCTATCTGTGTTCTTCTTGTGAAGTAAACAAGTTGCTCCATGAAGCTAGAGGGATGAGGATCTATGTTAGGCAGGAGATGCTACGGAGTGCTGTTCTGTTGCATGGCAGGGTGACTGTAGTAACATCATGCACCGTGCATTTCAGAAAGCTAGAAGAAGGGATTTTGTCTGTTTTCACCAGAAGCCAAATGGCAAATACTTGAGGACACAGATATGTTTAACCTGATTTCATACAAAATGTACATATATTGAAACTTCTTATTGCACTCTATCAATGTGTGCATTTTTTGTCATTACGAACAAGTTAGAAATAATTTAAACACAAGTATTCTGCTCTGGACAGTTAAAAACAAAGTCATGCCCCTTCCGTGGATCTGAACAATGATCTTCTTCATGCAGTTGTGCTTCCCTTTTCTTTTGGCAGACACATCCCCACCAGTAGCTACCTGTTGAATTTTCAGCCAGGCTTCATTTTTCTCCATTGTGAAATGCTGTCGCTCCAGTCTATACACTTTGTGTTTTGTTCTGACTGCATACTTGTCTATCCATCTCTGCCAACATTGGTGCTTGCCTTCTGTCTATCATGACCGCCTCATGGGCTCTAACTCATTCATTTCTTCTCTTTAAATTTATCAAGTAGCCCTCCTGATGCTTCGGTGGCAAGTATATCTTCAATAATGCTACGGTTCAGTGCTCCATGGCACATGGCTGTAAGAAAATCTCCCTTCAGACTGGTCTAGGCTTCGGTACTGGGGATGGGGGAAGGGAGAAAGAGTTTACCTACCCATCCTTCCAGCTAGCTTCCCTTTCCCGTGCATCCAAGAAAGATATCATGCAACACTGATATAGTTCTTGCTGAAATCAAGAGTATGCTTGTGTGTGTGTGTGTGTGTGTGTGTGTGTGTGTGTGCATGCTTGTGTGTATGAGTGTGGTCATACATACACCACAGCATTCATGTGGAGGACAGCAGACTGTTGATCCGTGCCTTTCACTTTAAGGAAAGGTCTCTTGTTTACCACTGCATATACCTGGCTGGCTGGCCTGTGAGCTCCCATAAAAGTGGTGGGATTCCACACATGAGAGATGCTGCACCCATCTGTGGGTCCTGGGGATCTGCTTATGTGCTGAGCACCTTACTCACTGTTCATCTCCACAGCCCACCTATCATATTTTCTGTATCTACCCATCTAGAAAACCTCTGAACTGTGAGCAGGAATGTGGTGGTGATGGAGGGAGGGATAATTTAGTCCACATGATTGTTTTCCAATGAAGCCATTCTGCTCATTGATTGTCCCTTTTTTCATAAGCAATCCATCCAGTATAGAGTTTTTGTTAGTGATTAATAGCAAACCCTGCTTGGCGACTCTCAGAATCAGATGTTTGTTTTGACAAGAGAGACCCATTTCTGTTTCCAACACGACGAGTTTCATCAGTTTAGGGCTAAAGTGGTCCTCGAGATCCACCCTCGAGTTCTCCCTGCCTACCCCAAGAGCTGCTGTCTTCAGCCTTGAGTTTATTTAAAGCTTTGAAAGGTAGTCCACCATCCTCTGACCTGTCTCAAACTTGAACTCTCTGAAGATCACCCTTCGGGTGTGATGATTGTCGTCCTTGGACAATATAAGTGAAAGTGAAAGCCCACGAATTGTCTCCCTGTTGTCTGGAAGCCTCCTGTGTCTGCCTCAAGCGCTTGTGTTTCTTCTCATTTTACTTCAAGTATTGCTTTCTCCGGGAGAGAGAAGCGAGAGGGGTATGTGTTCAAAGACGTTTTCAGGCTCCAGTCCATTCTGGTCTTTGGACTGTCCTTCTGCATTTAGAACAGTCCCAGTTCTCTTCCGCATTGCCTTGCATTTCGAAGACCCCTGTTGAATTTTTAGTACAACAGCTTTTAAATTGTCACACATCTCATATTTGAAGATGAAGGATGAGACAAAGGTGTGATGCCTCTACGTTTTACATTCTCCACTAAGAAGACAAAGGCTGCGCCTTGTGCTCTTTGCCACCCCCCTCTGGGACACAGTTAGCAATGAAATTCTACCCACTAATATTTTTTGATCAGCTCTTATGCCCAAGGCACGATACTAACATACTGTGAGTGACACAGATGTGAACCAGATTTGTCCCTGCCTTAGGAGGGGGCAGACACACAAACTGCCATAGCCCTGAGGTAAAATGAGACAGTTAGAATCTTCGAATATATAAGTGCTGTGAGAACCTGAAGTCAAAAAGAGGCCATGTGTTCCCTCAGAGATTCAGGGTGATTCAAGAGGGAGACAGATACATCTGAGTTGCGGAGGAAGTCTGGGCCAAACAGCAGAACAGCAGACTCAGAGATATGTTACTTACGGGGGGGGGGGGGGGGGGAGCCAGTGTTGGGGAATATATATAAGACAACTATATGGTCAGATTGTCTAGTTAACTCAGAGGTAGACTATAGCTCCAGCCACTATTTCAATTTTCTGCTCTACTCAGGGTTCCACTAAAACCTCGAGCACAGCACATCCTCAGATAAATCTCTCAGTTCCTCTTCTAAACCTGTATTTCTTCTGTAATCCTCTGACATAGGAGAATGGAGAAGGGCAGGGCCAGCCTGGGCTACACAGTGAGTCTTTGTCATGAAACATAAAACAAAATTAAAAAGTTCACCCAAACGGTTTTCTTGCCCCACTTTGCCCCAATCCTGCTTTGAGGTAGGGTCCTGATTGCCTTGAAAGCTCCTCTTGCATCAGCTTCCCAAGTGCTGGGGTCAGAGGTTTGTGCTAACAGGCTCGGCTTAAAATTTTTGGCGAAGACTTTGACACCACCAATCCTTCAATAAACTGAGCTTAGAAGCACCTGGATCTGAACTGAAAATCGGGCATTTTAGGTTTGATGGGTCACTACTCCCCCCATCTGTAAAATGGGCAGCAGGGCCCAACTTCCCTGAGCACACAGGAAAGTGAAGGGCCAAATGCAGATGTGTGAAGAACACTGCCTGTGACATGGAATAAGACTAAGTAATATGACCCAGGCCCCTCATCTTCAGATGGAAGCAAGCTTTCCTGTGCCCAGTGCCTGGCTACTATTCTGTAGAGGACCTGGTGGAGATGCAGATCAAGAAGGGCAGAAGCAAAGGGAGAGGACAGTTTGGAGGTCATAGACCCAAGCCTGCTCTGGTTGAGGGCACAGAAGACTGTTTTGAAATATCTGTGAAGCTGTCAAAGTTCATGCTGAGCAGAGCAGCCTGTTCTGTGGGAAGTCTTCCTGCTGTGTCTCAGGAGAGCAGGCTGTGAGGTAAATCAGGAATGCTCCTCAACACCTCCCTGCAAGCTACCCCATGGTGAGAAAGGGTGGGGGACTTGTGGGGTGAGGGAGGGCTGAGCCGAAGGTGACTGTATATACCTGGACAGCCCACCACCACCTCCATCTTGTGCTATACACCCTGAACACATATAAAGCATAAGAAACACCAAGTACCTAAGAGGGCACCTTGGGAAGGGAAGACACACATGCCTGTCATTGCTAGTCAGTAAGGCAAGCAGAACCACCCAAGTGCCTGGAGCCATGGGAGAGCTGAAGTGGAGGTTACCCACTGCCTGAGGTAAGGGAGCTCCAACACAGCTCCCCAGGGATTGTCACCTGACTGAGCACGAAAGGTTGTGGTCTCAGGAGATTAGGCCAGAAGAGGCCTTGTAGGAAAAGAGGACAGCAGACAAAGAATACTGAGGCCTGAGTGACTACCTCAAGATCCACGAAGGCCGGGAGCAGATAGATGGTGTTGAGGAGGTTGAAAGAGGCTTGGGGGTGGGGTGGGGTGAGCCCCACAGGTTTTGGGGAACATGCACAATGGAATAAGAAGGAGAGGTTCGGGGAGTTTTGTTGTTTTTGATTTTGGTTTTTGTTTTTCAAGACAGGGTTTTTTTTTCTGTGTAGCTTTGGAGCCTGTCTTGGAACTCACTCTGTAGACCAGGCTGATTTCAGACTCACAGAGATCTGCCTGCCTCTGCCCCCTGAGTAAGGAAATGTTATTTAACATACATTTGGGGAGAACTGTCAGCTTGTCTCCCTAGTAAGAGGAGGGAAAAGAGGGTTGAGTTTATTCTCTGGAGCCTACAAGGCAAATTCTAGCAAAGCAAATTTCAGACAGAAACAAACAGCAAGTGCAGGCAGGGTGGTAGTAGTGGAGCTGAAGGTGTGGTCCGGTCGTTTCTGTTGGAGATCCACATGGCCTCCAACCCCACTGGAGTTTCTATCTGAAGCTCACTGTCCTGGATAGACCGAGTCGGAAGCATGTGAAGGCAGATTGTCTTATTCATTGTCCCCTGGAGGCAATTTTACAGACTCCCATCTTAGATGTGACCAAACACATCCCAATCTTGAGGGTTGAACTTCATATCCTGTCCTTACTGTCTTCATGTGCTTGGTTAATGATGCCCCAAGGGCAATCTCAAGGGGAAAGTGGATAAACCTAAGGAGCAGACATTTTTCAAATCCTGGCCATGCTCTTTACCAACTGTGTGGCACTGAGCAAATTACCATCCTGGCTCTCTAATATAGGAGCTGCTGGCCACCTATGTATTTAAATGAAACTGAAAATTAGATAAAGATTCAACGTCTTGGTTATAGCATAGCTACATGCATTGCAAACACAGTTAAAATGTTTCCATCATTGCAGAAGTTCCATTGCTCACCACTATTACTGTGCAGTTGTAGACATATCTGACCCTCAGGGGAAGTGAGGCCACTGAGAGCCACGTGTGAGGTGCTGGGCATAGTGGCTGGCACATGGAAACTTTCAGCAGATTCTGGCTGTCACCACTGTAGTAGGAGGTTTCTGTTCCGGACTTTCGGGCCTAACCTCAAGGTTTAGACCCACAGACCCACAGACCCAGCAGAGACACATAGATGCATACCATAGCTTTAGGCTGATTGGCCTCAGGCCCAGGCATATCACTTGCTAGCTCTCTACCCTTCATCTAATCCATAACTCTTATCCTGTTCAGCCATGTGGCTCAGTACCTTTTCTCACAGCAGCATGGTTGTCCTCTGCTTCTTCAAGCTTCTCTCTGGCATTCTCCTCTGTGCTTCCTGTTCTCAGAGTTTTCTTAGTCTGGTAGCCCCACCCACACTTCCTGCCTGCCTTTGGCCAATCAGTGCTTTTTATTAAACCAGTGGGTGGGACAATTATTTACAACCGAACAACATAATCTCCCACACACCACTCTGAACCAATGTGAAGCAGTAGTGGAGTCTTTGAAACTAGCGTGGTAGTGGAGGTCACAAGCGCCCTGGAACTGGGTGGAAGGAGCCTGAGAGTCTGACAATGAGCCTGGCCCCGACCTTGGGGAGAGGGGATAAAGGACCACAGTATGTACTCAGAACTCAGTGTTGGTGTGCCGGCCAGGTAGTTCTCAACACCATGCAGAGGGAGATATCTTGAGGACTTTGAAGACACTGATCTCAGAACACCTGCAGGGAAAGGCCCTCACTGTGATGACATTTGCTTGTGATGCCACAAAGCTGCTTAGGCTCTGACTGTGAGTTGTGGCTGCAGCAGATAGTCTGGGTACTGGGGTAGGTGGGCACTAGCAAGCTCTGACTTAGAACTCCATTGAGGGCAATGTGGGAAACCCTGTGACCTGGCAGTTTCCCAGAGAGCATGCTGCTACCCTGCACACTTTTGTTACTCTCCTGTGCCCTGCGTTGGTGAAGAGCAGAATCCATGACCTGGGGTCAGCAGGAAGGGACCCAGTTATTGTAGGTAGACTGATGACAACAGCCCTGGATAAGCTAGATGCCCACAGTTGGGAACTGAGGAGGTAGAGCTCTAACCCTGGGTGTTCTGTCAAAGGTTCTCCTTCTCAGCAGCCACCACAGATGCGTTCTTCTCTATCGCCCTACCCTAACTGAACCTGTGCCTGGCAACTCACCCGGGATAGAGGGCAGAGATTTTCCAGTGAGGATGCCTCTGGATCACTGTTCCACAGACAGCTTTAGCTGGGCACTGGCTTATCAGTTCCTTTAGCCTTCCCCAAGGAAACATGGAGAATAAAGGAATTTGAGAGGGAACTAGGAGTAACAGGAAAGAATAAGCAGGCTGGGTCTGGCTGTGAGGAGGAGAGACATCACTGCTCCCCTGGAGGGTCCTGGAGAGTCATGTCCCCCTGGTCATCCAAACAAATTGCTCAAACAGGTCATTTCCAAGAGCTTTTCCAGTTTGGGGTTCTGTCTTGTGCATGTGTGTGTTGTGGACAGGGACTGGTGGGGAGGGCCTGCAGCTTCAGTTGAAACCTGCTCAGAGACAACGGGGAGGCCATCATGTTATTGTAGCCCTTCTGCACAGCAGTCCTCCCTTCCCACTGCCTGCCTGTCCTCCTCCCTAGCAGGATGGATGGAGGCAGTGTGGAGAAGCCCGAATAACTAATCAGAGTCCTCATTAACCCCCTGCTGGGATGCTCAAACATTCACTTTGCTGTTTGTGAAGCAGAAAAAAATCCTCTCTCTGCATTAAAATTGATGCATTATTAATCCCTGTGCTCCTGACCTGGTGGGCTGCTTCACCATCCTGCGGGGGCGGGCAGCCTGAAGTACCTACCTAGGGCACTGGATTCTCTGTTATATATTGTCCAGGAGCAGAAAGGCCTTCTGTAGTGCATGGGCTCGATACCAGCCGGATGAAAGCTGTTTTGCTTTTATCCTGCTGGAACCTGATGGAGCCTTTCTGCTCGATTTTATTTAAGAGTACAGCTGCCAGGCTGCCCTGGTGTTATGCTGAGGTAATGCAAGTCTAGGTGAGCACAAAGGCTTCAGATGTGTGTCTCCAGACCTGAGAGGGTGAGCTAACCAGCTCCCCACTTCCCATGAGCCAGCCAAGAAGCCAGCTGCACCTCAGTCCCCATGTGGGCTGAGCTTAGAAGGCCTTCAGTGTTGGTCCCAAGAAGGGGCTTTTTCTGCACAGATGGAGCAGCTGTGCCCTGTGGCTTCCTGGTGCTACACCTTATCCAGAGCTTAAAGCTACTCCCTGGCTTTATGCCTTACGAAGGCATCCTCATATTAGATACCCTTTGAGCAAGATCAGGAATCTACAATCTTTCTCAAATATGAAAAAAAAAAAAACACAATACCTCGAGCTGTAGGAAGTCAATGACATGGAAGGTATAGTCTCTGTTTTCAAGGAGCTTGCTTTGGAGTAGGAGCAGGGTGTGGGGCTATAAAAGAACACACTAATCCAGCAATGAGCTGGGAAGGAGAACTTTTTGTTTTATGTTGCTGTAACAGAATACTACAGGTTGGATTGTGTGTGTGTGGGGGGGGGTGGTGTGGGGTATGTGTGTTCCCTCACAGTTCTAGAGGATGAGAAGTCCTTCCGGAGCAAGGGCCTTTTTTAGGTCATCATATGACAGAAGAGCAAGAGAACATATTCCTGTCAGAAAGAAATCAGCCAAACTCATTCACTTTAGTAGGCACCCATTCCAGTAACAAATAAACAAAATCCCTCTATGAAACCAGTTATGAGTTCAGGGCCCACATGATTTAGTCACATCTCACCTCTGAATCCCAGAACAGAGCTGGATTTCACAGGAATTATAGGGGAGACATTCAAATGAGGGCAGGAAAGAAGGAAAAGGGGGAAATGAGGGGGTGACCTAAGAGGGATGGACTCTTCTCTGGGTCCTCAGTGACCCATTCATGCTGTGGGGAGGACCCAAGAGTGTCTGTGAACCTCCTGTCCCAGCTGGTCAGCACTGGCCCGCCCTCTTCATTGGGAGTCCATTTGTCTAGTTAGGTTGTCTTAGTCTGTGAGTTCACGGCCAATGCCTGTACACTCCGTTTTGTGGTCTTCCCTGCACTAGATTTTAAAGATAGCTTTGTAAGAAGGAGAACAGAAAACCAAGAGAAGAAGATGGGGAGAAACAGGTAGGCACCCCACCTCTTTTTTTTTTTTGTCAATCTGAGGAAAGGTCAGAGGTAGCCACTCTGCCCTTTGACCTTCATTTTGTCGACTATTTTTTTTCCCCTTGAGACAGGATAGCTGGTTGTATAGCTGGGAGTGGCTTTGAACTTCTGATCCTTCTGCCTCCATCTCTTAAGTGCTGGGATTTCGGATGTGTGCCAGCAAGCCTGGTTTATATAGCACCAGGGATTGAATCCAGGTCTCCCATGCATGCTGGGCGGGGACTGTACCAACTGAATTACATCCCATCCCCTAATATCCTTAGTGTTAGTAAGTGCTGGGGAAGAAAAAAAAAAATCCTACATGGAGTTTTCAGCCTAGTGAGAAAATCGGGCCTCACACAACTGAGTGTAATTACAAACTTAAGCTAGTGCTCCAATGCAATTAGGAAGCACAGCATAAGGAGAAATTCTTATGTGGTCTGAGAGGCCAGCTAGAAATTCCTAAAGGGAGTGAGTTTTAATCTGTGATCTGAAAACAAAGCAGGCTGTTTCTAACTAAAAGCAGATGAGGAAAAGGCACCTGCCAGGAAGGTATGAGAGCTTGTGCAAAGGCCCTGTGGTGGGAAGAAGCACATCCAATTAGAAGGATCAAAACCATGGTCCCTGGAGAACAGAGAATGAGCTAGGTGATGCTGGAGAGACAGGTGGGGTCAGACCTCATTGACCTTCACAGGCATCATAGAAATGTAGGAGCTGATATCAGGAGGGATGAGAAACCAGTGGTGGATTTGAGACCTGGGAGGGATGGGGATATAGTAGAATTAGATTTGCACTTCAAAAAGATGTCTCTAGCTGCTCAGTGGAGAACAGACAGGGGAGTGCCAAGAATGTTAAATGGGTCATCTGTCCCTCGCTGTCTCCTATCTCCTATTTTAGTGAGCAGAAGCCTATAGAATGTGCTGGAGCTTTATGAAGGGAGATGCATATCTAAATTCTCATCATCCAGCATTCAGCCTCAGCTCAGAGCTCACAAAAATAAACTTGAGTCCTTGAATTGGCTCTTTCCTAACATAGCATAGCACCAGTCAAGCTCCTGTGCCTACTTTGGCCATTGTTATCCCAGCCTTTTGATGCCTGTGGGGACCTTGTAGAGCAGGAGATGTGTCCCAGCCTCCAGGCAGCCAGATGTCAGAAGGGCAAGCTGTTGAGAGGATTAACAGGGCTGGGAGAAAGCAATGGAGAGTTTCAGGGGAGCCAGGCACTACCAGAGTTCCCAATTACATGGTGGTCTGTGGTTCTGGGCAAGTGGGCACATCCACATGAATACCAGCACTGGATGGCATTAGCTGTAAACTCCTCTTCACTGAGTCAGTGGCTCCTCCATCTACTCATATCCCAGCTTGTTCCCGTCCAAGAAGGTGTCTTGTGTTGCAATGAGGTTTCTTGGTCTTGGAGCAGCCAGAGGTCCAGACCCACAGACCTGTAGCCCCAGAGTTCCAGACCCCTTAGCAAGAATTCAGGAGGTATCACAGAATAAGTAACATTTAAGCTGAGTTCTTACGGAATGGGCAGCTATGAGAGCATGGGAAGAGCAGGTCTAGCTTAGGAATAAACACAGTCTTAGTGAGATCAGGGGCAGAGGCTATATAGCAGGGGAAGAATGTATTTGAATCATAGCAGACCTTTCCCAAAAAAGCTCGGACAATAATTATTCTAGGGTATTTTACTCTTGTAATTATTCAGTTCTGTATTTGTTCAACAGCTGGGTTCAGCTATGCTATAGACTGGGAAGCAGTTATTGAGAACAGTCAACAAATGAGTGTGGACAGATTCTAATAAAACTAAATTCACAAAACACAAAGCAGTCTCTGGTTTGGCCTGTGAGTGTATTTTTTGGTCTATTCATCAGTCTTAGCCTTGGTGGTTGTTCATGAGAATATGCATTTGCCAGTTTTAGAGGCTGCAAGTCTGAGATAAAATGTCAGCAGCCTCAGTAAGGGGTTTACTCTGTGCAGATGATGCTTACACGGTGGAAGAGAAGGGAGCATGACCCCATCATCCATGAGGGTGGGGCCCTTGTGACTTTGTAAGTTCCTACCAGTCCCTACCCCTTCACATCACCATAATGGAATGAGGTTCCCCCCACCCTTCTTTGAAACAGGGTTTTTCTTTGTAGGCCTGGCTGTTCTGGAATTTACTCTGTAGACCAGGCTGGCCTTGAACTCAGATCCTCCTGCCTCTGCCTTCCAAATGATGGGATTAAAGGTGTGTGCCGCCACCACCACCACCTGGCTGGGATAAGGTTTCCACATGAATTGTGCAAGGCACTTTCAGGCCATGGCAGTGTAACCTACTAGCTATATATATACCCTCTGAGTACATGAAGCAGAGTCATAAGAGATAATAAGCTTGGAAAGTTAGGTAAAAGCAGGGTTACAGAAGGTTTCAAAAGTGTGTGTGCTCAAGATGTGTCTTATTTTTAGTAAGAGCATGGGAATGGATCATCATCTGAGGTGCTAAGATTTGATCCCGGTGTTCAGAGGACACTGGTGGGAAGCATCCCTCCCTTGGTGGCACATGGGTCTGATGCTATTCACCCTTCAGGAATGTTCCTCTCATTCCAAATTTCCTTTCTGTTCCCTAACCTGCAAGGGTACAGAACCCTCTATGCTGAATCTTCAGTGGGTGCCGAGTGGCAGGGCTATAAGAAACATTAGCTGTCTCCCCTCTCCCTTATGCTCTCCAAGCCCTCTAGAGTGAGCGGTCATCTTCCCATTGAACATTCCAGTCGTGCACACTGCAGGAAGCTCAGCTTCCCGAGCTTCCCTGAGAGGAAGGAATGCTTAGACCCTCCTGGCTGAGCCTTGAAGTCCTCTCCTGGGGAAGTGCCCTGGCTCCCTTTTTCGGTCTTGCTAGCAGGACTTGACTCTCTCCGTGTGTTCACTGGCTTCCCATCTGTGTCTGGGGCCCCTCTTCCTCCCAAAGCTTTTCATGTGTTCATGTTGAATGAAGGCATGGGGAGAGCTTAGACTCAGACACGACATTTACGAGGACACCCAACACTCAGTCAAGTGAAATATTTGATGCAATTGTTTTAAAATTAAAAAAAAAAGTTAATGACACAGATGTGTGGTAAGCCAACTACATGAATTAAAACAATTCTCTTGACATATAAGTGTATATGTTCATGGGGAACAATGTAGTATTTTGATCCATGTATACATAAAATAGGCACAGTGCTACAGATTTTTCTTATAACCTCAATGGGAGTAAGCAAGGTGTGGCCACTTATTGCACAAATTTTATTTGATTTTGTAATAAAACCCGGAGCCAGGTATTAGGGAAAATATCAGAGACAGGGAACAAATCACAGCCAATTCTCACCCAGTCAACTCTCCTCAGACCAAACAGGATAGATAATATCTCCATGAGTCCTCAGACTGGGCACACAGGCAAGAAAAAAAAGGGGGGGGGCAGACTTCTGCCTTCTCCTGCCTTATATTTCTTTCTCTACCCAGCTATTTTACTTCCTGGTTCAATTTTCCTAGAGCTAGGTTTAAAGGTGTGTGTCATCACTTCCTGGCTGTTAGAACTTAAACTCACAGAGACCCAGAGGGACCTTTGTCTTCCATGTGATGGGATTAAAGGCATAGGTCACCACACACTGACTTTCAGGACTTGGCTGTGACTCTGTCCTCTAATATTCCAGACTATTTTTTTTATTAAATATACAATACACCGCCGCCGCCATTATTGCTGGCCATGCTCAGTTCCTCCAGTTTTGGCATCTCTTGAACTTTGTGCCTGAGATGAGCACCTCACTTATCACACTTGAGATGCCAGGACAGCTGATGAGGATGGAGAAGAGATGTGTTAAATCTGCACAGGAAGAATTAGGAACTTCCCCCTTTATCCCAGCAGGCAAGTTTCCCTCGTCCATTCCTTCCTCCGCAGTCCAGCAGACACCTTGCCACAGGGCCCGTGTCCCCGTCGGCATCTTCTTGCTTCCTTTCTTCTGAGTTTTACATCCCTTGCTCTCTCAGACTCTATTTTCTTATTTTAAAGTTACTGGAGGGATTTAATTTTGTTGTCTTTTTATAAATTAGCATTTGTTAATATTTGTTTCTTGGAGGTACTAGTGATCAAAACCAGTGCCTCATACCTTCTACGGAAGCATTCTACTTCCCCAGCCCTTGCTAGTATATAATTATACAAAATAAGGATTTTAGCCAGGCTGGGACAGTGGGGCAGAACTATACTCTCAGCTTCCATGGGAGGCTGAAGTATGGGGATTACAGTTTCCAAGTCTGTCTGGGCTAGTTCAGAGCTAGCCCATGGCGCTCTCTCTCTCTCTCTCTCTCTCTCTCTCTCTCTCTCTCTCTCTCTCTCTCTCTCTCTCTCCTTAAGATAGGGTCTTACTGTGTAACTCTGGCTGTCTGGGAACTTACTCTGTAGACAAGACTTTCTTCGAACTCTGAGATCCTCATGCCTCTGTCTCCTAAGTGCTAGTGCTAGGATTAAAGGCATGTACCACCAGTCTAGGCTAGACCTCAGCATTTGAAAGAAGCAAAAAAAAAAAAAAAAAAAGGGTATGGTGGCATTCTTCTTTAATCCCGACACTTGGAGTTGAAGGCAAGTGGATCTTTGTGAATTTGAGGCCAGCCTGGTCTACAAAGTGAGTTCCAGGACAGCCAGGACTGTTACACCGAGAAACCCTGTTTCGAAAAGCCAATAAAAAAAATTAGTAAAATTAAATAAAATAAAAGAAGCAGAAAAAACCCGGGGCTATTACCCAGTGGCCTGTGGTTTGCTTTCACATATGTGAGGCTCTGGGTTCAGTCCCAGGACTGCAAAACAACAGACACGTTTTCATCATGACATTTTTATATATTCATATAATGCACTCTAATTACATTCATTAGTTGTGTTTGATACTTCTCTGTTGCCATGATAAAACACTATCACCAAGGCAATTTGTAGAAGAGTTTATTTGTGCTTACAGTTCCAGAGGGATAAGAGTCCATCACAGATGGAAGGCATGGCTGCAGGAGCAGGAAGCTAAGAGCTTAGGTCTTTACAAAAATGAAACAGAAGGGGGGAAAAAAAACAAAACTGGAAGTAGATAGCCTGGCCCTTCATTTCAAACTCACCTCAGTGACGTACTTCTCCAGCACCTAAATCCCCCCCCCCCCAATGTACCATCAGCTGAAGACTAAGAATTCAAATGCCTGACTTCGAGGAAGATACAGCCACCACTCCCCTGGCTTGTCTGTCCTCCTGTTCCCATGTAGTCTCAATGAAGAGCTGCACGTTACTCTTGTCCTTGGTCATTGTCTGACACGTATTTTATTCACACACCTCGTTTGTCATCACTGTTCCCAACCAAGTGCAAGCCTCACAAATACTTGGCTTCTCATCACTTCTGGTCAGGATCCCGAACAGTTTTTTACACAAAGTATGTGCTCAGCTAACACCTGTTGAGTGAACGAGTATTAGCTTGGCCCCTTTCTCTTTCATCTCACCGCTCTAATAGTCAGGGAGGGTCCAATCTTCTCCTGAAGGAAGGCCGTCTTTCCCTGGGCCTCTATCCTAAGCCACACATAATTCAATTATTATTCAACCAATCTGGCCTAGATAATAAGAAAATTAACTTGGCCAGGGAGTGCATGCTTTTAATTCCAGCACTAGGGAGCCAGAAGTAGGTAGATCTCTAAGTTTGTGGATTACTACAGAGTGACTTCCAGGACAGCCAGGGCTACAGAGAGAAACTCTGTCTCCAAAAAAAAAAAAAAAAAAAAATGTTATTGCAAACTGGAGGGTTTTCACAGCATTGTGTTATTACTGTTTTAAATAGGGGTGAATCCATGGAAGTTTACTAGATGCTGATTCTTTTTGTGACATTAACTAAGACATAGACTTCTTAGTTTGATGACTCTGTTTACTGAAGGTATTGATTATCACACTTCTGCCCTTATGCTATTGTGGAACTTTCACAAAAAGCCAACGGATGTGACTGGACATGCTTTGAGGTGCATAAATGATCTGGCAGATTCAGAGGATTGGAAAGTTTTACTAATGTGGCACTAAGGCAGAGCAAGGTGGCCCCTGATGCAGATTGTGCTGGAAGTGAGCATCCAGTTCTAACCTTATTATTTACATAAGGAGAAACTGAGGCCCAGTGTAATATAGTGCAAATACACACTAATCCCTGTGCAGTTTCGGAGTTTCCATGTGTTCCTGAGCTCCTGAACAGGCATCCTGGGCTCTACTTGAACCCCAGTCAAAATTCTCCTGGTTCATGGGTCCTTGCCAACCCAGTCCTTTGTGAGCATCTTGGGGAGGAAGGTGTTCTAAGTTTATCCCTTCTTCATCCCTTCCATTGCCGAGTGGCATCTAAAGGAGAGTTTCATGGATATTTCATTTCCTTGTTTTTTATCTTTCCTCTGCTCTCCTCAGAGAAGGTTATGGTGAAAGCCCGAATGAAGCGTGGGATATAAATCTTCCTGAGTGGAGCTGTGCCTTGGGCAGCAGGTCATCCGGTGGGCGCCATCTCCTGTGAAGTGTGATCACACAGGAGGGAGCAGATCCCAGAGTCAGACAGGGCAAGGAGGCACAAAGAGATTTATCTCTTTAATGACGTGATTCTGGTGGGTTCCTAAAAGGCTGAAATTTTCATGTGTGAGAAAATTGTGGTTTTCCCCAGAAACATAGAAGGGAAAGTCAGGACCCTTGCACTGTTTAGCTAGAGTGTGTATGTATCGTGGGGGAGGGGCTGTGTATCCCCTGACTTGGAGTTCTTTGACTTTTTATTGTGTGTGGCCATCACCATGAACCAGAATCAGAAGAGAGAGAGAGAGAGAGAGAGAGAGAGAGAGAGAGAGAGAGAGAGAGAGAGAGAGAGAAACATATGGTAATAATTCAGTGAGACAGTCTGTAGTTCATGGCTTAGTTTCTTCCTCCCCCTCTCTCCCTCCCCCCCATGTATATCTGTGTGTATGCACTAGTGTGTGTGTGTGTGTGTGTGTGTGTGTGTGTGTGTGTGTGCATGCACACTCACACTATCTTCACCATTGTCACTGAGACTATGTGTAGATCGATGTGTGTTCCTTTAAAAATATGTGTTTCTTTTTTCTGCATAAATTACTTCGTGTAAAGGCCATTCTGAGATCAGTTTCTGGTATCCCTTTTTCAATAAAGCAATATTATCAGAGTTTGGTCCCAAAACTAGTCCCGGGAGAGGTTTTTTCCTACATCCTTTGTCAAACGAAATGTCACTGACTCACCAAATGATGAGAAGAAAAATTCTTCTTGTTTATTTCCCAAGTGAGGTAGGCAAGCAGCTCTGCTTCTTGACATCTTGCCCCTGGCTAGGTGGGTAGGTGGACAGGTAGGCCGAGGGGCATGTAGGCAGGTGGATAGAGGGGCAGGTGAGCAGAAGAGCGTGTGTTCAGGTGGACAGGCAGGCAGAGGCACAGACACTGAGGAGCTGGGCTAACAGGGCTACAACATAACCCTTGGGCTACTGCTCTTTCATTTCTCCCTCACCTAGTCTTGTGACTTCGAGAAAGTCACCTGATTTTCCTCACCTCAGCTTCCCTTTTAACATGGAGCTGGCATTCTGTTTCGCAGGGTGGCCCAAAGATTAACTACTACATTGGATAATTTATGTCCTTGTGAAGGAGATCGGCATGGAGTATGTTAATATGGCACATCCTCTGTTGAATATATGCATTTATTTATGCCTTCATCAACAGATATTTGTTAAGCCCCTGGCACACAAAAGACATATTGGGATCTCAGGAGATTGTGGGCCTGGGAGTCTGCTGAGGATTATCTAGTCTAGTGGATGCTAGTACTCAGACCATCAAAGTTGCTGTGATAAGAGACCTGTTCAGAAGAGACACCAATGCTAGAACCATTCTTGCAGTGTCAGCCAGGCTACAGGGCAGGAGCAGAATGGGACCAGGAGGCTCAAGTATGGCTGTGAAGAGGGGAGGAACGAGGTAGCTGGATCAGAACTTACTTTTCTTTCCCTGCTTCTGGAGAAGACTGCTTCAGCACCTAGGCGGAGTCGTCCATCAGCCTGGCGAGTGAGAAAGCAAGGTTCAGGGTTGAAGGTTTGATGACTGGTCTGACTTTGGAAGGGAGGCTAGACACAGGCAGGGGTTGCAGATTTTCAGTGTTGAAGTCTTCTGCTAAGGGTTCGAGTTTTCCCCCAAGAAATAAAACCTTGTGGAGCAAATTTAAGGGTGTCTCTAAAGCTGGGGATAGAGAGGATGGTCTTGTTCTACTAAAAAGGATAATTTACTTTCCACGGTAAGTTCCCTGGCACCAGTCCTTCCCATAGCTCATTTTTCTGTAAGTCTGGTCAAACTCTGGGTCTCTTGTTCTTGGCATTCCCGATTGCTCATCCATTTTCTAATTTCAAAAACACACACTGAGTGGGGTGCAAAGCTAGAGATGCAGTATGGGAAATACTAAGTTCTTGTTCTTTGGAAGCTCGGGGCTTCACAGAAGGACACATGTAGGAACATATGATAAAAATTCAGTGAGACAGTCTGTAGTTCATGGCTAAGAGCTTTGGGCTTCTATCTTAGAGGCATGATCCCCGTTATTGGGAGATCAGAGAAGATGGAATGATTCACCCTGGATAGGGAAAGGTAGCCCTGAAAGAAAACTTTGGAGAGCCAAATTTCTCTCTCTTTTTTTAAAATATGGTTTAAAATCTCTTATCTCCATTTTTCATATATACTAGTATTTTAGATTTTTGTGTTAGTTTAGGTTTTTGTGTGTGATGCTGGGGATCCAACCCAAAGAGTTGTCTATGCTTCCCTATTACTGAGCTATATACTCCTATATTTTCACACATTTGTATGTATAAACATTGCCATTGATCTCTCAAGAGTAAATAAGGAAACAAACCAAAACATCTAGGCTTATCCTTTACTGTCTTCTTGTACATATTCTGAAGATAAAATTCCAAGTCTCAAGATTAAGTGTGAGAAGCACTAGGGAGATGGATTATGGAATGAAGGTGCCTGCTGCCAAGCCAGAGGATCTGAGTTCGAGCCCCAGGACTCACATGATAGGAGAAAACTGACACAAAATTTCTAGCCTCCACATCATGATGCACATTTATACACACTGATGATTTTTAAAATGCACTATAAAATTCCTAAATATCACAGGTCTGAGAGTTATAAAACCAAAGAGGAGGGTAATAGCAACAATGGAAAACAATTTTATGCCCATCGTAATAGTTTAAGCAAGAGCTTGATTACTTATGTCTCTTTTGTTTTGTTTTAAGGAAATTTTGGATTTTGAAAGGCAGTGTGACAGAATTCAAAACAGACTGGGCTGGAGACAAAAGAAATGGCAGAAGCCTGCTTTTGTCATTGCATGTGAAGAGTTTTCAAGCCATCAGGAAAACACCACAGAAGTACTATTTTATGTTGGAGCATCCCTTCAGTACATTCCTGTTATTTGTTAAGACTTTTCTTAAATCTCACTTATAACATGAATAGTTGTAGCATAAAATAAGAACTGAGTATAAAAACACACATATAGGTGACTTATGGGGACAAGTTGAGAGCATTACCAAGTCAGATTCAAGGAGTTGCGATTGGCAAAAAATTTACTCAAATTTAGACTGTTAAATGAGCAATGTATTTCTGCAGGTTAATACTCCTCTTCCTACTTCCACTAAATATGTTGACTCTGAAAATGCATAATTAGAAAAAGAAAACCATTTCAGGGACTGAGATTCAGAAACCTAAATCAAAGAATAGCAATGGCAACAACCAAACCAAGCGGCACGGCACATATCTAGTGGTTTTAGATTATATTATTTGTATAATAAAATAAGAATCACTCATGTGGTCACCATAACTCTAACACAGGACAAATAGTAACAGATGACAAACATGAAGAACTGACTCTTGGGGATGGGTAGATATTTACTAAACAATAACTAAGCATACCATTACCATCACTATTGTGCACAAGTCAGTTTATTAAAGACATTCTGCTCATCACTGCAGAGTCCCTTACTCCCCACTAAATACACTGTGTATGCTATAATGCCATAACATCCTCAAAGACACCCCATGACTTAGGCACTGCTGTTCCTATTTTACAAAGTAGAGAAGGTATTATACTGTGAGGGTTATTCATGTTACATGGGGGAAGAGCGAGGTCTGACGTTGAATCCATGTTTGACCAATACCACTTCCCTAATCCTAGTTTGAAGCATGTGAACTTATCCTTAGTCAAAAGCATTCAATTCAGGGACATGGTGAAGTATAGAGAATTGCAGTACCTTCCTCAATGAATTCTAATAACTATGTATGCAAACTCTTTGCTGAACAGATTCAGCATTGATCTGAGTTAATATTTTCTAGTAATGTCTTCTCTCTGTGTGACAGGAACAATAGTCTGTATTATGTACACAGGCTCCATGCTCACCTAGGCATACACAGAGCAAGTATAGGAAATAAAGACACAACTTGATGATGCCATCAAGGAGATTTCATTTGAAGAGCTGAAGTTCAGAAAATACAGTAAGGTTAAGGGCCCGTCATAGACAGGGGTCTAGGAGACAGATCTTCAGCTGTGGAGGGATAAGACTGGAGGTAGCCTTAGGGATTGGTATGAGCTGGAGGCAGAAAGAAGGAAGCATCGGGCTTTCTAGCAGGGAACAAGGTGCACAGGCCAGTGTAAACTAAATATTGGGTGTTGGATAGAGGCAGCCTCTCTTAGCTGGGACACAGAGACTCCCAAGGAGGACCTCTGCTCCCCGACTTTACAATCAGGCTCTAGAAGACAAGCATCCTTGCTCTTGTTGCACGTTAGCTTTTCTTAGGGTGACAGTTTGACCCAACTGATGATCAAGAATACTCCAAGATTGGGCTGGTAAGCGCCATATTTTCAAGCCCGGCTTCTTGTCTGTAGAAGACACTAAGGTCAATGATAAGAATGATAATGAAACTGATTTCAGATTGGGGGAGACTTTTGACATCACAGGACACACCTGTAGCAGACCCAGAACTAACGGCTGTACTTCCTTAGCTCATGCACCCTGACATGGGGAGGGAAGGTGGCCAGAGATTATTATAGATGCTCACCACTGGGGACTTGATGGAGGGACATTGTAGGCAAACTAACTACATTGTCACAGCTGCACTTACTGAAGTGGTGGCCATCAGATGGGTTCCAGGTTGAGTGTAGACTCAAGGCATTTAGTTCTAGAACAGACACCAGGGTGGAGGACCTTCCCCAAGTAGAAGGCATGGGCCTCTGACCAGAGATTCCAGTGGTTGCTTTTATTACTGTCCTGATTTCTGCAAAACAACCAAGTGCAAGATGGCAAAATAGCTAAAGACATTCTCCTGGGGAGCTGCCCTCCCTGGCAGAGAAAGCCCAGCTAAGATGAACTGTGTATTAAGCAAGCAATGGCCTGGTGGGACCAAGAAGCTGCAGGTTTCGCTCCGTTTTGGGGGAGTTAGTAGGGATGAGAGGGACTTTATCTTCAAATTAAAGATCTGGTCCCTTTCTTGTCTCCCAAACATCTGGATGCTCATATCAAGTCACATAGGGCTCAGTTGTCTGGGTGTCCTTCAGTCTGCCTCCATGACTTAGCCCTCTCTCAGGCTGTCTGTCCAGCTTTAGTTCAGGGTTGGGCAGTGCTGCCTCAGGCTGCCTGTTAAAGTGGGGGACTTTAAATAGTGAAGAGTAGTATGGTGGGTGTGTTTGCCCTCATGTAAAAGGAACACACGGTGGCTGAGGCGGCCGAGTTAGCAAGGGTGGCAAGCACACATCTGCAGCCTTTCTCCCTTCCACTCTTCTTCTTTCATTTTCCTCAGAGCTTCCTGACATGTGAGCTGCCTTCCTTATGCTCAGAGGAGACACTGCCAGTGACAGCAAGGAGATTATAGGATATATTTCTGCCTCCGAGCTTCCCGTGGGCTGTAGGGAAACAAGTGGCGATAACTGTTGTCAGTTCTGGGAAAGAAGAAATCTATGTATATTGTAGGCCTGAAGCAGTGCCCCACACAGGGGCATGCTGGTGTCACCTCTGATCATCCTTCCTCTTACTAATGTGCATATTGTTAATCCCAGAGCAGAAGGCAGGTAGGCTTCCCTTGAGTAACGGCTTGTCTAAATCCTATCCATGGAGTCCCAACACCACCCCAGGGTGGGTGGAGACAGAATAGAGCAGAAGTCAGAAGCCTGTGAGTGCTGCAAGACCTCAGGAGGGAGCTCTTTCTGATCCACAAACCACACACACTCCGGGCCTATAAGGAGCGCAGTGAGACAGATGCTGGAGGACCTGGGAAACACAAAAAGGCTTCTCCACGTGCCTAGCTCTGAACCTAGGCCTGACCCTGACCTCATCTCTGTGTAGTCGACAGAAGAGGGAATGTCAAAGCAGCAGCCAGAAGCAGCATCAAACACACATGGCAGTTCACGGCCCTTCCCATCCATTAATCTTTCTCACTCGAATATGAAATCTAGAGGACCGGAAGAAGAAAAGGAAGATAGTGCAGGGTAGAAGGAAGAAGAAAGTTGGAACAGGGAGAGGAGAAGAGAGGTTGGGGGTTGATTGACTCATCTCTGGGCTCAGGCCCAGGCACATGGTAGATTCTTAATACCCAGGTTAAATTAAAGCAATTTGTGCCTGCTCAGAAGAGGAGAGGGGGGTATCATAAGCAGTAGCTCACAACAGTTCTTCCATCTGCCATATCGTCTCAGTGATATGGAGAACTGGATGGGGAGGGTGACTTTGCAAAGCCTCCAGGCATGTCTACCTCTCCCCCTGAGGAAAACAGCACTGTGTTAGCATTGCCAACAGCAAGTTCTTTCTTTGCATTCGTAAGACCTACAGAAAAGAGAGAAGACAGGGCTGGGAGATGAGCTATATGACGCCTCTAATACTAGAAGATAAGGCACAAACATACTGGGTTTGACCTTTCTAAGCCTTGTTAGCCACGTTTATAAAATGGGAGCAACTACTTGGCAAGGAAAAAAGTATTTCTCATATGCCACTGGTAGGACATAAATAAGTATGACCCTCCTGCAGAAAATCTGTGGAAAGTCTTCAAAATGAATGCATCTTTGGACTTGGCAATTCCACATAAAACCTAAGAAAATGGTCAAGAGTTGGGGAAAACTCAGCTAGCAAGAATGACCATTAATTGTTGATGGTAGAAAAACTAGAATAATCTGAACAACATAAAATAAAAAACTAGATGAATAAGCATAACACATTCAAAAAAATATAATGTCATATAGCCGTTAAAATAATAAATTTTGCCAGATGATAGTGACGCATGCCTCTAATCTTAGCACTCAAGAGGCAGAGGCAGGTGGATATCTGTGACTTAAAGGCCAGCCTGGTCTACAAAGCAAGTTTCAGGACAGCCAGAGATATCACCCAGAGAAGCTCTGTGTCAAAAAATATAACCAAAAAGCAGTTTTAAAAACTGAATTCCTTCTGGGTGGTGATGGCACACACCTTTAATCTCAGCACTCAAGAGGCAGAGGCATATATCTGAGTTCAAGGCCAGCCTAGTCTACAGAGCAAGTTCCAGGATAGTGAGGGCTACACAGAGAAATCCTGTCTTGAAAAACCAATAATGGTGGTGGTGATAGATTTCACTTACATGAAAATATTTGTACTACATTGCTAAATACTAAGTTGTGTACATAATATGGTACTGTTTTAAGAAACAAGCATTTTATTTCAAATATCAAATGTTGACCATTTTATTACAGGATTATAACTAACAACTTTACTTCTCTTATTCACTTTCTGTTACAGTGTATGTGATTTGTAAAGGTGATAAAATATTACATCTAGGATTAGTTTTAAGAATGAAGTGAGGTATGTTCTGTGAATGTACTTTGGAGACTGAAACCTTACAAGATATGGTTCCTGGCTCTGAGGTTCTCGGTTTGGAAAGACACTGGGATGTAAGATGACTATAGCATGAGACAGAATATAGCAAGGGCCTGCAGAGAATGACAAGCAGTATGTTACTTAGAAACACAGAGGAAAGAAAATTACTTTTGGCTGCCGAGGCTGAAGAACGGCTAGGGTCATGTCAGGTAGAAATATAGGGTAGCATATTGAGAGAACTGTGAAACTGTAGGCCAGGTATGGGAAAGGAGCATGGTTCTGACTTGGTTCTGAGTAGTGAATCCCTGGATTTAGAGAGGAGGGTTAATCTGGAAAGACAGAGTCCCAAAGCAGGCACCCAGCAGTTCTGCTTGGTCTAATTTTGTCCCTAGAACTGAGTGTCTCCCATAGCAAGATACCACTGGGCGTCCTGGTGGTGGAGCAGCTATAAGCCCAGCTTGTAGATAATGCACTGAAGGTTGATGGCACAGACCAGGAAGGGGTACAACAAGTGTGACCAGGGAGGGTGACCTGTCTAGGTTGTATCACAGTGGACGGACTGGGAAAAATGATCTTTCATCCTGGAAGAAATGAGAATGGATAGTGATAGGGAGTGAACACTGTGTGCATCTTGGAGAAGTGGAATCAGACATGCCAGGTTTGCAGCGCCTCTGCCCAGAGCCCTGGGACTCCTTACGGAGTTCATGGACAATGCTACATGGAGGAGGAGCAGGGTGAAGGGAATGAAACAGGAGTAATTTGACTCTAGCAGAGGGTGTTTGTTAGTAGAAATGCATGGGCTACTTGTTTACTCTTAGACCATCTCTCAAGCTCACCCAGTCAAGCTCACCCAATCCCAACACATCCCACCTTATTTATTCTCTCTCTTACAACCAGAAATTCGGACCTGCCACATGTCAGCAATGTGTTGAACATGTATGCATACACCACTAATGAAGACCCCTACACACACACACACACACACACACACACACACACACACACACACACACACACACACACACCAGGCAGGAAAGCCTTGTTGC
This sequence comes from Phyllotis vaccarum, assembly GCA_033318265.1. Classification (NCBI taxonomy): domain Eukaryota; kingdom Metazoa; phylum Chordata; class Mammalia; order Rodentia; family Cricetidae; genus Phyllotis; species Phyllotis vaccarum. Next base: position 93,788,929 of record JARWLC010000012.1, read on the forward strand.
TCAGGCAGATGTCTAATTTCTGTTTCCCTGCTGCAGCCGCAGCCTGGGCTGCTTTCTCAGTTCTGTTATCATGCCACTAGTTAATTACATTCTTTACTGAGGTGCAAATGTGTTTTCACTAAGCTGGTGTTAACTAGGAAGGAGCTGCTGATGCTGCTGATGCTACAAGGCTAAGGCTCTTGGCCAGAGGAACTGGCCGCTGCTGCCTTGGAAGTACAGTTTAGAGTACCCTGCTCCATCCTGGCTCCTAGCAGAGCGTCCTTGGAGTCAGCTTATCCTCAGAAGAAAGAAATGAGGGTAGCTGGGAAATATATGGCCAGGTCTAGTGGCAAGGCTGACCACCCAGTCTCTGCCTCAGACATAGCAGTTCATTTCAAATATTGGAAAAATTAATTCATTTGAACCTAAAAATCATTTTTAAAGTCAGGCAGCCATGGGCCCCGTTAGGCCTTCAGGCCTTCTTTCTTTGGTTCTAGTCTGTTTCTCTTCTGATTTTTCTTCCCCTTTTCCCTGTTTCCTCAAGCCCTTCCCATCTGTACTCACCCATTGTCTTTTCAGACCCCACGTCTAAGCCTGACAGTTATCACCTAAACCCAAAGCTCAGCCTCAAACCAAAAGAACATTTTGCTCCCTTCCTTCTGAGTTCCCATCTTACAAGGTGTCAGCTTGTCTAAATTCACTCTTAGAGACCTTTCCACTGCTGGGCAGAAAGCTGTAGTCAACCTGAGGTCAGGAAACCAGACAGGTACCAAAATGGCAAGTCCAACTGTGACTAAGTTTGGGGCCTATAAAGATGTAGGCAGGGCTCAGCAGCCATGCTAAGGAGAAAGAGTTGAACAGCAGTTACAGTGGGATCAGATGCAGTGGAGCTAGAATCCATTCTTTCTATAATAAGACATGTCCTGAGGAGGAGGAACTGTGTGGGAGAGCCCAGACCTCTGCATGGATACCCCTCCTAAAACCCACTGTCCCATTCCTTCTGCAGGTGTTCTCTTTGTGGCTGACAAGAAGCATTTCTGGCCCAGCTGGAAGTGAGAAGAGGGGGTGAGGCTACCGAAGACCATCCCAGAGGCAGTGGAATCACCCAACAGTAAGGCTTGCTTTTCTGCCCTTGAAGTCCCTCCTGCCCCCATACACACACACACACACACACACACACACACACACACACACACACATGCGCGTGCGCAGGCACACACACATTGTCCTTCCTCCAGGATCCCTCTGACAGATATTTATCAAAGACAGCCTTAGACGGCAAGCACTGCTGGCATTTTCCTATCTTTCTTCACCTCCCTAGCCAGGCCTGGTGTGTGTTCCCTAATCTTCGAGTTCCATGAGGTGCAGGTGAATGGGTATTGTACACACCTGTGGTAATGATCACCCGGGGATGCTGGTGACAAACGCCGGTCCCATAGTCAAAGACCCTTATTCCATGAAGTAGGTGAGGACCCACACATATTCATCCCAAAGGACTTGATGAACAAGTGTTTATGATGGATTTGGAGAAATAGTTCTTTAGACTGTATTAAGTGCTTTGAATAGAAAACTCTTAGCTGGTGTGGATGTGGGTTTTATTGTTGTGGGGCTTTGTTGTTTTGTTTTGGCTTTTTAACTCCCTTCAGGTCTCACAGACTTATGTAGCACTATAGTTAGCTATTTAAAAGCCCATTATCCAAAACAACCCCTTCTCTCTTTCTGTATGCAGTCATTGGGGCTGGTTCTGTTATGGTGAGATCCAGCTCAACTCTTAAGGACTTCATCTGGGATTTTATGTTTCCATGATGTCTTGGGCCCTTTACTGTCCTTCTGAGGTTGGTAATTATTGCCATGTTGCTCAGAAAATAAAACTTGTTTCTCTTAGGAAGAAAGAGAAAGTTGATGACACAGACAGTGAATGTGGCTGTCCCAGTTTCCCAAGCAGGTGTTTAGTGGTCACAGGCACTCAAAGATGACTAGCTATGTTTGAGAAAAAAAGAATAGGCAGACATGACTGTCTCACTTCCTGTCCAGGGGCACTGTGGTACTGGTACAGTTAATGCAGGTCAACATGTCTACCATGAGCAGACATGCATAGGGGTCAAGACAGTACTATATTTGGGTGACAGTTCCCCTGAAGTCATGGTTGACAGTCTCTGGAATTTGGAGCCTGAGCACACAATAATGATACAAGTAGTTCAATGTACATAGAGACTAGGAGAAGATCTTGAGGAATATGGAGGGCACACAAAAGATTGAGAGAAGGCCTTAAACAGGCTTGTAGATGTGGTGAGCTAGTGTGAGTGTGTTGCCTCCTGAAGCCAAGTCCAGTCATTTTCTCTGGGGTTAAGGTGGCACTGTGGCTCTCTCCATTACCTGGTAGATCTCTGGTGTCTTCTGGCTAAGATTGTTCTGAGGCTTATATAGGCCCAGCCTGTTCCCCTGTGCCATCTTATAGCATTAGTAAATGAGAAGAGGGTTTGCCTGACTAACTCCTGCATGGCTGTGTCTTTCTGGAGAATGGGGGGCTTCCACCAAGAAGATAGGAGTCAATTCAAATAGGAACATGACCTCTAATCCTAACTCCCTGACACACTAACTCACCACTGAGTTGTCTCTCCAAGTGAGTGGCAGTGTGGTGTGTCCTGGAGCCTAAGCACAGTTGACACTATTGCTTGCATGGGTACAATTGGCAAGGACAATTTTTGTAGCTAATGCTGGAAGTGTGGCAATCAGAGAAGCCGCCAGCTGTCTCACTTAAATTCTTAGCTCTCGCTCTCTTTTTTTAAAATCGTTTTGCTTACATAATCCACCCCCTTTTTATTTTCTAATTCTCTCCTTGCAAAGCTGGCAGCAGAGGGGAAGGGCTGGGGTGGAGGGGTAGCAATTACACATCAGTTTGGGGAGCATTTACATTTTGCAATTACAATTTAAAAATAAGTCTCGTTAATGATCTCCACGTGTAAACGACAAACCTTAACTGACATACATATTCTCCTGGGTCTGCCTGCCTGCCTCCCTGCCCTCCAAGCTCAATGGAGGCAGAAGTTCCCAGGGAGGCACAGAAGGGGCTATGGAGGCTAGCTCAGGTCTAAAGGACAGTTAGGGCCATTGATGTGTGTCTGAGGTTAGTTAGAGGACAAAGATGGAGCTAAGGATGTGCAAGCCAAGACTCCGGTGCCTCTCCCCCTCCTTGTATTCATGCTGGGTGTTGGCTCATCCCTCTAAAGATTCAGAGACTCTTGGTCAGTCTCTATGTCCTTAGGAGACACCATCAATGCTCAGAGCTGGGGAAAGGGGACCCCCAACTGCAGGTGCTTTCCAAAGTGGGAACTCTTTAAGTCCTGCTGGGTAATCACATGAGTTCTAGTCCATCCCTGTGGAGCAGTCAAAGCACCCCTGGGTGTTTAGGTATATGTACAAAATAATATATAGTATTATATATAATGCAATTATACACAATCCCATATAACTCTATATATGCTATTTACTATAAGTATATTATATTCTATGTATTATGCCCATAATATGTAGTATTATCTATCATATATGCTGCTCTAGGCTAGTATATATATTAAAATTCTTAGTTTAAAACTCTTTCCTCTTTCATCTTTTTTCACTTTTTCAGTTTTGAGGCAGTTTCTTGCTGTAGCTCCTGGCTGCCTTGGAACTCACTATTGTAGATCAGATTGGTCTCAAACACATAGCAACTCTCTTCCCCTGCCTCCTGAGTAATATTCCAGGCAGATGTACTCCACAACGCTTGGCTTTTTTCCTCTCATCATGGCGTCATTTCTTCACTATGTTTTTATTTCTGATTTTGCAATATATAGCCATGGAAACTATATACTCTATATTTAATATTACGGCCCATGAAATAAAATGCTTCTTAAATGTCTTAGATTTTGTGTAGATGATTGTTTTGCTTGCGTTTTTTGCATGTGTACCACATGCATATCTGGTACTCTCAGAACATTGAATCCCCTGGAAATACAGTTATGGATGGCTGTATGCTCTCCTGTATATGCTGGGAACTGAATCCAGGTCCTCTGCAAGAGCAACAAATGCCCTTAACCACGGACTGAACTATCTTCCCAGCCCAAAATACAATGCTTTAAATACTTTGTGATGGTCTTTATTATATTATAGATACATCATAGATAGATATATAAAATTTGCCTAAGCATTGTAGGGCATGCTCATAACCCCAGCTCTCAGGAGACTAAAGGTCAAGAGTTCAAGGCCAACCTGGGCTACATAATGAGGCCATGTTTCAAAAATGAAAACATAGTGGCAGATGCCTTTAATCTCAGCACTTCGGAGGCAGAGGCAGGAGGATCTCTGAGGTCCAAGCCAGCCTGGTTGGTGTACATGATAAGATCCAGGATAGCCAGGACTATACAAAGAAACCCTGTCTCGAAAACCAAAAAAAAAAAAAAAAGAAATTAAAAAATGAAAAAGAATATGGTGTATCTAACAATATAATAGCTATCACTATATAAAAAACATATTGTGTACTATTTCATACAGTGTGTATATAGTATGATGATAGCATATTGTCTGTATAGTCTTAAGACTTAGAAGATTTGCATTCTACTGCATAAGTGTACTTACTTCTAGATTTTGACTGGAGGTCAGTTAGAAGACTGAACTATGAACTATGCTAGGCAATGGTGGTACACACCTTTATCCCAACACTCAAAAAGACAGGTGAATTTCTGAATTCAGGGCTAGCCTGGTCTACAGAGCAAGTTCCAGGACAGTCAGGAAGAAACCTGTCTCTAAAAAGGACTACACTATATTGAAAGGCACTGAACCTTGTGTGGACATGGAAATGTTACTCAGCCACATAATCTGGTTGTGTGTTTTGACTGCAAGAAGGAGACAGATCCCCAGGGTCAAGAATGCGGTGGTGTAATGTCCCTCTGGATTTCCTCCTTCAGCAGAGTCGTGCTGAGTTGCTTTGTACAAATGCTGTCCTTTTCCCTGCATTTCCTTATATGTTGTGATATGCAGAGCTGTTGGTTTTACTGGATTATCACCTCTAGATAAGGTTTTTGTTGTCGTTTGGTTGGTTTTTCATATTGCTGAATGGGAATTAAGTTGAGTCCTCATATAGCCACCATTGACTTCTTCTACACCTTTGACTGACAGTTTGAAGGAGCTCAGAATCTTCCCCTCAGGCTTCAGGCTTTTTTGTGTTCCGCTGTGCTAAGAATCAAATGCAGAGCTTTCACACTGGCAATGCTCTGCCACTGAAGAATGCTCTCAGTCCGGCCTCTTAGGTCTTCATGATGCTGTTCTGTTAGTGTATTTCCTGCAGTAGATATCCACGGGTACTGTGGGTACCATCCTTTTATACACACACACACACACACACACACACACACACACACACACACACACACACACACAAACACATGTTTTGCCACGGGAGTCATGGGAATCAAACCTGGGTCCTCTGGAAGGGCGGTCAGTACTCTTAACCACTGAGCCATCTCTCCAGCCCTCTGTTCATCATTCAGAACTGGTATACTTTGGGACCTGAGGCTTGCTTTGCTTTTGTCTGTCTCTTCTCCAGCCCTTGGAATCCTCTTGTCTCTGAAGTTACCTGCTTGGCTTCAGCTCAGGGAAATTTTCATTTTATTATTTCCTTAGTCATATCCCTCCCTGATCCTACCCCTGTAGTCTCTGTCTTCTCTATAGGGCACAGCCGTTGTTGACACAGTGCTTGAAACCTCGTACTTGGTTCCCGAGCCTGCTATTTGGGACCTGAGTTTTACTGATGACATTGGCCAGCTTGCTGCTTGACCTAGACAAACTGCTCTAAGAAATCAGAGATCCTGGTTGTTCATGTCTCTCTTAGTCCTCTGGCAATTAACCTTAAAACCTTGATTTCCCACTGCTCCTGAGCCAGGGTAGAAGGAGTAAGTTTCTCAACTGCGAAGAGAAAGCTGGGGTAGACATCAGGATGGCACGGCAGCCATCCTCCTGCTGTGGATCATGGTTACAAGCTCTCTATCTCCCCAGCATCCACTGTCCTTGACTCTCCCAGTCCCTTTGAAATGAGCGCCCCTACCTCTTCATCTTTCTCTATTCATCCTGCCTGCTCCCGTGTACTGGTTGGTCCTGTGTGTCAATTTGATATAAGCTAGGGTCATCAGAGAGGAAGGAACCTCAGTTGAGGAGATGTCTCCATGAGATCCAGCCCATGATGGGTAACACCACCGCTGGGCTGGTGGTCCTGAACGCTACAAGAAAGCAGGTCAAGCAAGCCATGATGAACAAGCCAATAAGCAGCCCTCTGTATCAGCTCCTGTCTGCAGGTTCTAGCCCTTCCTGGTTTTCTTCAGTGATGCACAGTGATATGAAAGTTTAAGAGAAATAAACCCTTTCCTCCTCAACTTGCTTCCTGGTCCTGGTGCTTCATCACAGCAATAGAGATCCTAACTAGGACATCCCACCACCACCCTTTTAAAGGCCATGCACATGCTTGCATTTCTTGTTAAACAAAAAATCCTGGCGGTTCAAGTCTCCCACGGGGATCATTTCCTTCCTTGTACAATTCCCAGGACAAAGACTTAGCAGGTTGGCCTTCTGGGTGCCCTGGAGCAGAGACTCTGACCACACAGGATCCATTCCTGCTTTCCAATTGGTGCTTTTGAGGGATGTCATCTTGGATGAGAATCTTATTTACCAGTCCCTTCCATCCTGATGACCTCCCTCATCATTTTCCCTGCCTGACTAGGTCACCCTGCTCTGCCCAAAGTGAGTCAAGATGCTTACTTCCTTTACCTTTGGCAGCCTGACACTGGAAGATGCTCTCATCCCAAGAGATTGATGTCTGTTGCAAGCTGGAGCCTCTTAATTGGTCCTTGAGGACCAGTGGGCAAAATTATCTTCTCCGCTCTTTCTTCCATCCACTGGCCCCTGCCCTGGCACAAGGGAGACTTATCATCTAGGAGAAAGAAGGGGAAAGAGAGGCACAATGTTTAACTTGCTGAAGACCAGGCTCATACGTTCTTTTCCATCAGCATCATAATGATAGGAAATTAGTCGTCACTGCAATGGTTTCATGTGAGCTAAACTTCTCAGACAAGTTGCTAGTGTTCAAAGTCTGCTGCCAATATGAAACACGTCTCCGGGTCTGAATGCAGCTGGAAGGGCTGAAACATGACTAAAGGTTTCCCTGGTGGGAGCCAGAGAACTGCAAACTCCTTCCTCAGTCTGGGGTGAAAGGGAAAGGGACTGGCAGGAGGAAGTCAGAAGCCAGTGGAAGGCAAAACAGCCTGGTGCTCCATCCTTACATCTAGCAGATGCCTGCTTTAGAGGATGAGTAGTAACTCTATTGCTGACCTCCGACAATGTCTCCATTGGCTGCCCATGCAGCTTGGTGCCTGGAGTCTCTCTGGGCTGAGAAGGAAGGAGAAAGCTCAGAAGAAAGGCACAACAGAGGGGCTTCTGTGGAGAGAGACAACTGGAACTTAGGTAGATACGACCAGAACGGGTCACTTCCTAGTGATGGAGTGCCCTGGCTTAAAACATCTAATATCACTGAACTTTGGAAAGAAAGAGACAATAGTCTCTGCCTTTGGATCATTTTAGAATTACAGACTCTTCTTGGTAACTGTGGACGGTCCTGGGAAGCCATGGTAGAATGGCAAAGAAGGCTTTGTGGAGACAGAACAGGCTAATTGTGGGGTTTTCCCTCCCCTGCTCCACCTAGACCCCAACAAGGGTCCAGACTGACATCGAGGCACTGACAAAACCTGGGTCAGTGTGCGTCAGAGCTCTGGCCTGATGCTGGCATCAACAGTCAGAAACAGGTAGCCTGGGGCTTGCATCTACAGTGTGTTTTTTCAAGTTCCTCCCTGACAGGGAAACACAGCATCAGGTTTTCAACTATGCGTCGCCTCTGAGACTCAGTCTTCAGCCAGCCAGACACTCATTATCTCATGTTCATTCTTTGATTTTATTCCTTCGCCTCCTAATTGAGCACACAGTCCAGTAGCAGCAACTCCAGATCTGCTGCTTCTAGCACGCTAAATGCCTTCCATCTCTGTCTCAGTTTCATCGTGTTACAAGACATCCCCCCCCATTCTTATCTCTGGGATCAGCATTTCTTTTTTCGTCTCCTACTCATTCATTTTTCTATAAAATAACAAGGAGAAAAATGCAATCAAATATCTGCATACATTTGGACCAGCACTGCTTGCTACCGTGATAACAGCATGGGCAGGAAAGGATGGCAGGGAAGAAGTAGCCCCACTGTGGGGTGGTATGGGAAGCACATACATCAGCTGTCACTAAAGGCTGCGTGTCACACACAGAAGGCAGAGCTGTTCTTCACATGGTGTGATTTTAGAAGTCTGAACTCCATGAAAATCAAAGGACAACCTCTCTAGAGAGCCAAGTTCAAGATGGCAACTGGTTTTTATGACTGCTTTGCCTTCTCTATGCTGGTCTCCTTACCCTGCTTTTACTCTGAAACATTTGTGCTTGAGGTAAGGACACAATAAATAGCAGTTTTTGCCCATTTCATATTACTGTCTTTCCTTCATCAAAATTAGTGGCAAGGGGCTAACAAACACCTTCTCTCTGAGGTCTAACTGGCAGCTGGGCCTAAAGGGTCCTGGATGTGCTCATTTTACAGTTTGACAGGAAGCCAGAGGAATGGACATGTAGCCATACAGGTATGTGCATGAGAAAAAGAGACCTGTGAACTCACGTTGCACACAGTTTTACCCCACAGAAAATACCTAGAAAATGGCAGCCATAGCCATGAGCAAAGAGGCCTCTAGGCAAGAAAGGCATGTGGTAGAGAAGGGAATTTTTGATAACTTAGAATTATATGAAGCACCTGGCCTGCTGAGGTGCCCCCATGTCTGCCTGTTGTAAGGCTCTGAATGATGCTGGTCTGGGATGGAATGGAGAAGGCTTTATGGTCAACTAGTGTTTAAAGCAAAATTTTGACAAAGGAATTGGCAAGGTTGTGAAATATAACATATTGTCCCAACAGACAAGAAAAATAGCAAAAGGTGCAGAGGACACATCTCATAGGGACAAAGGACATGACTGACACAGGGGTACGAGTCTGGGGCCCAAGATCAGAGCTATCTATCATCCTCCTTCCTCTGCGGGCTGTGTCTTGGGATATCAGGGGTGGAGAGTAGAGGTGCATGCCCCATTCCAACAGCAGTAAGGACCAAGGTGAACCAAGTCCACCTCAACCAGAGCAGGGCACCACCACTAAGAACACAAAAATTGATGGTGATAATCAGAGCCCAGCCCAGGGGTCAGTTTCCAAAAAGTTGCTTTTTGATATCTCTCTCCCTCCCTCCCTCCCTCCCTCCCTCCCTCCCTCCCTCCCTCCCTCCCTCCCTCTCTCCCTCTCTCCCTCTCTCCCTCTCTCTCTCTCTCTCTCTCTCTCTCTCTCTCTCTCTCTCTCTCTCTCTCTCTCTCTCTCTCTCTCTTCCTAGGGGTGAATTTAAAGATTTGGATCGGGATCATTTAGCCAAAGAACTTAGGCTGGTGCTTCTCAGAGAGGGAGATCCTGGTAGGCCCTCTGTAGAGGCTCTGGCTCCATGGGAATCTGATATTGCCCTAACTAACAGACTGAAGAGGCTTTGGAGTGCCCACTCTGTGCTCCAACCCTCCCCTTCTTCCATTAAGTGGAGTGCCCCCACCCCTCAGACTAGTCAAGGGTTGGCAGGCAGGGCATCAGGGAGGCAGCCGCCTGGTTTCTATCATCCTCCATCCCCGTGTCTGAGCTGTTTGTCTCTGCTGACTTGTGAACCTCAGGGGCCAGGCCTGTGTTGTTTTCTCAGCTCTGTTCCCGAAGCTGCTGTCAGCTCTCCACAAATAATAATAAACCTGGGAATCAAGTTTGTCAAGGGGGACCTTTTTTTTTTTTTTTCTTGAGTCCCTGGGTTCAAACTTGTTTCTCTTCATGTGTGCAGACAAGAGAGAACACGTGGTGGTATCTCAGGGGACCAGGCTGGATCTCCCCGGGACCCTGGCAATCTACCGTCGCCAGCATCCCATGGAGGACCTGGAGGGCTCTCCTCTGTCACTAATCACGGGAGCTGCAAAGAAAAAGACCCATCCATGGTTGAGTCAAAGGCCTCAAACTGTCTCCTTTGCCTCCGCTCTTTCTGCTACACATGATGTTTGGGTAGATTCAAAGAAGGGAAGAGACAAAAAAGAGATGACAGTGACTAGGTTGGTGGGGCATGGCTCTGATCCCAGCAGTTGAAGGGCTGAGGCAGGAGGTTCTCAAGTTAGAAGCCATCCTCCTGAAGCAGGAAGGGGCTGAAGGCAGTGATGAGGCACTATATCCCTCAGTAGTTTCCAGTGAGCCTTTAATATTAGCCTATTTTAAAACAAAACAGAAAACACAGAGTCCACAATAACATCTTTAGGTAAGAGGATTGCCTGAAAGGTGAGGCCTTTGCCCCAGGCCAGCAGCTGGCCTTCCCCCTTGTTTCCATTTCTGAGCACAACAAAAGTGAGTTTGGGAAGGGGGGAAATTGTTGGAAGTTGAACATTGTTGACAAAAGCAAGACCCAAGTTCAGTGCATGTGAATTTAAGAGGTTGACGTTACCCCGCTGGGGCAGAGTGGTACCCCCTTTTCAGTAGCCTAACCCATCAGAAGTGCCGGGGCCACTCTCTGCTTCCAAGCACTGTGGAGAACAAGCCTTTCTCCTGGGAAAGCTCTGAGAGCACCAAGCTCATACTTTCCTTACAGTGTATGCCGCCGTTCCAACCCCCCCCCCCCCCGTCCCCCGCCAGTCACCCCTTTCTGGGTTTGTATTGTTGTTTTATTTTGTTTAAAGGAACCAAAGGGAGAAAAATGGCCAAGTTGTAAAGTGCTTAAAGAAGAGATGAAAATCTTCATCAAAATGCTAAAAGCTGGAGGGGTAGAGTAATGTGCAAACTCTTGCCTGCTATTTATGGGATTGATTCTCAGATCAAGAAGAGGCAAGCAGTTGGATGAAAGGAATTATTGTTAAGCTCCTCGGTAGGAAAATCTAATGGACAATTGCAGCTATCAGGGGGAATTAAATTGCTGTTTCAGTTTGTAAAATATATCAGCGGCTTTTTGAAGCCCGTGAAGGTGTGACAGCTAGGCAGGGAGGCAGGAGATAGAGGCTCTACCACTCCGCTGAAATGGTGTTCAGTGGGAGCAGCTGAGGAAGGGGCTTGTGGACCCTGGTCTGTGTTTTCTTGCCCGACTGGAGAATGGCTGAACTGGGAGAAGAGTTGAGGGGAGGTGATAGCCAGGGACCTCTGAGAGTGAGAGCCATGCCCCCCCTAGTAACAGAGCAAGGCAATAGGCTCTTCTTTAGGGAACCTGTCCAAACTGGAGTCCATGGAAATGGAGTTTTTTTCTGCTAAAGAGTGGGGAGATGCTGAGGGCAGTAATGAGGTTCTCTGATTCCCAGCAATCTCTCATACTCCTTAAAGGCTAGGGGCCCAGTCCAAGACCCTTCGCCTTATGGGATCACTAAGCACCCCCTCCCAAATGCAATAGATTCCAAAGGATACAGACAGGGTGGGAAAATAACCACTCCACATACTTCAGAGTTGGTTTCTACAGAAAACTGGTACTCATCTCTAGACTGGATCATAAATGTCTGTGAGGAAAAGACTCATTTGCCCACTTAGATGGTGACATATTGTTATTCCAGATAGGAACAAAGAACAAGTGGACTTTGGGGTGGAGAAAGCTGATGTGTGGAGGGCCTTGGAAGTAGAAATGCTCCTTGGGGTGAGGAGCCAAAAGGAGATCTGCATTAGTCATTTGCTCCATGAGGCACTTAGGGCTGGTGGAGGAGAAAGGGAGAGGGATTTTCACATTTCTTAAGGAATCTGCTGCATCCCCGCTCTGTTCCCTGGAGACCAGCATCATGATACTAGGGTGTGACCTGGCACCCCAGCCATGCATGAAACCCTAAGAAGGTAGGAAAGGAATACTAACACAGTGGGCTGTAGGTGACCAGAGGGCTTGATGATGCTCTGCTATTTCCTGCTCAGGTCTGAAGACACTCATTGAGTGTCCTAAGTAGGAGCTAGAGAATGCGTCTTCTGGCTGCGTCCTTCTGCAAGAACCCAGGCTCTGGGCCAGCTGCAGTAAGTGTAGAGCAAGTCAACCTTGAGACACGGAGAGGTGGAAGGATCAGACCCGAGACAAACTCTTCTCCGTTCCTATCCCATGCTTTTCTCTTGGGGATATGACAAAATGAAAGTCCATCATTTTCCCCAACATCCTGAAGTCAGAGGGAGTAGGAAGTGGTGTCCGCTACGCTATGGCCTTCGAGTCACCAGACTTCAGGTCCTCAGGCTTTCTCCCAGCCTTGGTTGGGCTTTCATGAGTCATCCTGTAAGTAGATTCTGCAGTGTCTGATGTGTTGCCATCACTCACAGGGTTCTGGGGTACCTATGTCTTTCACAAGGATTCTTCAGCTCTCATGATAAAAACCCTTCATGTCTCCCTCCTTTGAAAGCTAACTTGGATGTAAAGTCCCTGTTCACATTTTAGAACTTTAGAACTGCTGCATCTCATTTGCACTTCAGCCTCCTTTATCCCCCACTGGCCTCAGACTTGTCCTGTTCTCTATGCTAACCCCAGTCATCCATTCCAGGGACTACAGAGTTCCTGTAGACACTCAGCTTCCAGCATGTGGTTTCTAGCCTTTATTGAGTTTTACAGAGACCCGAGGAGCGTGGAGTGTGTGTGTGTCTGTGTGTCTGTGTGTCTGTGTGTGTGTGTGTGTGTGTGTGTGTGTGTGTGTGTGGTGCGAATCTACACGCCTGCATTTCTTTAGATAAATCCACAGAGTCACATGAAATCAGTGACAGGTTGACACCGTTATTTCAAGATTCATCGCTCTGAGTTGCCAGCAGAGGAGACCTAGCCAATTCCTTTCCACCAACAACACTTTTTTTTTTCCAAGCATAATTTATAGCACTGGGGTGAATTTGTTTCCAAAAGATGAATATCACACTATCAGCAACAGCTGCCTCTCATTTTTATTTGTTTTTAAATTTGACTCAAAGTCCAATTCTCTATACACATCCGAAGCTGTAAATCCTGAGGCGACTGATTACTTGATTTAGTAAACAGGTTATATTATATAATGCAATTAAAGTAGGGCCCTACGACGCCACCTACAGGTAGCTTCTGGGAAAGGATCTGGTCTGGAGTCTGTCACAGGGGACAAGCCTTGCCACTGAAGGAAGAGAAAGTGTGGGGGCCAGGGTTGAGGCACCTGCCCCTGAGGGAGAAGCTAAAGGGAGCCAGGTTCCTAATGCAGCCTGTCAGCCCCTCCTACTGAGTTCACAGTGTTATTTCAGCCTCCTGCAAATCTGTCTAGACGTCAGAACTGCTGGTCTGGGCAGCTGTGCAGAGAGAGAGGGAGGCTTTGGGGATGCAGGTGAAGAAGGAATAACCTAGGAGGCTAGGGACTAGGATGAGGGAGGGTCCTCATTTTGCTGCCTTCAGGACCCTCCCCCACCTCCACTTGCAAGTGAACTGGGAGAGGAAGGGATTTACTGAGCTTTGGAGTGAAGTTACAATCCAATTGTTGCCATTCAAGTCGGTGAGGGCTAATTGTGGACAATGGTTTTGTAGATGCTGGGAGCTTCTTTCATTCTGCAGTCCAAAAGGAAAAGTGGCGTGTACAACAAAGTTTACAGGTTGAAGAATTTAGGCTTTTGGGTCCTGACCATGGACGCGAGAGCCTGGCATTTAAGAGCTGATGACCTTGTAAATATTATTCAATGGATTTTGCAGATTGGGAAATTGAGACTCCTCCACAGAGTGAGACTTTCATAGTCTCTACTTGTATCGAGCAAGGAAACTCATGAAAAGATGGGGGGGGGAGATTGGAAGGAGAGAGAGAGAGAGAAAAGAAGAGGTTAGGAGAAAGGATAGACTAAGAGAGAGGGGGAGGGAGAAAGGAAAAAAAAAAGAATAGATCTCCCAGAGAATGTTCTGAGAGCTCTCTTAACTGTTTATTGAAGGGTGGGCAGAATACCCAAGAGCACCCCAAGACTCCAGGGATACACCCAGGGATCTGAAACTTCCCATGTTTTTCTACTTAGAAAAAGTAGGTAACATTACAGAAAAACAGTTTCTGAAGAGGAGAAGGCACTCACTTCTCAGAGCTAAAAAAGATACTGGACCAATCAGATGCGGTAGTGCACATCTATAGTTCCAGAACTCACCCTAGAGACTTAGGCAGAAGGATAGTGAGTGAGTCCATGATTTCGAGGCTAGCCTGGGCTACCTAAGGAGACCCTTATTTCAAAAATAAAATATAAAATAAAATGAATAAAGCAAGACCAGAGGAAGTGGGGGAGGGGATGTCACCGATGAAGAAAACAGAACCATCAGGGCCAGAGGGTGGAAAAGCCCCTCTCCCTTGTTCTTATGCCAACCACCTGCCCAGTCTCCAGTCTAAAGCAGAGGAGCGTGACGGAGAGGCCAGAGCAAATTTGGGCCTTCCTTCTTTCTCCTACCTCAGGACCGGATACAAGGATACAATTTAGTCCCAGCTAGGGTCAGGGGCCAGGAACAAATGCTGTCAGGCCAGCTGGCCAGACAGTTCCCAATTAGACTTTGTTTCTCATCCTTAAGGCCTTGAGCCCCCAACCCCTACACCCCTGCCCAATTACTGCCCAGCAGCATTAACCCCTTGGTGCCCTAGGCCGTTAATGGAATGTTAATTGGTCTAATGGGTTTCATGTCAACAAGTCCTAATGAGCTCCTTCTAATGAGCTTGGCAATTTTTTTTTTTTTTTCTAAGCCTGTGTTTGTCAACACTCTGGACTTAGAGTGTGTGCTTCAGTCTGAGGGCATCATGGTGCTGGTTCCTGGGAGCTGGAGCTAAGAAGACAGAAAGGGGCATCAGTAAGATGCACATTCCTGTTTCCCAAAGTGGAGATGCGTCTGTACCCACCTTTGTGGTCCTGGTACCCACAACCTCACTTGGCTCCCGGGCCTGCAAAAATGGTGCTTTTGGTTCCTTTTGATGACAGTATCAAGTGACACAAATTACCTTCTCCTGGATATCTTGTGAATGAGTGCTCCATGGGATCCCCCACCTGTAGCTGCCTTCTAGTAAAGGTTTCAGCATGAAAGAGGAAATTCTCAAGCAAGGCCTAAAGAGCGAGGAATTCTCCTGGGTAAATGTTCCTCAGAGCCCTCCGATTGCCACCTTGGCTGTGGTCCCTTGAATGCTCTGGAGTGGTGTCTGGTGACAAACTGAGAGGGCCTCTGAACAGGGCCAGCAACCCCACAGAGCCGCTGAATAAAGTCCTGAGCCCTGTGACCTAAACTGGGTCCTCCTTCCACTGCCAAAGAAACTACTTAGGGCTGTTTCCACAAAGGTTCGAGTCTCCCAGCTACTGATGAAGGATTCCACATCCATACCCTGACAGGATGAGTCAGATCCCCATGTTCCTCTCCAGGATGGGGTTTCTGCCCTTTCCAGGAGAATCAAGCAGGATTGGGGGTGCATGTGTGGGTACAGCATGCCACATGAGATGAGCATGGGGGTCTCATGGCAGCTGAGCTCCAGAAGGTCAAGTTTCCAGCCGCTCTGTGCTTGTACAAGCTGAGAGAGTAACAAGCATCTTTTGAAAAAGCCATCAGTTCTCTTGCAGGAGAAATCCTTAGAGGGCAATGGGCAGTGGCTTAGGGGCCTATGGTGACTCCAGAGAAGGGGAGGGGCCAGAGCCATTTGGGCTTCTTGCTGCCCAGCCTGGCAGGTTCAGAACTGGAAAATGTCTCCGCCTCGTGGATGGTTGATTCTAGGAACAAAATACTCTATCCTTCTGCGCTCTGCAACAGACATTATGGAGGACCATGTCTCTTAACTGACCCTGCCTCCATTATGGGATCACGAACAAAAGATGGGGGATTTATGACGTTTCTGTTTCTCAAAATTTTCCTGTTTGAGTTTTCTTTGCTTTGGTTTCACTGTGAGCTTCTCGTTTATGGAAAAAGTTACCAAAAAACTCAAAACTAATGTTAAAAAGAAACAGTTGCCCCAACAGGCTGAGAAAAACCTTGAATTTTGCTCCAACGGTATCTCTGCCCTGTGCTCTCTCTTCCGGAGACTTCTGGTATTGCAGCCCTACAGCCCTTTCAGTCACTGAACATCTAAGACTGTGCGTGGGGGAAGGGGGCTCCTGTCTCACTCCCACCCCACCCCATCCCACCCCACCCCGCGTCTCAAACCTCAGGCCCAGTCAAAATTGCTTTATCTTACATAACTCTTAACATCCCCCCAAGATTATTTCCTTATTCTCTAAGGTCTCACAAGAGCTCAGACACTCGTTTTGGTATCAAGTTTTTTGGGAGAATGGAAGGGGTGGGGTAACAGGGTCTCACTATATAGCCCTGGAGGCCTACAAACTTAGTATGTAGACAAGGCTGCCCTCAGCTCGCTATGACTTCCTGCCTCTGCTTCCCAAGTGTGAGGATTACAGATATGCCATCCCACCTGGCTTCCATTTGAAAGGTCTTTGTAATGTCTCAAGAAGTGTGCCTCTGGATTAGGGATGTAGGTCAGTGGTAGAGTACAGAACAACACAAAGGCCTGAAATCCATCTCCAGCACTGCAAAGGAGGAGGGGAAAGAGGAAATAATCTGCCCCTTCCTTTTCTTTCTGGAATTCTCTCTAGTCTGTCCTTGCTTCCCGTGGCTGATGACAACCCACACAAGGTCTAGTCATGAAGACAAACCTTGATAAGTTTCCTGACAGAGGAGACAAACTCTTCCCCTCTGCTCTCTCCTAGGCTCCTGTGCCAAGGATAGCCTGTGTTTCAGTGCTATTATTTTGAGATGGACTCAAGGCTAATCCAATGGTGTGTTTTCTGAGGCAGGTCAGGATTGGAGAAAAGTGCAGGCCTTGAAGCCAAGGTGATTGCCCTGCTTAGGAATAGCTGTTGCTCCCTGCAATATCATCTCCACACCCACTTTACTTTCTTCTTACCTCCCTCTACCCACCATACTCCCCGGAGAGAAGATATCGCCTCATTCATCCATTCTGCCTCACTCCTTAGCATAGTCCCCTGCACGCAGTTGATATGTGATAAGCATCTGTTGAATGAAACATGAATCTCCACTGCTTTGCATGTGTGCTTGAGGTCAGAGCATGCCTGGTACTTTAGAGATGCGGGTCAGGCCAGGGTAGTTCTTTCTTTCCCTTCCTGAAAAGAGCAATAATGACAACACCCCCCCCCCCCCCCCGCCACACACACACACACACACACACACACACACACACACACATACATACATACACACACACACTCCAGAGACCCACATTTTTTAATGGCACCTCTAAGATTCCTTTAAATTGCTACAGACCTCCGGTATGTGGACATTTGGAAAGGAGAGACGGGGAGGTTGGAATACTGGCTTACAAAGGCTTCTAACTTACCTGCCCCCTCTGTCTAGGAGGCAGTTTCCACCTCTCCATGTTCTTAGGGCTTTTCTACCACATTCTGGACAGTGCTGTATCAACAACTAGCCTATTAGTGTCTGTCTCTAAATATTTTAGGGCATCCACTGCAGCTCAGCATCTCTCTGGGCATTCTGTTTCCTGAGGTGGCACTGCCAGGCTGTCTCTACTTACAAACCATGATCTAGTTCAGGGAGAAATTTTGAGGCCCTAAGGGTGCAGCTTGTTTCCTGGTGATGGGGTGGTGTGTGTGCACGCGCACTGTCTCCTGAGAAGGAAGCATTCTGGCTCAACATACTGGTGACTCTCTTGAACCCAAACTAAAAAAAGTCCTGGTCACTGTATGCACTTAAGAAAACCGGGACGTGACTAACGTTTTCTTTCCTGTACTCTCCCTTCCCCAAACCCCCATGAACATCACCCCTAGACAGTCTTGAAAAGGGCAGCTGGCCCATGTCCCTTGCTACCACTAGGGGGTGTGATGAGCACACTTGGGAGGGTAAACCTGGTGCTTGGAGACCCAGAGCGTGGAAGTTGGAGGCAGATGGGCTTCAGCCTAGGGGAATACTGATGGATGGTTCTCCTGAATGCCTGGGAAGGGTTGAGCTAGGAGCACACTTGTCAAAGTGAGAGAGATGAGATGGGCCTGCCACCAGCCAAGCCTCCCCCTTGCCAACCTGGCCGAATTGATGCTGAGCAAAGCATCACTGCGGGGTACATATTGTTTTACATATCATTTGAATATTATTTCTTATGAGTCAAAATAGCACAGCAAACCCCTCTCTACCTAGCCCCCTCCTGTAGTTCTGATTTGCCCCTCTGAAGAACCTCTAGTTCCTGTATATCCCATCAAATCTGGGTGGGAAAAAAAAATTAAGCTCTTTAATTCTCTGGGCTGCCTGTACTCTGTACTAATGGTGCGGCCCCTTTCTTCTGCCCACAGATCCTCCATGTGAATCAATCCCATGATGCAACATGCCTCCCCAGCCCCAGCTCTGACAATGATGGCCACGCAGAATGTCCCTCCCCCACCCTACCAGGACAGCCCCCAGGTGAGTGTGCCAGGGAAGAATGGGGAGGTACGGTAGCCTTCGAAATCCAATTTGAGGGTGGAACCAGGGCCCCTGGCAGTCTTGCTTCAGCCTGTCAGCTCTGGAGGCTTCTGGAGAGGCTGGGCTGGTGAATACAGATCCTTGAAAAGTCACTAAACTTGACAAAACACCAAATTCGGACACTGTCTGGGCTGATTCTGTCACCAGGATCACAGTCTAGAGTTGTGATCATAGACCTGTCTGACACTCTCACCCTGCAGACATTGAAAAGAACAGCTAAAGCCCCTAATCCTGCTCAGGGCAAAGTTGACTCTGGAGATCTGGGGTCACCGTGTGCATAGTCTGCTTGTGAATGTTTCAGAGTCTTCCCACTTATCCAGTACCACACCTGCTTCCCCTGGTCTTTTGAGTCCCTCAGACCAGTACCTGGCTACCTGCCTGTTAGAAGAACCTCATCAGGCACTGCTGGGCTTCTGCCTAGAAAAAGCAAGAGTCTTGGTCTATTACTTCAATCCCCCCTTCTCCAGCCCTCAGCTTCCATCATTAGTTCAGCTCTGTGTTCTTCTGAAACATCTTCCCTGGTTGCACAACCTGTCACCTTCAGCAGCAGTGCCTTCTAAGGCTTTGGTTCCTTCTGGGTTTTTCTTTTGTGTTTTGTTTTTCCCCTGGAAGTTTCTGGCTTCTGTGGCCTGGGCCCTTGCTGTCCCTGAGACGCATCCCTTTCTGTCTCTACTTTAGGTGCCTCCCACCAGCCCGGAGTCTCCAAAAGCCTTAGTTCTAGGCTGTGCTTTACAGGAAAGTCTCTCCTCTAGGCCTTTACCTAATGTTCTCTTTCTCCTGGAGAAAGTCTGGCCTATTCATATCAGTTCAATAATTACTTCTCGGCACCTGTCTTATGAGTTGAACCCATTAGAACGTTCACTTGGCATTCCACCAGGAGAAGCCCTACTATGTGGCAATCCACCTTCTCTACAGCAACCACCCCCTGACCCCCATCTCTTGCACACCAGCATTGCAAACATAATCATCCTCACAGATCACATGGAAACAGATGTGGGGACAGGGCAGGGGACTCTGTTCACATTAGGACCTATGGCTTCGTGACTCCCCAGCTTAGTGGAAGCCCAGGGCAGCTGTCCTCTACGCAGTGTCACTGCCAACTTCTGGAAAGTTCCCCGGTGATGTGAAGCCACTTTGCTGACCATTTTTTACCCCCTCCTGAAAAGTACAAAACCTTCATCATTCAGTGACCTTCCAGTACATGCCTTCGAGTCTCCAGGCTTGCTTTGCACAGGACCTTCGTATTCCTTCTCCGAGTTTCTTCGACCTTAAGAAATGGGATGAGGATGGAGGCTGCAGAAGAAGGGTTAAGGCAGTGGTGGCCAGGGCGGAAGGAGGCAGAAAGTAAGGTTTCCAAACAGAGGCTCGAGCAGCTTCATGGAAGAAAAGCCGCTTTCTCTGGTCCTGAGGTACAGGCCTTTGGAGTCAGATAGTCCCAGAGGTTCCTTTCCCCATTTTTTAGGGCCAGGGTGGCTTTCCCACATGGGCTTGGCCACTAGAATTCCATGCAGCTGGTCCCCCTGCCTTCCTCCCGCTCGGCTTTTTAAGAGCTAACTCCAGCTTCTCAGGGGAAAACTCTGCTCTATTTCCCTTTTTATGTCATTATCCTAAAGAACCAGCTGCTCTCTGACACAGTGTCTTTGGAAAAGCCTGGCCTTATAATAGGACCGTAGGTCAGGCACACAGGGGACTCATCTTAAACAGGGACTCTCAGGAAACGAGATCTACTCTTTCATTACCCCTTCAGGCCTAATCTTGTGACTTCTGTTCCCTATGTGACACGGCTCTATGTCACCTCCCCAGAAACCCACTTTCTTTTACAGGCAAGGAATGGACAGTCTCTGATATGGAGTCCCCCAAATGAGAAAGGAAGTGAGGAGCAGAGCCGCTCCTTGGAGACCCATGCAATCGTTTTAATAATGTTCCCGTTGTGCTAAGGGCTAGCAATACTGAGCATAATCTATTCAAATGCACAGGAGAATGTCACTTTGGAAAATTAGGAATCTGCATTAAAAAATTCCCAAGCCCGGACCTTCTTTATAATAAATTAGAATTTTTTTTTCTAGGCAAGTTCTTAACTTGGCAATTTTCATTTTGAAGTTTGGGGAATAAAGTTATTAAAAATGAGGGAGACTTTTTTTTTCCTTTTTCCACTTTAGTAGGGAAGCATTAATGGTTATGGCCCCATGCTATTTGGGCATAAGCCAAAGTGGTATGATGGCTAAGTGGCTTCTCACCTCTCTGGGCTGTTTGAGTTTGTCTGGGGGAAACTCTGTGACTTCTCATAAGGACATCATCCTGCTTATTATGCGCTGAAGACTTGTATATTTAGAAATTGAGAAAACAACAACCCAGTAGAACCCTTCAAGCCCACGACTTTCTCCTTCCGGACACTTTTCATTGAATTCTGTTAAAGCAGCAGCGCCCTCTACTGTGTAACCACAATACTGCATACTCTGGTTTCTCTTTAGGTCACTCTTTAGTATATTTTTGTCTTTTAAAAAAAAAACAAAAAACAAAAAACCAAAAAAGTGACACCTAAATTTCAATATGCTGTGTGTATGCCCTTGATCCAGAACCTCATTTTATGCACTGAGGAGATAGGGGTGGATTATTGATGCTCAGAGTTCTGCAAGGATTGGTTAATAAAAATGTCTACAGGGAGATTGGATATGAAGCAGATATATGAACCCTCAATTCAGTGCATCATGTTGAATCCTATATCGCCATTTTTCTGTTATTATGCAACTCTGTCACAATGTGCCTGGCCACCATAGTCACTGGGATTTTTACAGCCTCCACTACTATCCCAGAATTGCCACCAACTCTAATAGAGCTCTCAAAGTCATGCCCCTTTATTACATATTTGTAAAATACCACCAAATGTCATTCTGGTCTCCTTTCTAGAATTCTCATGGTATCAACCACCTTGTGACTCCTCCTAAACCTATACCCTTCATCCAGAGCTCTCTTCCCACCTTGGAAATACCTTGAAGTCTTCCTGTTTTTCATCAGGCAGCATATGCATAGCAGCATCTTCCACCATGCCAAGCTTGCCCTTCTGTAGCTGCACCAGCAATTCCAGGAAGCCAATTTGCTAGTGAGGGCAACAGCTTCCCTGCCTTTATCCAGGAAACACAAAGCAGCAAGTCTCACCCTACTCTTCCTGAAACATAGACACATGCCTACTGTTCCATAAATGTTCTTGGTTTATAGGCAAGACACATTTAAATCATCTGGTCTACTGGTATAGATAGTCAATGTTTAATATTCTCTGTATGCGCATCTCCAGCAATCCCTGCTGCATGAACATTTGACCAGGAAGCAGAAATATTAATGGATCCTTTTTCAGCTCTGGTGGATGGGGCACTCAGTGAGTAGGAGAGATTAGGAATAAATGGATATATGCAGGTAGCTGGGAGCTGATATTGAATGGCATGACGATACTTGCTCTGAAAGGGACTTTGGCAGTTTACTCAGGACTGGCTTCCTCATTTGTCAGAAAGCACAAGATGGCAAAATGAGAACTCAGCTTTGAGGCTCAGTTGGGGAAGCGCCCTTCAGAAGGAAGCCCTTTGATGAAACATAGTTCCATTGCTTTATCCCCCTGGAGTCCTTGGAGTAAAGAGAATGATTCAGGACCAAGGAAGCTGCACTCATAGATCCAGGGTCAAAATGTTGCTTTCCCACCTTCTTACTAGGGGAAAGGTAAGACTAGCCAGAGACTGGGCTACAAGCATGTCCCACTACCCCTGCTTCCCTCTCTATCCTAGCCCTGATGCTCCTAGCAGAACCCGGGGTGCATCAGACCTGGGGAAGCTGGCTGGGCTTTGATCAGTCATTAGGATCCCCATGCTGGTTTCATTAACGAGGCAGAAGGGGGTGGATGGGGCCCCTGGCTGTGAATGGCCTCCATCCAGGCCATGCAGCTGTGACGGGCAAGCAGGTTCAGATGTTGTCACAGTCCTTTACATCCCTCTCATCTCTTTAAGGCCTGAAGCCCCCTGCCTTGCAGGTTCCTCTGCTCAGCTGTCTGTGAAACACATTCATTTTGCAGCATAGAGTTAATTCATCTGCTTTGAAAGTTCCCCTAAGCCTTTTCTGTAGCTATGATTGACAGTTTCCTCTGGCCCTGGGAGCAACACCCCAGAGACCATATGGGAGACCCATCTTCCCTCTATTTGACTCATCAAAACAGATTCTTCTCTTTTCTTTTATTTTGTTGTGGGCCTTTTTTCCCCTTTATATTCAATGACCTTTCTCCCTGCCTGCTTGGGCCACCCATGTCTTTAGGCCTGGATTCTCCATTGTATAGAAGGCAAAAGCAAACTCTAGGTCTAGCTGGGCCATTTCTGCCCCTGCATAGGAGGTGATGGACTGGCCCCAGGACTGTAATGAAACAACTTAGGACCAGGTTTGGGTTTTTGCCTTTGATTAATGACCTCAGTTCCTGTCGTTACCGGAAGCAGAGATATTATTGTCCAACTTCTTGTCTCTAAACAGGACAAGTGCCCTAAACAGCTACAAAAATAGTTAGCAGCCCAAGGATGCAAAGCCTAAAATAAGTCAAGTAACAGGTGATCCAAGTCAGCAGCAGGGCTGAGGAACACTTCAGTGTGTCCTTACTTGTGCCACCTTTGAAGAGATTCCGTGTCCTTGTCGCCTAGCAGGAGGAGCTAGCTGAGTAAGACACCAGGACTCCAGTTGCTCTTGGAGTTGGTGGTCTGGAGAGTATGATGACTCACCATAGCAGACATTCAGGAATCTTGGGTGTGACCCTTGTCCTGTTGCTGTACATTACACAAATCCAGGCGAGTAATTTCAGTACCAATCTCTTTATTCCCATCTTTTTAACGAATATTCAGTGCTTCCTGAGTATCTTGCCAACTGTGGCTGTATACTGAATGTGAAGAATTGGAGTTCCTGTTCTGATGGGGACTTAGTGTCTGCAGGGGTAAAGTGGGACTTCTGCCCTTCTTGTCTTGTAACCTGGGAACATTGTAGTATGAACTTGGGGTGGGGTTTCTCAGTGTCTGCTGAGCCATGCTGTGGCTTGATTTCTCACTGAATCTTCTGCACATCTCCATGGCCCAGATGGGATTGAACTTTAATTACTTTTTTATTAGGAACACAATAGGCATATCAGATATGTTTTTCCAGCTAAGAACACACACACACACACACACACACACACACACACACACACACACACACACAATCAGACTCTGTTAGGTTCCATAAAGGGTCTATTGAAAGTCACTGGCTGATTTGGGACTATGACATATGTGAGGGATTCTTTGGAAATGAATGAGAAGGAGGGGAGAGATTCCATCCCCCCAAACTGTACAAAGCTAAGAAGTGTGAGACGGGGTTTCTATCTGTTTCCTGGCCTCTGTTATAGTTTCCTGTTAGTGATACCCCAGGTATGCAGTTGGGAGGGGGCAGCAACTGATAAGGCTCGATTTTGCAGACCACTTCCCATAAAGCCGTGTGTAATTACTTAGTAAAGACCACTACCACCACCCCATTGCACAGCACCCCAATTCCTGTATAGACTTGTCTGGCTAGCTGGCCAAGGATCCTGGTGGAGGGGATGCAGGACTTTTGTCTCAGGAATCTCCCCTTCCCACCAGGTGTTGCCCTGATTTTGTTGCTGCTTCCCCTCCCCAGGATAACTGCAGATATTTTGAGGAGCCCTCTGTAGCATCCTGTTTGTCCAGAGCCTTTAACTATCACTTGCTCATTCTATCCATCATTCAGTCGTTTAACAACACATTCACCCATGGAGATGGCTTCAAAGTGCATAGATGTTGAGCCTGGATACAGATACAAATGAGGCAGAGGCCAAGATTACCTGATCCTGTGGAGTGTGGAGAAAAGAATGGATTCTTGGGAAGGTCAGGACTCCAGCTCTAGAGAAGGAGTGAGGAAGCTTCTTCCTACAGAGGTAGCTATGGGAATCATCTGACATGGTGGGGCAGCCCGGAGCACTGGGGCAAGAGAGTACTGGCTGGTGCCTTTGAAGCCCTAGGTGGACTCTAGACCCATCTTGTTAGGGTCCTTTAGGACTGCTTATCCTGACTTTCTCTTGTCAGGGCTAGGGCTCAAAGGAGGAGAGGACGTGTCTTAGCAGTGTCTGTGCTGAGAAGGTACAGATATGAGTCCATCAAGGTTTGTAGCAAGAAACCTGAAAGAGATATGTGACAAAAGACACACAAAAACAATACTGTATGTGGTACAGGAAACCCAAGAGGGGTGGGGCATGGGACCTCTCAGAAGGGTATGGCAGAGGGTGGGGTATGGATTCAGAGAAGATTGGGGGAAAAAAAGCATTAACAGTGCTTAGCCACCCAAGGCTATATATAGTTCATGGTTAAAGCACTTGCCTAACACAAAAAAGGCTCTGGGTTCCATCTCCAGCACTGCAAGTAATTACAGAAAGTTCTGTGAAGAAGCCAAGCCCCCGTTCTTTGCCATGCTCCTGTATGGCCTCCTGGTAGAAATGGGGAGAGATAGTATTCGCTCTGTCATCTGAGAGGGCATTGGCGGCTCAGTGGAACTAAGTCACCTGCACACTGCACAAGGGGACAGCTGATGATTGACAGTGTCTGTTTCTGTCATCCTCTGACCCATACTTGCCACACTTCCCTGGGAGTATTATAGAGTGGGTTTGTTTGTTTGTTTGTTTGTTTGTTTGTTTGTTTTTGGCAGAGGCACAGCAATGTCACAGGACCCCAGGGCAGACCCACAGAGAACAGAGGCAGCCAGCTAGCAGGGTGCAAAATTTAAGATACAAGGATTATATTAACAGCAACTGCCATATAAGGCTCCAGCTGATTTGCCACGCATGATCTCATTTCACTCTGACAACCTCTTAACTGTAGATATAAAGAATTACTCCATTTTATAGACAGGGATCAGAAAGGTTGAAGAAGTGCCCAAGTCTCACAGGCAGACAGAACCAGATATAAAGACCATGCCTACCTCAACACATCCTGCCAGATCTTAGCAGGGTGTCCATTGCTCCAATCAGTGTGTGGTCAGAGACTGTAGACTTTCCTGTTACGGCCCACGGCATTTGGGGTCAGCTAGAAAGGTAGCAGTGGATGATGGGAGTTTCTAATCACTCCTACATTCCATAGAGTTTGGGTGTCCACTGTGTCAGGCAGTGGGACTCCAACAAAAACAGGCAGGACTTGGCCACTGTCTTCATGCGTCCTCCAGTCTGACAAAAGCGAGACAAGCCAGCAGATAATTGGAACCATGCTACCGGGCAAACACAGAGCAGGTATCCTGACCACTCCCAAGTGTCTCCAGTCAGCAGCACAAACGGACAGCTGCTCTCTCAGCAGGGATGGCGGTAGGAAACTCACCCCTGTTCCTCAGATAAAAGCATCAGAAGGGAAAGTTACATATGCAAAGTTGCCCAGCGGTCAGCGTCAAGGGTGAGATTCAAAACTGCTTTTATGTGATGCCAATAACTCTACTCTCCCCAGCTCAGTACCCTTTTAGCACACTAGGAAGACTTTGCTGTGATTCTCTGCTCAAGGCTACCTCTGCGAGTGAGTATCAGAGCAGAATTCCCAGTGGATTCTGGCAAGAAATAGCAGTTGACTGCAATTTGGAGCTCAGGGTTGAAGCCCCTAGCCATCAGGGCTTTTTTTTTTCTCTCTCTAGCTCCTGGTCTCCAGAGGGTACATCCCTCTGTGACCTCCAAGAGAAAAATCAACACATCCCTGGATCACTTCGGTCTAATAAGTCCTCCACACTTCTCTACTTAGGTTCCACCTGTTAGTGTTAGAAGTGTTTTTAGCACAATCATTGTTGGGGAAAAATTGACTTGAAATTCTGTAGGAGAGGTTTGTTGGATGACAGACACAGGTAACAACTGTCTCCATCAGTTTCTTCAGCTGCATAGATGTCTGGTTTTTTGTTTTTTGTTTTTTGTTTTTTTTTTTTTTTTTTGTCTGTAAAATGGACTCAGGGAGTGTGCAGAATTGTTCTTCAGCTAAAAAGCCTGCTGCAAGCTTTTATTATTCAGGTAGATTCTGAGGGGCGCTGGCTGTTCCCCCTATAACTGGATAAGGAAGGTGTCACACAAGCACTCCTGAGGGCCCTGAGAATCGCACTTACATGACACTTACTGGCCTCTCTTATATCCACCCAGAAATTCTTCTGCTCATCCTGGTATAAAGACAAAACTGTCAGAATGGTTGGATCTCTTAGCTCCCCTAGATATTGTATATCTATTCATGTACTTCATGAACTTCAACGCTTTCCATTTATAGGAGGGAGAAAGGAAATGTCCATTAAGAACTGGGACAAGGGAGCTGAAGAGATGGCTCAAAGGCTAATAGCACTTGTTGCTCTTCCAGAGGACCCAGGTTCGATTCCCAGCACCCACATGGCAGCTCACAACTGTCTGTAACTCTAGTTGCAGGAGATCTGACCCTCTCTGCTGGTCTCTGTGGATACCAGGCATGCAAATGGTACACAAGCATACATGTAAGCAAAACACGCACACACACACACACACACACACACACACACACACACACACACACCAAAAGAAAGAAGAAGGAGAGGGAAATAATTGGGACAGGGGTTGGGCTCTGGGATTTGTGCTGGACTGGTTCCATCTTGGGGACACAGAGAAGCTTGGTGATTATCACATCCACAAAAAGAAAGGGGGGGGGGGAAGCAGGCAGGCGCTAATCTTCTCCAGGGTCTTCACTCCAAGAAGGACCCCCAGCTAAGAGAAGAGGCAAGAATCACATAGATGGATCTCCCCAGGGCCAACATCATCTTGCCCTGTACACTAGACATGATCTAGTCCTCCTGATTTCTCCTCGGTCTGTGGAGCAGGTACTTCTCCTGCATTAGGAGATACAATATTGTCAGGAGACTTGCAGCAAGACATGTCTCAAAGAGCCGGTAGAGATTCATCAACCCCAGGCCTGATTCAGGCGGCTTCTCTTGCCTGAATCTTTTCTGACCCCCTAGTTTTCTCTCAGAGCATTGCTTAACTCTGCCTTCCTCCCCCTCTGTGCCTTATAGCTTCCTCTGCTGTAAAGGGCTGTGTTTGCATTAGCACCATCCCCATCTCATCCACAGTGAGCCACACAGGTAGAATTTCCTTTAAGGGAACACCAGGGTCTGAAGTGGCCATTTGAGACCAGCTGTGAATGTACTGAATGGCCTTGCGGATATATGTAAGACTAGTTTCTTCCCATGTCAGACCAAGGAGAATGGGAGGGAGTCACATGGGCAGAACCCTGGAATTAGTGATGTGCTGGTTAATAACTAATAGTTGGCTCTTGGAATAGAGATTGGAGAGGGGGTTCAGCTTTGATTCACATCATTCACCAATTTCCTCCCGTTAGTGCTCCCACTGTGGCCAATTTCAAGACACCCAGACGTCAACCAGCTTGCAAAATTCCTGAAACCTTCAACCATCAGTTTTCACGGGAGGTTCCATAAGGCAGTTTAAGAGCCATGCCCTGCCCTGGTTCACTCCGCTTCTCCCCTGCTCCCATTCTTTAGACTTTGCTGCCCCTAAAATGGATTTTAAATTACCCCCATATCCTGTAGGTTCTCTGCCGTTGTGAACAGTGGCTGGTCCTATTTGAACAGTGGCTGGTCCTATTTGAATTCCAGGTCTCCAGAAATGGTTAGCAAAAGAAACCTGTTTGGAAATAAACATTCATCCTCCAAAGCAGAAAGAAACGCTTAGTTTGCTGGATTGGCCCCCATGGGCCACATAAATTTGAGTCATCATCTTGCTCAAACCAGTTCTGGTGTCCCCCACTCTCTAACACAGCCTCTCATGGTCTCCCGGGAGATTCACAAATGATCAATTTTGATTTAATTTTTACTCTAAGCATTCATCTTGATCCCATCAGGGCCTTCCACCACCTTTCCCCAGTCAGGCAGAGGAGTACCTCCCTCACCCTTCTCTATTCTAGAAACTCATCTTAGTAAGGCCTCTGTGGATTCCTTCAAGGACACCAGACAATTTACTTAGTGGGCACAGCAGAGTGTACCAGACCATTGCCACTTTCCCCTTGGATCAGCTGTGTTGGCATAGCTGTGCTTGCTTTACGACCAGAGTACATTCTACAACTCTCAAGTTTCATTATAATCCCCTCATTTACATATTTAAAGGGGTCTCATGTTTCCCATTTCCCCTGCTTACCAAATTATACTTACACATTCTAGGTTCCTTCGGGTAGTCCTCATGCCACAAACTGCAGAATCCCTTCCCCATGCTGGACAGCTGTCTTCTGAATGTGCCTTCATGAACTTGTTTGATTTGAGGGTAAACAGGACCCTAACCTCCTGACTCTATGCCCTAGGCCTTCATTAAGGAATCCTCAGATAGTATCACTTCATGTTGGGATTTGCTTGTTTGTGGCTTACAGTCACATTATACCTTGGATATATTGAGCTAGCCATCAGCTAATGCATTGATACTAACCCCTGTATCCCTGTTCTGCACTTACATTATTGATTGTATTTTATTTTTAGAAATGTTCAATTTTAACTTATTAGATGAAAAATAATCCTATTACGTTTTCCCCATTGTCCAAATCTGTAAAGACCTTTTGGGCCCAAGATTCTTATCATCTACAAATTTGTTGAACATTTCCTCAGACAGCCTTTACATCCAAGGAAAAGGAAAGAGAGAGAGAGAGAGAGAGAGAGAGAGGGAGAGAGAGAGAGAGAGAGAGAGAGAGAGAAGAAAGAAAGAAAGAAGCATGTGGCCTTTGCCTAGAAACCTCCCTGATGGTGACATTTATTCTTTGTCACCTGTGAGGTATAGTTCACCATCTATGCAGTTGTCCACCAGGCCACATACAGTAGGAGATACCAGGAGAATTACACTGTATTTTCCTCATCTGCCCGCTTAATAATCTTGCCAAATTCTCCATGCTGCCAGGCACTGCTCTTCGTAAGCCCCAGAGCACAGTGCAGTGCCTAGGATGTGGCAGGGTCTCTGGAAGCACCTGCAAACGTGCCCATTAGTGAGTGAGGGATGAGAGCATCCAGCCCAGATCAGGGTGAAGAGGACAGCATTTTCACCGGGTATGTCCTTTTTTCTGCGTAGTGAAGTCTAGGACAATGTTTTCCTTCTTCCTCATTCATGTAGCACCTCTTTAAAGATCACTGATCCTAAATGCATGCTGATGAGAAAACGGGGGCTTAGGCAATTTAAGGGATTTGTCTGAGGTCAAAGGCTAATAAAGGGACAAGCAATTGTCTACTGGCTTTTACTGGCTTTGAGGCACTATGTGCTCTCCCAAGCTTCTCTGCCACGAGTTTGTATGTGTGTCGTATAGTGACAGGGATGTTTCTTTTTGAGAAAACCGACACAGTATAGTAAAACACAATGTTTTAAAGCAGGGTCTCATTTATCCTCTGTTATTCATTTTAATCTATTGAATCAACATATATTTAATATGTTCTCGTGATAGAATACAACTATTCCAAGCCCTCCTTGAGTTTTAGAGAGGACTGGGAAGAAAACAATCAAATATGCATATATTTTATGATAAGGAATAGACAGGAAGAATAAAGCCAGGGTCTGGTGGGGCAAGGGGAGCTGGATTTTTTTTAAGGGTGGCACCTGAGCAAGGATATAAGTGGAAAAAGCAAGATGTGCCGATGACCTGGGGATATACACAGCAATAATGTGATGTATTCACATCCTTTTCCTTCTATAAAGCAGGGGCATAGATCCTATTATGAACTCCCAAGCTGGGAAATACCCGATTCCGAATATTCGCTCATTTATTCATTGACTTTTTTTGATACCTGTTTTTTGTCAGATCTCAGTCATTTTTGTTCACCTGTGGTCAGCTGAGTTCCAGGTGGTGGTGAATGAGGCATTAGGGCCAGAGACAGTGATAGTCATTCTGTTAAGAACAGTCTGATAAGGGCTATGGTGTCGGGGATAGGCAGAGAGGAGAATGATACAAATGTGTTAATACTTTGCCATTCTAGGGGTATATCTAATTAAGAGAATATAACATAAAAAAATTTTTTTCAAAAAATTTTAGAAATATTGGACCATTTCCTTAAATTTAGTCAAAAAATTCAATATGTTATATTAAAAGGCACTGATATAGTTGGTGTAAAATTGTTGGCCTTGGGACACCTTCAAAACCCTTCTCTAAAGTTGTTGCTATGGCCAAGAGCAGACATCTGTTCATTGTCCATTAAACCCTCACCTTAAGTGGTCATATAAGCCAAATTTGGAGAGCCGTTCCATTCATTCAGCCATCAAAACTACTGAAGAGTTACCTCTTGGCTTGCATTAAAAGGAATAGATGAAACCGTTCAAATGAAAAAATATTCAACCTCTTTTTTCCTGCTTTTTAAAGTTATCTATTCATATCTACTCATAAACAGGAGCTGCCGAAATGGTTTGGTGGTTGGTAGCACTTGTGGAGGACTCGAGCTCAGTTCCCACCACCCATAGGGTGGCTCACAACTATCAGTAATGCCAATCTCAGGGGCCTACTGCCATATTCTGAACTTTAAGATCACCAGATATTCACGTGCTACACATGCATACATACCCTCATACACAAAACCACTCAAATACAAAAGAGTCATAAACATAACTTAGTGTATTGCATTGTGGTTTGGAGTGCTAGTTTTCATTTCTGGTCAAAGATCACATTGGCAATAAAAGCTGTTTCTCAGGTAGCTACACCTGTAATCCTGGTATTTGGAGAGTGGAGCCAGAGAACTCACACATTCAAGATGAACCCCAGAAGCAGATCATGTTTTTAAGCCAGCCTGGGCTGCAAGAGACCCTGTCCCAGTAAAGTGAAATCATTTCTCTGTTTTCAAAGTGTGCTAGGTCTCCATTCCCTGGTTACTAAGTAGTTTTCTAGAACATAAGCATTTAAAGAAAATAAGAAGGCTGCTTTACTGTCTGCTGTAGCAAATGCCTAAGGATGCACAATACACATTACATACATACAGCTCTGTTGCCCACATTCTTTCCCTCCAGGTACAGCACAGACCGAGGAAGACTTCTCACTCCACCTAATCTGCCTTCCTTTTTCTTCTCTCTGCAGATGACAGCAACTACCCAGCCACCTTCCAAGGCCCAGGCTGTCCACATCTCAGCACCCTCAGCTACTGCCAGCACACCTGTGCCCAGTGCCCCTATTGATCCCCAGGCCCAACTGGAGGCTGACAAGCGAGCTGTGTACAGGTAGGTGGCTCTCCATTCAGTCTTAGCTGAAATATGGAGAATGGAAGTCAGAGGGGAGACTCAGTAAAAATAATGACCAGAAGCAGGTTGCCTGAGCATCCCTCTATTCAAAATCCACTTACCCCTCAGCTGGCCGTGGTGGGTTTGCTTTACCTTGCAGGAAGTATCCATAAGAGATATAAAAGGCAGTGTCAGATATAAAGACTCCCTTCCCATTTCAAGTGGGAAGATGGGTCCTAATGAATATCAGAAACCCTCAGTTCAGCCAGCCAAATCTCTCTTAGCCATGTTTCTCATTGCCTTCACTCCAACAAGCTTGCCAGTCATCTGGTTGCATCCTCTACAGTGTGGTAGTGAATGAGCTGTGTGTGTGCAAATAGGGAGAGCTTATTAAAAACACATAGTCCTGGGCACCAGGCTCAGACAGGTTGAATCTGTTGGTGAGTTAACAAGAAGGGGGATATGAAATGTCATAGTCAGCATTTCAGGTAAACTTGATACACCTGTTCCTTGGGCCACACTCTGATCCATGCAGCCTTGCAATAGATGTTGTGTGTGACTGGGTGGGTCCTGGCACTTACCCAAAGTGTGAGTTTGCTGAGAGCAAGTAGCTTGTTCATCTCATTCTATTTGCACAGTGTACCCAGGGCAGCATCCTGAATTGAGAAAGTCCTGAAACTCAGGGAAACACCCATCTGCCTTAATGAACTCTACTTCTAGTGGGTATGGTTGGGGAAGTTGGTGTAGTTATCTAAACACAGCCCTGAATGAGATGCTTATTGTCATTCATTCATGAATATCCCATGGTACAAAGAAAAGGTACCCAACCAAGTCTGCACTTGGTGTTGAGGCTGGACTCTGGCTCACATTCACCTCCGCAAGTTCACATGTTCCCATGCACCACCAAGTTCAGTGTACCTTGGTAGCTAATGCAAGTACCATGGGGGATGATGCACTCAAGACAGACAAACAGTAAGACAAATGAATAGGAAGATTGATTCCTTCCTTCCCCCACACTCCAAAGACAATGCCTTTATGGTAATGTGGTAATTAGTAATGTTATTATCATTATCAGCAGTATTATTTTTAGTTGCTCAGGTAAGCTGATTGCCTCTAATGCCAACACCTAGGTCCTGCAGAAAAATAAAACAGCACCTGGTCCCTGCTTTGTGTAATGTGTAAGCCAGGACCACTGCCTGTGGATGCAGAGATCTGCCCAGAATATTCTGGAATCTGTTCACAGTAACTGGCCTTGGTAACTCTCAGGGAGAACAAACTGGCCTGCCTGAGAGTGTCCTCTCTCCATTTCTCCCTCCCTCCCTCCTTCATACTCTCCTACTGAATCATTGCTATTAATATTGCCGGCACTATGTTGGACTCCTGGGAAAGAGGGTGGAGGTAGGAAGGTAAACACAAGTGCTTGTCACCCCAGGACCCAATAGATATGCAAATAAGAAGGCACCACTGTGTACAACTGGGCAGATTTCCTTTGGGAGGCAGTGCTTGTCCCTGGTCTTACTGGCTGAGCGAGAGACTCCACCAGGTGAAGACACACCTGGGCCAGCAGCATCACATTATGTGGGAGCTGATTAGAAAGGCATTGTCTCAGGGCCCACCCAAACCTCAGTATTCAACACGTAAAATTCACATGGTCTTGGGTGACTCATATGCACGTTAGAGGCTAATCCTGGGCACCTTTGCAGAACCATAGGGATGGGGTGTGCCATGAGTACGGAGCATAGAAAGTGCGTCTGATTAAGAGGATCTTTGTGGGCTGGAGAGATGGCTCTAGGATTAAAAGCACTGGCTGCTTTTCCAGAAGACTTGAGACTGATTCTCAGTACCCACATAGCTGTTCACAATAGCCTGTAACTGAAGTTTCAGGGGGTCCAATGCCTTCTATCTGCAGCCAAACATTTATAAACATAAAATAACAAAAATTTAAAAATAGGTGCTCTTTGGGAGAAACCATCAGGGGGCTAAGAAGACAGTGGAAGTTCAAACATAAAGCCCCCCACCACCACCCCAATGGTCTCTCTTCCTATTGCCCCTAGGCCACAAACACAATTATCATTGTGCATCCAATCATGATATCTGCTAGGTATAAAAAGTTTCTGAAAGCCCAGGCTTGCTGTTACTTCTTCCTGAACTTTAGGTTCCTGATAGACTTAAACAACATATTATTAATAATAAGAGGTAATGAGGCAGCCCATGTAAGCACCTGGCACCAAGGCTGGCATAAAGCAGAGCTGTACTTCAAAAGACCATCCCATCCACGGGCTCTGAGTCCTTCTCAATATTACAGGCTCATGCTACACCCTATCCAAGCTGCAGGAGAGGTGACCCACTGCTCCCTGAGACCTATGTCACTTGAAGTACGGCTCAGATCTTTCTTCAGTTAATACTTCTTCTTGCTCACCCTTTTTCTTCTCTGGGGGCTAACCCTATGAAAGTCCTTGGCATTTGTTCAAGGTAGGCAGGCTGTGGCCATCTCACTCAGTAAAGGCACTCCTAGGCAATCATGGCTGACAGGCTCTTCAAAGATAGGTTGGAGCTAACACCTACCTATACCATTGCTCAGCTCCCTAGTCCTTCAGTCTTATTACCTCTAGGTCCAAATCTCCAGAGCTGTCTCCTATATTCACACCTCTTCCACGAGTACCAGCAGCCCTCTCTGCAGCCAGTGCTTGGATGTCAGGCCTCCTGTAGGGCCGGTAATTTTAATTAGATTTCCCTGCCTGGGGCAGTTTAGTTGTTCCAAAGCACATCAGGGAGTCCACATTTTATGTCAATAAATATAACAAGACCCTTTCCATTCAGATTAGTGCCCAGCACTACTTTTTTTGGAAGTCTTCCCTGTGGCCCCTTCCAGGACTACAGATGGAAGAAGATGGGGGAAGCTGACCCCTACAGACAGGCAGAGGGGCAGTGTGACAAAGGGGAAGAAGCCTGTCAGTGCCCCCGAGGTTTTATTTGTGAATAAGGATGTGTTAATGAAATGTATTGGTTCCCTTCTGATCTGGAAGCTGGGGGAGGGGCGACCAGAACTTGTCTTTAATTGGATCATACCAGAGCATCATCTGGGCTAATCAGCAAGGCAGCCAGGAGCTCAGGCTCAGATTAATGATTTCAGTCTAATCCAAGCAGATCCCATGATTGGATGCACATCCCGGGTAATTGTGTTTGTGGCCCAGGAGTCAATGATGAGAGGGAATCAGAAGAAGGGAGGCCTGTGGAGTAGGAGGCTTTAGGTTTGGATGGTCCTCAGTTTTCTCAGCCCCCACCTCAACTCTGATGTCTCCTTCCAGAGAAGTTCAAATGTAGCTTGGACTGCGGCACCCCACCTGCCACGCTACTGAACGGCGGCCGGTCAGGTGTCAGGTGCAGTTTGAGACCGAGGGATTAGGAGGCAGAGCAGAGAAGGGGCCAAGAGGGTGAGGTTAATCCAGCTTGCACTCCCCCTCCTCCCCTCCAGTCTCCTCCGTTCCCCTTTGAAGTGTGTGGGTTCCCATGGAAACCGTGATGTCCCGGGGAGCTGAAGAGTGGCAGGGAGCTAGGCCGGCCAGGTGCGAGTGGGGGAGGAGGGCGACTTTGCCGAGCATGCTCAGCTGAGGAATTGGCTGTCTCCTATGGCTGCAAGAACCTCTCTGAGAGCAGCGCCCACTGGCAGCGCGGAAGTTACCTGTGATAAAGATATGTGGGCTGGAGGCCCGAATAGAAAGAAAATAGTAAAGCGGTTATGCTTTGCATCCCCATGAGAAGGCACTAGAGGGTCAGCTGCAGGATCCGGCTGAGAGGGCGACTCTCTTCTCTGCCCCATATTCCTTTGTTTGGTTACAGTTTAATTAGTTGAATTAACTTCATCTAGATTAACATTTCTGTGCCCCTCCGCTTGCTGGTTTGTTAGCTCCGTGAGGACAAAGTTAGGTCCCTATCTGTCTTATTCATTGTTCTGTCTCCAGAACCTTACACAAACGAGCCTCAGCAGTTTAGGCAAAGAGAGTACCAAGACTTGTTGAGGGAACCTAATGAAATAGGTTAGACAGCACCCCATACATCATACATCATGCCCTAGGTTGATGTGTTGGCAATTGGCTGGGGGGAGAGTCGAGGAGCATGATTTGTATCATTTGCCAATTTCTGTGGTGTAAATACTCCTTCCATGACCTACTCAAAGTGGCCACTGAAGAACTGGAAAGAGATACACAGGACTTAGTCCTGCCAATGTGAAGTACAATCCCCAGACAAGGAGCCAGGTCACAAATGCAGTCCCTATTTACAAATGGGGCAAAGGAGATAATCCTATGTGCAGATTCTGTGGAGTAGCCTTCAATGGCCTTGATTCTATCTTGGTTCCGTCCTGTCAGGTCTAACACTGGAATCTTAATTTGAAATGTTCTGTCTTTAATGACTTAATACTTCAAAAAGTGCTGGGTGGAGGAAGTGCTGTGTACGTGTATAAGCACCATGGTACTCCAACTGAATCCCAAGGCAGAGAGTTTTCTCTGGGGATTCTATACAGTGCTTTTCTGTCTGCTTGTGAAAGCCCACTCTCAACATTCACTCTTGTCCAAGAGCCTTTGCTGGCTTACCCGTGAGTGAACTCCCTCATGGCAGCTCCAGAAGCCATGTTTAAACCCTGCTTTTCACCTGTCTTAGAATCTTGGCTTTTTCTTACTGCTTTTGTGAATCTTCAAATCAGTCCTAGATCCCATGAGCCAATTAGCTGGGAGCTTCCACCCAGGTGTGCTCTACCCCCTGAGATCTTGTGCCAAGTCCAGCTGTCACTCAATAAAGCAAGGTGCATTCCTAAAGCGCTATGTATATTACACTCATCCCTGTTGCATCCAGACTGGGTTCCTCTCAAATCCTCACCTGTCGGGAAGGGAAGAAATAGGACAGTGAGCAGCATTCAGATCACTCCCATGAGACCATCCTAAAGGTCACTGAATCCCAAGCCTTGAGCCTGACAGTCCCTTTAGCTGGAGGTGCAAATTCAGCCTAGCAACCCGTGCTAGGCAGGGGAAATAGAATAATGTTCTAGAAATAGATGTGACGATAACTAACTTTGTCACCTTGGGTGAGTTAATCTCTCAGAGCCTCCATTTTCTCAACTGGAAAGAAAACACTAATAGCCCGGGTAAAGTTACATAATATTATTAATGCTCAGTGCAGAGAGCAGTGTGTGTTCAGTGGACTGGAGGGTCTTACGCACAGGCCCAGTTTGTGTGGCTTTGGCCTATTCAGTCTGAAGCATTCAGTGTAATAGTGAGGGTTAGGAGCACAGCCTTGGCAATTGCCTTCACTACACCCTGGGTCCACAACTGGGCATCAGGTCTTCCTATGTCCCAGATTTTTTACGTGTAAATGGGAGTGAAAGTAATCTTATCTTTTCAGGGGGTTGGGGGGCTGCCATGAGGATTAGATTTGCACAGGCAAAGGCTTAGTAAAGAACCTGGGTGGGATCAGGTGGTGGGGAGAGATTCAAGAATAAAGTGTGGAGACCTGAGTTTGGACCAGAGGGGGGGAGGAGAGGGGGGAGGGGAGAAAGGGAGAGAGAGAGGAGGCAAAAAGAAAGGAAAAGAAAGATGAATGGAGAAAGGAAGGAGAAAGAAAGAGGAAGAGGAAGGAGGGAAGGAGGGAAGGAGGGGGAGGCAGTGCTCATAGTGATGTGGGTTTTGGGCAGGTGGATCCTGGGCACTCACTGGCCGGCCAATTTAGGCTCCAGGGTCAGTGAGACTCTGCTTTACGCATGGGCAAGTATACTCCCTGCACATGTGTGCACACACACCACACATGCACATCTGGCAGATGGTAAGTGTTCTCTGTAGGTGCCGGCTCTGTTAAAGGGTTTGGGAAACCGAAGCAAGCAGGGTCAGCGGGCTAGGAAGTAAAGGGCAGGTGCTGTGGTGATGATAAGGGGGTTTCTAATCTACAAGTGATTCTTACAAGTGATTCTTACAAGTTAAGCATTTTTTTTAGTGTGTTGGGTGATGTAAATTATTGTATTGAGTCCTGAAGGAATGTGTAGGGAGGGAGGAGAATGGGCTTAGAAAGTTGATGAAATATAGACTCAGCACCATAGTAAGGGCTCCAAAACGTATCCAAGTGTCTGACTTAGGCATCTGGCCTGCATGGGAGAGTCACACTGCTTTTCCCACGGGAGACAAATCCAGAGAGAATGGCATCATCGAAGCTGCTCTTCCAGGGGCCAGGCTGGGAGATGCTAGGAAGTCCGTGTCCCTAGGATCAGGCTAGACAAGGGGCAGAGATCTTGTGACTATCCTCTTCAGCAGCTTCCTGGCCAGGACCCTGGGAACTGCTACTTCTTAATGATGCGTTGCTGAGGGAATTTGTCCACCCTGTGACCAAAGAGTGTTCTGGCCACCACAAAGTGACCCCAGAGGTTAACCCTCTGTCTTCACTGACACTGTGCTTGGTCATGTGTGGAATGTGTTGGATAAGGTAGCCTGAGAATGGCATGAGAGAAACAGCCATTCCAAGGAGGAAATAGTCAGAGCTCTAGACTAAGGCCTCTAAAGTACTAGGTACAAGGGATAGATTTCCAGGCTGTGTCCTTGGCTAGACTTTGTGGGCTAGAAATTTTAGTGGCCATTACCTCTTTCTGAAGCAGCTCAATTTGCTGGCCCAAGAAAATCTCAGGTAGTGGCTGTCACCAGGGGTTCCAGCCTTCTGGAGCCATTATCCTAAAAGTGACATCTTGCTCTAGTTTCTCTGGTTCCAAGGAAAACCCATTCTCTCCCCTCCCCACTGGCTTTTGAAGGCTCCTGGCCCAAGCTCAGCTTCTCTACAGTTACTGGCAGGTCAGCGGGCTGTAGCTGCCTTGTTCTGTAGCAGTGAGCCCACAGATAGTAAGTTCTGTGCCCCAACCAGAACTTCATCTAGATAGAGCTGAATTGTTCATAGACTGTGCCCACACCCCCATAATGATGTAACTTACTGACCTAGGAGTCCAGAAGCCCAAAGAGTTTTCCTCACAAGGTCATGCATTGCTGGTACATAGAGACCTCAATGACCAGTGGCTACAACTAGGAAGAATACTCCACTGTCACTCTTTACAAAGGGAAAAGTAACCAGTACTGGGTCTCCCTGACAGTGCAGTTGAGGTCTGGTAGGGTAAGAGAAGAGCATCCTGGGGCTTTCGGACTTCTGTCTTCAATGGCTTCATACCAGGATTCAGCCAACCCATCCCATTTCTTTAACTAGGCATTCTGCATTTGTTAGATACCCATCCATTTCATGGTTATATGAGAAGAACATAGCCCAAAGCTTCTGTCTTCTAACTCTGTCATTGGACAAAATCATTGAACCTCTACTGGAAAGCCGGTCTACTCCATAGAGTAGATTTCCAATGGGGGGGGGGGGGGCGCTCTGTAAATGCTGAAGCCTTGTCCCCACACAGAGAAGTATTGTTACCAGAGGGTGTATGTCTGGAAACCTATCGGATAAAGCAGAGATTTCTTGTCCTGGCTGAAGTCTCAATGGGACAGCTTGGTTTCTGAACCCAAGATACATAACATTCAAGGATGGTGGAATAAAGAAAGAAACAAGATGATTCAAAATTAGCATATAGGGGCCAGTGAGATAGCTCAGTGGCTAAAGGTGATTGCTGCCAAGCCTGATGACTTGAGTTCAATCCTCAGG
Source organism: Phyllotis vaccarum (assembly GCA_033318265.1). NCBI lineage: Eukaryota > Metazoa > Chordata > Mammalia > Rodentia > Cricetidae > Phyllotis > Phyllotis vaccarum. The sequence goes on from JARWLC010000012.1 coordinate 93,828,388, forward strand.
CCCACATGATGGAAAGACAGAACTAACCCCTGCAAGTTGTTCTTTGACTTTCCATGTACACCCACCCACCTACATATAAATACGTTAAAAAAAATGTTTTTAAAAAATAAAAATTACCACACAGGAGAGAGGGAAGAGTTCAGCATTTGGGGTTTGAATATCCGGGTTTAAGTTTCAAATCACTTATTAGCTTGATGAAATCATTCAACCACACCGTATGTCAGTTTGCTAGTCAGTAGAATAGGGATGTAAAAGGCACAGGGATGGGTTGCAGTAAGTGTGTAAAAGCTCATTATAACTGAATAAGTGCCAGTGACCAAGGTAAAGTGGATAGAGCTCCCTTACCCCCTCTAACCTGGTCCTCTCCTGCAATATGACCTATTTGTGAACTGGCTGGATTTCCGGGGGGCGAGACAGAAGCTCTGACTGCCTCTCATTAGCTTCCTCATTTCAGGAAAGACTGATTCTTTTCAGTGCCTGTTATCTCTGCTTTTCACTAAGGGGCTGGGCAGAAGTCCTATGTTAGAATTTTTTTTTTTTTTAAGTTTAGATTTTTTGCTCTTGTAGACTAGATTTAACATTCACATTGTTGAGATTTCATATTAATGTTGTTTTTGATATGCCAGGCTCCCTCCCTCTCTCTCTCTCTGTATGCATATAGATGGAGGGATATGACTTGCCTGGGTCCCACACTCACCATCCACCCACCTGGGGGAAGAGAGCTGGGTTGCAGCCCAGGAACCCTAACAGATGCAGCTCCAATTTAGTAACAAGAAGAAGTCCTCTCCAAGGCAACCCAGGCGAACATAACACCCACTGGGCAGGACTAAAAATAATCCTGCATGCTTTCAACGTCACACCTGAAGTAAAAATACATCCAACCAGGGGCTTCTGGCTTGTTTTTCCCACCCTGCTCTGTTCTCTCCATCTGGTGCTTTTGAAGTGGGGGAAATAGAGGCTGAACATGCACCTTTTTTCACACCCCACCCCAAGACATTCCACCCCTCCCCACCCACATACCCCCACAGGAGCGGGTCCTTTTGCAGCAACCATGTCCACAAGCTGTCACATGGCTAAATCTGACTCAAGCTTACCCAGTAACAGCAGATTCTAAGCCAGAAAGAACTTCAGGCTCCTGTCTCACAAACCTCATCTCTAGTTACTGCTCACCTCATGTGAGTTTTCCCATTCATCAGTGGTCAAAGCTGTATTGATCCTTGCTAATACCACTCTCTGTCTCTACATTCATTGGGAATTTAGGAACTTATCCGGTCACAGACGACAGTCATTCACCTCGTAGTAAGGAAGATGGTTCCATGTGCAGCAGCTGTGGTTAGGAGAAAGAAATCAATGACATAGAGAGATAAGGAATTCTTACCGGTGATAACCTTTTTGATTAAAGGGAAATAAAGTTTGGCTGGGACTAGTGGCCCATGACTTTATGCCCAGCAGCACTCAGGAAACTGAGGCAGGAAGATTGCTGGAATTTGAGGCCAGCCTGAGCGCCATCATAAATTCAAAATCAGCCTGGGGGTTCATAGCAAAACCCTGTCTTGATAACTCAAAAGCAACATAGAGAGCAGAAGACACCACTGCCAAGAAGTTATTATGACTGCCATCAGAGGGACAGCAGAAAACAGTGTCCCTGATGCACGACCTGCTCGTAAGAATACATCAGAAAACTAGAATGGGCTCCTACACATTAAAAGCGTGATTTGGGGTTGGTGAGTTGGCTCTGTGGGGTGCTTGATACTGAAGCATCAGTTCAGCTACTCAGCTTTCCATGTGAAAGCTGGATGTAGCAGTGTGTGACCGTAATATCAGTACTGGGTTGGGATGGAATGACAGGAGGTCTCTGGGGCCTGCTGGCTAGCCAACCTAGCTGAAACAAAAAAAAAGCTTTAGGCTCAACAAAAGATTGTCTCAAAGACTAATGTGAAAATCTGCAGAGGAAGCTGACCTCTGTCCTCCACGTGTGCATTCATAAAAGGGAGGAAGAAACGAAAGAAGGAAGGAACTTGGTTTTGCATTTTAGAAATGGCACACCATCTCCTTCCCCTCTCTTTCTCAGCCTCTACTGAAATTAACGTATAGGCTCATTTTCCAGACAAATGAATCAGCAGACAAGGGATAATAAATGTATTGAAGTAGATGGTACCGTTGTTGCTTTACATAAAGGAGGCCATACACCTCCAGAGAGGATAAAACAAGTATTAATTGATTGCTTACCCAGTGCCAAGAACTGTATTTCTTCATTTAATTTTGCATGGGAGGGATTATCCCTGTTATACAAAAGTGGAAACTGAGGCTCAGAGGCATTCTGAGCCCAAACATTATGCCACTCTTGCTGAAGTCTGTCTTTGTTCCAAATTTCCCTGCTTCCCACTCTGAATTGTGAGTGGAATCATAAGCGTTTCCTATGATCCCTATGTAAGGACTAGAAAACCCAGTTGTCAGAGAGACGGTGAGTGTCTTCACAGAAGCCATGGTGTGTGAGGTTGGGGTCTGCCAATCATTAGAAAGGCATGGAGGAATGCAGAGGCGGGAAGCCCTGGCATAAGGAGTAACTGGAGCCCAGTGCAAGCCAGAGCCTGGAGCAGTGCCTTCTGGGATATTGTTTCTGTGATCCCAGTGTTCTCTGGCCTGGGCTGCTAGCAATAAAGCATCGCCAGTCCCTGGGTAGTTTGGGGAAGGAAGGCCTTTGGCAGCCATGAGTGTCAATGAGCAGTAGCTCTTGCCAGCCCCACCGTTAGTCTCCCACCCCAGCCATCTTCTGGAACAGGCTGACTCTGTCTGGGACTTGGTCCTTATAGATCATTTCCACCCAAAATTCTCTATTACGTTTCATCCACTCCACCCTCTGATCATCATCCTGGGTAATTTGGACTGTGAGAGGCCAGCTCCCACGATCCATTCCAGGGTAATAATGGGAATGCCTCAGAGTAGCAAGGAATAAAAAAAACTTTTTTTTTTTTTTTTAATCTGAGGGTAATTAAGAATAAATCTCTATCTAACTGACTTGTAAAATAAGGATTTTCTCTTTTACTTCTTTTTAAAAAATGGTCTCTGATTCTTTCTGTCTCCTGTTGTAGTGGGGTTTTTTGGTCCCGGGCGGCCAGAGGCCCAGACCCACAGACCTACGCGCCAGACCCCTTAGCCACCCGCTGCTGCTGATCAGGCCCCCAGAAATGACTTAGACGCTTATATTAACTTTATGTTGTTTGGCCCAGGCACATTGTTAGCTAGTTCTTACATCTTAAATCAACCCATTTCTATTAATCTGTCTGCCACGTGGCCCGTGGCTCACCTGTGTTCCTTACATGTTGTTCCTTGGGCGGTTTGCTTGATCTGTCCCTGACTCCGCCCTTCTTTTTTATCTATGCTCTGATTTCTCCTCCTACTTTTTCTATGGTGTCTGTCATGGCCCAAAACAGCTCCTTTATTTAAAGATTGATATTTATAGCATATAGAAAGACATTCCTACCTCAGTCTCCATTCAGTCAAATATCTCCACTCAGCGCGTTTTTACATACAACTACATATCTTTATTTTCATACATACGGCCACATCTTTATACACAGTTACATCTATTTTCACATATTTCTCTTACATACATTACTCTCCTCTGTCTCCTTTTATAGTTTCGTCTTCCTTGCCTCTGCACAGTTAGAGATCTCCATACAGCCATAGCTATTTATCTCAAATACACAGCTCTGTCACCATAGAACATTTTACAGTCCTTACACATTCTCACACAGCTCTTTGCATAGAATCTGAACAACAGCTCTTTCACACAGCTTTATCTTTCACAGACACGTTACACACACATGCTTCTACATCACTCTCTCTCTCATCCACTCATTCTCTCATAACTCTCACCCTCTCGTTAGGCTTCTTCATCTCTCACTCAGCACATACACTCACATTCTGTGCAGCTTCACCCCTACATCACTGCTGCTCTTACATACTTTCATCCACACACACTCATCCTCCTTCTCTCTCCCCCTACATCGCTGCTGCTCCCTGCTTCCTTAGCGAAACTCTGAACAATTCTATGCTACAGTTTTGGGGCCTGACCCATTCTCATAACATATGAAGTCATACAGTTCTTCTCAAGCTAGTAAGGTTACAAAGACCAGCCAGTGTCAAAGCTTGGCCTTGCACATAACTTTTCCCAGACAGAGGATGGCACTGAAATTCAGTAACAGTAGCAGGCAGAACTTTGGGTGGTCAAGGTACATCCAGAAAGTCAACTATGACAAATGGGGTGTATCTCAAAACACCTTGGCCTTGATTTAGCAATAAACTGCATCTATGAATTCTTCTTTGTGTATATACTGCAGGAACAGTTTAGTCTGAATTTGTTCTGA